>JAMYCR010000006.1:2341839-3066839 GCA_028830335.1 Eucera pruinosa | reverse complement strand
GGTATCCAATCTTCCAAAATTAGCTATTTGATCTTTGATAGGAAAAGCAATCAGACTCATTAATTATTTTGCTCGTTTCAACTGCGACTATGAGTTAGGGAGATCGAAAATTTTAAATAAATAAGAATTATTTTGGAAAGCTTATTTTATGCTATATGTACAAAATGAAATAGTTTATAAAATTTCGTTATAAGTGACACTAACTCATTAATAATTATAAATATAGAGTAATATGTGCATACAATGCGGCAAGAAAATAATGAGACTATTAAAAGTAAATTATAGATGCATGGAATAAAAGTTTATTTACTTCCCTTAAAATGGTTTTCAAGTAATTGAATACAGTTTTTATAACGCTTGTATAATTGTTAACAAAAAATTCAGAAATTCCTGATTTACTTCTGTTTAAATTCCTTGTAACACACCTTTGGATATTAGAAATTGGAAGTGTCGACCTTCCAATTTCAGTTTTAATTTTGTGGAGTAAAAAGTTCAGTTGAAGGTAACTCAAGCAGGTAATAGGGTAGATGTACCATTTGTTGTCACTGCACCATTTAGTTCGACGTAATTAGGTAAAAAAATCATTCGATGATATTTTCAATGAAATCCTTGTATCGCCAGAAAAGCAAGTAAAAATGAAAGCGAATGGCATTTGCCTGTTGTAGCAACATCACACAAATGGATGGAAATTATGCAGATTAAGGAAAGGAGGAGAAAAAGATTAAAAGACAAAGTAGACTAGTCAAAATAAAAGAAAATAAAAACATTCAAACTATAAAATTAGAAGAAAGAAATAAGAAGAAAACAAATAAGACCAAAGTGGTTGCTACCAAAACAACTAAAAAATTTCCATTGCTAATTAGTACAACTATTTTTCTTACAAAAATTATTACATTATTGTTTACGAATAAACATTTGTAGTCAATTAAAAGTTACAACTCTTACTCTTGTGGATTTTTTACATTGTCCATTCTATAATTACGAAATTGATTGACTAATAATGGTGTTGTTGTGACCACAAATGGCACCAAACGGTTTTACACGATAACATATCAATATTTTAAGTATTTGCATTTTAACCATTGTTCAACTTGTAACATTTTAATTTCTTGCATATCTTGAATTATACAAATATATCTTCCACTTTTATGTATGAATTTTTTATTAAGTTATGTCACTAAATGATATGGAAATCCTTAAAGTACGATAAGTAAGTGATACATCTACCCTAGGGGTGGTTAAACATAGAAGCTTCTTTTTAGTTAAAAATGCTTAAATATCCAAACACGAAAATATTTTTATATAACAGAAAGACAATGTGGTAGGTAATATGTGTGAATGAGCCTTCTTAATTATACTTCAATGTACGTATTACTACCGTTTGTAGGACATTGTTGTAGTTAAATAGAACAATAAAGTTTCAGTCTCATTACTTCTTTACCGCACTGTAAATATTTCATTCTAATAATATGCATAACTAAGAAAAATAAATTATTTTACTCGAATGAATGGTTATTCGGATACAAATTTAATTTTCCCCCATCAATAATGAAATTATACAATAAGGGGAAACATTAAAAATATGTTTAGCACCCATATAACTTTGCAATCATATGTAAGGAGATGTACAAAGGTGTTCAAAATAAATTTGACTGGAATATCGCAGTTTATCTGATTTATATCTGGTGCCAGGAATTAATATCAGGCACTCTATGTTGTATGCCAGAAGGTTCGCAATTTGTACCTCTGATAAGATCGTCAACTTTCCCGGTGATTATACGGAAATTCGTTTCGGTGGGTTTCAAGGTCATATTTATTGTCTTTTGCAGTCTGTTTGTGTTGAACCACAATTCTTCTTCGCCCCATCTATTTGTAATTACTTTGATGCCACTCACGTACTGCAGCGTCGCTTCGTCTTGAGCAATTATCACGACGTTCTCCGGTGTAAATGGTTTCTCAATGTTCCAACAAGCGACGGCTGTTAATTGGACTAATTGGAAAAATATTACGCCTCTTCGCGACGTTGCTTGGACACCCGCTTGACTCGCTCTCTTATAATTCGATTCGAACACTATTGGTTCATTGTATTTACTTCGCTTTAGAGAATACGTATCCGTAAACTTCTGTCGGAAACTCGCCAATGAATTGAAGTAGAGATATCTGGAAATTATATATCACCTAACTGAATAATTTCTGTCAAACATCAAAGAAATATTGATAACTTTTTTTAATATTTCTAAAAAATATAAATTTATCATATATTGTTATTATCATTTATTTAACATGTGTTTAATATTTATTTAAGTATTTGATTGTTTTTCGGTAAAAGTCAAAACCATTTTTCTTCAGGTTTTTGTAAGTCACTATGAAATTTACTCAACACTATGGAAAAATAAATACCTTTCATCAAACAATCCAATTGGCGACAATGACATTCCGAGAGTACCATCAGTTAAATCGAACGATTCACCGGCAATCGTGATGTTCATAGCCTCGTCATCCGGACCAAAAGCATTGCCACGCGTGTTGTTTACTCGCCACGAATAATCGTGATATAAGTCATAAATCAGTAGGCCATTTTGATCCACATCCGCCACGTACAGATAAGTATCTAGACACGTTTTTCCGACATCGACGATCGGCGTAACAAATGCTGCCTTCCCGTACAGCACTTGATCATCCGGAACTACGTATTTATGGATCAACCGATCGGTTGCAAGATCAAAGATTAGTATTTTCGTCGGACAAACGGCGTTGCTGCTTATGCGACCAGTATCCACGACCCACAAACGATTGCATTCATCTATCTGGACAATCGATTCATATTGTTAATAATATTCTAATTACGTTATTTTTTATATGCAACCCACTTTCTTGTTGGATAAAATTTATTTTAATTTATTCTCCAAGAATAAGGATCTGATACTTGTGTTGGAAAAACATTTAAAAGAATAATTTTTAAAAAAGTTATTAAAATTTGAACTATTTTAACACAAACATCGATAATTCACTAGGTGTTCTACACTAAAGGACTTCCAACTTAATTTATTATAATGGCATTTCGTTACAGAACCTCAAAACCCTTTAGCAATTTCTCCTATCAAGATATTTACCGCCAACCTATATACAGATATTATGCTGTCACAATTGTACGGCGTGTGCCAGCTCCAATCGGGATATGGTATCAGTAAAGGACCACCAAAACCAGCAGCAGTCGTTACCAGCGACAAGCTAATCGGAACACCATCCAACCACTGAGGACTTGTTACAAAGACACGGCCATATCTATCGATGTCTACATCCTGGGTAAATGCATTACCCAACGTGTAGTTTTTCCCCGTTAAAGGAATATTCGGCCAAGTCCAGTCTAAATATTTCCATTGAAAAGCAATATCTAATCCTCCGCCTTTGACACAACACATGAACCCAAGGGTCAAGAAAAAACTCAAAAATCGCACCATCACGAATACACTACAGATACAAGTCTTCGTCGTGACATATGATCAGCGTTCCCCACGAGTCACGTAAAGGCGGAAATTCACAGACTCGCAGAATTGCTTTGATCGGGTACGCGATCCAAGGTGCACTGCCTCGGAAAGCAGCGCAGAAATATTCTTGACAGTGGCATTATTACCACCGAGTCCGGTCACTTTCCCTGTTCATACGGACCAATAGTGTGGTTCACCTTGAACTGAATACAGACGGGACAACCCAATATGCTTTACGATTTACTGAATTATCTGGATACGTTACTACGCTATGGGGTGTTTGTTTGAACAGGTTCTAGTTCATACATATATAGTCGGAATACGTGATGCAAGGACGTTACCTTCGATATCGCACTTGTTGTACAGCATGAATAAATTAACTTTGCAATACGGAAGATTTAAAACAGATCCGATTTAAACTAATATCATTTCAACTGGCATTTAATCGATTTTTCCTTGGTATTTTCTAATCTATACATCGTCGATTAATGTCGTAAAAAGTTAAATGCGAAGTAAAGAAGAGTTACTCATTGATATTGTAACGGTCTTCTTAAATCGTACATTTAACTTTTTTATAATTAATAAATGTAAATGCTTAAAATGCTTAAATATTTTAAAAAATCAGATATGTTTGGTGTAATTTGTAAGATAATAAACAATGCAACCTTATTCTGTATCTTTGCGTTTTGCTAAAAGTAGAATTATTGTAATATAATTCATATTGGTTTTATGTATATATTACATTTATTTTAAAGATTAAACCGATATTTATATATCAGTTGGTCACACTTTGTAAATTATACTTGACAGGTTTGGCATGAACGGCTTATCTGTATACATATATATCTTACAGATTATTCCAATTTATTGTATATATATTTAACCATATCAATAATTAAAGTACGTTTCAAACAATTGTAAAATGAAAATGAAAATTGATACTGTTATCATTATGATTATTATTAAAAACTTGATTCAGTGTACAAAATTTAAAGTTTGGGTTCATAGTAATTGCGAAGTCTTAGAAAAGATAAAAATATATTACTGCCTCAATTGTTACTTGTAAACATGTTATTTAATAATCATTCATCTTCCATCGTCTTATTTTCTTTAGATATATAATATGTTAGATATTTCTATATTTGTTTTTAATGTTTATGTACATATGCATTAATAAACGATTCCATTACTCATTTATACTTTTATTATTATATTCGCTCACAAATTACTTTTAACACGAGATTTACAAAATTTGTCAATTTGACGGATTTTAGATTTCTTACTTAAAGTTACAGAAAGCATAAATACTATTTTCAAGAACTATATTAACCTTGATTGGTGTAATGATATGTATAATTATCCTAATTCAACATCCTCTCTCCCCCGACATTGTAATATCTATCTTTTCGGAAACTCTTCATATTATATAATCAGTTTCCGTAGATCTAATGTTAAAAGAGATAAAATGTTGACAACTGACATAAGATTTAGCAGATCGGTTGTTTGAATCATAACTGTTACATGATGCTATACGAAGATGCTTATAACAAATTAATTTATCCTTGAATAAAGGTTAACTAACAACAAATTAAAGGTAACTCCTTATCTCTGTAATGAATTAGACGTAATTTTAATAGAAAAAGGTGAAATAAATCATTTCTTTTAAAATAATTAATGTCAGTGCCACTTTAAATCGGATTATTTAGTTTTTTCCTTAGATGATAAGAGATCGTTCTTCTAACTATAGATAATACACTTGGTATTAAATATTACATTTGCTAATAACATTTGCTACATGTCCAATTAACTAATTGCAATTATTATTAGGAGCCTTGTACAGTTTCTTGTGAATAGTGTTGTTTGATTTGAAATTTAAATTTGAAATTAATTCAAGAGCTATACTCTTATTAACATACTTCTAAAATGTAAATAACAGTAAAAGAAAAAAACTAGTAAATAATCAAACGAATATATTAGATTTTTTGATGAGATTGTAGGAGGCATCGTTGAGCTTTGTACGTTTGTTACACGATATTTTGCATACCCGTTTTTTGCTAATGAGTAACATATTAAAGGAAATAATATGCCATGGTTAAAGAGATATTGCTTCCAAGAAGCTATATTAATTCAGCAAGTCACGAGTAATCAAGGATTGTTTAAACCTCCGTAGATTTCCCGCTGGAAACATCTGAAATCAATAAGTTGTATACTAAGCTGGTCTCAAAGTCAATCTCAATTCTACGACCTACTAAAACGATTTAATTGCCGCAATAAAACAGTCATTCAGCTATACGCTTTACTTTTGCCGTTTTTCTCTACTTTCCAATTAATACGAATACAAGTTATCAGAAGCGTCGGCAATGTACGCCTCGGGAGGTCAATAACGAATGCTCACCGATTGTGGTCATGAACGTATTAGCTACTGCGTGATCCGAAAGTAGATCAACTATTCAGAATCGATATAATCCACCTGAAATAGAGCTTGGACTATTTTCGTGCAAATTGTCGAGCTTAATAAAGGTTATTAAATACGAAGTTAGTTGTAGGAATTAAGTCTCTTCGCTAACGAAACTGCAAACTGCGAAACTATTGCCAGCTCGTTTACTTTTTTTCTCCTGTATCTTGTTTCGAGTTTGTAATCTCTTAATCACCAGTTCAGCCACGGTTGTTACTGGTATCCGGTGTGAATACTTGGAAACAAAGAAACGTAATTATATTTACGTATTCTTGGCGGAAAGAAGTAGTGGGCTGAATCGAGAACCGAGTTAAATATGTTTCAACCGTTTGGATATATAGAAATATAGAGAAGTAAGAAATCGAGTCTAGCAATAAGTATAAACTACATATAAAATTTTAATATCGATTCTTGATTAGCTTGATCAGTTGGCATCTTAATTTACGCTTGTAGTACATTATTTCCATCAAATTGCAGTACACCGTGCCAATGTATTTTCCTATTATACATGTCTACAACCTTAATACCGATCGAAGTACTGTGCCTTACTTGCAAGAAGACTTTAACCTTTTGCCTTATGATATTTTCAATAGCTACACATATTAGCATTAGCTATTCCCCGTTTGAGTACCGTATATTTACTGTATTTAGATTATAATTCTCCATACAAGTGTGACCTGTGGTTATTAGGCAAGGAGTTAATATAGATATTCATGAATTGCATGATATCAAAATGAAAGTGTTCGAGCTTATACTTTACGGATAATGTATACCTGGCCGCGTTGGAACTGTTTTCCAACTGTTACGTACATAGTACCTACAAATGAATCACGCAATACGCTCATAATCTCCACGCTTCTTATGGCAGACAGCACCTAATTTTTTCCACCGACCCTTCTCGATTTCGACTCTGAATCGCTTTACACGCTTTACCCCATCTGGCCAGCAGAACTGTGTTTGCTAAGGAGAAGTGGAAATCATAAATCACCTGGCTAGTCACGATTAAACCGAACAAGAAGACAAATGGGTGGTTAATTTCAATTCTAATGCGAAGTCTACAACGAGTATCAGTCGTGTTTCTACTTTGAAGATATATTTCTAACAGCGATCCTTATTTCAGGTTAATGAACAGATAAAACTGTTCTGATCGTTACGATCCTTTATATAATATATAATAAGTAAGATCCTTTCTAAAAATTAGTATTAAAAAAATGCAATTATGATTTTATCAACATTTGTATGGTTCAAGATAATTCAACGAGAATTAATGTGTGTACTTTATTACATTGTAAGGTAATATTATTAGGTTGTCTGGAAATAAATTGCGATTTTTATGGCTTACTTACTTCCTTTTCTCTTAAGTAATTAATAATTATTATTTTACTTACACTTAACTTGTGTGTAAATTTTCGACCTGTTGTATTCGAACCAACTGTAAGAATTTACTTTATTCAGTCACAATTAACGGTAGAAGACCATTGTTTATTTTTCTTCCCCTCGAGATTTTCATTACTATTATGAAATTGTTGAAATCAACGTTGCATTGTATTTTCAATTATTGTATCTTTACCAAATTCATAATTGATTTTTTGCACAGTTTTTGCAGCTTGATCTACCATTTTGAATACATGTAAAGAAAAATGTATTAATTCGTTTCTTTTAATACTGTATGCAATTGTATAGCGTAAATTAATAACAAATGACCTGCAAAAATCAAAACCATTAGATGATAATACGGCATCTACACTTTAAAATGATATGCTGCATGATTACTACAAATTAAATATTTGGAGCGCTCAAAGCTTTAAATACCAGACTATAGAAAAAAGAGAATTTACTTCCCGAGTAACCTGATAAATTGAAATAATACTTGTTACATAATACAACTGTAATTTACTGTTTTTAATAGCGTTTAATAGCGTTTATTTGTTTATATATTGAAGTTGAAGTAGAATCTTTCTTTTTATTTATATTATAACTTCTATACAAAAGAAAATTCAGAAGTCTTGAGTGGTAATAATTATACAAAACTGAGTCGTGAAAGTTTCACATTCTTGATATGCTTTGTCGAAAATAAACTCTATTTCATTTAAGCAATGCCATTGTTCGTATACGAAAGCAATATTCTATTTTGGAATTATCTGTTGTTTCATTTGTTGCAATACCTTCCAACGAAAGTCTATAAAACCGTTTTCAGTTTGCAGAATTTTATAAAAGAAGCCACAAAAGTAAACAACGTAAGGTAATCCACCTATATGATTTAAATTTATCAAACTTTAAATCCATTAGAATTATTAATTAAATTAATCATTTAATGACGCAGTAGTGTAAAATTTCGAAATTTTGTCAAAAAACAACCGATAAAATCAAAGTAAATAAGGTGATTGGTACTTATACTTTATTTTTATACCACGTAAATTCAAAGAAACTATTACACCTGTGTTTAAAGACTGTCATTCACTTTTATATATTTTACTCTTATTTTCGTTTTATTTTAATGCCTGTTATAATTTCTGAATATTGAAAAATCTTTCTTCATAGTGTTATTTTCAAAACCGAATCCAAAAGTGTAAGAAAAACTTACCAATCTTAAAAATACAGTATGCTCTTCGTTACAGTATTAAGAATTTAGGATATATCGTATTATCCAATTAAGGTGACACGCTATACATCAGCCACTGCAATCTATCGCACGCATTTTTTGTTGCAAGTCAATGACCCCTTCGTCTAGAAAGTTAATGAGGTATAAGGAACAGTAAATATGGATATGTATGTACGCGTAGAAGGTACCGTTTAAGTTATTTCGGTTAAACGATTTCAGTTTAATGACGATGCAATAAACGCCTATCAAGTTGATAGCATAAGTCATACTAATGAGAATTACTAATAGAATCTTTTACGTAACGATACAACCATAAATGCATGAATACACTAAACTGCAATATGTATAACTGAAACGTTTTTGGAAAGTTGATCGTTAGATTGCGGATATTTATGCATTTATGGAAAATTCAAATGTATAAAACAGCACAAAATACACGCAATGTGTAAAAATATGCAAGATAACCAAAGTAAAGTACAATTTATTTTATTTGGAACGTAAAACAACCCACTAATTTGATTGTATTCGTTTTGATAGAATTTATAAATACCTAATCTAATGTTTATAATCAACTAACTATGATTGGGTTCAACAATGGGAAACACAATTATTGGAAGTGTATAGCATAAATGAGGTATTAAGGCATAACACTCTTATTTTTACCAAGTAATTGTATGCAACATTTAAAAGTGATTATTAAATAAAAAATTAATTATTTACATAAGAATGTAATGTCATGAATTTATGAATCTTTAATTATTCACAGAAGTAAACTCGCATATTTATTAATATAATAGAAATTATAAACAATTATTTATTTGTATTAGTGATAGTCACGCATGAGAAAGACCACAATAAAGATACTAAATATATTTCGTGTAATTATTAACTTATTGTTATTAAAAAGTTACACTTATTTAACATTTTAATACCTTGAATAGACAATAGCAAATTGTATAGAACAGTTGCTACAAATCAGTTTCCAAAATAAATATAATGCAATGAAAGAATGTTGGATGTATGTAGAAGATAACCTATTCTTTGAAGTTTACAAACTATTCTTGAAAACGGAAGCATCCAATTTTATAGTAGTAGTGACAGTAATGGCTCCCGATTTACTTCAAGTAATTTAAATACTTAGTGAAAGTTCTCTTCTATTACATCACATGTTACGCTAAAATTCTTCACTGGGTATAATGTAGAAAAAAGTAATTGACCCTTGATATGCGAGGAATTTATACACAGCGAACATTTTAAATATCAGAGAACATAAAAAGCCATATCTAATCTATGTCAATGTATTACATCACAAGTTACGCATAAACTTTTCAAAGCATGGTCTTTAACAATTTCTACTATTTCAACTACTAAAGAAGTAGCTATTGCCTTAATTCGTTACAATTTTATTATCAAAAATAAATTAATAAGTACCTAATAATATGTAAATCAGAACCTTCAAATAGTTATTTTTTGTAATCCGATTATAGTACTTTGTATAGAAGCGAAACTGACAAGTACACAAACAGAGATTTAACCTAAACAATATTTTATTGCATGCCTCAGTATAGAACGTGAAGAAAAGGCAAAACGGAATCATATATTATGTATAAAATTAAAGGTGACTTCTACTACAGAACCTTCAAAGACTCAATTTTCTTACCATTTCTTAAAAAAGGACTGTTTTGAAAATGAATCTGCAAAATTATATGCATAAACACTAAAAATTAATGAATTTATAGTTATTTAAAACAGGCTGTACATAGCGTGCGATAACATATTTTTTTAATGGATATTTTAAGTAGATGCTTAACTGATTGAACCCAAATTTTGTGCACATCTTCAGAATTAAAACAATTTCTTTTTTAATTTTTATAACTCACGAAAAGTACAGAAATAGTAAAAAAATGATAATCAAACTTAAAAATTGCTAATTTTTTAACTATAACCGAACTCATATTTATTAAGAATTTTGTTAGGTCTCCTTATTTCGAAAGTCCAAACTGACCGGAGTCATGAAAAATACGTGAAATTATTTTTTCTAAATGATTGCTTTTTCACAGTTAGGAGCCTAAACTACCATTAACATTCATTCTTTTTTCAGAGAAGAATGACAAATAAATCCTAAAAAGTACGTATTACAGAAAGAAACCTATCATATGTGTAAATAGTGATAGTAACACGAATCTTACACGACATAAAACATAAGTGATATTTTTCGCGAAATATCAAAAGATTTACATATACATATGTGTACTACGCAACACAATGCTACTTATATTGTTCTTTTGTATTTCACGTTAAAACATTCGATAAAACACTTGGTTAAAATTCCAAGTATGCGGTCAATGTTACTTCTTACTAGAATATACCATATATTATGGTTTAACGATTGTATCCATGTTACGTTATTGAATAGACAAGAGTGTAATTCCCTTACACATGCAAATAAAAATTGGTTAATGGAATGTCATATCATACGTGCAATATAATATCATTTAAAATGAATTTAATATTCTTCTATACAAATTCTGCATTATTTGATGCTACTATCATATTTCTACAATTTATTTACTTTCGTCGTTCATATTGTATAATTATTGAACATTTAAAGATATAAGTTGATCTCGAATTGTGTAAGTTTTTACTTGTATATAATATTTCTATTTAGGATACTTAAAGCCTGTTAAAAAAAGTATTCATAAGAAATATGCATTTAATGTTATAAACGGATAATTGAGTATATTTTACACTAGGTTAATTCAATATATTCAAGAAATATAATTACTTGTTAAAATTCCATATCGCTTTATTTGACGTACTCAATCAAATTAAATAATCCATATTAATGGTACACACACATGATAATTAAAAATGTATCAAAATGTTACTATATTTTAAGTTAAATCGTTGAAACTACCTTTCTCAATATTATCTTTTTGTTAAATCATTTAATATACCCATCAAATTATTAATCTTTCAAATTATACGCCTACCGTTAATTAACATCTATTGCTACGAATATCTAGTTTGAACAGAATAAATGTGAAATTATGACTGTAGACTATATTTGTATAAAACTTCTACAGGTAATAGAAATTTTGCAGATACAAACATTTTACACATCGAACAACATTTTGACAAATTTTTTGTAGCAAAAATGTCAAGATAAACTTCATCTGCCTGAATATAACAAGATTATGTAACAGGTTCTTGTAAGAGGAAAGAACCTATTAAAATAAGAAACACAAAACTGTGTTAAAACTTTTTAAACCTCTTTCGAATACCTCTCTACCCATTTTTAAATATACACGATGAGTTAGAAGAAACATGATACCTAAGTATTTATGATAGAATTCAAGATAAGAAAAAACGTCAGAGAAGGTATTACTTAAAGGTGTAGATATAGTAGCATGTATAATTTGTTATTTCAATTCGATTAGTGAGTAGTATATCAGTTTATACATATGCGTTTGATGATTCATTACCTAGAGGAGGAAGAAATCAACCTGATTTTCATTTATAGCCAAAATCATCGGTGTCTTTGAGAAGTAATTCTATTGTGCAAAGATAGATTCTGTAATCGCACTTGTCCAGCCCTTTTCTGTTTATTAAAATTCAATTAAATAGTTTCGTGAGACTAGTACTACTGTAAATAAAGGATATTTAAAAGTGAGAAACGCAACAGATGAAACGAGTGAGATCAATGTTTTTCCTACAGTGAATGCAAATCCGCACATTGATACAAAATAGGCACATAAACTTTACCCTTATCACATGTTGCCCCATCAGAAGGACTACGGGACAGATTTTTAAAATCGTGTGAATTCTTATAAACAGATTGCGGAATTTTTATGCATTTACGAGAAATTTTGTTATGCCAAAAAGAACAAAATTCACATAATACGTAAAAATGTCCAAGATACGTGAAGTAAAGTGCATTTTAAAATACACGATAACACAAATGTCTGCTTATTTTCTATTCCTATAATTGTATTTAGAAAATTATAAATTTGCACAAAGACCCGCAGTCCACTTATGAATAAGGCCTGAAGTAAACTAAAAATGATTTTTAATAAGATGCGATTTACCGATGAGGTGTGAGAAATATACATTATTGGAATTATAAAAATGCACGATGCTTACGACAAAGCGGCATGCTGCAACTTTAGACCGTCACCAATTACTGGGAAATACTTACAATTAGTATCCGAGTAATTCGATCTTTCTTTATTTTCGGTATATTAATCGTAGCGAGATACGTTAGCGAGATACATTTTTATCAGCATTTTTATCGGTACCTTTTTGGAAGTATATCTTTAAATACTAGTTGAGTGATGCGGTAGCGACGTAATGACTGTCCCGCGCATCCTTTACGAGCTGCAAGAGGATTTCTACTTGATAAATTTCCCAATCGTTGCATTGCATGTAACTCGTTTACCCGACATTACACTGCGCAATTTCTTTTTGCGAACAAAACTGAAAAATGGTGTTTACCGCGAACCACCAACTACCCAGAAGAATATGCGATAAAAAATAATTAGATCTTGCGCGTGCATTTCATTGGAAATCATTGGACGGGTATCTCGAATTTCTATCCAACATATAAACGTTTACAACTTGTATTAATGTTGGAGATCACGATTTTCGAACATTGTACAATTTAATTGAACTGAAATAATAGCACATTTTAAGTTTATTATGTTCGATAATATTGCTTGCAATCTAATCCCACTGCGTCGATTCTTCGTCCCTATTTCTTTTTCACTCGCCGTTTTTCTCTATGTTTGTCACCACCGGCATATTATAAAAGCTGACAACCCTCCCTGCTAAGAGTCCCAAAACGATTCTACCACTGGGACTTAATTGGGGAAATGCTACAGGTACTTTGTGGGAAGTTAGCATGATCCAAATTATATCATATTTGATATCATTTTAATCAGAAAACTTATAATGCATTAGTGAAAATTTCATTCACAAACAACGAAAAATAAAAGCTTTTGCTGTTGCAGTAGCGTTGTTCTATCAATACATGCGCAATACGAATCTGAAAGGAAACCACGACTGCTCGTTCCATTCGCTCTGACTGAGGGGGGTCTTCCTATTACTGGGGTTAAACAAGGTTCTGCTAACGTGGAATTCCAGGGGGCTTCTAATCAAGGTGGCATTGTAGTCCTATACCGGTACTGTGAGTAATCTAAGCGATACTGTGCTGTTATTTGATTATATCTCGTCAACTGTCTCGATTTAAAAAGAAGTTGCAGATGGCCGATTGCTGAAGGATACAAAAAATTAGTATAGAGATACTGTACCTCATGAGCATATCATGAATTGACCATATACTATTTTTTTTACAATTTCTTGTTGAACCTAAGTATATGCTACTGTAAAAGCCCGGAAATTGGTAAATCCTAAGTTTTACCAATCAATCCTAGCATTTACTGTATTTAAGTGGTAAGATTTCGAAAACATCAAGTAAATTCTTTCATTTTGAACTTTTACCAAACCATTTCGGTAAATGCTAGGATTTACCAACACTAATTGATTAAAGTTTAAAATACGCAATTAAAAAATAATTGAAAATAAAGAAAACACACACACACACTTAAAAAACACAATCGCAATCGGACAAAACGAACTTCTACCAATTAGTGTTAGTGTTTACCGGAATGGTTTGGTAAAAGTTCTAAATGAAAGATTTAAAAAATGCTTTCGATGTTTTACTACCTTACAATGGTAAATGCTAGGATTAACCGGTAAAAGCTAGGATATAAAAATTTTGGGACTTTTACAGTAACACACACATATATATATATACTCATAATTTCTTATCATGATATGAAAAGTATACAGAAAGAACGTTAAGGATTAACTTTTTGTCTATTATGGTGTATTTTAATATATCTGAGTATATTTTTTACTATATACTTCATTTTTCAATTTAGAAATGAAAAAAGAGGTGAAAGTTCCAAGTTGCTATCTAAATAATGATTTACAGGAAACAGGCAAGGGTAACGGTGTGTAAATAGAAAGGGAGTGAGCGTACATATTGTACAGCGCTTTTCTGTTATATTAATATATGTAATTTTAAGAGTGACTGTAAAGCGGATGTTAATTCAATAGTGTCTAAAACATTACTTTAAACACGGTCAATCGTTAAATTTGCTATACTTAAAATAATCTGAAGTAGACCCTCACCCTTTTTTTGTTGTACTCACAATACTATTATTTGGCTAAACAATCGCAATTTGTATTGATAATGAATAGAGTTTTCGCGCCTACTATGTACTATGGTTAGTATTAGAATCGATACCAGTATCGATTCTATCAATACCAATTTCTAAGATTCGATCCAGTATTGATACATGTCAAAGACGTAAGTATAAAAAATAATCGATACCTCATCGATACTTACGCAAATGTATCGATACCTGTTTGATACTTGTGTGGCGGCTCTTCTGCACCTACCACTAGAGGGACATACAAAATAGGACTTTCTCGAAAGAACTTGATCCAACTACCTCATCCATATATATACCGCCTTTAACCTTCCTTCCAATATCCCAACGTCTAAGGCAGGGCCTGCTAGGTAGCCTTACTGATGAGTCCACTAGCAGGCCCAGGACGAGAAACGCAACACCCTTCCCTTTTTACAGAGGTATCAATACAAAAGTATCGATACCTGTTAATTCTTCACAATTTGGTTTAATGTGAAGTGGGAGTTTCAATGATTTCACTGATTCCCAAGTACGATACGAAACTGGTTCCCCTTACTTTAGTCTTGTGTCTGCCCTATCTGACGGTTAAAATGCAACTGGCTTCGACGGTGGCAAAAATGTATCTCTCTATCGCGAGGGTCTCTGAACCCCCTCTTGGAATTTGCAACTGCCGACTGATTGGTTCTTTCCAAAATTTAGAAAGATCCAATCAGTGAGCCCAATCAATGTGGCGGACACACCTTCCCTTACGCCCTCGGCGTGCTTCCTTGAGGAAGGGGTCGCGAGAATTTCCAAGGAGAGGTAAACGCTAAATTCGACGGGTTGGGCGACACATCTGGTCAACAGCTCAGACGGTTCCTTGATTCTTGCATTGCACGCGGAAACCGTTAGGTGACCATGGTCCTTGCTGACTGCTCGGGCCGGGAAGGTTTATGACAGAGTAATAGCTATTGAGTCGAACGGGAAACTACGCGAACGAAACTAAAGATACTATACAAATGGTATAACAACGAGAAAAAATTGAAGTAACAGACCACCTGGCGAGTGTCGTCCAGATGGTGAAAAAGTTAAATTAAGGAATCCTCAAAAATAGCGGTGCTTCTAAACCCTACCATAAACCTTGTACAAACTGGCCCGAACAATACCCGTTTCATACTTTACGAAGGTATCGACATCTGTTTGATACTTTATGATAATCATACTATTGACTAATGTTATTAGAGTTGTACAATTCAATAAGCCATAATTCAAAGCAGAACAAAAGAACATTACGAAGAATACGAATCATAGTATCGATGATTTCGTTAGTATTAAATGGGATATTGATACATTTGTAAAGAATCAAACGGGTATCAATTCCTTCGTAAGGTATCAAAAGATTTTGATTCGATACAGTATTGAGTTGGAATCACTTTTAAGAACTATCGGTAGTGAATGGTGACACCAAGTTCCTTCAAATTTCGATACGTATCGATACGTCCTATTCAGTAATTCGGTATTGAATTGATTGAATACCATTAATAGTATCGGTATTGGTCCCATTGATAACTATGGTGCCTAATAAGAAAAACAAGTTAACATCACACTTCCACGTGTGAAGCGTCGTAAGTTGCCGGAGCTTTCAATGAACAAAGAGCATATCCCATCATAATTCAATACCAATGAAGTCGAATTTTCATTCTTTTGAAGGCACATACTTTTCACGCGATTTCGGATAAAGTTAATCGATAGAGGGGAAAAAATATACGGCAATTTACAGCGATACCGTTCGTTATTCCCGACAGTTCGAACTTCCGAACTGCCATTCTAGCAGAAGCTCGCGTCGTTCGATTTTATATCGACAACGGAAGAGAGAAAGTCCCGCAAGATGCATCTCTCTTCGGTTGAAACAGTTCTTCTTCTTCTTCTTCTTCTTCTTAAACTGAGTTTGGTAAACCCTCGTACAAGTTGAAGTTCTGACCGTGCGGGTGGCATCGAAGGGGCACAAGGGTGGAGGCGTCGTAAAAGTTGGACGAAGTCAATTTTGCAGTTGAAGTTGGTAATGCGATTTGTGCCGGAATAAATAGTTCAAGTGGGGAGCACAGAGGGCATCCTTTCCTTTTGCTACACCTCGTTTCTCTCCAGTGTCTGACCCCTGGACCAATCCACTCGAGTTTGGTGTCACGAGCACGTCTGTTGAACCTACTGAACGTGACAGCCTTACCAGAAGAAGTTTTACGTAGCTACGACGAAGCAACGAGTGGCAATGTAACGAAATAAAGAACTCATTACTTCTAGGAAATTGTCGAGCAGCTGTAGTTTTGATGTTACCGATTAAACAATGAGCATCTCGATTCAAAATAATATGTCTCGGTTTGTAAGTTGTTCCTTCAACTTGCTCTGAAAAATATCATAGCATAGTTGTATAGGATATGTCAAAGTATAAGTCAGACATTACGATACAAAACGACTAAATATTAGATAAACATATAATGATATGGAGGAATTACTTTTACAAAAGTATTTTGGTATTTGAGGCAAATTACATAGTGTGAATAATTTTTCTATGAATACAATGATAATGAAAATGTCAAGGGCCACCTTATATTTCTAAGTAGAATATTACATTCTCTAATTTGTAATATAATAATTTTAATTTTAGTTAATAATAATAATTTGAAATGAATTCAGAGACGTGTTATATAATATACCTTAAACCCGTACAAAAACGTAATTTATTAGGTGTCAATTATGGTCAAAAAGTTTAACTAGCAATAGTGTTAATAGTCTTGACAACCCTAACTTTTGGATCTTATCAACTTACGATGTCTGTTGGGTTAGAAGTAGATAGTGTAGCACGTTTTTGAATTCATCTTGAAAACTATTACCATACTACAAACAACAAGTAATGACATTCCATTTCAAGAGATCAAGTGACATTGAAATGTCTTCTACTACTACAACCACAGGAAAAATATGTGTACGATGTTATGCCACCCTATATATACCAGGATGCTTTGTTACACCTTTATTCGTTTTCGAAATATTTAATTATTTTAAATCAAATCAGCAAGTTTTGTTTAACATTTAAAATTGTCTGGAATTTGGTAAATTACATTTACATTGGACAAAAGCAATTGTTAAGTTATTAAATGCAATGAGTTTACCGTAGTAAATAACTTATCCTATCGTTTAAAGATTTCAAATGATCGTTTCTCGTAATAATATATATTGATAAATAACAAAGATATTAGAAGTTATAAAATCAAGGTAACCCACATAAAACAGTTCCTAACAACAAAAGTGAACTTTTTTAAGTAAATAAAGAAATTATAAAATAAAAAAAGAAACACAATATCAACGTTTGCACGTTAATTTGCAGTCGAACCTTGACAACTCAAATCTCAAGGGAAGAGCTAAAATCTGTGAGTTATAGGAGTTTCAACTTATAAAAGTTTTCGAGTAAGAAAAATTTCACTGTTAAGTCGATATGCCGTACGTACGTGTCAAATGAAATGGACTTTTAAGTTAGTGACGAAACAAGGATAACGAAAATAATTCAGCTCACAACAGACGGGTTCTAATATTACTTACGATTTCATAATTTATAATGAAAAAGCAGGGAATTTCTCAATATTTTTTTTTAATTTTATGTTACTTTTATGTTACCACTAAAATTACAGCGCATCGTCATTTTGATCAACGTTGAAGGGGTTAACGTACAAAAATTCGACTTATGAGAAGTAGAGACACGGCAAGTATCATCTTATGTTTTCCAGCATCTACTTATTTGACATACTATGATACATACGTAGCTATAACTTCAACTTATAGAGGCAGCAACGATAAAAGTTTGACTTATAGAGGTAAATTTGTACTTATAAAGATACAGCTTTTCTGAATACGAGTTACAGAAGTAAAAATATTGTATCTAAATATGTGGCAAATAATTCGAGTTAAAGTAAGTTTTAAATCGTTTACGTCGGGATAGATTGTATAAAATGCGAGATGTTTTCGAGACTTGCAGTTATGTGTGACGAGCTATTGAAATTTGGGACTGTCCTGTTTGAATCGGGACGATTGGTAAACATTTTTGACTGATTCATATCTCCTTCGAACCTGTTTTACCTAATCAAAAAATGCATAATTTCGGCATCGTATCATTTTCATAAACTATGGTCAACTTTCGTAAATCTCCGTTAAACTTAAATATGTCTTTACGTGAACTAATTTACAGAATAACTGAAACGATTGGCAATGTTATCTTTTGCATAATGGTATTTTGGTTGGTCAACATATATACTAGAGTTCTAACTCAGAGAGAAATAAAATTATTTGTGAAACTTTATTATCACATCTCGTAATGTAATATAGCTGACAATAGAAATATGGAGTCTATTGCTCTGAGGGGGCAATGACAAACTTAGTTTTCCTTGACGTGCATTCAAAATCGTTTGATGGTTCCTTATTCACGATTCTGTCTTTGTCAGATATTGTTTATTATTTGTAGAAGTTATTAAATGTTGATGGTGTTTTTTTAATTGATGATTTAAAATACTTAAGGCAAAGCAAGGTAGTGGAGTAGAACAACAGAAGCCTGAGGGTGTGTGGTCTCCGTGTCCGAGTTATCGCTTGTACGCTATATTATGTGTTTACAGCACGTCATTACTTATTAAGGCTGCAAAAACAGGGACCTACATAGTAGGTCATACGGCATGTAAAAGTGGAGACTACATTGGTAAACCAATTTCTAGACTCTGATCTCTACCTCCAATTGTTGGTTAAAGTATAAGAGAACATACAATTAATATTTCTCAAAAATGCTTACTTGGCATCCGTATCATAAATCCAATCGTCTTAACGGATATTAATCTCAGACAAGTATATGTTTCTTAAATTGCAGTCGCAGACTTCACAATATAAATCACAGGGAGAAGATGAACAATTCGCTTTAAGATATCAAATTTTATATTCCAAGAAACTAAGATAAATGAATCGAGTAAAAATGTAATTTGATAACTCCATATTTAATCTGCAGTTCTTAACATAAAAATTGAAAAATTCTTTAATGAATCATGAAAATGTTTTAATATGGGATTGAATCAATTTCTGTATTAATTTATATTTCATACGAAACGTGTACCTTTCCTTTTGTTTTAAAACATCCAAAAACGTATCGACTAATCATTTTGTCAACGACCCCCAAATGTCTTATAATTGCCTAGATTAAGTTATTGGCAAAACGATGTTTAAAATCGTCGAAGCACGAGTCAAGTAATATATTTCCGATTTTTCACGGTAAGCGTAAGCGGCAAATTGTTAAGAGCTTAAGCATAATCCGTGAAAATGCAATAATAAGCCGCGTTTACGGTGAAAAACGATCATTCGCTCTTTACTCCCCTTGACCGGTGATTCTCTTCTTCCTTTGGCCTTACCACCCAGCCAACTAACCTCCTCACTTCCCACTTCCCTACCGGAACTTTGCTGCGTTGTAATCCTACAAATGAAAACTTACGCTAATTAAACCGTTAATAGCAGACCGCGCATGTAGGTAACGGCCATGGTGCGGTGGTTACTTAATCCTGAGAAAATGAAACGTTCGGAGTCTGCGTGCGTGTAAACAGCTACCACAACCCTTTTCTTATGCTCACGTAGACATACACGGGTAACCATACGATCAGTAGCATAATGGACGGACGCATTCTATTAATGAATTAATTTTTCCTCTCTTTCGATTCTATCCGTATTTCATCCCCTTCCTTGCTTTCGCTCTTTAAAACCAGCGTTTCGTTAAATTGCCTCTTTTCTCTCTTTCTAACTTTCTCCCTCTCCCCCCTCCCCTCACTATTTCTCTCTCATTTTCTTTCTTTCTCTTTCTCTTTTACCCTCCCACGCACCCTCTCTTTCCATACACCCCGAGCAATTACCGGCGGTTTTAATAGCCAGGCGGAATAATGCGAAGCAAAGAGTCGTTTGTTTTGGTAGCAGGTTTTGCAATTCGAAAGAGAAAAAGGGGGAAACGATTTTCGTGCCGCATAGTTACGGTTATACTGTTTGAAGCGATATCGTTGAAACATGAGGAAAAATAGCGGTGCGACCAGAGGGGAGAGCAAATTTGAATATGATTCGCCCTGTTAAGTTTCGTAACGTATATTAGAATACCACAGCTGGAGACAGTGGCTGCCATTGCAGCTGCCCATCAGTAAAATACACTCCATGCCGATTCCACACCACGAATGACCAGCAGCACTTTCAGAGAAGAAGTTTTTATCCCATTCTCAAACATATCGTAGTAATAGTCACCGGATACACTAATTTTATTTTCTAGTCTCCCAATTACAGCAATGCATATGAAGAAAAGTTCAAATCATTTGCCGTTTATCGATTTTCTTTATTCCTAAGTAGATCATGAATGTAAATGTAAGAAAAAAGCAAATTTTAACCAAATTAGACGAATCCAATAAGAGAACGCAAGAAACCGTTTGAAAAGTTGGATCGAAGAAAAAGTAAAGAAGAAGCTGGTTTTTACGCTGTTCACTCACATAGAAAAAGGATAACAAAAGGTTTAATCGTCCCATTATCGATTCGCCGGTTTGAAAATTGCGGTAACAGTATTATATTGCAGGGAAACGTTCCTGCAAAGTTGGATCTTGATCGGTTACGCACCGTTGAATTTCCAAACGAATTCCGTGGTTTTCAGACCGATGGATTTCCGTTCAGTTGTGGCTTCGGTGAATTCGTGAGAATAAATAGAGGTAAACTTGTTAGGACAATCGAAGCAAGGTATTAGTGCCGTTTAACGTTCTCCGTTCAGGATTGCCGCAGTGAATGGCACTAACACGGTACTTTAATTATCGGAAGTGCTCGGCCGCGTGGTCGTATGGCTAGTTTGGTCGGCTGCTTTTCCAAGGAAAACCGAGACCTTATGCCAAACTGTTTCGGCTGCAATTTTTCTTCTAGCCTCGAAACACTGCGGCGTTACTTAGCTCATGTTAGTCAAGTAGGATTACTGTAGCGTTACCTGAATCTTGTAATGTTTTGTTGCGTACGAAGAACTGCATTTCGTCGTCGAGATAAAATCTTTGCCATAGCTAACCCCCTTGAAACTGTTTCTTCGAGCCCTTTCTCCGGTATCCCCGAAGAACGACGTTTCGCTAACAAGAACCTGAAAGGATCACCCGAGTAAGATTGGGGGTGATTTATCACCGTAACCATGGTCCTACACATTTTTCCTATCCTGTCCACGTATCTCTCCTTTCCCAGGCTATCTTCTCATACCGTCTGAACCAGTACATCGACTGATGCAATTGACTATTATTACAAGACCAGATCAATACATATTCCGCTTGAAAAGATTCCTTGAATATGAAAAAGATATTATTTATACGTTGACAAGGCAACAACAATAAGAGTAGAGGGAACATTAATCACAGGTTTGTACAGTTCATGTCCATTGAACAGCTCCCGTCCAGCTCTGTCGAATTGAATTACGCTCCCACTGCACGCTTGGCATCTATCAAATGCAGACGCGCTTTGATCAGCGCAGTCAATCATGCTTGTACAGGGCTCGTAAACCCGATTGCCGGTAAGATGTCCCGATCGCACAACTGAATACCGATTCAGTTTGATTACGCCTGATTTCAAGCTGTGACGCGTCAGTTCAAGGTAAAACGATACTATTACAAAATATTTCACAAAAGAGTCAATATCGCTGGATTTTGTAAAGTAAATTCTCAGTAACATTCTCTGGGTATCAATAGCATACTTATGTTAGGTACTTGTAACATTTGAAAAAAAATGATACGAGTATCTATCAAGTATCTATTGTAAGATTTATATATTTATCAACAAGACTTGGCACTGAAATCAAAACAGAAACAATCATTGACAGTTTCCTCTAACAGAAAGAATGATTCTCGATTTATTCAATAAATACGACAAAGTTTTTTTCTCACGTTTCATTCAGTGTAACTCGAACGTTGATTTACAGCATATGTGTGGCACGTAAAACCGGACACAATGCGCAGAGCGCTCCGTAGTCTCGGTAAAACGGGTTCGTTTCAATCGCCCTTAATCGAGTAAGTTCGCATATAGTTGTTTGTTCTCCTCCCGCCGCCATGGCTATTCCACGTGTGACCCAGTGGAGCACAATGGCCACTGCTCTTTCCCCTGGTCACTCGACTGTCAGCAGCCAGTGCCTGTGTAAATACGATACGGCACTCGCTTTTCCTCCTTTCAAGCACAGTTTAAAAACGAGGGAAGGTCAAAAACGAAGGTAGAGAAAGATAGAGAAGGCCTGAATTGATGAAGAGGCACAATGCGTAGGTAAAGGACGGAAGCGCGGTTGAAATTGCTCCGCTTAGTTTTCAATTTACAGTTTGTGCGACGGTACTTCTCCCGTTGTCGAAGAGAAACCACCCAGTTAAAAATAATATTTTACGTTACTGAAAGCTTCGCTGCTGTTTTTCACGTTACCAAGCAAAAACAGCGTTCTGTTTTTAATTTACGGTGCAAAAGTTCCGCTAGGCAAATGGTCGATCCTCTGATTAATGAGATTAACGAGAACAACGTACACTTCGACATGCAAGCTTCCGGTGAAGCTGCAAGGCAATTTGTAGATTCTAGCGGATTAGACGGGCGTGAAGTCTCGCATGAACATCTCGTTAGTGTAATCATCGATTTAAAGTTCGTTATACGGGTGACGATCGATAATGGATTTCGGGTATATGGGGTGAGGAACGATGAGGGGATGGCAGGGTTAACTTATAGACGAAGGCTAGAATCGGCACGACGAAGAAAAACGGCGTAGCTTGATTGCTAGGCGGATCGTAGTCGGTGATTTGAGGCAATCTACTGGGTTCTTGTTACTCTGGACGACGAGTAATAACCGTAATGGGAGTCGGTCTTCGAAGGTAACTATCCTTCTTTCGAATCTCTCCTTCGATCTTATTGTCAAATCCACCAGAGAGCCTAGGCCACTTAAATCAGTCTACCATGCGCGTGATTTGTAGAAAGATTCTGCGGAGACAGACCGTTTTTAGCAAATGAGTCGTAAATTTGCTTTCAGATAGTTATCGGTAATGGCATCGACGGCATAAAAGAAAAACATGGCGTTGAATCAATGGATACGATTAGCGATAGTAGAGTACGATTAATTACGTCCGTTCTTATCTCTCTTCTGAACCTGTTTTCCGTCCGTTTACATTGCTACTCATTATTTGAATTAGTGTTATTATTCATCAATGATATTATTCTTTAACAATAAGTAAAATTGTTGTAATCACAATAAGACTTAATATAATTTTGGTAACAATAAACACTAAGTTACTATTTTAAATCAAATTTTTATAATAATTGTATAAATTTTAATTTAGGAAAAGTATTTGCCTAATTTATAAATCAATAAATGTATAACTTAATTGGTCAAAATAATTGAATCAACAAATTGAATTAAATTAAATACAACTTAACTTGTGCTATCGTAACCTCTAAGTTTAGTAGGTTAACCGTAAGCAACTGCTTACTTCAAATACGAAATGTTTCGGTAATTCAATTAGTCTATTACTGTTTCTACGGCCGTCAGTTTTATAAAAATGTAAAATTACTACTTCAATTATTTTACATGGAATATTTATCCCTCGAAAAATAAAAAAAAACATATGCTATATTTCGATGTTACATAAATTATTAACTGACATTAAGCTTTACGAAAAAAGAATTTAAAAAACCAAAAGCGTATATTGACGTACCTATATTTGAATACATATTTAATATTTAGCTTGTACTGGTTAAGCATGCACGAGTTTTGATAAAAAAATACGTGATCTAGGAAACCATCTGTTAGAACCGCGGAAGTACGTTTATGGCGCGTACGTGATTTTGCCGTTATTGGAGAACTTAAATCTTAGTCAAATTATTTGATGTATTCATCGACCGGCAGTTAAATCCTGGAAATTTTATATTTTACTAATTAGGCAGAATTTCGAAGCCTCTTCATAGTTCCCAATAACAGCTGCTGTGCTATAAACGTGTAAAGTCTCGAGTCCTAGGATCACGATCAGGTCGTTATTCGGGTTTTTCCAGCCTGGATAATGTATTCATTTCTCTGACCATCTGAGGGCGGCCAACTAATTGTGGGCGTCAACAGTTTTGACGATTAACAAATTCACGATTGGTTGGCACCCAGCCGTCCATCAGAGGCGAGGAAAGTATTTTCTCCACTCTTAAGAAAAGAGAATGGGGGTGAGGGCTCGAGACGACTTCGCGACAAAGATATGAGTGCACAAGCGAGTCCAAGTCGAAACACCATAGCGAATACAACTCGATTCTTTGCAGCTCTTCACCCCGTCAAACGATCACAAGTTGAAATAAATAACCATTTACAATAACCATTTACAATCGTCCAGTCTCTCAGTCACAAGTTCTGAAACGATCAAGGGACAAATCGCGACAGAACACCATCTCACAAATGAAAGGGGAAACTAGCGATACAATAATGTCAAGCGATTATTCTTCATTTTAATCATTCAGATTTTAAAAACAATTATGTAAATCAACAACGAGAAAATTACTTGGACTTTGGAAAAATGAATTATTAATTTTGCCTTACGACAATCATCATATCATTCCTTCTTTCTAATTTGAGAATTTTTTACCAGAAGGAAAGTTTTTCTCATTTCCTATTTAACATATTTAGCCCATTTAACTTCTTGTGACTTCTTGCTTCTGAAATTAAAATATTCATTAAGAAGATGTAATTTTAATATTATTGAAAACGTGAAAAGAACTTCACAAGGTGGTGTAAAATCGATTCACAAATGTATCTATAAGTAGAGCTTTCAGAAATATAAACGGTGTTGGCAATGATGTTTAGTCGTTGAAAGGAATTATGTACTTCGATAGCGGTCATTTCAGTGTAGAATATTATTTTATAAATAAAGTGTGATGATGTTGGTTCAAGTATTTTCTTAATCACACTACGTAGTACTTAAGAACACGTAGAAACAACTGAAACCTCGTGTAGTACAAATTTCAAAGTTTAGGTACCATGTAACTCAGAAATTCTTAAACTTAAGAAACGTAATTAAGTTTGTTAAAACGTTAAACGTTTGTAAAACCAAGAAACTGAAAAGATGGGAAAGTAGCTGTATTAACAGGATAATTAGCATAGATTTTTAAAATAAGTGCTAAATGTACTTATACTACATTATTTAAAGCTCTGATATAGTGGAAACGTGTCCAGAAATTTAGTATTTTATCATTTATTGATAAACATAATAAAAGCAATAATTGTAAAATACTAAAAATGAGGTATTTAACATTTCTTACGTAAAGGAATAGAACGCAAATAGATATACGTTTTATCCTCTAACTATTTTAAAATGCTCTTTACTTTGTATACTTTGTACATTTTTGGGTATCATGTAGATGTTGTTCTTTTTTCCACATCGAAATTTCCCATAAATGCATAAAAATCCGCGGTCTACTTATGATATTCAACTTATTTGACTATGTAATAGGTTGAAGAAGATTCTACGGAAAAATAAATTCAACGAATATCCCAAAATATCGTCAGCTGCTGCATTCATTGTTTTCAAGGCTGCTAGCAAGTTTAAGGATCAACAGAAACGTATTTTCATGAATGAAGACAATTTAAAAACGGCTTCTATTGTATGAGCGTATAAATAATTCATGTTCAAGAATTGTATTTATTCGGTATTATCCATTCATGTTTGACGCAGCAAAATATTCGCGCGAGATATTTATTTTACAATTTAATACACCGATACGTTTACATTTGTTAAGAATTGCGTGAAATACTTTTCACCAGTATTGAATGCAGCTCCAGTTTATCAAACTCTTTCGTTATTTCCATCGCACTCGTGTCATCAAGCGTGGTACGAGAAAATCAACAACGGAGGATGAGGTATCCATTTTGAGAATCATCGCGCGACCATTGTATTATTTATTCGTATTTCCATCGAAACCTTCCTGCCAGCTCGACGAATCAACTTGAATAAATAATATGCTGTTATTGTGTCGACATACCACAGTCTGTCAACTATGTCAGTATTGCTGGGAAAGTTTCGACATGGCCCTGCAAGGTTCCCAGCACCGCATAGCTGCCTCGAAACTATTTCCGATATAATTCTCCGTTGGCGGTATGAAAGTAGCGACCTTTACGTTTCTAGTACCGTTATTTTCATAACGGCGAATGACGTCGTCTGCACAAAGACCATCAAGAATACGAAGACTATTCACATTGTTAAGAAGATCCTGCAGACATTTCAAGTCTTACCCGTAAAGTGGAAACGGACGAGAGAGTTTTCGTCGTTCCTGACAGCCCCTTTTCTGCCCGAGGAAAATTCCTTTTTATTAAATATCTCACTGACGAGAAAATACGCGAAACGGTCGAAGACAACAAATAAAAGAGTTGTAGCGTTTTAAAGCAAACAATATGCATTGTTTTATTAAAATAAACATACGTACTTTTTTTTAGCGAAATAAATAAACGTCTCTAAAGCAATCGACACCCGTTGCTTTGAACGTTTTACGTTTTCCGTATGCATATATTTTATAATGTTATGTGACGGACGCTCCTTCGATAAGAAAACACGTAGTATAATCGTTAACGTTACTATAACATGAACGTCAGAGTAATATTGGAATGTTTTGAGAATTTTTCAGAAATTTCCTGCAGTAACAGCAGCAGATCGAAGGGAAAAACGAACGATTCGAAAAAAGCGATGTCAGTGAGGTTTGTCGGCTGACAAATGGCCGGTCGCCCCAGGCGAAGCTTCGTCGTTTAAACTCGAAGTCATTGTGTCGGAGCCATTAACCGTTAGGACGATCAAAAAAGGCATAGTGGGCAGGAAGTGCGGCAGGCGGAAGAATGAGAGACCGAGAAAGGAAAAAGGAGAAATATCTGGCAGCTAATAAACAACGGCCCTCTATTCATAGATTTTCACATCGTATGATTGTACGAGACAGAACTGAGATAGGGCGCGAAAAAGGAAGACAGAGTAAAACTAAAAGAGAAAAAAGGGAGAGAGAGAGAGACAGAGAGAGAGGGAGACAGAGAGAGAAAGCGTGTGTGTGTGAGAGACAAGGAGAGAGAGAGAAGTAACGCAAATGGGGCAGGAAGATTGAACCGTACTGGAGACTACCTCTAAACAGTGCAATCAATCTTTCCTTAATGAACTCTTAATTATTTCGAGGACACGGCAGAGCGGGAAAGGAAACTGGCCGTATAATGGAGGCGCAAAGTGCGCGCAACCGGCGGAGCTATACGCAGCTGCGGTGAACCGGTTGTCGGTGTAGGAAAAGAGGCAGTGGTCGGGGGTGCTGCTATTAGATAAATATAGGGAGAAACAGCGCCACGAGGGAAGCAACGAAAATGAAAATAAAGGGCCACTCTGCAACTTCTCGCTCTCGTGTGTAGTATCCCGCTGAGAGAGAACAGAAGCCACGTCCTCTCGACACGAGACTGCGTTCCCCCGACGGTTACGAGGTTGGAGATGAAAAAAGAGAAGAAGTGCGCGCGGGTCGAAACAAACGACGCGGCAGAGGGTTCCGAGGATGATCTTATCTTCTTCGTTTGCTTTAATCGTCTCTCGGAAATAACTTATTACTCGGGGTTCGAAGAAAAATATTTATTGGTCGTGATAAGGACAACTTTGGTATTGGAAGCGCTTCGTTGAAATATCGACGTCGCGACGCATATTTCTTTCGACCAGCAGATATTTCACCACGATACGCGATTAATTTACATCGTATATTTCCGCGATATCATGGAACAGGAAACAGGGGAATGAGAAAGAGAAGAATAGACAGTGATTTCGTCGGTTTTCCCTTTGTCCCATGGCGATCGCGTAATTTTCCCGTGAGAATTCCGTTTCATTGGTCACTAGTGGGAAGAAGAAAAATTAAAAAACATTGCAGGTCGGGTCACGAACAGCTTATAATATACACGGTAGAAATTACGCGGGTCGCGCGACGACATAACTTCGAAAATTACGCGAGTAGGGTAGCAAAAGTTTGCGTGATCTAACTACTACGAAGTCAGTCCACGGTGTGGCCCTTATTCACCGCCCTCGTGGGACTTGGCCACGACTACTGTTATTACGGGGAGGGTTGGTCCCGGCTTGCCGAACGTGCCGACGAAAAAGTCCTCTTTAATACGACGAAATTCACTGTGACACATCCAGGCTACACCGTGAGACGTTTAATAATGAATTTCATCCAATATGCATCCCTCTTTGTCAAGCTAGACCGCAGGGAGCTTTTAATTCTTTTAGGGATGTGGCGAATATGTGAAACTTTGAGACGTTAACGACAGCTTTCACCAAGCTATGAGAAAACTTCAGGGAGGCTTAACTTATTGTAATTTTTCAAACTTCTTTTGATTCTGCTGTGATTTTACGCTTAGAAGAACAGTTTCGACACATATTTAACTTTCACTGAATATTCTTCTGGATCGTTAAACGAATTTATCCTGCATAGACGATTTCCCCGTAATTTAAATTGCATAATACAATGAATTCCTTATAAGCTCGTTAAAAATAATGAATCCCATTCAATATACATTTATGATAGTCAAGATAGAATACAAGGAGTTTTCAATTCTTTTCGAGATCTGAATTAATTTTTCTTACTGTGTTTTGTTTCTTAAAGGACAGGTTGAGTACCAGTTTAACTTGAACTAAATATCCTTACGTATTGTTAGAGGTATTTAAACTGTACAGAGAATTTCTATACGCCTCACGATCCTAGTTTAAATTACATTATCCGACAAACTCGTTATAAATCGATATTCAAATTCAATAATAGATACACAGGGAAAGCATAATACCTTAGGGGGATGTTATCAAGCGCAGTCTACAGTTTACTTGTTTAATGAAACTAGTTTTAACGGCTATGAAACACTAGGAAGGCAATATACGATGCGATTTGCTTAACTCTCTCGTGTGTCCTCGTGGAACAGTAATAGAACAGAATCGATCTGAACTTTCTCGAAAGCAAGCAATGTGTAATTATTCATACATATTTAGCCTATGCCTGTGAAATGTCTCGTTAATCGTCACATTCGCCGGGAAAAGTTATGCAAGGTATGCTGGAGTGCGTGGCAGGTGAGAAAGACAGGATAACGAAATAGCTTATTGATAAGCTGGAGCTCGTGAATTGCTGGCATGCCAATAAATCCGTTTCAACGCTTTGGCCGCGAATATTGACGTTTCCACGAAAGGCTAAACCGCAGATCGATGTATTACCACGCGATTAGATAGCACAGTGCATACGCAGTCTATCTTTTATTCGTGAAAGCGGAGCAAATAAAGGTGTACGTTACAGTAAGACGTCAAAGCAGTTACCTGGAAGTTTTGACATAATAATTGCTCTTGGTGAAGCGTCTGCGTAATGTATTATCAACTGGAGACAACATTGACGTATTATCAAACGAAACAACTTTCTCGTAAGGGACATTAGATTTTATGTAACGCTTATGTAAGGTTTTATGTAACATGTCGCAAAGAACCTATACTTGTGAAATTATAATTTCTATTTTCGTAATTTTTAGTTTTTACGATTAGTATTTCTGAAATTAAGTCACATAGCCTGTAATCTATTGTGTTTTCGTTATAAGTTATTTCATAAATATAAAAAGACGTAAAGGGAAATATTGAAGTTTATTGATGAAGGATATCGAACTATGGCCAAGCTCTTTATTTGCATATTATTATGTATGCACAGAATATAAATATCATCCTAACAAATCTCGCGCGCAACACGAGATCATGCGTGGAGTGGGTGTAAAAATTAGCGAGGTGCGAGCGCGGAAATGTTCTCTTTCCAGACAGTATTAAAGTGAGTGATTGAAGACGGTAGGAGACAAATGTTTTTTTCTTCATACAAAATGATTCCATTTTTGCCCCAAAAATTTTTATATATATCTAATTTTGTAATAGAACATTGTGTAATAAAAATTTTATAAGCATCCAATTTTGTAATAAAACGTTTTGTAATAGAAATTTTTATAAGTATGTATTTTTATAATTAAAACGTTTATGTTCTTTTTCATAGTTTTATTTAAGCATTATACCTTTGCAATTTTTTGGGGAAAAATTGATATTTGTATGTGTTGTATGTTTGTAAATACAATAATGTAATTAAGAAGATATCAGTGGAGAAGGTTAAAATCATCAACTTGTTCAACCGACAAGTGTTTTGACTTACAGAAACAATTGTTGCAAGAAGATGGAGAATAATTGTTATTACAGCAACACATTTGTGAATGGAGGAAATATCCTATTATGAATATAGTTTTTGGGTTATATCTAAAATTAAATTGTTTACGCACAGATCGGTAATTCAAAATATTCACATTTAAAAGACATTAAAAAAATTAATAACATTAATAACATTATTATGGACATTAGAAAAGATAGCACGAATTGTTGTTGTGTTGTGTATATATGACGCACAGCGTGGATACAAAAGAAGAAAATGAATTACCTGTCGCGATATCAATGATCACCCAAAGCAATTCCTTAAAGTAAACAAATAAACTAATGATAAGATCGAAAACAATAAATTCATATCATTTATCAAGGCAATATCAACTACATAACACTACAGAAGAAAGTTTAAGGGATAAGCGATATGAAAAATAGTATAATTTTGCAAAAAGAAACTATATTTTACTATAGAAATGAATTTTTCACAAATATATGTATTATATGGAGCGCTAGAAGCAAAAAAAATTGTACACAGAAATGAGAAAGTTTGCGTTTTATAATACTTAAGTCAGTGGAGCAGGTGTAGAAACTAGCTAGAAAAGAGTGAGATTAATTCTATATTTCCATGATTAAATTTCCTGTATTTGCAGACATACTATTCGTAATATTTTGTTTATCCTTCTTTATTACGTACCACAGGTTGCTGATTCTCCGGTGTACTACTAACTAAATTTTCTAACATATTTATTAGAGAAACGAGTCACCTTTATTCTACAATTCTTCAAAATGTTTCTTTATTAGTACGACAATTTAAACAAATGTGATCGTTTAAAATGTTTGAAAGATTCTCAATTGGATTAAGATTTGGCAATGCTACTTCCTTTTTTAACCCTATTTTGTCAAAAAATTCAGGTGCACTTTTGGCATATTCTGTTGGTAATTAAACTTTTCCAAACACATTTACTTTCTACCAATTGAGGTAAATTGATGTTTAAAATGTTAGGATACATATGTAATACAGTCAATTCTCCCGCCGTTTCTAATTTTCAACACCTTTCGTTGGAAAATAATCCCAAATAATTATGAAGCCGCAAAGTTTGATTAAATACTTAGAATATTGAGGCGATCCGATAATTTACATTATTATTTACTCTGTTTTCTTTATTAGGTAATTTAGATTTCGACTTGTCAGACTGTAGACAGTCTCAATATGCTGATGACCAATATGATATAAAATGTTTCGTATGGAAACTATTGGTACCCCTATACGCAAATCTTAATTTTAAGCTTTCTTCTGTTTATCACTATACAAAAGACAACCTAATATCTGATGTAGGCATAAATATAATCTAGTGTATAGATTTAAATAAATATACTACAAACACGTTTGTTACATTTTTATGAAGTATAACATATGGAAATATTATAAAAACTTTCTAGGATAAATACGTAAAAGATATCGATTTAAAGAATCTTCCCATAAGTTTTCACATGGCGGCTCAAGGCACAGTTCTAAAATTAAAATATGTTACATCATCCCTAAAATATTGTTGGATTCCGGCTAATGAAATCGAGTGCAACACTTTTAAAATCTACTAAAGAGATTTTACTTTTTGAACGCGTGGTGATGTACAAGTTCTGCCTTGTTTTTAGGAGTCTGTGTTTTTTATATATATATATATATACACAATGTAGGAGACTAGGCATGACGTGAAGGGATTGGGGAAGGGATACTGCACAAGGTACATACTAGGGTAAAGGTTTTGGATGACTAACTACTGTGCAAAGCAACTGATACTGATGTGCTGACTGATTGCCGAGATTATCATGGCGAACTAACAAAATATTAGACGGTTGACTAATGCTGTTGCGCTGTTTGCAAAAAATTGACTAGGGATCGGTAGGTATACAACAATATTCTTTTTAATTAATCAGCTTTAATTATTTCCTAATTGCCGAAATTTTACGTTCTTACTACTATGCTTGGTCTAACGGGATATGGAAGTAGATACCAGCAAAAGTATGGAAGTCTTTCACAGTCATCTTAGGATTTCTTTCAAAGAAATCGTATCATTCACTCTAAGGAGTCATTCGTTTCTGTTAACGAGGACACCCGGAGAATTCGATAAGGAAGACCATGTCGAGTTGGCGAAAACAGGATTCTATAGATCAGAGAAGAGATTCGAACGACAATGCAGAGGAACGAAAAAAATTGACGATCGTTTTCGTTCCATGATGCTGACCCAAATTTCACCACAGAGTTTCCGCATCGTTGACGCAGCAAACGTTCTCGGTTCCCCTCCTGCATCTCTTCCTGTCGTACCCTCTCGCAACCCTGTTCGCGATCTTTTGCAGATATGGATGCCAATAAAATCGAATATCCCCATGGACTGTAATTTCCAATCGTAGTAGCGCGATTATGATAACGCTTTTTATAACCTGCTGGAGTAAAACTTAATCGTCTTTATAACAAGAGATTCATGACATCTGAACAAATTAGAATCGCATAAAGTTTATCGTTAGAATAAATAATGGCATCGATATCACCATAGGTGCTATAGAATATTTTAGAAATGTCAATTAAATAACGTGTACGCTCATATACTTCAATTCATTACTTAGTGTAACTTTTATATGTTTTATTAGATTAGCTGCATTTGATGATGATATTAGCAGCAGCATAGTTTCTTATGGCAAAAAAAATAGTATGTAGCAACACATTTGGCTTCTTTTATTAAACATACAGCGACAAACGAAAGTATTCGAATGCTTCATTACAAGGAAATTCTGTTAACCTGTAAGTCTGACTTTAATGAAAGTTTGTGTGCATGTAGAGCATAATAGTGTATATATAAAGCAGTTTCGTTGTCCACAGGAAATTTCTTTAAGAAGATGAAATCAAATCTCGAAGGTTTCAACACTTTTGTATTTTTTTAATGCAACTTTTCCTGCGACTTTTCTTTTGCAACAGAATGATAGAATACTAAGAGCTAAACATTTTTTATATGATAAGTTTTAATCAATTTCCATTACGAAATTATATTTAAAAAACCGAAGAGAAAATGGCATTCTAGAAACTGATTTCAGCTGATTTCATTACTATTATAGAGCTTGCAATTACATTCATTTTCTTTATAACTTTACAATAGTAGAGTAAAAATTTTCCAACAACAAATATTGAGTTTTTAGTGCCTTATTATTCTACTGTGAAAAAAGGCCCAGGAAGAATTGCATTAAAAAAATAATAAAATTTTGAAACCTTCGAGGCTTAATTTAATGTTCTTAAAGAAATTTCGGATGGACAAAAAAATTACTTTATGCTCTACATGCATACAAACTTTTATAAAAATCAGACATAGGTTACGAGAATTTCCTTATAATAGAGCATTCGAATATGTACTTTTGTTTGTCACTGTATATTCGTAAATTGATATAAATTAATTAATAAAAGATAATAATATTCTGCTGGACAACTAATTGTAAAATTTTAAAAGATTGATGGTAAACTGTAGTACTAGTAGTTAAAATATATAATTGAAAACAATTAAAGCTATTGGCTCTCACAAATAGAGATGATACTTCTGAAAAATGGAAGAATTTGAGATAAGTATATAAAACGGGAACTTGTGCGCAATGTACATGTATGTAATGCACTTACAATTATTCGTAATCCTTGAATGACCGCATACTCTATCTTCCGCCTTATTTAGAAGAATATTGCATAACACCATTATTCATACTCTATGGACTTTACATAAACCCTATAATTAATTTCGTGTGATCAATTAGATAGATAACAATAACTTACAAATGGAGAAATACCTTAATACATACATATAGATAAGTGTGTCATGAAGAAAACAGAAGTAAACAATCGGAAATGCTACTGAAACTTTATTATTTTAGGTACGCATTTTCATCCGTTCCATTCTATTCTATAACAATTCCGTTTCAAAAGTAAGCCTTTGTTTCGTGTTCAGAAATATTCTTAACGAACGAAATTTTGTCAGCGATAGAAAAAAAGCAAAGCTGTACATTCGATAGATGTACGCGCTTAAGTGCTTGGAAATATTTCGCTTACATGGAAACAGCGAGTTCGCGTAGAATAATGTGCTTTTAGCCCTGCTCGAATAAAATGTTACGTCAGCCATTGAACGTTCATCGGAAACCCGGCCTCGTTGGCTGACGGATACCGAGGCTGGTCTGCTGGCCGATAACGAAATTATCTTAATCCGGGCCGATCGATTGACAGTTAGTCGATTGCGCAGCATTGCTAGATGGCTCTGAGTTGTACAGACTGACGGCACTACCGTGTCCATTGTGCTGTACACATGAAATTGATGTGTATTTTGATGCACCGAAGTCCACGATAATGTTCCCACTGAAAGACCGGCAGTCAAGTCTCATACCAAAGTCATAATGAGCAAAATACACTGCACTCCTGATCATGAATAACTCGCAAATGTGTGCACTACATCTCCCGACGTATAATGTGATGTCAGTCTAATGAAATATAAAAAATGCTCATTTAGTTATTTTAAGGGAAAAGAAGCAATCATGATAAGTAAATATGATCTTTTCTTCGAAATAAATAAGAAAAAAAAACGAACTTTATAATGAGGTTACAATAGTAAAATTGAGTATGATACGTTTTAAAATAAAGAATGCGCGATTCAATGTTGCAATCTTTAAAATCAAGTCGTGCTTTTGTTCAATTCCTTTGTCGCTTTAAGTTTTTTAAATGCAACCAGCGATGCGGCTTCACTTTGTAACGCATTTTAATGACATAAGTGGGTAATAGATATAATGTATAAATATTAATTACAATCCGGTGGAAGCATGTATATTAATATGAAAAAAATAAATCATCCCGTCACGTGAACAGTTTTCTTTGCAAAGAAGGAGATGTCTTCGAAAAGAAACGCCGTTTAAGATGTAATATTTATAAGTAAAATAATACAATATTATAACATCATAGGATAGTTACAACCCATGTGAACTCATTGATTTTAATTAAAAATGAGTTTAATACCTATATCATTATTATTAGTATTAATACAACTAAGATTATTATTAGACTTAATCTAAAAATCGCTTTCCATTATTAAAAATGTATGGCAATTTAATTCAATTATTGTACATATATTATAACACAAATAGTCTGAAAGGTAAGTGTAAACAGAGGTTTGTTCATGGATACAAAACGTTACATCAGTGATGTGATGACTTCTTTTAATTGTATCGGTAATAATCGGCAGAAGATTATATACTTTATTAGTTATAATACGTTTTCTCGATCCTGTGAGTCTGATGAAAATTGAAGAACTTAAATTTGAATGGCAATTTCAGTCCGAACAGGTGGTTAATCTAGAAAAAGATGCACGTCCGTAGATAATTGAAATTCCAGGTCAAAGTTTAAAGATTATATCCAACTATTTTTATAAGTGTCTTTAAAAATGTGATAGATAAATCCTTTATGATTTCTATTTTTATTTTATCAGTTTGAGATACGGGTAGAAGTGAATTAAATGTTATTAGTCTCTCATTATTTCTCCATATAAAATGTTATAATACGCGCAAAAGTTAAAAACAGAATTATATTTATAATTTTTATATGTAATTTTTATAAATTTGAATTATACCATTACAATAGCATATTACTAAAAGCATATTCAATTATAGTATTTTAATAATAAAAACGGAAAATTAAATATCTTACTTAACTATGTACTATTTGCAGGAATCTTTATAAAAAAAAACCGATAGTAAATAAGACACTTAAACATGACCAGTTTTTTTTAATTTTCAATGGTAATGTAGTTGCTTTTTAATCGATATGTCCTTCTTTATGCTAACATGTACAAGAAGAAATGCAATGGAATGAGGTAGGCAGATATAAAAATAAGTTATGAGTAAGTGATGAGTCTTGATTTCTTAGTTGGAAATTGTTACGTTTGTAATTTAATAAGTGTAACAAACATCCAAGGTTGATTAATATCTACTTTATGTAATTCATTCATTTCGCAACAAATATGTTTTATTTCCTTTTTCCTGTATTCTTCGTTTCAAAATATTTCTGAACTATTTATGTTGTATACATATGTTATGCTAATGTTTTTAATTTACATATATTAAAAAGTTAAAATTGTTTATCATTATAGGAACGAAATAACATAAAATAAAAAAACTGTTCCTAAAAGAAATCTAATGCGCACGTATCGTATTTTATCATGGTCAACATAAATATCGTAACATTAATAAAACTTAATTGAATTTCACACACGAGATCCATATAATCGAAAAAAATGTGTTATGTCATGAATTATTCGACTGGAATTGAATGGTTCGTCGCAATCACGCGTGAAATTTTCGAGACCTTGCAAGAGGTAATGTGCCGAATCATGGATGAATGGTATTTTAAGCAGTAACCTTGTCCTCGTTTTAACGAAAGGAATCGTTTGATCATGAACTATATCAATTTTCTCAGAAATTTAAGCTGCAAAATCTTAATTCATTGTACAGGGTGTGGTAGAATTAACTAAGTAAGTGATTTCAATTTGCAAACATTTCTGTCCTAGACTTTTATGTCGTTTGTGCTTTTTTTAAGAAATAATACTCGTTATGATGGCACCATGAAGCGTTACAGCTAAGGAAACCATACACATTCTGCAAAATATGTTTCCACATCGACTAACGACAGGAAGTGGCGATATCAATTATCAAATATCAAGCCACGAAAACTGTCCGGTTTGATGGCTGCAGATTTTAATTTATGCGAATATTTAAAAGCGAATGTTTACGCGAAGAATTTACAGACGTTGGGATATATAAAAGAAAACATTCGTTGGGTAATAAGAAGCACAGCAGCGCAAATATTGAACTCAGTGATGTTAAACATAGTAAAAAGAGGTGAAATTTGCCTTACTGCTGGTACAGATTATTTAACCGATATTGTATTTCAATGACATAAATCTCTCGCATTCAAATATTAAATTTGTGTCAGTTGAACATAAAATTGTTATCTTTATTGCTACCGATTTCTTCTGTTTCGTAATTCTTTTATTTTTTCACACGACCACACTTAACATGACGATATGAGCATAGTAAAAGAACATTTAAGAAGTCAGTAAAAAAACAAACTGTTTCCATTGGTAAAACTTAAAAAAACATGAGTTGACATAAGAATGGTCATTTCAAACATGTTATTTTATATTATTCGTGTTATACCAGGAAATTCCTCGTATAACACAATTTGCTATAACGGAAATTTGTACAATGTGTAACTTATTAACCACGTTATACGGGAGTTTACTGTAATAATATTTAATAATAGTTTCTATTTGTTTTTTAATTATTAAGGAATTAAATCGTTTAGTTACTTTTGTCGCACTCTGTATAATGCATAACATAAGAAATCATTTTATTGGCGAAAAAATACATATTTATCAGAAGGAAAAAACATTGAGCAAATATGATTCTCGAGGATGAGGCGTGTAAAGAGGTTAATTGAGGACCTTGTTCTACTTTCCACGTGTACGAAGATTATACATCGCATACGCTCGCAGGTTCAAACCCCTTCATTAAATGTGCTCAATTGGCAATATCACACTTTCGTTGGTATGCGATATATAGGACCAATCTATACGGTATCATTCCATTTTCTTACTATATACATTTACAATTTCTATCATTTACCTTCTAAATATATATATTTATACTCGGTGGAAGTGCTGGATGTCGGACCACACTTCATCGTTCCCCCCGTGAACGCCCTCTATGAACTTAATTACTAAATATATAAGAACGCAAAATACAAATCCGAATCTTTGAATTTACTTTACATTTCCAGCAAAAAGAATAATTTAAATCCCCTATATAGTGAAGGTCATTTAAAGGCGCGTGCATAATTGTCCGTAGATTAAATGTTAAAAAAAATCAACTTATTTAAACATATTATTTTACGTTGCTGAATTGTACTGAAATATGATTTATATTATCATTATCGTTTACATTAGTATTGTTTATGATATTGCAAGGTTGTGTAGAATAGTGAAAACAGTGGTATGCATGGTTGTGTGTATGTGTGTGTGTAGTTAGGATGAGGTGCTTTAGGGTAGGGTCACGGCGATGCGTCAAGGGCCTGCAGGCCTAGCGAAGAGAAAGTTGTAACGCGCTTCCCCTCTCGGGCCCAGCGACGAAAAGTTCTCTTGAGAAAAGCCCGGAAAAGAGGAGAAGGCGACGAAGGCGAGGAAGGCGAGAGGGGTGAGGGAGACCCGAGCGAAGGGCAGTCGTTGTACGTCGTCGATCGGAGAAAGTTGTCGTTTTTGTTTTGTCGTAGCCTCGTCGTTGTAGCTTAAGTATCCATTATATTAAATATAGTTTTTACTGCAACATTCACTAATTCAATCGAACCCCGAATCGTTTCCCTCCACCATCTAAAGTAAAATCCCACAGTTGTATCTAATTACTCAAAGTAAGTCTATATAAAACTATCCTCCACTTATTCTCATGTTTATTATTGTGTCTTTTAGCTGGAGCAGAAAAGCCAAACTTGTTGTTAATATTTAGTATATTTACTATCGATTATTGATTCCAGCTTCAATTACTATTTCTTTTAAAAAATAGGTACACATGAAAGTTGAAGGTAATATTTTTCAGTGACTTATAAAAAGTTCTATGTTTATGATTCGTAAAAATTAATTATACTATTACACAAACCATGTTGAAGTCACTTTCCTATATACACTTTAACAAGAATTAAGTAAAAAGGTATGATTGTGTATAAATCTACTCTTTCTTATTCAATTTGTGTTCCTTTAACAGTTTTTGGATTAAATTTCAAAGCGCACAATTGTTATTTTATTGTTACTTTTCATATAACTTATAATTTCCTTGCTTTTATGTCAAATTTGATCATAATAACTTAGGATACATAATTTAGAGCTTTTCAATAAGGGCGATAGATCTTTGCTAATCGAACATAGCCATCTGTGAAAGGATTTTCGTGTCATCTTTTTAAATTTGTGTACTGTATTGCTTGTCATTTAACCTCAAATCGCCATACGATCGAACAATGCATGAAAGTACCCAGTTCCAATTAATTACCAAAGTTCGCTTATCAACTTTCGCGAAACGTTGACATCAATTAATATTCAAGATTGTTTGATTTAATACTTTTGGAATATTTTTTGTGAGGCTACGTTAAATCTCTTGTTTCTGCCAATAAACCGAGAACAATTGACGAGCTTAAGAACAACATTACACGCATTATTCGTGAAACAAAGCTTTAGCTTCTATACTTGATGAAATTGAATGTAGTTTAATTTGATATCAAAATTTTCATAATATTTTACGTATAGCTTATTGTATTTGACAGTAAACATCTATCGTTCTTAATGAAAGATCCTATACTTAGGATTTCCATTCAATAACAACATTTATTTCAATTGTTTGTATAAACATTACTCTTGATAGGTAAATTTTTTATATATTTAATAAATTGGTACACAAACGAACCCAAAATAATTGCTTATCAAACAATTCCAAAAATTATAACTTTTATGCTAATTGTAAGTTTGTGAGAGTAAAAATTATATAAATATAGAAGAAAGAAGTGTTGAGTATTATAGAAAGAAAGATTATCAAGCGTGATGAGCCAATTTGGAGTCACGTTCGATCTAAAGAATCCTTGGGTACGATAGCTGCCCGAGTAAGGGTAGTCCTAAATCTAGCAAAATGGATGTAGGCTGCTACAGGGATTTATTAAAGTAATCTGCTTAACTACAGTGACACCGAATTAGCCCAGTCCGTTTCGTCGTAGTGTTTTCACGTCGAAGATAGAACAAAACTCGACCTTATTTTCTATCTTTGTGACCAGTGTACGTTTTTCTGTTATTATCCTATTGCACAGTTAACAAAAATGATCAATTTTATAATTTAATACATACTATTCATAGAATATCGTTTGAATAGTGAAAGATTGAAAATAATGATCTACGAAATAATATTTTTGGCGATAGTTATGCTATTATGCTACTAATTAAATGAATTCACTGAATTATAAAGACGAATACGATGAAAATTAAAATATAAAAGATTTTTCTGAAATTGCGAAATCTGAAATTAGACTTGTAACTTTCTTGAACAATGATAAAGAAGGAAGATCATTCGGCGACGGTAAACGTAGCCTCAAAGCATCAAGGGCGATGTCAAATTTTCTCCCAACTAAGAGCAACTTTTGGCGAGATAAATGCTTCCTCTCTTTTCCCTTTCTTTACCTTCCAACTGATAGAAACTAATTTCGTAAACACCGTTAAAATTTGAAAAAATGCAAGGTATTTATCTCATTTAAACACAGTCAAGCACAGCAGTCTGTGTCGTTTAATCACCTCTTATATTTGGCCGAAGTTCGACGTTGGGACGGAATCATAAAGGACGTGTAAAAGAGCAGAAAGAAAAGAGAACAGAGAAGAGAGAGAAGGGGGGGCGAGAGAGAGAGAGAGAGAGAGAGAGAGAGAGAGAGAGAAAGCAGAATGAGAGGAAACGAGGGAAGGAGAAGAAAGAAAGCAACTAAAATCGATATTTAAGACTGTTCGCCTCCCCGTGAAAATTTAATAACCAACCTCGAAGTATGTGCCCAGGAAAGACGTGATCTCGGTCCACATACACACGTGTGAGAATGTTCGGTCACACGACGGCGGTTATCGTACGATATTAAATCTCAGCCTGGAATAATTAAAACCTTTCGAAGAAGAAAAAACGCTCGTGGTTGGGTGGTAGAAGAACAGGACGGAATATCACGTCGAAACTCATCTGGTAATAAAAGGTCTGTTAATTTTACGTTAACAAGGATTGCAATTCTTAAAAATTGTGTCATGGCGACACTACTTTTGTTTCTCTATTTAGACTTTATTTATCCAGTACTATTAATTTACGTGCACCCAAGCACGTCGAACACAATGGTATTGTACAAATTTTAACATACCGAACAATTAGATAAAAGTGACTTCCAGTATATAAAATACAATAAGTCATTGTAACGGAAATTTTAAATGACGTCAAATCAACTTGCTGTGTTTTCCATTCGTATGCTTCTCAGGAGAAATATTTATATTTGAATTACATACATACATATATATATTATCGCGTGTATATATAAAAGAAGTACATTCACCTTTCCCACGCCAAGCAAAAAACGCGAAGAAAGGAAAACTGAGATTGAATTCGAACGCGTGGAATGGAAAATTAACAGGTGAGCCAGTAGATGAGACACGTGTCGGAGCCGGTAATAAATACGAGCTAATTGAATTCTCGTTTGCTAGTCGAAATTTAAGGTGAACATGCTACTGCCCCGCTATTGGCGGTGGCAACTTGAGCGGAGCTGCGAATAAGCGCCCTCTTGGTTTGGCGTTGAATTATTATTCCGCTTTGTACGTACATCCGCGAATATTAATATCCCAACTCTTGACTTAATTGCGGAGAATGGATTTTAGACGTAGTCCACACGGTTGCAGCCAATCCCTACTCTGCATCCTATATACCCATATCCGGCACCACAATTATCCGGGAACACAGTGAAAGTAGAGGGTTGGGAGGTACCAGTTTCTCAGTGGGTTGAGGCGGTGACGCGATTTTCTTTTGTCTGCGGGGCGTTTTGTCGACAATGCCGTTTAATCTCTACAGTGAGACGATAACGAGTCTTGCATCTATTACTCTTCGTCATTCAGAACTTATAATTAGCTGAACTGTGCCGATGAATGGATTAGCATTTGGCGAAAGAAGAGATTGTTGCAGTTAGCAAACGCATGGCTAACAATAAGTCTATATCTAATATGGATTAGGGCGATATGTGTTATCATAGTAAATGACATTAAACGATGATGCGGCCTTAAATAATGTAGGGTTATTTATACTAATTATTCTCATGTCTTTTAATTCTAATTAAAAAAAATTAAAATTATGAATTTTCCTTGGAATTAGTAACAGAAACGTTGTGGCAACATCGTCTATGAAAATTTAATGTTAAAAATTATGTAACATTATTAATATTAATAATGTTACTGTAAAACACTAACATAAAATATGTAAAATAGCTATTTGAGAAATTTATTAATCCTTTTGCTGCTTATTAAAATGTGGTTGTGCGGTTAAAAAATGTGTATTTTTTAATAACTTATATTACTGGAATTTTTATACATGAATATCCGTTTTACATTTTTTATGTTTTTGAGGAATTTGAATTATTCAATTCTATATACCACCATTATACCATTTACTATGTCAATACATATTATCATGAACTAATACTTCATAAAATCGTGAAAAGCCATAAGGTCTAAACAGACTTTCCTCTCCGTTGTCAAGTTTAACTTCGCCACGGATTATATGTGTATATAATTACTTACTAGAGTTAGCTGTCGCTATAACCGTTTCGTGACCCAATGTGTTTGTGTTAGTGCAGTCGTAATTGTATATGCTAGTAAAGCAGGTAATTATAAAAAGGTTTGGCTCGTTATCACTTAATGCATCATCTAATACATCATCTAATGTAGTAGACTAATACCACACTGTATATTTCGAAACACTGTAATATTTACTGAGTAAAACAGTATTTATTAAAATAATTTTATAATTTATATAAAAGACGCGAATAATGTTGTAAATATTAGAATGTAAATGAGAATAGATTATTAACATTTTAAGGCACCTTTTTCACTTCAAAGAGTCAGAAAGATTGAACATTTTTTGTCTTTACATTTCATAAAAGTACAGAATGTATAGAATACACAATACATATACATTTGCAGAATTTAGCAAGAAATTCCTAAAATTGTCGAAGGTGTGTGACTTCAAAGTGCGGTAATACACAGGCGAGTGGTCAAACACTTTAACTTTAAGTATGTTTTTCTTCGAATCATATTCTCTAAATTAGCATGCATTATATTTCAGAAACTATTAAATCAATCACCTTTTTGTTTTACTAGTGCTACAGATAATATTTTAAATTAAAAAATTGAAAGGAAAATATTTTTGTTATATCCGAAACTGTGAAACAATTTGTGTAGAATTGGAACTTCTTTTTTCAAGTAACGCCACTTTCAATGTTCTAAGGAATTCATGCAGATCACAATTCTACTCCATAAGGTGACTTTGAGCCATTTCGTGAGGAACAGCAGTGCATGTCGTGTAAGCAAGATTTCTCTTCACAGTATGTAGTATCAGATTACATAGATTTCATTCTGCAACGATTTGTTGCTACAAAGATTCTAAAAAGCTGTAAAATGGTAGATATAACCATGTATCAAAGAGGAATCTGAGATTCATAGCTTTCTAAAAAAAAATTCCCATAGTTGATCTAGTTTTTTGAAGACTCCTATTAGTAAACATAAATATAATGAATGAGAATGTTCGGTTTATTTATTATATTTCGTTGTTTTCTTCTTTAAACATGAAAATTATTTACATCGTTTTAATTATAAATTAGGTACACTTATTGTTGAAGCTACTTGTAGTTATTATTTTCAATTGTTTAGTTACTTAGAAATGTTTGAAGCAACTGATAAATGATTCAATACTATCATTCTATTTTAAGGTACTATTTATAACAATGAAGAAATTTTAAGGTATTAGATAAGCATTTATTTGCGTCGCATTTCGACACTAACAATAAGGTAAAACTGAATGCATTGCATTCAAAGATAAAATTGATTTCTACAAAATACATTTGTGCTAGCAGAAAGGTTTCGATAAAGCAGAAAGCGTTGCCGCAAAGTAACCATTAGCAAAGATCTATCAAGGCTGATAGGACATTTGAGGCGACAAAGAACCTTGAAAGAAATCTTGAGAGAACACTCGACTGTCGTTGCAAGTAGTGCCCTGGGCACTCGGTCCTTTCGCTCCGGCGCTCTTTAGTGCTACAAGACCAAGAAAGCGAAAGTATAAGGGTGTAGAAGCCGCCGGCCAGAAAGAAAGGGAGAAGGACCGAGGAAAGAATGAAAAGAGGGGTCGAGTAAAATGGAGCACCTAATGAACTTGAGGAAAAAGTTAAACTTCAACGTGGAAAACCTTTAATGAATGCCTTGAATAAAAAAAATCGATATTATCGTTAGCTTTCTCCTGAATATTGCCCCTCTGCATCTGAACGAGGGCACAAAGTGTTTCTTATCGTACAACAGACTCCTAGAACGTGCTGAATATTTCATTATTCTGTAATTTTTCCTTTTGCAAGAGGTCGAAAAGCAAATACACTTCAAAGCAAACAGGCCTCTGAATCAATTAACTGTCCTCCTTTCGATACAAACGCTCCCGATAAGAGACTCTATTTAGAATAGATAGAATAATTATTCAAGGATTCTTCAATTATTATCGAAGACCACGCGGGTATTACAAAGGACAAATGATTTGAGGATAAGTACACGGTTCTTCTTTAGAAGAAACGAAGACTGTCTATCAAGCTTATAAGTTGGCAAACGATGGTTACAGGATATTCAACGAGCGAGAATTAGCGTGCGAAGAAAATCCCAGCTAATTTGGACGTCGGCAAAACGGACCGTGACCCGCGGCAGCTTTATTGCGAATTTATGCAATGTTTAGCCGCATGACCAATTAGAGATGGGCCAACCACTGCGGCCTTCGTAACCTGTGCAACGAGCAACCTATGCCGCTGGAAAAATTATGTTTATGCATAACCGCGGTGGCGCCTTTATGGTAATATTGTGGTCCATGCTGAAATCTTCTATGCGGATATATAAGCGTACCCTTTCCGAAATCCCAGCCAGCCAACTGACCGCGTTATTTGAATACATTATCGAAGTATCTCTTTATTTGACGGCAAACATTATCGCACACATTCTTTTGCTCGATAAAAGCGTCTCGATACCTATTGCACGATAAACTGATGCACGCTGTTACCGCAAAATTCCAGTTGACTTTACATCCTATTACAACCGATAAATCGATAGATGCACATTATAAATGGTGTATCACATAATGTCGGCATAACTTTGAATATTAAAAGTACATAAAAATAGGGGGCGGCCGAGGTTAGCTGATATTCGGGGTTGGTTATCACAGGTGACTATTCAGTATCTACAGTAATCTAACAGTTGTAGTTTGAATTGCCAATTATTACAGCATTATCAGTCAAAGTAGGATAGCAGCAAGATTATTTAAGTAATATTGTAATTTTATAGGAGTTATTTCTAATATTCCTCTTTACAATTAGTAAACAATCATTTCACGTTTATGTGTTAATTTCGGCTAGTACTGATCTCTTTCAATTTTAAATATATTTTGTAGTAAAACAGGATAGTTGGTTCATGTTTTAGTAAAAATTGGGCTACTTCAAGCGCTAACGTATATAGCAATGTTTTCATTTGAATTAACGATACGTAGTAGCTTGCATCAAAGTAGATTCCAGATGGCTATTGCACGTCAGAATTAAAGATAACTCGTGCCTGCTAAAGAAAGGCAATACAAAACAGGAAATATTCCATTACACATTTCCATTACAACTAAAACAATTAACCCATTAAGGCTCAAATTACTTTTTTAATTTATCATTTAAGAGTGAGCAAATTTCATTGCACAAATTCATAATTTGAGGATATTGTAGCGCGTTTTCTGCATTTTCGATAGTAGACGGTGAACGTTCACCAAAGTAGAGGTCGGTAAGGGTGGAATACAACAGAAACGTAAATTATTTATAATAGTAGTACGAAGAAACACAGAACCAGCAAATCCGTATCAAACATATGTAGCTGTGTGTGTGTTAAGTGGTTAAATGAGAGATGCACGAAAATGTGTTTATATATTAGTAAAATCTCTAGTAAATGCGAATAATTGCTTAGCTTAGAAACAAATACTCAATATAGTTTTATGAGTTTTATATAGATGTTTTCATATAAATTAAGAAAATTGCTGTTATTTCTTACTTCTCAGTTGAAAATGTATATGACAAGCAACCCAAAAGTCGGAGCTGTTTACCATAAATATCTACTTCCAACTTCTATACAGACTTCCACTCATTGCTACACCTAAATGTAGTAAAAATTGTATACTATTAAACGAGAATATGTCAGATATAACAAATGGAAGCATAACATTCTCAAAAATAAAAATTCAAATGTTGTGACATCCAGTCCTGATCATTCTTAATAAAATTTAATACGAAATGATTTCGTATCATCCGTTGTGTTAGCATAAGATGTGAAGTTGGTATGATGGATGAATGTGATATGAAGTTGGTTTAGTGAGTACAGAAAGGTGTAAATGAGGTAGCGAGAAAGGATTGGCAGAATGGACAGGAGGAGCGAAAAGAAAACTTTATAAATAAAGGTGTAACCAGGATTTTATTTAAGTTTCTAAATACAATTTTATACGTATATTTTACTTCGTTTGTATTTAAATTATTATATATTTGTGTTTAATAAATCGAGACACATGCAACGAAAAAATTCTGCAATTATATTATGAGCATATACAAATATGTTCAATACGAAAAAGACTAAAACAATTTACAGATCATTGCATAAACATTTAAAAATAGAGCTGAATACATTAATTAGTTGTTTAGAAATATTTGAAGTTACTAGTCGTGCTAACGATAAAAACAGTTGCTTAATACCCTTTATAAAAATTGCACATTCAAACCAGTTCTTATGATAATTTTTAGACTGATTCATAAAATGTATTCTTCTCGCATATGATAAGGGGACACTATATTATCAAATGGTTGGGGGAACTAAAAGAAATATCTCTTGGTTAAAACCATGACACGAACAAAATTATTTTTCTCTGCATTATTAAGCCATTATAAACTACAATGTGGTTTAAACAATGATACTTTGGTTTTATATAAAAACGTAAAACTTTTTTTACAGGAAAGCGATCTTGTCAAAGGAAGTATTTAAACAGTGCTTTAAATATTGAACTAGAAAAAGTATATACATTTATTTTGTTTGCTCTAAAGTTCTCTTTCAACGAATTAGTACCTTTAAAACCTCCATATTACGATTGTTATTACCGTGAAATGCGTGAAAATTTGAAAGCAATGCGAGGGAGTATCCTATTCGAGTGCGGAACACCGCAAAGATCGCGGCGAAGAGGTCACCGACACTTTGCACGAATACAGCGAAAATAATGGAAGTTGCAGGTGGTGATGTAGCGGTTGTAACCTCTGTCAGAAAAAGCTAAAGAATATGCTCCTAATTACTGTAAAACAGCCCAGTATATGACTACAGCTCTGCACTGCGTCAACCATCCCCTTTCCTAAGTCGAGACATTAATCATCTCAAAAAATAAATGTTTCAAGACCTCATGTACATATACCATTCGTGCCACTATCATTAAAAGTACTTTCTGAATAATAGATGACGCAGTTGGCAATAATTCAGTTTGAAATCAGTTACCTGTGATGTCATCCCCATTAAGTTCGAATGTGATGCACGATTGTAATTTTAGATTAGGTCTAGGATGTTGGACGTTCACGAAGGAGCATTAATTAGTAAATGTCTCTTTTATACGATAAGAAGGCAGACAAATTACATTACTTTTGATAACGATCTTTGGATGCGCTTCAATCCATTTTCAAATGTTTCCATTATTCTCATGACATTTAGATTATCTACTGTGTGAATAAAAAGTTCTGACAAATGAATGAAGCTTTGTAAGCAACATTAGTTCTGAATATTACACACATAGTTTATCCTTAGAATTCATAATAATGATGAATGCAAAAGGGGAATATTTTGATTTGAGTTGTACTCGTTTAAAGGTATAAATGGATTAATTCTTGAATTTGTAGCGTTACAAGTGTGGTGGAAAATATGAAAACATTTAAAAAAATATGAAGTCCAACCGCATTTCGTACAGATAAATCATGAGACTGCATTTTTTATAGTAATATCTGTCCTATTTGTTAACGCGAGTAAAAAATACACAAAAAACATTTACATATAGGATTTTATCCTTTTACTGAAACATTTAAAAATAAAATATTGTTTAGTATACATTCGAGAAACAACAAGCATGAACTTACAGGTCACATATTTTGTTCTTTTTAAAGGGTGAAGCAAGGCAGGATGTTGCAACGCTAAAAAAAAGTATCCAACTGTGAACATGTTTTCTGTCCCAATTTTCCAATGAAATAACACATGGTGTGTATTTTTCTGTTCTCTCCATATACGTGCAAATAAAATGCATGGGAGACTGGGATAAAAGCGCGACCTTAAGAGTAAAATTGTATCATTTTAATACTAATGAAAAAGAAAGAAAAATTGAAATTGAGATTTATTAAGAATGTGCCTTTCGTAAATAATATCTTCTATCTGATCTTGTACAAAAGAAGGAAAACGTTAAAGAAGGCGGCTTTACTTCCTGTCCAGGATATTACATCAAAATTTCATGCCTAACAGAAATAAGCCAACATTAGATAGAATTAAATAGAATTTATTTAAATCTTCAGATGACTGCATCCAAAATGGCCCTTTTCTTACTCTAACTATTTCATGGTTACCATGTTATAATTCTTTTGCAATTACGAAACATTTTATTGAAGTCAGACTGATACTAAAAATATTAGTATACAATATAAATAGAGTAAAAAAAAGTAAAAAAAGTAAATAAAAGTAAAAAAAAACAATATTTTGTTCTATTCTTAGTGTGTTTATACAATAAACACATTTTGTCCGAAACTGAGTACCATTTGATTTTGCCTCATCTGGTTATACCCCTATATGTGATTTTATAGCTACTATAGACCATCAACAATTGAAATAAATACCTTTTAATTATTTACATTTGTTGTACATTTATAGTGCTTGGACCAACAAGCATTGTCAACAAGTACTTAAATATTGCCAATCGTTGTGAACTTTTTAAATGATCAAAAATTAGATTAAAATGCTGAAATTATAGAAGGTATTACAGCTTTAATCAGCAGTTGTATGTCACGATTAACGTTTATTGATATTTTCATGAAAATGACAATAATATATACTTACAACAACGTTGAACGGATCAATTTCAAGTCGCTTTAATAATAATTAACATATATAAATAACAATTATAATACTTTGCATTAATTGGAAACTTTAGAAACTATATTTTCAGGCAAAAATGTTCTACAACATGTTGCTTAATGTTATTCGTTTCAGGGTATTTCTTCAGAACACCAAATTAACGATAATATTTCACATTCGGGAGTCATGCAGTTCTTCTTGGATGCCAGATAGGGCAAATTGCCTTTTTTAGGTGGCGAAAATAGGAGTACTAACAGAAATAGAACGTAATCTCAAATTGAATGTTACCGCAAGAAAAGTGGTGATGTAGAATGTAGACAAAGTGGGTCGGAGAAAAGTAGAGGAAGAATACGACGGAGGTGAATAGCCGACGGTGGACAAACGATATAAGATTCCACGCTGAAAGATGCTCTAATAAAATGGACGTGCGACGACTACGTCGGCGGTGGCCACTTGACGACCTAACCTCCCTTTTACCTCCGACGCTTCTCTTTCATTCGTCTGACGCTTTCTTTGTCGTTTGCCATTCGTAGCAAGATTCGTCTAACAAACCACTATTCTCTCCTATCTTTGTCCTTCAGCCACTTCAGTAAACGCGGTTTATGTTCATCGTTCACGATCACCCACCTAATTTCTATCATTTAGACTTTATGAGAATTTTCCTCATCGTTGAAGTGAGTATAACGTTAAATACCAGAAATGATGATCAAATTGTGAATCGTAACATAATTTATTTGCTAATTGTTTCTAAATTTATGAGGAATGTGTTTGATAATCAGGTTGGATAATAAGTCCTTTCGTTCTTTTACAATATGTATTTAAAGTACATGAAACATGAGTAAATATGCCAACAATTTTATAACAGCAAAGAAGATCTGAAACCAAACGTTTCACTCTATTTTCTAGAAAGAAAAATCTTAAAAATTGGTTGTATTTATTCTGGTTAACATAGCCTTGAAATAGAAGCAAATGAGATGCATTTTTGACACTGTACGTTGAATTGCTACTGTAAAAGCAAAAATGCAGTATAAACCAATTAACAATAGTATTGCTAATATTGAAAGATTGTCCATATTAGGTCCTTATAAAATTCTTTAATGAAAGAAACTTCACACATCTAAGATCTGAACGAGTCGCATAAACAAGTTTTTCGTTAAAGAAAGCAAACAATACATCGTTTATTAAAGATTTGTTTCTATCTGTCTGTAAAATACGAAAAGACTTTCTGGCGAAACCACTATTTATATTTTGTTTAATACATTCGCCTTTTGTAACAGACATTGTACGTATACGTTACAGCTTCTTTAAAAAAATAATTAAACTGGAAGAAGTTGTTTTTTTGCACATAATGTCGAAGATATGAGATTTTGCTTTCGCATACGTCTTCAGTGTGATTCTTATTATTAGTACATTTGTGGCTTTCTTGTAGCGATTATTGTGTTTGACAAAGTTGTACTTTTTCCATATCCTATATAGAGAAAACTCGGACAAAAGCAGGTACTTAAGTAAAATCAGGACATTCTAATATTTCTGAAACAGTTTTAAATCTTCCCGCGTCATTACAGTAACATATTGTTGCGATAAGCATTGTTTCATCAACAAAAGACGATCGCAATATTATGGTGCTTACTAACGATAAGGTTACATTGTCACCTGTGTTTTTGGACGCTCTAATCTAATTATCGATTGTTAAGGAACTCAAACATTTTTAATATTTTTCAAGCAAGCATTTTTGCGTGTGAATTATGTTGATGTCTGTATACTTAAATGGGATCATGAAGACTGTATTGCTTGGAAAATTGAAAAATTGGACGAGTTTCGTTGTAATACATGCTAGGACTAATATTCGGTATGCTACCTGGTTTTACCACCTGATCACACCTCAAATTGTTATGTTTTTGCATTTGTCGTTCTATTAAAAAACAAAAACATGGACGTGCAACTATTGCTTTGTGGTACTGCGGAAAAAGGATAGGTAAAGGAAGAAGGAAGGGTTTGCGTTTCGTCCTGGGCCTGGTAGTGGATTCATCAGAAAGGCTACTTACACGTTGGGATATTGGAAGGCAAATTAATGGCGGTGCATATAAGGACGAGGTAATTGAAGTAGGCACTTGCGAAAACGTTCTATTTCGTCTTATGTCCCCCTGGTGGTAGGTACAGGGGGGTCGTCACAGCTTAATAAAGATGTCAAGATGACTCTCGCGATTTGGATCACTCCGTTTCGCTTTACTCGTCGTGTTTTCGTGACCAAAAAACGCTCTTCCTCGATTCGCCGTCACGTATACTTATAGGCTCAGCGCCCTTCCCTCACCGATACTACCCCTGACGTTACAGGGCTAGACGCTGGGCCTTCCGGCATCGCCCACGTGGGGAAAGTTCGCGTGTTTTCCCTCCAAACTTTCTTCATCTGCGCGCCAAGTGTTTGGGACAGGGCCCCGGTTCATGACAGGCTTACGGCAACCTTCCCGTTATAGTTGACCCATCGTAAACCTGGGCCAAGCTATCCCACTATACATGCATACGCAGCCTCTTCCAAAGAGTTTGTTTCAATGAATTTCTATCGCAATTTTATTTTTACATTAATAATGTCGAAGATATGAGATTTTATCCTTAGCGTCTTAGTTTTGCCCCAGGTTCCGTTACTATTCATTTTCATAAACGTGTTAAAGATTCTCATAAGTGCGTATTTAACAGTAAATTTGTGAGTGGTACATATCTACCGTTCATTTTTTGCATCATTTATTTGTCTTTTATCGAAAGAAAATATAACATAAAGCAATAAACAATAAAAGATTCTAGAAAAAACATTTAAATATTTGCATTTGTCGTCATCTGTTGGTGAATTATGGCCGCGTGTAAACTATTATACGCAAAGTAAAAATGTAACTCCTGAAAAGTGAGTTTCACGAGAAAACAATAATTTCATCAGACTTATGCTAGCACACTATAATTCATAATAAGTGCTCATGTATAACTTTGTAACCTTCATAACTTTTAAAATGAGCGTATATTTAATTTAAAATATAATCTCTATGCTACTTTTAGTTAAAATTATAGAAGTGCAAGAAATAATTATATATTAGAGAATTAAGAAAAAAACCAGTAGTACTGCAATTAGGTAGAGTAGTGAAACATAATTAATTAACACACGATAAACTTATCATAATTAACTATTTTAGGAGATACATCTTTCGATAACTAAACTCTTAGAAAACAAACCAAAGCTTGATACACAACAGAAATGAGAATCTTGTTACATTAAACAAGATAAATAACGATTATCATGATCGTATTCTTCAATTGTAAAGGTAAATTCTTGGGTTTTTCGTAAGGGTGGACAGAATCTATTTTCACCTCACCAAAAAGGCATTAGCAGTATCCCCCTAAACGCCTTATTCACCCAAAATCTTGCCTTTGTTGCAACCAAGATAAGGATAAAGGAAGAAACAGAAAGAGAAGACAGGATTTCCTCGGTGCGAACGCCTCTATCCGGCTTGATGAACAATGGTGCGCGGACACGGGCGGAACCTCGAGGTTTTTTCCTTCGAATGCACGTTTTAATAATGCGCGGAACGAAACGTCGCCGACGACGCATACGAATTACGCGAGCTGTAGAATGCATCATTATGGCGCACAATGCAGTGTCCATCAAGTCCACCCATTCCACCGTCAGAATATTCTCCTACACCCTTTTGCACGACCGCGCCGAGAGGGTAGAATAAGAGAAAGGAAAAGCTGGAAGGACAGAGAGAGAAGAAGCATCGCATTACTATCGCCCAGGCCGCAGACCTCGACCGTAGTCGATCTTGCGGAACATTTTAATGACAGCAGCTTACCGCGCGCATTTACCGTACCCGCAGTCGCTCGTCTTGGCTAGCAGAGCGTACACGCGCGTTCGATGAAACAACTCTTGAACAACTGAGCATCAGGGTGTGCCCTCTTCTGCCTCCTTTCACCACCCTTCTGATCTCTCACACCATCATCATTTATGTTCTCTTCTCCATTTCTCTACACAAGCGCGTCCACCATCTCTTTTCCCTTTCCTGCTTCTTCTCCTTTCGGAACCGCAGTTCGTACACATTCCCTATAGTTCAATTTCTATTCTTATTCGCATTTAAGCAACGGCATTTTGCTGCAAATACGTGGAATATCACGTAGCTACCAAATTTGTTTTCTACCTTTTTTCTTTATTCTTCATTACAATCACCATTGTAGGCGAAACGAATAGGCGAAGATTTTGAACTGCGAAAAAGTTCAGCGGAAAAGTTTTTAAGCACCAGGATATACCACTTCGCGTCCCACTTCTGATTTAAAATACGCTTGCTCGGCACAGAACTCGTAACATTGTACGAGGGAATGTTCTTAATTTGTCACTGAGGATCGCGAGCTCGGTCACGATTCGAAGTCGTGCCATTTAAATAGGTCAAGTTCTTCTTATTAAGTGAAAAGGAAATTCTGGTATATTCAACACGGTTTTCGCCGTTATCTAATAATTTACCGTGCCGATGTCTACGGCGCGTAACACACGACGATATCGCTGACGAAAAATTTGCTTAAGGCGTCGTCTGTTCTCCGTAATCGGGAACCATTTCGTTCGGAGAGTTCTCGTGTGTTTTGGCTGTTCCCATGCACCAACTTCCAGTGTACTCAACAGTCGCAAGGGAATATTTGCGGAGTCGTGGGTTTCTCCGAGAGTCGAACAAAGTGGTCCTAATGGCGCAAAAACAAACTCCATCTCGCAAAAGTTGCGGCACAGTCGACGAAGCACCCAACCAGCTACCAACTGGAGAAGGGTAAGGGCGAAGAAGAAGGAAGACGACTACAACGACGACGACAGGCATTTGTCACCGTGCCCCCCATGCGAGCAACGCCTTCCGTTTATGCAAACGTACAGTCCCGCTGATGTTTACCTCTTTGCAAACCTAATTTCAGTTCCCCCTGGAGAAGGAGCTGCTGGAACTTCTGCGAAGCACTATTTGCCGTAAAGGAGGAGTCGCTTTCTCTTTCTAACTTGCCTTCTTTCGCTAACTTTTGCGAATAGTAGCAATTCTTTATGATGCCATAGGGAAGCGAAAGGAACTTGCACGATCTTTCTAATAAAAGAATTTCCAGGGACAGCACAAAGGGAAACGCACGAGAAGGGACGAATTCTTGCATCTTATGCAAAACAAAGTTTAGGTGATCAAACCGAAATCTGCATTTATTTAATTCGATTCAAAAATAAAGCATTGGTAAGCAGTTTGTCTACCATTGAGTCCTGCTGTAATCCTTACCAGTCCTAAAGAAGTAAGCGTCATTACGAACTGAAAGAATCAACGTAATGGTGGACTATATAACAAAAGACAATTTTCAGAAAATACGTCTCAAAGCTTACAAACTTCTCAAGCTGTGCACGAGGGTCTATTGTTGTCGTAAGCCGTGCAATTTTCAACTTCTTCATATGACACACCAACATGTAACATGTGTTACGTATTCTATGTTTCATGTACCTGAATAATATCATCAGAATAGAAAATAGTGTCCTTAATTAAGTTTTCAACCTTTAAAAAGCACATGAAATTGGAGTAAATAAAACTACACAACGTTATGAAGAATAATTATTACCAAGAGGTTAAAGATGTTGAACAGCTATAGTAACCGAGCGTGCTAAATCTGATTTTAAGAATTTTTCGAGGTCATAATTAACTGTCGAGTCGCACGTCTGGCGACTGGCAAACACGCGCCCCTTATCCTATTCTTTCCATTCGTTGGTCTATCTCTCTTCAAGTAGCGCATTATTTATTACGAGGCAAAGGGTTGTTGGGTGGGTAAAAGGGAGAACGTGGAGAAGCGCGTGGGACGGAGTGTATAAATTATGCATTTCTACGACAACTCTGTCGCTTACTTTTTCCTCATCCTCTCATTGTCGTGTTGTCACAAGCAAAGTTCCTCCGTCCCACTCTTCTTTATAATCCATAAATCCAACAAAGTCGAGTTTGAGGAGAGAGTTGCGGTCGTCCACCACGCTATGAGTATCTCCAAGTTCCTATAACGCGGCTGCACTTTCCTTCACCATTTCGTCCTTTGTCCATATCCATCTGTCGTCTTTTGTCTCGAGGATCTATCTTACGGTCTGCCCACTTTTCCTTTACCTGGCAACGCGGTCATCTCTCCACCGGCAGACGTTACAGGAACAACAGAAGCGACACCGTAGTGCTTTTGTTCGTTGCGCCGCAAACGACGAGATCCTCGCGAGCAATACAATCGTGCGGTCGACTTTTAATGCTTGCCCGCGGTTGACCATAAAAGCGAGCGTATCCTCGGCAACTTTAAACGTTTATCTAGTGTTTCTGAATTAATGTGAACAAGCAAATTGCTTAGTCAAGAAAAGCTACGGATCGAAAAAATTCTTCATTCATCAGTTTGCTGCAATAATTCGCTATTACTGTAAAAAAATAAGGGTCCTTCTTGAAGACATTAAAGCTTCCATGATGTTCTCATTCTCAGAATGGACCGAAGTGAAGGAAAGATATTCATTCGTTTGACTGATGAAAAATTAAAATCTCATAATTTTTATTTTTTCGTAAAGTATCATAATATCCCAGCAGTGTTCCCAGAAACATAATTCAATCACAATTAAGAGAGAATTACTTGGAAACCCTTCTTATTGATAGAGTAATTTAATTTTTTGTCAGTTATACAGATGATTATGAATTATTCCGCTGTTAATTTTCATTCCATGTGTCTATTGTGCCAGCAAATCCCTGAACTCGAAGAACAATGCGATACGATGCGCGGTAATACTTTACTTTGAGAATCGGGAGGGATGACAGAATCGATATTAACGGAGCATTATTGTACATTACTTATCAATCCACTGCGATTAATTAAAAGATTATTCGAAGCGCTTTTTACAAATCCTACCACGCTTAAGTTCTTTTTTACGTTACATACGTTTAAAGCCAATTTGCTCCACATGTGTAAACGAGTAAAGTAGCGTATAATTAATGTACGATCTGTAATATGACACTGGTGCTATGCGAGGAACGAAAGAGCTAGAAAGTAAGAAAAAAAACGAAACTGAGGATAAAGCATTAGTGAAATGATGGACGTATAAAAGCGTTCAAAAGTTTCTACGCAGTTACTGTTTTAGCTCTGCTTTCAGTGGAGTCATGAATTTTTGATAGAGTGAAGATGCAACGTAATGTTATAATTGCTAAAGCGAAGTAGGTTTTTGCTTATATTAGTCCCAATTATGCTTCTACGTAAACGTTTCTACGGAACTGAAAGTGTTACGAGAATCAAAATGGGTATTAGAATAACTTTCTATCCTTGCTGTAAAATTTTCCCTTTACTTTTGTTTACAATTTTCGTTAAAATACTATAATTTATTGTAGCTCATACTAATATAAAAAAATTCTACAAATTTCCTAGATTACAATACATTACTATTCTATAGTTCTGACTCGGCAAAGCTGTTAATTGCGTATTTTAATATATAAAAAATGCAATAGATTTGTAAAATTGCAACTGCATACAAAAGATAAACGTTCAATTAAATCAACATCGTCATAATATAGAAGGTGAGCCATGTTGGATATATTTCCTGCCTTTAAGAGTACGGAAAGACGACTTACATACTTCTAAATGAGATAATTCAATCTTCATTATGTCATTTTAAATCTTCCGAGATCGTATATGTAAATTACAGAACATTTTAATTATGTTTGTGTTTAAATGTTATCTCGTGTAATTTTTTTTAATAGTCATTCCTGAAATTACACTTAGCTAGAAACTTTTGCGTGTGTCTGTATATGTAATTATCCCACCTCGAAACTGGACAAGGGGCTGCATGCGGACACTCGGGAACGTTATTGTTATAGCAAGCATACACAGGGCGCAAACACGAGAAACAAAGATATCGCAACCCTAGAAAACACATCAGACCTCGACGACGGAATCATAACGCGTTATGAGACCTCAGTCGGTCTGGACGCGACGAAGTTACAGTTTTAATAGTGTCATGAAAATGGGAACAATATGCTCACGTGTGTTGTTTCATGGCTCAGAAATGCCATGGGAGCGAGGTCGTATCGTACTTCAAACTTCACCTACAATCCCCCTCTACGTCGATGGGTTTTTTCCGCTTTGGTGTCGGACGATCTTGAAACACGATCGCCAAGGGTGAACGACGTTGCATTCACGCGAATTATACCGTTGCACGCCAACGAGTATTAATGAAATTACGAGATAAACTGTCACCCGATATTAAACCGATTACCGAACTTCACCGCGCAACCGCGCACGGTAACAGTAAATGACAACTCTGTGACTACACTTATTAATATTCGATTGAGTTTACCAATGGCACAGTTCTAAATAAGCGGCATTTCTGTTTGTTGATATCAAGATATGTTTAACCCGGTATTGATACGATTTTAATAAACGTGGTTGAAATTTCATGACCGCGGCAGCTAACGTCATTATAAATTTCCCTGTTGTGTGTCGATATTTCCTGTGTACTTTATTAATCTCGAGGTTTACGAACTTTTGGTATCATGAGAATCATTTGATTGCATAAGGGAATGAATCATTTTAACTCTGGTAACCTAATATTAACGTCCTGAGTAACTTTACTTGCATACAAAAATATAAACAAAAATATTTTCAATACTATATAGGTTGATTTAACATATATGAGAGATATTTAGGTAGATTCTTCACGTAAAAGTAATGCAAGAAACTCATACATAAAACTGCCAATTGAGACTTATTTTTTAAGTTATAAGCAACTGAATTCTGCAACAGATTCGCTTGAAAATGTCGACTTCATTGCGGTCAGTACGTGTAGGCGGTCTACTCACTACTCACAGGTCAACATTCAGTAACGCATTCAGTGTCATTCGCCAAGTAGGGCTCCGCAACCAAAAACTTTCAAGACGACGTACTCGTATCATCGTAGATATACGGATAACTATATCGCTCACTGATCGAAACTAATGCAATACATCATACGTAAATGGTGCATATGTACGACGTTAAAAAAGAACTTTTGGTGGGTTATAAAAAAGAAAATAAATAGGAGTTGCATAATCCTGCAGAGCTTCTGGTGTAATGAAAATTTATTCAAATATAATCATGTACCTTCATTACAAAAATCTTAACAATTTCATTAAAATGACCTCATCCTCAATCAATTGTCAAGTTTAATGGGGTGTAACGATTCAGCTGCTGTTTTCAAGTACCGTAAGATTATTTTGCAACCGAAAACGTCCTTTGTTAGATAAGCAGAGGCGGATTTAAGTTTTTGTCGCCCTAGGCTATCATACTTTTCGCGCCCTATAATTAAATGTTTATTTCAGTTGAAATAATATGGTATGTAAGAAATAATGAATATTTGTTCAACTCATGATGATCAATTATTGTGAGATTAACCCTTCAAGTGGGATGATGCAACGTGTATATTTATCAACTCTTTAAATTTGGAATTTTTCAAAGACTATTCACTATACTGCTGCCTATTTACTACTTTATACAATGCAAAATGCAAAACTAAAATATTTGACGTAATTTATACTTGGTAATCATGAATCTTATAAACTGCAACTACACTTAGAATTGAAATTCAAGTTTATTGAAAGGTATAGTGTGTCTTATTGTAATTAGAGCATAATCTGCACCATGAGTGTAATTCGTTGTTATGAGGCAAAAATTTAAGTTGATCTAGTTTAAGTTCACTTTTTTATACATAGGATGTAAATCATGATCTACATATATAAACTTTCGTATCGAGGTCATATTATTCCAATACATTTTGCTTGTTAAATATGAATCGCAGCATAGTAGAATCTGCAATAATTATTTCCCCATTTAACAAGTTAATTAAACTTCCATGATTTTGTAGTGTGTATAGAAGTACCTACGTAAAGTGATTTTTCTTTTTAAAAAAATCGTCACATCCTAAAAAGTGCCGTCCTAGGCTATAGCCTTCTTAACCTATACCTAAATACACCTAACTCTACGAAGAGTTGAGATACAAGATAACCATCTTTATAAATAATCACTAGACTGCGAATCTTTATGCAAATTCATATTTTTATGAACGCAAATCAAGAAGTGGACGCTAAATACTGATAGACTTCGCCCTTTAAATATAATGAAATGTGCTTCATTTCTTATATTTTGTACGTCTTTGCATTTTGTGTATATTTTGTACTTTTTTGGACATTTAAATTTGCCATAAATGCATAAAGATCCGCAGACTAATAATCATTTGTTTGATATATATCTCGTAGAACGTTTTAGTTACAATTAATTCTTTCATTTGTTTCAACACTTATCAGTAACAATATTCATGTAGCCTCTACAATATAAAACTCAATGATACATTAACATTCTAGTGATTAAAGTATCAGTAGTATGCGTGACAGGTTTTTAGATTCTTAGATTAATTGCATGTAGCAACTGTAACTATTCACTTATGCCTAACATTCTACTTCTTAATAATGTAATAACATGTTTAAGTTTCACGATTAAAAATCATAACTGTTGAAAACATTATACCTTACGAAAGTATTTTTAATGTTGCCATTATTGGAATAACAACGGATATTTATTTAATTGCTTTAAGTGAGGATCCATTTTAGTTTTGCTTAAATTAAATCTCTAAAAAGTATATACCAATGTTACTTTATTTCAACTTTTTCTTAATTATCGTACTTGTGTAATCTTTGTTAAAAGTTAACATACTATGGAACCTCGATTAACAAGGCTGCAATTATCGGCAGTCTTGGTTAAGCGAGGGCGTGATTACAGTAGTGCGCCCATTTACATCCTCCCAACTTAAGTGACGTCATATCTTCATTTAAAACCTTAATATCATGTTCACGTATAGCTTTGCCAAGATGTACAATATATACAAATGGATCATTATTTGTACACATTTAAATTGAAAATAAATGGCATAATTAATTTAAAAAGATACGTAAAGATATATTTGTGAAAAACGCATAAAAAAAGTACATATGTACATACAATATATAAAATCTACCCCGTCTTGCGTCTTTTTTTGACTTATATCCGTTACTCTGAAACCAATTAGCATGTAACTTCGAGGCATGATTGTATTTGGTTCTCAATTATGCCGTGTAGCAAAACAATGTACGAAGTAAGATATTCAATATACACTTAACAATTTGTTACTTCGTTAATAGAAAAGTATGTTTCAAATAAATGTTTCTTAATCTCAAAAAAGATATAACTCAACATTGAATAAATATTATCAGATTTTGTGTAAATTAAATCATACAAAAAACATAGAACGATACTTTCTTATATTTGTGTAAATTTCCCTATATTTCTTTTCTTTTTGCTTATTTTCTGCTGAAAAATGCTTTGTCACGCTAGCCATTCACCATCAACGAAATTGAAAAAAACAGACAATTAAATATAAAAAAATTAGCTATCAAGACAGTGCATTAATTTTTAATAATGCCTTAGGGAGCAACGTAACGATACACCAAGAGATATTTTGTTAATGACGAAAGATTATGTACATACAAAGTTCCTTTAAGTGTAAAATTAACAAAATAAGAAGAGTAAATTTAAATATTTATATTATAATTATGAATGCATTTTTGTGTTTGTATATTTTCTTCTACCCAACCCTTGATTATCCAGTATGTTCCGATTTATCGATATTGTCTGTTTTCCAAGATTTATTATTATGATATTATAGTCAAAAGAAATAGTAAGAGCCGAGAAAAAATGAGGGAGGTACGAAAACGGAAATCGAGAACCCGAGCTTTCGACACCATAATCTATGATTCTACGCCAAAATGCTTTCCCGTTATTGTGCTTCTAGTACAGGCTATATGAAACTCCAAGACCATTCTCTATGATAGGTTCCAACAAAATCAGTGTACGTTTCACACAAAAACTTGTGCACAGTTGGCTACTTTGTGAATCCAACAGGACAAAACGTCACTTTTTTTTAATAGACTTATTTTGCAAAGTTAGAAATAAATTACTGTAACTTGGATATCCGGATAACTGACGGTCGTGAGGAATTCTTATCCTACGCGACGCCAAAAGCCAAAAATTAAACATCGTTACCGCCAAAAGGAGAGTTAAGACTTTTAGTACCCAAGGTGTATGATCCGATGACGTGACATCGCTTGAATTTTTCTACTCCCTTTTTTATTTGTATTTTTTCGACAGATACGGACATTATATGTAGCATTGTTTATAAATATATTACCAATACGTCCTATACTCTATAGTAATTTTTTTAGTGTTTCCATCCTATTTTCCTAAATCTTTGTATTATTTCCTGGCAAATCAAGACTTTAAGTACACAGTTGAATTGATTCTATTGCAACTAATGTTACTAAATAATAGATAGTAAAAATGCATCATTGCAATAGAGATGTTGATGTAGAACAAATCGTACAACGCTTAGCCTCTCTTTTTAAAGGTACACAAAATAATAGAGATTCATAATAAATCTGATCCGCATGCTAGTGCTTCAATCTCAAAATGGCGATTTACAAATTCGAAGATACAAAAATATTCCCAAAAGTATAAAACAATTGAAATTTAAGATTGTTATACCATAATACTATTCTTCCTTATGCTCATGAAGCTCATTACACTGGGATCAATAGGTCTGCGACGATCAATCAAGATCACGTAGTCCAGCAAGTCAGCAAATCTTCTTGGAGTCGTGAAACGAGGCGAAAGAAACTTTCGTTCTGACGACGACGAAGAAGGCTTGATTAATGAGACAGTTGTCAGGGGACAAGGGACAACGCGGCAACTGCCGGGATAAATAGACGGCGATAAAAATGGAGTGGTAATTAATTTTGGACAGCGGCAGTGAAAGGAAAATCGTCGCGCTGGCTGATGATCGCTCGAGGACGCTCCTGACGCACGGCCAGAAGAATGATGTGGTGTGCTAAAAAACCAGAATTACCTTGTTGAGGCGTGCAGGAATTTTATTCAATCCTCACGTCCTCGGATATTGCACGATGTGCCTCACTGCGTCTCGAAGGACCACCCAAAATGTTATACGGTTTGGGGCCGCGAATTCCGTTCGCCCTAAGTGGCAACATATAAGTCCTGAGCGACTTTGTTAAGTGAAGTATGAGTCCTGAGCGACTTATACTGTTAACTGACTCTATGTGTTGTGAGTACGAGTCCTGAGCGACTGCGTACTCTTGTTCTGACTAACTGTTTGTAACTGTTGACTGAATGACTGTAAGTTTGTAAGTGACGTTGGCGATCTTCGCTGTCGATCGCCAACTTCCTATTTTCTAAATTGTCCGCTGATTGGTTTCTTCTCATTTTTGGCAGTCACCAATCAGCGGGCCTAACTAAACGCGGACACTCCTCTTTGCGCCCTTAGCGCGCTCACTTGGAGAGGGGGTGCCGCGGTGCTCGGGTGGGCGAAGACGCTCGACAGGCTGAGGAAATTCTTCTAGGTAGCGGACCTTCGGTCTTTTAACCGTTACACGCACGTGTCCAACTACCCTTCGGAATTTCCCTGTTTATGGCATGGCCACGGCTATTGAGGGACGAGAGAAGCGACTTTCTAAAAACTCGTAGTTTTAACTCATAAATCGTCTTCTCTCGCCAGGAAGTATATTATACTCTAAAACACATGCGAACTGAAAACCTAAAATCCTTAATCTCTAAAATAGCCTTTTACGCACGTCCGTGACATAAACCGTGTTAGCGACGAACGCTAACATACCTATCGCAAAGATTGAATGTGTTCCTTAAAATTAGGTAACAAAAAGAATACTTTAAAAATTCGTTGGTTAACTTCTAGCTTTTTGTGTAACATTATTCTACATATATGTATGTGCCAGATATAATAAAGGCTTATATAAAAATCCGTATAATATATATTTCGTCTAAAGAAACATATTAAAAAATGTTTATAGGTTATTAATTTACGTAGATTTTCATTTAACATGATATCATTGATATATAATTTTGATTAAAAAAAACAAATGATTAAGGTTGTAACAGTTTAATAATAATATTTTATACTGTTTCTCTGTGACTGTTTTACTAAAATTATATATTCGCTGAACGGACGGTTTATACTTTTTCGATATTTATTGTGAGAAAGCAGCTTAAGTATCGTATATGTAATCCAACAGATGGAATGTAAATACGTGTAGAATGCTAGCCGCTAGTGATGCATACGCAAATTATTCTGACTATCTAGAAATGAGTAATCATTCCTTCTGATTTCGCTACAATCACGGGCCCACAAGAGACAATAAAGAAATTCATTCTCAAAGAGGCTGTACACAATGCAGATGCAAGATCTAAAAAAATACGCAGACCCGTATTCCAACGGCAGTGATCGAGGGAAAGAGCAACCATGGTAGCGAGGTATGAGAGAGCAGAAGAAGAGGCAAGAGAGATATCTGGTGCCATCGATAGATAACTCCACCCTATCCATTCTCTATCCAACTTTCGCATTTCTCTTAAAACTTCTACGGCTGCAACCGTAGGAAGCGCAATAGAGGAGGCCAGGAAAGAGGGCGAGCCAAAACTTTCTTCCCGCCATACCTCACCGATTGACGAGCAACACATCACATAGGCGCAGGATCAGTACACTGCGATTTTATCCGCTTACCTCATGCGACTTCCAGGACAACACAGAAGACCCCGCATTAATGGAATATGCCCGACGCCATTGTTTACACGCTTCCCCTGATGCAGTGAAGTATTCACGTCTAGGTCCTATCTTCTCTTGTCCCGTCCCTGCGACCTATCCCCGTCTACTTCTGAAACTACATTCTTCATTCCACCTCGCAACCCTTTTTACTTTACTTTCCTATAACTGTTCCCCAAACAAACCGTTTCAATCGTCACGATAGATAATTCATTAAAGCTGCAGAAAGGATCCCATGGTAACGTTGATTTATCTAGGTGGATATTCTACAATCGAAATTCAAACTGATCTCCCGAAAGGATTTTCTGGTTACATTATTATATTTGGCAATGCTTTGAATTTTGGATTTAATGTAAGAGGAAAAGAATCCTTGATTTCCACTCATAAAGATGTGAAAAATCTGGAATAAATTTCTTTGTCGTATTAACACAAGTTTTTTTATTGAATAAAGCTGTGAAAATGTTTGCGATATTCATTTATCACAGTTTCACTTAATTTTCTTTTCTGCGTGTACACTCAATCATTTTTTATTATATAAATATTCTCAAGTAATAAATTTGATTAAGTTAAATTAAAAGCGAAACTTGTTAGTTGTGTTTCTTAATTAGTTATATTATAATTTCTGCGTTAGTATCTTTTTCCCAACAGTATCGCGCAAAAACTATTTTCATTACTTTTACAATTACGATCTCTATTAAATCAAAAGTTAACATTATAATCTTTTCAAATGAATATAAGCATAAAATAACGAATGTAAATGGATTTACTTAAATAGCTTCACAGATTGTGAATGTATGAAAATATTAGTTATTGTGATATTAACTTGTTCGTAGAGGTGAACAAAATAATAAATAGAAACGTCTTTTTATGGCCATTGCTGTATTTCAACTGCTATAGCATTGTTTTTTATCTTCTCGATGCCCTTGCAAAGCATAAGAAGACGAATTCAATTACATTCATAACGTATCACTGCAAATATTTAATTTCGAAATCATGTATGTATATATTATAAAATGGATACACGTTACTACTATTATCAATTATTTTTTATTTTTTTATGTTCTTTTCTATCACTTTTCTTTACTTCTCTGAACAGTTTAACTTTTCCTGAAAATTATTTCATTAGCTGGAAGCCACAGAGAAATCAAAATTATACGTGTTCTAGCTTGTACATTCACTTTTTCAGACAAGGTATATTACAGGATTAAGTGAAAATAATAAATGCAAATGGAAGTACCGGGAAAAAACGTGTGCGTGCTCGTAATATATTTAATACCTTATGTTTTGTATTATCATAATATGCGTGTTTGTAAACTACATACATGGTAGCAAATTATTGGTCGCTAATGATTTTTCAAGTATGCTCAATCTCTTGTTTATGTAATCATGTGTTAGACGTCTGTATTATGCTTTGATTACAGCACACTACTTGCTGTTCTCGAGTTACCCTTTCATACAAATTATTCAATATAACGCGGTACATTGAAGAATCATAAAACGTAACTAAAGTGATTTAAAATGCAAATTGCTATGTTATTAAAAGTATTATACTACATAGCATATATTGACTGTATTGGTCCATTTTAAACAATATCTAGGCTATATAATTATGAATCATTGAAGTGTATAGTTGGCTTTTAGACAAGGTGCAGGTTGCAAGTGCCGACAACCTCATGCGTAATCGAAAATTCACGTGCAGGTTTTGATTTCTCTGAAATTTTGCTACTAATAGCCTACTAGTGTATTGAGGAACACATATTTTTTATATTTTTTTTCTTTTTTTTGATATCTGAAATTTCTAGTTACCATTCTCTTGTTCTAAGATATAAAAAAAAAGTTTAAAGACTATAATCCCAATTACACGAATAATAATCAACAGTCTTCAGAATTTAAATGTAAAGTATAGCACTTGTGATTCTATTGCTGCTTTAAAGTTTACAAAACAACCTTATTTTTATTTAGCAGCAATTTTTGTTCTCACACTTGCAGGTGATCGTTGTTTCCGATCAACGTAACTTTTACTATTTTTATACTTCCGGATACGTGTTCAGATTATATAAGGTAGCACATCTAGAACGATAGCTGCGGTTTTGAAAAAAGAAAATACTTTGTAGCATTTATAAGGAGGTACATTATTTTTAAGAAAATTATCTAATAAGTAAAAATTGGATGGTTCTTACGTATTCATTATTAATATAGCAAGTTATACAATATTTAAAGTTACTCGGATTAATATTCAGACACTACTTACAGCGAAATTTACCAAACACGAAAGCACTAATTTTTATGAAAGTTTGCATGCTTGTACAACATAATAGATTGTACGTGGAGCAATTTTTTGTCGATGGAAAATCTCTCTGACGAGTTAAATTCAACTCCCGAAAATTTCAGTATTTTTTCATTCTTTAAGTGCAACTTTCTCTAGGATCTTTTTGCAATAGGATGACACAACACTAAACATTGAACATTTTCATATGACAAGTTTTTCTATATCTCGCAACATTACGAGACTGTTTCTAAAAAAACGATGAACAAATGGTATTGTAGGGATTGATTTAACTCCTGATTTCCTGATTTATAGTGCTTGCGACGAATTTTATTTTCTATGCATCTTTGTCGCGGTGCGAGATAGAGCAAAACTTTTCGTACAAAAAATATTCCGTTTTTAGTATTTTGTCACTTTGTTGCGAAAAGAAATTCTAGACAAAGTTGCATTTAAGAGATGCAAAAATGCTGATACATTTGCGAATTAATTTCACCTCCTCAAAGAAATTTCCCGTCGACAAAGCAATTGTTCCACGTGCAGTCCACGATGTTCTACACACATGCAAACTTTCATTAAAATTAATTAACTTTGATTAAATTTCGTTGTAAGTGGTTATCGAATATTAGTGCGAGTAACTGTAATTAGTATCATTAATAAAGTCATTATGTATTAACCCATGTGTTTTGACGCAGCAACTTGTTTGCAATTTTTTCCAGTCAATTTAGTTTGCAGAATTCCTTTTTTCATCTATGTATGTATTCATGGAAAGGCACTCAAAGGATCTATCTAATACCTTTTTCATTACCATTTCTTTTTACACTTAGGTTGCACAATCTTATGAAGTTTGAAGAAACTGCAAATGAAATAGTAACTCAACATTGATCCTCAATGGGTTAATATTGTTTCAAGGAGGTATTCTTCAGAATTGTCCGTATTATTCCTTTTAATTGTTATTTTTTTTTATATAATAACTACTATTGTAATTTGACGACGACACTGATTTAAAATAATCGCACAATTTGAGTGTCAAATGTGTAGATGACCTTTAAGTTGGATTCAAATTAATTCGGCATCTTTCATCACAGATTTTACACTATAAAATTTCAATAAATTCCCATAACCTTATGAGACATTCGCATTTGTATACATTCTTTTACATTTACAGTTACCCGAATTAGTATTCGGTGACCACTTATAGTGGAATATATAAAACACGAAATGCCTGATTTTAATGAAAGTTCGCACCATTGTAGAACATAATGGACTGTACATATGTGTATATGGAGCAATATTTTGTCAGTAGAAAATCCCTTTGAGGGGTTGAAATCAGACCCCTAAGATCTCAGCATGTTTTCATTTTTTACATGCAACTTTGCCTGGGACTTTTTTGCAATAAGGCGATAGAGCATTCAAAACTGAACATTTTTTTATACGAAAAGTTTTGCTCTCTCTCGCATTGTTACGAAGCTATTTTTAAAAGAAAACCAAAGACTAATTGACATTAGAGGGACTGATTTCACCTTTGATTTCTTAATTTGATATATGCTGAGAGAAGAAAAACGATTTTTTCATTAAGAATAATGTTTGAATCAATTAAATTAATCCAGCACATTATTACTAAGATAATTTTGGTGGATATATATGCATTCACAGAATTTTTAGACTTACTTTTACCGAATGCGATATGAAATTGCCGCGATCTAATAAATTTTGTTAGTAAAATTGATTAAAACGCTTCTCCTTCGCTAATTGATCGCGTGGCGCTGCAACTACAGTATATCGTCTTACCAATGCATAAGTACTAATTCGGTACAAACGCAGTTTTAGTGCTTACTTCGTAAGTTTTTAGATTACGTTATGGCAAATTCATTCATTATTTTTGGTGTATCGTAACCAACAAGTTTATCTATTTCGCATATTAAATTGGTATTAGAGCATTCTTTTAGATCACTTATTACGTCGACCTTTTTCTAAATTTGTTTACTAGAAATTTGGGTTTGAAAGGAATATACAGTGGCTACAAAAAAAGTATTTGTACATACTTACATTTTTCAACCAGGTATGTCTTAATCACATTCTACATATCACTTTCATTGCACAACATTTTTACAGTCGAGTAAAAGTGTTGTTAAATTATAAGAAACTTAATATAATTAGGGCGTAATTAATTAGTATTTCAATATCAAAATAAATACGACGGTGTACGAATGCTTCTTCGAGACATTGTACATATATATATTGTAGTCAATAATCCCTTTTGGTAGACTTGTTTTGCTTATTACAGCGCGTTCTTTTTGAAAAATAAACTTGTTAGCAAAAGTTTTGAGTTCTTTATAAGTATTGATTGAATATTTGTTTCTTTTTAACTGCTTCCTCGTATTAATTACAAGTAACTCCTGTATAATAGGGTACTTTTGTAACACGATTTCATTCTAAAACAGTTAAAAAATTTGGGGTACCCCCGTTTAACACAGCATTCTAGAACATGGTTTCACTCTGACACCGTGTGACAACTATAGAAATCCCCAAACAAATTAGGAGAATCCTCGTACAACACGAAACGTGACAAGAGCTTTTAAAAGCTAAAGATAGGGTTAACTTTGGAAATATGGAACAGCTGATTATAAAAGCTTACCAAAAATAGGGCAATTTATCCTTTTAAATAAAATCAACGCGATGGGACAAACTAATACATAACCATATTTAATTAGTTCAGTGTGAAACAATTGAAATGATTTGAAATTACATTGAAAAAATTAACAAACATGAAATTTGGTAAGTTGAAAAAGGGATATCTAAAATAATAGGGAATACCTAAGAAATTTGTAAAAAAAACTTAATAAACGTTATTTTTGTTATGAAAAATGAATATTTTTTCAAATAATTTTTGAACAGTCATAGTTCATGATAAATCACACAAAAGTAATACTCCCCAACTTAACTTCATTCAAATATTTACCTATTTGACTCGCCTTTCAGAAATTATTGTGCACCGTGGAAAAAGGAAACATTTCTTTTTCAATTATAGGTATTCCCGTAATCAATCTTTTGAGTACACTGCTATCGAAAATGCAATGATGGCGAATAAATCATATAAAATAAGTGTATGGAATGCAAACGGCCTGGTAGGTAAGAGCCAGGAATTAATAACATTTTTACTGCTTAATAAAATTAATATAATGTTGATATCAGAATCTCACTTCACAACAAAAAGTTATCTAAAGATTTATGATTATGCAATTTATGACACTAACTACCCTGACGGTACAGCCCATAGTGGAACAGCTATAATTATTAAAAACACGATCAAACAAAGCTACTAGTATAGTAGTAAAAGATTGGCATGGAAATCTGACAAGCTCTGCAGGATACAGCCCAGCAAAACACAGAATTACCAAAGAACAATATATTGAGTTTTTTCAAACACTAGGCACCCGATTCATTGCAGGTGGGGACTATAATGCCAAGCACCCCTGGTGGGGATCTCGTTTGCCAACACCGACACGAATGGGTCGCCAACTTCATCTTTCAATGCAACAGAATAATGCGTATCCACTATCCACAGGAGAACCTACATATCGGCTCACAGACCCAAATAAAAACCCCGACCTAATTGATTTTTGCGTCGTTAAAGGAATAGGCATAGAATACTTGCATGTCAAATCGAGCCTTGATCTTTCCTCCGATCACTCACCGATAATAGTTACAGTAGACTCAAATATAATAGAGAAACAAAATCATCCTGTGCTACACTCTAGGAGAACTAATTGATCTGTGTTTAAAGCAAGGCTCGATGAAGCAGTTAAGTGTAATGTGTCCCTAAAAACGCCAGAGAAATTAGAGTTACTTATTGACGAATTTACGGTCAACATACAACAGGCAGCATGGGCAGCAACTCATACACCAAACATTAATAAAACGTTTGAATGTACTGATATGATCAAAATTCAAATATTGACAAAGCGAAAATGAAAAAGCAAATGGCAGCAGTCCAGGAACTTAATAGATAAAAAAGAATTAAACAGAGTTACAAGGAAGCTGAAATCCTTAATAACAAGAGAAAAGGGACAGGCAATCAAAAGCTATATAGAAAAATTTACTCCAACGAAGGATACTGACTACTTTCTATGGAGGGCAACTAAAAGAATAAAATCACCGATAATCCATGTACCACCAATAAAAATGGGCAACGACAAATGGACCCGCAGTGACAGAGAAAAAGCTGAAACCTTTGCAAACTACCTAACATCAGTTTTTCAACCGCACTCTTTGGAAGCCTCAGACGAGGAGAATGAGGAAATTCGTCATTACCTGGACTTAGAGGATCAAGATATATCAATCCACGAACCAATCAAGCAATCTGAGGTAAAAAGAATCATTAAAAAAAAACAAGCAATGAAAAAGCACCCGGCATTATTTAATAAATGGGAAAATTTTAAAGGAACTCCCAGAAAAGAGTACCATATTTTTAACCATACTGTATAACGCAACATTAAGATTAAATTATTTTCCTATTCAGTGGAAAATAACACAAATAATACTAATATGTATACCGGGTAAAAACCCGGCATTAGCGAACTTACAGACTTATAAGTCTCCTGCCGGTCATGTCCAAAGTACTCGAAGTAATCATTAGGACCTGCATAAAGACAGTCATAGATCAAAAAATGCTTATACCTGAAGATCAATTTGGGTTCAGGAGCAAACATGCCACAACACAACAAATACACCGCATTGTTAGACAAATAAATCAAGCATTTGAGGAACGAAAATACTGCTCTTCAGCTTTTATTGACATTACACAAGCGTTCGACAATGTGTGGCATGAAGGGCTGCTGTACAAGATTAAAAAATTACTTGCACCTAACTATTACAAAATATCGAAATTCTATTTGGAAAACAGACACTTTACAGTGAGATACAATGAAGAACACACAGAAATAAGGCACATAATGTCTGCCGTGCTACAAGGGAGCGTACGTGGTCATCTACTATATATACTATATACTGCAGACATGCCGATAACCCATGCCAATTTGATTGCCACATTTGCTGATGATACGGCAATAATAGCTATAAATAAGGATCCATAGAATGCTTCCGGCCAATTACAAAACAGCTTAAACGATATTGAAGAATTGTTAGAAAAATGGAGAATCAGATCAAATCCAAAAAAATCAGCTCATATAATCTTTACACTTAGGAAAGGCACATATCCACCAATGTCGCTAAATTCAAAAACGATACCGGCAACAGATTCCGTTAAATATCTTGGAATGCACTTAGATAGTAGATTGAACTGGAAAAAGCACATCTGGCAAAAAAGAAAACCGCTCGGAATGAAGCTACACAAACTGTATTGGCTCTTAGAACCCAAATAAAAAATATCGTTAAATTTAAAAGCAACCATCTACAAATGTATACTAAAACCGATATGGACGTATGGCATAGAGCTTTGGGGCTCAGCATCCATCTCCGACATTGAAATTCTGGAACGATTTCAATCAAAAACTCTACGCATAATTACAAATGCGTCATGGCTGATAACCACTGATGCAATACGGAAAGAACTCTCAAATTCATCTGTTAAGCAGAAAGCCACAAAGCGTGCAATAAATTATTTGTTAAAGCTACACCACCATACTAACAAACTTGCCAAGAGATTGTTCGTGGAATCATTAGACACACGTAGACTCAAACGTTTCAAACCATCAGACATAAAAAACAGATTTATAACTCCAACAAATCACTAATAATATAATCACGAGAGATGTATGTATGTCATTGGACATATTATCTAACTTTGTATACTAATTAACACTAAATACGATATGCTTATTGTACTATGTACTGCAACAGATTGCAAATAAATCTATAAATATATATATATATTGTAATCCATCACGGCAGATTTTCTTGCCAATCGGTTCCAAAGTTTAAAGAAGCTCTTCCTAGCATTAATCGTTTCAAGTTCACAAGGTAGCTGACAACTTTTCGCGAATCGACGTTATATAATTGAAACAAATCAGAAAGTTCAAATTAGAAAATGGATTTAGAGTAACAATCACCGATTCAGACGTTGTCACGCGATTCTATCTCTGAGTCACCGATTACTCAACGTATGGATCATTAGTAACAAGTAGCCGCATTAGTTTTGTTCTGGGTTTAAAGCCAAGGAAATCGTTCTGGTAGAAAGGTGAACTGTGGAATGAAGTATCTAAAGTAAAACATAACGATTAGTTTTGAGATCAGAAAAAAAAGAAAAAATGAATAATGCACAACCAGAACAAGGGTTTCGACTACTTAGAACAGACTTGTCGAAATACGCCAGTTTTCAAATGTGTCGGGGAGGTCTATAAGAATAGAGTAAATGTTTTTTTCTGTATAGATTCTAGTCTAAGATAAGATTATCTTATAGTATATCTATAATATTTTACCATACTTATGATGGTGCACCAATGATGAACTACAAAGGATAAGTTAATTGATCTGAATATGCCATTTGAGACATTGAAGTGTGTAGAGTTTCTAGAGTTTAGTAATATTAACTCAGATTATTTAAATAACGCACATTCTTCATCCCTTTTGTCAGTACTGTAAAATATGTGTCATATATCCCCATAATAAGTTGTCGCTGTTGAAATCTGTTACTACTGCAAAAAGTTTTGGAAGTTGGTAAATAACGTTTGTTCCTCTTCGGTTTAAGATTAATTTTTTTTTGTGAAAGTTGTAGTTACTTGGAACATATACGGCGTGAGCCTTGAGTTCAGTTTGAATTTACAATACCGTGATGTGTATATGTACTATTTTTAATATAAGTTGCCACATCAGCTTGCTACTTACAATCGCGTTGTTTATCCTGTTCTGATAGATAGGATGGAGAACTTATGGCCAATTGTTTTGTATTTTTATTAATTTTAAGACGGAATAAAATATGACAACTGTTTTAACGCATATCGTTTATAAAATTTGGGAGTTATGTATAGAATATAATATTAAATACATACTCATTTCTGGACGTAATTTCGTACTGTTGTACTATGTATCTACTGTATTGCGCCCTAGGATTAACCATCGTATACCGACGCGATGTAAAGAAGTCGCATATAACAAAACAGATAACGTAAGTCAGTCAAAACAATATTTGGGCCAGCCTATGTGATTCTTCTCATGTGAACTCCCATCCCTTAACCGGGCTTCTCTTTATCACCGAATAATATAAAGGGCCCTCCGAAAACCTTGAGGATTAACTAATAAGTTTCGTCTAAGAGTTGCTCATCCTGTGATGACAAGTGTAAAAATTTTTGTCAGTCTATTACAATAAACCTCAGTAAAGTGCGAAGGGATTGTTAAAGTTACTCAAGAGTTATTTCCATCTTTCCTTCCTGTATAACAGTACCAACTCAAACTCTCTAGATTTCATTTTTGATTACATTTTGACACTTTTCGGAATATATGTTCTCTGTAGCTTCTCAGATGACATTTGTTAACTGATTAATTGTGTTTGTTAAAAAAAGTTCGGTGTAATTGAGTCAGATGATCCTGGCGGCCAAATATCACCAAAATGGGAAATTAAACATCTTAAGATTGTTATAGTATATTGCATCATTTTGTTTAAGTCCAGTCCTTCCATTTGAATTGTGAGAAAATTTTCATACAATGATAACCAGTGATAGTAATAAAATTTTCTGTAACGCTTTCATTACATAGATCATTATAAAGTCCGATTATAACTTCGGCCCAAGTACCACATCAAACTGTCACCTGGCAAGTGTGCAGTAGTCATCCATAAATCACTTAAGCTGTATTCACAATCGGATCAACGTAGATTATTATTTTTTGTATTAAATTATAATCGGAAATCACTGTAATGTCGATGGTGTTTATAATCAGGAAGCTGCAGTATCTGTGGCAACTGAACTTTGTATAGATGCAAGGTTGCTAATAATTTCTTCTATTTGTAAATTTTGAATCGTTACGGAAACCTTTGATAGTATTATTCTCTTACATTTGCTTATGAGAGACTGAATTTCAAGATTTATATTGCTTATCCAGATATTTGCATGCTTGTTAATAATCTCCTTTTTATTTCTGGTAAGAAGCTTACATTTCCTGAATAGGTAAGATTTCCAATAACACGAGCACAATCTTTTGCTTGAATTTCCTCTTTAGTTACAATGATGATTGACCTTGCTTGGTCTTTTTTGGGAGAAGAATCACTTTGGACAACACTTTTGTAACTAGAACGTTAAGTGGTTGATACTCTGACATTTTCGGTGCTTTAAGTTAAATGGTTCTTGTAGTCGGAGACCATTGCACCAGATATCCTACTCCAAAGTACTACTTACGGCTGAATAGAACAGTTCCCAGTATATATTTATTGCTTGATTTCAACCAAGGCTTGTCGTGGTTACCAGTAACGGTACAAGAACTACAGATTTGACAAGTACGCGTACATAAAGTTTGTAAACACGTTTGAACGTTGCGCTTATGAGGGTATTCGCCCGAAGGTATACCAAAAATAGACAGTCTTTAGGAACTTTGTTCTTCTATACTACAAAAACTAGAAGAAATACTTATTACGATAGAAATACTAATATGTATATAATAACTTTCAAAAAATTTCTCTTCATCGTTAATATGATTACATTGACCGTAATCATTCAAAAGAAGTAATTATTACGTATTGTGGTGAAGAATCTTATATACCTTATTTTAAGCATTTAGGTCACAGCTCTTTATCTGTTCTCTTAGATCTTCTACAGAATTTAAAAAACGCGAGTATACCTTATGGTTTGTGCAAAATATGTCACAAGCTAATCAAGTTTCGACTACAATGCCTTAATACCTATTTATACAGAATAACAAGAGCATTTGATCTGAGCAAAATAAACGTATACAGTTGTCCATTTGAAAAATACTTTCTCTTTTGACAGTTGAAATTAAATCAACTTATGTTTGAATCAACGCGCCATCAGTTCCTGAGCAACACGTTACCTGCTACTTGTACACTTGACTTCTAAACTATATAACTTCATTAATATTCTGAATTTCCTCAAAACCTTTTCAGTGGGCTACTTTAGAAGTTATACTCTTACAAAAAGTAAAAGAAGAAAAGATTAGTTTTGCTTACCAATTTCGTATGATTTTTAAAGGATATTGTTAAAGGAACATAAAGTAATTGATAATCAATTGCACACCATAAACAGTCATATGTGCGTAGAAGTTAGATTATTAAGCCCATATTTCTTTATTCGTGTAGGGAGAACTATACTAAAGATAAATGTTCATGAGTCAGGCGCGTATACCGTTTGATGCTCATTTCCGTTCAGTCCTGTCATCCATCGGAATTCTTTACCCTTTCGTACCAAACCATAGCACAAGCGACGCCGTACTGCGGCCCTCCGAAGGCTCATTAATATTCACAGCGCGATAGGGCCGGTTTTTCGGTGCGCAACTACGAAGAAAGAAATATGACCACCCGCGGGAATTATTGTATTCTCGTAACTCTACCAGCGTGAGCGCCAGAACACGTGAGAATTGCTTGAGAGAAAGGAGTCACGAAAAATGCGGTCCACGGATCGCGAAAATACACGGAAATGAATAAAAGTTTATGGCACATTGAAAAATATTAACAATGTATTTTGTCGAGCATGTGTTAGGTGTAGAAACTAACTCGGTATTGTTAGAGTCAATTAGACAACTTTATTGACTTGAAACTGCAATATTTTTTCAAAGATAAAATTTTGGGTGGAAAACCATTCAAAGTAACGGTTACTTTTATGGACATTAAGATTATGTTTGATTTTTTTTAATAAATTCTTACAATATACTAGTGTTTTAATATTTTAAGTTACCTTATAGATCAGTGTTTCCCAACTTTTCTTGTGCCATGCCTCACCTAAGCCTTTCTAAAATTCTTATGCCCTATATGTAACATATACATAATTTTTAATATTCAAAAATTGAATTGTTCATTGAAGAAACTTAAATGATAGGTTTTAAGAAGAAATCACTAGAAAATTGTTGAGGAAACACAATAAGTAAATTTTCAAAACATATAATGGAGAACTGAAATTCAAGTACAAATAATTTTAATGAAAGATTTCTCTATATTATTTTAATTATTACTAATTATTTATTTTTTAAAGTGAGATCCTTGCGCTTGATGCTTGCTGCAAAGAGATTTTATGTTAGGTTCCAATTTAGTTAGCTTCAGTCTCAAGTCTCCCCGTTGTGTTACATTCAGCCGATTTCTTTTGACTCTGGACGAGTCCATTTTCGAATTGCCCCCCTGTGGGGCGTGGGCCCCGCGCTGGGAAACACTGTTATAGATAGATTGAATCACTGCTTAAATCTTCCATGAAATACTTTAAAATCTCATTTCAATAAGTTAAAGTTAATTACACCTAGTTACAACCTCGTGCAGAATGTTTTGGTTAATAAGTTAAATGATGACTGCAATCAACTTGTTCGTTTATTGCAGAGAGAATTGTACATCGCTGGGGAGCTTAAGAAACCCTGATATAGATGTTAAAGGTAAGGAGGATGGTAGTTGGTGGGTTCGAAGGTCGAGAAAAGCTTGAGCACAAGCATAGGTGGAGGGAGTTGTGCAAGAGACACACCGTCGTACAGATACTGTGAGAGATACCTCAGTAAACCGTAGGTCGGTTCTACCAAAGAGGGTGGCCGCCGTCAGGATAGATGGAGAAGAGGTGGATGTACCCAGACTCTGGTTCGTGTATTAAGCCGGCCTGAGCGAACTCTGCATGCCGATGAGCTTAATATACTTTACTTTGTCATAGTCCGTGTGCAGCCACCTTTGCAAACGGTAGCCTGCTGGGGACCAGTCTGTCACGTGAGATCCTGCGGATACCATGCGCTCAGGACGTAGACTTTGCAAAGACGTGCTCTTTGAATTGAAATGCCGTAATTACTGGTCTTTCTTTTTGATTCCTTCGAATTCATATTTTAATTGGCTTGAAAAGTTTTATGTCTGGGACGTGTATAATATGCGAAACAGTTCAGGATAATTCACCAAACGATTCGGTGGAAAGATACACATAGGTTGAACTCTACCTGTTGGCGATCCAAACTAACTACTCAGAACTGAAGAAACTTGCAGTGCTTACCTGAAACAGAAAAATGAGGATATTGGTTACACAAGTAAATTTAATCGATGGGTTATTTGATCTTATCTATGGATCTTATCATTTATAATCTTATGTCAGATATCAATCTTTTATTACGTTATTTACGAATCTTAACTGATGTTTTACAAATGCAGAGTGGTTACAGTTTCCTACATAATCTTCACTAATGTACTATAGGTAACGATAACACTAAAATGTTATGTAACAAGAAGCTCCTAAATGCTTTACTAAGAAGTTATAATAAAATGTCAAAGTACTGTAAACGCTAGATCAATTTTGTTATAGTTTATTGAAAATTATATTTTTGATATTTTGAAATGTTCTTATGCAATAAAGTTTATATTAATCTGAAAGCCTAATTATTCTAACATGCATTCCTCTTCATAAAAATCTAGAAACTTGCATTGTTAAGAAATCGCGATGGTACAAATTTAGCAATTGGATTGGTACGGATACTCTTGTGACTCACTGTATGTATCTATTTCGAGGTGTCGCTCAGCTTTATCAACATAAGTCTGACATTAACATATTATTGAATTTATTGTAGATCAAACTTTGTCGTACGGTTTCATATTTCTGTTGTAACTTTTTAATATGGCATTTGTGGCACACCTTTTGTTACATGACATGTTAGTCTCATGTTCTTTTATAGGATACATTGATAGAACTTGTAATAAGAATAGAATAAGAATAAGAATTGATAGAAAAATAGTAGGGCATCCTGTATACAGTATTGGAAATACAAGGTATCCCAGTCTTTTCCAGCAAAACTTTGTCAGTATATTCTACAGCTATAAATAAGTAAACAAATATTATATAACCGTTGGTAATGTGAAACTTCATTCAAATTATGATAAAAATATTGCATTGGTCGGAAAGTAATGGTAGGAAATTTCAGGTTTGGGAACCATCATTGCTTTCTCACAAATCTAAACGTATTCATTGAAATAAAATAATATCAAAATGAATTTCGTAAAGTGAAAAATTCAACTATTTAGTGCTATCAGTATTATATTGACAACATTCTTCAGTGAATGCCTTAAAATGGAGTATTAATAACTAATAATTAAATTTATTGTCAATTTATTCTTGTTTTCGATCATATTTTCCTTCGTATTTCATATTTTTGTTATTACTGTATAATGACATATTAAACGACCTATGTTTGTATAACATTTGTTGCTTATTTATATCCATACAATATATTGATAAAGTTTTATGGGAAGAACCTGAAACAGCTTATAGTTATTATATTACACGAATATTAAGCGATAAGTGATAAAAATTGATACAACTAGAAAAATATTATTGTGTGACTTTTAGTGTCATAACATATAGCTCCTTAGTCAAAATAAGTTATATACTGTCGTCAACATTCGCAAAGTTCAATTTTTGCAAGCTAATAAGCAAGCTCCTTTTTTTAAGTAGAAATCGATTTTTTCTAGGTGCTGTCATTTTTCTGTTTTTCGGTATTTTTTGCTTATTGTAGTTAAGCCGATAACCGGGCTCATATAAACTATGATTATTCTCGATATTTTTAATTCAGACAGGTACAGCAGCAAACTTTATAACAATCACGTAGGTACACCGTTTTTACAATAAAAATTTGTACATGTTGTTCAAATATTGATAAACTAAGTCATAAGGCTTTAAATTGATATGTTGTGGAATACCCTTTAATATTTGAATAACACAATAAATATTTCCACTACTATATGTAATAAGTCAAATTATGTTAATATATTTTAGTGTATCGTATAAGTATGCATTCCTCGAGTGAAAGAAATATTAATTTTGAGGTTTTTTAGAAAAGCAAATAACATTACAAGAGATACTTCTCCCTACAAGGAAATTATTCAACCACTAAATATTCAACTGTGTATAGGCTATATATTATACAAATATCTTGCCATTATAAAGAAATCGTTTATTTCTTGAATCTTTAAATCATTTGTTGAAGCATACCATAAGAATGTATCGAAATTGAAATGTAATATTATGTATGAAATTAGCTTTCAAATTATGGTTCTTCTACAGAATGTATCTTAACTTTGCTTCTTCTTAACTTCATTTCACTGCTTTCTAAGTTTTTACAAAACAAAAAAAGGAAAAAGGAACACTAGTACCTTAAGGGCATAATAATTTGTTAAAAATAACGTTTGAACGATACCTAATGGATTGGAAAATCACCTTCGTCATATTTTCATCGTCGACTTGGAAAATAATGCAGGGTGACAACGCCACGAGAGAGTTTTAAGGAAAAAAAGAAGGAAACCGGAATATTCAACGCCGTAGTTGGTACGCTTCCCAAGATAGTCGAAATCAGAGGCGCTATTTAAGCCAGGCCCTCCACTTAAGCTCCGCGGGTGCCGAGATGCTATGAACTGCGCCGTCTATCCGCTTTTTCGTACACGAGTGGATGAGTAAATTTAGTCCTGGGCCACGTCATCGTGTAATGTCGGCAAACTTTTAATCAGAACCCCGAAGGCAACGAGGAAACTTTATTTTCTTCAATGACGCCGGCGTAATGTCGAAGATCAGGCAAAACAAAATGGAAATCAAGGCAGGCCATGGAGAAAATGGAAGACGAAGGCGGCTGAGTGCGCTACAAAATGGAATATCGTGCTGGGAAGCAGGATAAAACGAGTACAATAAAGAAAGAGAGGTAGAGAGAGAATTTCGTTGAGTTTTAGAAGCAATAACTTTGGACCTCTTCAACTTCTTCTTACGTTTTATACGTATTAGCCTACGAATTGCCAAAATTGTTGAAATACTTTTTCAAGTGTCCAATTTATTTATACATTACTGTGAAATTGATAAATTTTATAAAACAGATTAACAAGTTCCAGCGGTTTGAATCCGCTAGAAAATTATATTAAACTGACAATGAGATTAAATTTGTATGAACTTTTCATGTCTACCACTTTATCTTCAATAGTTTATATTACCTTCCCCGTGCAGAAGTTCTTACTATAGCATCACGAAATTACCCTTTGAAGACAGAGTTGTTAACTCTAGTTATTCTTAAGTACCACCTAATATAATACATTACCTTGAAATATGTCGTAACTAATCGATTTGTAGAGGTAAAACGGCATCAATTATGTACATGCAAAAGTTTTATGGTAGGTGTGGCTTGCTTCCACGGAATTTACAACGCCAGTCCGATTAACTACTATGAAGGCGAAATAAGAGTACGTTATTCGTGCGCCTCGTGCTCTGCGCCTTGATTCATTTCACTGGTTAATTTATGTTTAGAACTGACGTCAAGAAAGGTTATAGAACAAGTTTTAAGGTTACTTTTCCGGCTTTTCATTCGTATAGATTCCACTTTATATTTTCTTTGAAAATAAAATATTTACATTAATGTTTTATACCTCATAAATACTTGTAATATATATAATTGTAATTTATAATAAATTATGTAACATTATAATTTTCTAGAATATCAAATTTCTATATCAACACAAGAAAATTATTAAAGGACAGGAAATGTAATATAATCATTGCAATTATAGTTGAGTGTAATTAGTTAGTACCAAAATATCAAAATGTAGAGAAACATTGGTATATTTTGAAGCCGCTGTATTTAACTTTTTCTTTTGCATATCTCTATCGATATTTTTTTATATACCTTTATTTTTAGTGTACAAAATGAGGCAATTCTTGAAAATGCTTGTCCAATACATTCCGTGTATTGTGAGTTACCGGTGGCGTATAACAGTTATCAGCACTAAAACTTTTATTGAAAAGAAAAAGAGAAACAATTTTTATTTTACTGTTCGAATAAGGATTTCAGTAAAAATGCGATTTTCCTTCAACCAAATATTTTAATGTAACTTCTTTTGCTGAAGATAATGTACTACTAAAATGTTTACTTCTCTCTGAATAGAAAAAGTTGAAATCGATTGTCTTCTAAATTCATTTTCTAGCTAACCTCAGCAATATGGTTGATTATAAAGCACTATTAATCAATGTTATATTTAAAAGTGGTTTAAATAATGTTTTATACACGTTCTTTCATAATGTAAATAAGTAGCGAGTTTTACTTCTGCTTTCCAGCAGTATTAAGACAGGCATATCATCGACACCTTTGTTATTACACCTTTTAAGTACGACACGAGGAGCACAGCATATGGCATCCTCGCTTGTGTGTAGTAGGCTGCCACATATGGTACCGTATGAGCTCACCAAGGCGTATTTTGTGGTTGCGCTACTGGATTTATAATGATTATACTTATTGTCCTCACGTTATATTACTACTACCTAGGTGCATGTAACACACGCGAGCACGCAAGAACCGACGCATGGCGTCTCGATGAGACTCGGTGTTTCGGTCCCCATGATTGTAACTACGTGTCGCATAGCTCAATTCGAAGTGGCAACATTTGTTGCACGCCAGTTATTATGTTGCAGTCATTGCGGTTTCGAAAAATTGCGTGTTATGGTAATGTGAAAGTGTCGTGTTTTTCTAACACAAATCGTTCCTTTTGATGGCAATGCCATACCGTATTGACATTTACATAGGAGTTACAAAGGAGGTAATTCGTAGAAATGATATGATAAATACAAAAGATTTAAACGATAAATAAAAAATATAACATTATTTTAAAGTCATGGTCATTGTCAATTTGAACGAAACAGAGGCACGAGTAGAAATATGGGATTACTAATTTGCATTAATTGAAATATTGTAGACCTTGTAAAACTTACGAATTTGTTACTCTTTCTAAATAATTTCATAATCTGACCCTACCAAGTTTATTCATTCGGTTGAAACTTAGTTTAACATTTAGTTCATTCAGTTAATTTGACAATAATCACATATGTATATCTCGTTTTCTAAACCAACACAATTCTTATTAACTTATAGCTGATCTATGAAACCCATGCTTCACCTTTATATTCTTTTCAAAATTGTGAATCATGAAATATGTAGCTTATTACATTGCCTGACTTTGGCTGATAGTACTCAAATTTAGTAATAGTTTGTATCAGTACTGCCTAACTTAACAACAAGTGGAATATCGAAGTACATTCATTGCGTTCCAGTTTCCTTCTCTTTTCAATGTCTTGTATTTCAACCAAGGCGCCATTTTACTTGTTCCCATTATACTACATACAGAAACATTCTACATTAAAGAAGAAATACTTTCTTCGTTTAAGAGCTAAAGCTGAAAAATGAACATTTAACATTTTAATTTCAAATATCAAATTGTTCTACGATTTTCTTCACCTTTTATTAAAGAACTATATTTATTAAAAATTAAAATTTTTGCGTCTTAAGCTAAATAGTATAATTTATATATATATATATATATAAATCTTTATTTTTCGGCTCCACAGCCAAGAAATGTGGACTTGGTTTACATTTATTTCCCTATTTGCTCTACTCTTCACACTCATTCCTTTCGTTCGATCATTCATTCTCTTTTATCATTCAATTATTCTATTTTAAACTCTTATTTTAATCTTTGGGTTTTTTCTATTGCCTGTTGTCCCTAGCTATTTTTCGTTTTCTTTTTACCATTCTTAACCATTTTTCTACCTTCTCATCTTTTCTTCCACTCACTTAAGCTATATAGAAATGTTCACTTCAATTCTATTTTAAACAAAATGTGATCGAAATGTTTGTATTCTTAAAATGTATTTAGTGCTCTAAATTTTGTTAATGCTATAGTATCTTATCTATTCTTTCCTTATGCGCATAAATTGTCACGTTAAATTCCAGGCTACCCTTGTAACTAACTGTTTCTCTCTAAAAAAAGCGTCTCAAATTACTTTGTTCTCTATTTCTTTTGTACATCACGAGTACTCTACGTTGGAAGTTCGTAAGTTTACGAGAAGGACTGGTGTTATCGTAGTAAATTTCGTGGCATATAAAAGTGGTAGCTTGTGTTCTTTGCCCTGGGGATATTGGAAACATCGCAGGGCCGACTGTATTTCACGTAGCATAAAACTAGCGTGCGCGCACCATGCACAGTACTTAAGAGCACTCGGATAAGTGCATTCAAAAATGCATGCTACCCTTTCGTTTCCGTGCAGACCCGAAGAGCAGGTAGGTGTAGAAGAAGGACGGCATAGGAGCAGACAGTCTCCATGATCATTTACGTAGGAGAAACCATAAACCTTAAATTTAAGTCATATCCTTCTCCGGAATGACCCGGATGAACCGGTATGCGATGCCAGTGTACGTGTTCCGCGATTTACACGGGCATTACCATTGCAAAGGTAACGCCATAAATTAGAAATACTGTAACCGTGCTTTCGTATGCAAGCAGAGATATGAATCAGTAAGATCTTTAATCGTGGTTGGTGCTACTGCAAACTGGACGTCTCCTTAAATCCTACCAGAATTACACTTTTTTATGAAAATGCTGCTTCAGCATACATGCGTTCCCTCTGTTGCATTCTCTTCCATTGCTTTTTTGTTACACTTCAGTATTTTTCATGCAGTTGGCGCAGTCAGATAACAGCTGCACGTAATTTATCTAGAAATCTGTTTTGTTTTATCTTTCCGGATGTATCCTCCGTAAAACCTGCTGTTGGCTGTGACGGATTATTCGGTGATTACTAATATGTACCACCATTCAACGTTTGTACAACATTCTTTTTTTAAATATGGAGCATAATAATGAATTGATTGTAAAGTAATACAATATAGTATTCAAAAATATAAAATGTTAAACAAGGTTTTACTTATATAATATTCTTATAGCGGAAATATGAACCTTTTCCAATATTACTACATAAATTTAAGAATTTACAATAAATTCAATAAAACATATATTTAGTTACAAAATAAGGAACCTCAGTTTGCGTTTCTCATAAATTATTTAATTATTTATTATATTATTATTCATGAAAAAGAGATTTGTTGAATTATTATACAAATTCGTTATTTTGAAGATGGAAAAAGTTATTATATGTTTCTACCTCATGTTTGTATTAAATGTGCTATTTAAAATTAATTCAACCATTAAATTTATTCAACAGCAGCTGTTGTAATGAAAATATAATTATGAGTAAATAAAGAGATGCAAAATTTGTATCATGCATCATAGTAATATTTATGGATATTTAGCTGGCTGTTTGCTGGCATCGAAACGCAGCACCTATAATGTGCAATTAAAAGAGCGGCTGCGAATAGACAGGCAAGCGGTGTAGAGAAGAGTGTTATACAGCACGGTGTGCATCGGTGAATGGCGACGAATACAGTGAGAGTAGAAGCTCCGCTAACAAAAAGCTATGTAACAGGTTTTCGCGAAAATTGAGTAATAGCACCCACTAATGTGAATTTATGAGTCTTTTAATACTCTGCCGCTTTTGCCATCCAAAATGGCTTAAATTCTTTTCTCTGTACGTCCCCCTCGTACCTCTTCTAATACCAGAAATGAAATTTCTGTCCTCGAATCGAAATAAAAAAAAAAAAACAAAGAATTGCTGAATCTCTGTCACGGAAACAATTGAATCCCAGACCTTATTTTTTTTAAAAATAATTTGAAATACTGCTGTAGTACGAAATGAGGAAAAGGATTCCGAAACGACCTGGCAGAGACTCGAGAATAATTTCAGCTACACATTGATATATCCGGAGCCGTTTGAGGAAAAAGAAGAAAAACAATTTGCACAGGAAGATGGGAAATGGACCGTTACTGAATCAATGTATCAGATCGATAATTCCTTCTATTACCAAGCGCGAAATAAATGCAAATTTAAGGGATGGCTCCATTTTATCTGTAGTATCGAAATAATTATCGCCCTATTGCGCAACGCTAGAGTACTATTATTTTAATGTTGTATACTGTGATCTGGCCTCGAAAAGAATTAAAATTAAAAATTAAAAATTACGGCTTTCGTTAGAAACCATGGCGTAACATTAGCACACAAATATAATTATTCGTATCGCCCTATTTATATCCTCTACGTAGAATTGGTTACGATGGAATAAGGATATTTTTAAGAGAAAATTTCGAGTTACAGAGGAAACAGCAAACCTAACGTTCATTAAATCTCTGGGTTTATACACTCTGACAATATTCAACGGTTTTTTTAACCCGACAATATTGCATCACATGTTTTACTGGTTACGATTAACTTTCGGTACGTTCTGGGAACATGAACTACACCTCTTTTCTTCCTCTATAAATGTAGCAATTGTGCAAAATACAAAATTATAAAGATCTTACAACTTGTACTTACACATATTAACCTATACTCCCACCACTATCGTTGCTCTCCATTCCATCTTAATGTTTGTTAACGTTAGCTGTAACTTTGCCCTTAATACGATCGCTTTCCACAGGTTTAGTTGAGCATCTCTGCTATTGTATATGTATTATATTACACGCAACGACTTTGCATGTTTGACACATGATAGGTGTATACTACTTTCCTACTTTCCAATAAGATTCTTACAACATCACTTCACTACTAGCATAAAATACTAATTTTTAAATGTATATGTACCGAATTTATTTTATTGTTTTTCAAATTTATGAAATATTTGAAGTTAAATGCTTAAAAAACATTAAACACAAATTTCCTAATTGCTATATCATTCTTATAAACGAAATCATTTGTGTTCTGTTATCATGACGAATATATGTAATTTCAAACCAATATTTTAAATAAATATAAAAAGGTGAAAATGCACATAAAAAGATAATATATTTATAATAAATATAACGAATAAAAAATATTTATAGACAAATAATTTTTTATTATAAATCATACTTTATTACCTAGGTATTTTGATATTATGGCAAATATATTACAAAACCTATTACATTTTATTTTTAAATATTTCGTAGGCAAATCAAATAGTCAAAAATAGTTTAAACTTTTTGTATTAAAGTATACATAAATATAATATAAGTAAATAATATATATCATGAAAAATAATTAAAACACTGGATATATAATAAAACAAGTATATAATGTAGCCCCTGTTGAAACTCACAATTATTTTCGAAAACCGGAAAAAAATTGATCTTTTAATCTCTTCGATCGAAAAAGAGACTGAAGAAACGATGGTGAAAACCAGCTAAAATTCAAATTTACAAGAAATAGATCTTTATTGTTTATGAATCTTTGCCTTTTTCTTTATAGAATGGTGTAAAAACCAGATACATCTGTTTATTTAATTCGACATCAGATCTCTCTGAGTTTGCTAATACATATTGAGTATGATAATATGATAATCCCAAGTATTAATTTTTTTGAGAATAGTATTCTATATAGAGTATAGGGAATAGTTTTCATTTCGTTGTTATTTTCGATTTTGTTGTTTGCAATTTCGTGTATTCTTCGTCTGATTTTCTACTCTCCTTTTAAAATGTATACATTAATCTTTATCCAATTTTCTTTTTTATATTCCCAATTTCCCTATAACGTTTATCAATATATTGTCTTTAATGCTTGCAGGTAGCTTATTTACACGATTGTGCATCGTAGTGATGGATAATACGAATTGAAAATTGCGTAACACTTCGTAATGGTAAGACATATCGAGGCACTTTCAGTTATAGACAGGCCCCGTACAAAGAGTAGGCGTCAGCGTGCTTATCGTCGAAGCAAGGGTTGCACCGTGGGATTAGAGTTGTGCACGCAATGCGTTGAGAATGTGAACGGCCCTATGGACGTACGAACTAACAAACACGCAGACTATTCTGCACGCACTCCGATCGACCGACGTGTCATAACAGAGTGAAGCATCGGACAGAAAGGGCACGTTACCAGCACCTCCACCCTGGATCCATTTATAACGAGCTTTCTTTCGAGCTTCCTGCTACGTATTCCTACAATTCATGAATGAGATATTCTTCAGCTTGCGTGTTTTTCAAATATCCTATGCATGTTATGCTCTGTTATGCATTAAACGCGCGCATAATGGGATCGTGTATTATAAAACAAGTAATAAAAATTACGCAGTAGCATATTACTTGTAATTTATAGCCGGAACGGAAACGATATTAAAATTAGTAAACAAAACACGGGTTTGAAACGCGTAAGGAGGGAACGTGAGAACGGGTGATACAAAGCTCGTTAAAATGCAAGAAGATACCGTTTGTGTGTTATTAATGATCTATGCAAATCCTCGATAAGCAGTAGCTATAAAAGACGAAACGCGACGTCTCGTTACAAAAGCAGGCTATGAAAGACAGATATACAGTTTCATATCTTCTTTTATAACTTCATTAATTTTCGACGAGAATAAATGCGTGGAATTACAGATGAGCAAAAAGTATGACGTGAGATGAAATTGCGTGCGATTGAAAAATTACTAGCTAGAGAAAGCATTGCGATGTATTCCGGTTGCTTTGAGTCTGTGACAGAGAGAATAATTTCCTTTGCTAACTGCTATTTCGTATTTTATTCATTTATTTTTGCCCTATTTTATCCCGAGCTCCCCCTATGTACAGCCTGTCGGACCGGGTGCATTACCGTAGGCGGTATCCGGTTTTGCCGGAACTACGAGTTCCGCCGAAACCTGCCGAATAAATAATCTTGAGGAACTGCTGCGGTTAGGGGAAGAAACATGAAACGTCGTTGTGATATATAATGAAATACAAACCCATCACTGAACCTAGTAGCATCGTAGAGAGCTACATTTCAAGAAAGAGTTGAAGGTTTATATACTTTAAACAGCGTATGATTAATAATTTCTGTGAAAGTGAATAAGAAATTTGTAAAATGGAATAAACATAAAACCAGATAACTATTAACTAGAATATATACGGTATCTCGTGACTGGTGATATAATTGGGTACAGGTAGATCCTACCTGAACAAAATACGGCGAAAATGCACAATAACATTTCTTTATGCTAGACTTTGTTTTCGAGAAAATCGACTTGAAAATTTTACATAGAACTATACATTTAAATAAAACTCCACATTCCAGCATTATTGTAGAGTAATATTTCTATTCATGTTAACGTTTATAAACACTTCTTATGCCACGCATTGCGTCGTGACAGTCCTACCTCTGGATTCTTTTTGCTATATACAGACACTATTTGTCAATCTAGTGGCATAGCGATGCATACTAGCACAACTGTATATTCAATACGATGGGAAATATTTCCAACAAGTTGTAAAGTAATAAAATTGATCGTCCGCGAACATCTTGTTTTATTAAATATCCGTTCTTTCTCAAAATACTAAGCGTAAACATAAATACTGATAACTATCCTACTAAAATGCACATATGGTAAGTAAATATGAAAATCAATTTTCTCGAAAACGATGCCTCGCATGCGAAATCGTTACATGACTAATTCAACCTATTTTTTCCCGTAGAATCGACTTGTGCTTAATCATACCACCAGCTACGGGACATCCTGTAGATATAATTTATGCAAGAATGACACAAATATACGGGGAATTCAGCAATAGTTAGTGAAAGATTTAGGAAATAATTTTGCAAGCCAAAGTAAGACGAAAATCAGGAATAAAAGAATTGTGCTCGAGACTCCGCTTGGTAGTCCATAACAATTAAAAGTCGGCTAAAAATCGCCGGAACTCAAATAAACCTCTTTACATACTAGGTATCCGACGTAAGGAAACTTCGGGCAATTGTTCTAGCTTAAATGAATCGGAATGTATCAGAATGAAGCGAGTATGTTCAGGATCTTATACCGATAAAAAAAAATGAAAAATATTTCCCTTTAAATATTGTTTCTTGAAAATTAGGTTAAAAATTGAAATCATGACATTTGACTATTTCTCCTTAGTGTCCGGGAGAAACATCTGACATAATAATTCAAGAAAATGTAACCAAAGGGAAAGTCAAAATTATTCACGAGTTTATACTACAACTACAGATTTGTAAATACTCATTTATGGTAGAAATTGAATTAAAATTTTATGAATATACAGTTGATTGTAAAAAATATAGAATGAAATATAAATGTTATATTTATAGTATAAACTTTTGAAGAGTCCGTATGCTAAAGAAACTGAACGCAGTTATAAATTCATGTACATATATATTAACATGCTTATGTGGAATACGCACCCCCAAGTAGGAACAGTGTGTGGTGAATGAGAATTTAGGAGGGATTAGACCCAAGATTTAAAGGAATTATGTAGGAGCTCAGCCGTTTAAACAAATTTATAAATGGTGTGAATTTTTATTTCATTCCTCTAGTGTATTACCATCCTGCTTTATTAATCTACACATATTTAATAATTTATAAAGTTTCATTTGATAGTAAAAATAAAAATAATATTAGGTTGACCAAAAAATTATGTCGTATTTTAAGGCCGCATAGAAACAAAATTTTGTTAGACAATGTATCAACGAGTTTTCTCAATAATTTTTTAGTATATTAGGCAATTTCGTTATTTCATCATCGAGGAATTTTCATTTTTTCAACGAAGAACTTATATAAGCAAGTTTTATAAGCTCTCAGATTTTTCAATTTTTCTGCAATTCAATAATTTGATTAGGGGCCCATTTCTTAAAAATTCAAAATCTAAAATCCCTTGATGCTCGTAGGACGATTTCTGACTTACTGTTCTTATTTAAACTAATTAATGGCGTCATTAACTGTTCGTCACTTCTTTCATCTATAAATTTTTATTCGCCTTCCAGAAAGGTGAGATCGTCGCGGTCATTCCTGCCTTGCAAATATACTTCGAAATACTCTAACACCGACAATATAAATCGTATTTGTACACTGGTAGAAATGACCAAGTTAGAGCTAGATTTTTTTACTGGATCCGTCAGCTCTTGTTTTAAAAATTTTTGCAAGTGTATTTAATTTATTTTTTTTTCTTTTTTATTATTTATTTGTATTATTCGCTATTGTTCTTAATTAATATGTGAACTCATCTATACGTATCGTCTTCCGCTTAGAACTAATAAACTTATGAATTGTACGCTAATGGGTTAATCCCGTAAATTTATTGATAAATAATAATAATAATAATAAAAGATAGAGATCAATCAGCATTAATATATTCTATTATTCACATTATTGATTCTTGGTTTGTATTGTATTTTTACGTTTACGTTTATAATATGATGAATCGAAACTGCATCTTATCTTTAGTTATTTCACGTTAATGTTAAATATGAAAAATACAATCAGTTTTTACAATTTCTTTTTTAATTGATGCTTCGAAACGTCTTCTATCGCATAACTTACTAATGTATAATATAACTTACTAAAGTGATGTATTTTGTGTTCAATAAGATCATTCTAAGGAAACAAAGTTTCCGCATTGTAGGCAATTAGTATCTTGCAAAATAAATGTTTTACAAATGCAATGTGATTCCATTATACCGTAATGTAATATAAGGCTAGCTTCTCGTTTTAATTATTTGAATTGAATCCTCAAACCACTAGACTTCCGTCTGTTTAGGCTATCACGCTTTCGGAGAACACTACTTGAATTTTTTATTTCAACAGGCTATTCAAGTTTATGTTGAAGCTCCATTAAAGAGAAAGAGCTGTTCGTTGACCTGTATAGCTTTCGATCTTTTGCTGTTAATTATTTCGTCTCTGCCCCTAGAAGGTAAAGAATGCTAAGCAATTTCATTATTCGCCGGCTGATTCCTGTTAAACCGCCGCCAGTTTTTCGCTGTGATTCATTACCCAGTATGGACGGAATGTAACTGAATCGAAGTGACTACCACACAGGTTACCATTACCTAAAGAATTTACAATAAAAGTTATCCTGATCCCTTTATTTATTTTCTCATTTTTTGTTTCATTCTTCCATCTGATGGGCAGGATACAAATGAAAATCAAGAGTAAAGATAACTATCGGTTCCTTTTTCTCGGAACTAATTGAATATATTTTAAAAAAGTAATTTTCACATTTTTCTGATATGGTAAAATACACTTTACGCAAACATTTTTTATGCCCAAGCATTGCTTAATATTGGTTTTAGCAAACTTTACGTTTTTTTACATTTGAACGCTTAGAATAAAATTATTTTACACATTTATTTACTTAAATTGAACGAAGAAATTGTAGAAGACTCATTTCTGAAAAAATCGAACAATATTATTAAAGTCGCTCCAGCAATTTTCAAAGAAAGATATATGAAGATGATAAAAACACAATCTGAGATAAGTGGCCTTTTAGTTTATTTTTACTGCACACTGAAGGAGGGGAAACAACTATGAAATAGTTTAAAATTTCTACGAAATGTTCTGGCTTCTTCTTATAGTTCAAATAATACTTTTTATTTTTTAGTAATTTACTACTGAACAATTTCCGGCAAACATTAGACCAAATTGCGTCTAACGGACGTAATATTGCTCATCGTGTCCCAATAACGTTATTAGTATTAGTGTATCACGATGCAATTCGCATTTCTGCAATTTGCAAATTACTATTATTAGCCATTCCATTCCATTCGACACGTTCGCTTTTACGATGTTCATCCATTATGCAAACAAGTTTGATTTACTTAATTCGTTTTGGAAGAATTAATATGATTATGTGTAATCCAGTTACAAACATTTTGTCGATGAAGCGGAAATTTCCATTATCATTCTACTTTTAATCTGTACAATACCAATGAAGTTAACATTCGTGTATAATAACTCAATGAAAGGTAAATGTGAAAACATGAAACAAGTCAGATTATTAGAAATTAAATTATGCATGTAACTGAAACTTATGCTCAATACTTGATATTGTTTAAGGAATCTAACCTCGTAACATTATTATAGGTAAATTTTAATAATGAAATTCATTATATACTGTTGCTTCAACTAAATACTAATACACGCGACATTAATTATAGAACAAGGAGCAACCTTAACAATATCACTAAATTTACGAAATTGTTTCTATTGTAATTACTTTTGAATACACAACAAACAATTTTAATATCAATGAAGTTAGTAAAAAGAAATATTGGGTAATAAAAAAAGTCTTTTTGTATTTTAAAAACGTATAAAAACAGAACTTTATTACACAACGTATTGACTGTTTTCTTTCGACAATATTTTGCCACATTATACGATTTCTTTATTGTCTTTAAAAACTTTTTCATTTTTTCAGTGAAGAATTCTTTTATATGATTGTTTCAGATTCCACATTTTTTAATTTTCTTCTATTACAGAATTTTATATAGGTTTAAAAAAGGAGAAAATCTTTCATTATCAGCATATTCTATTACACATACCATTCTTTCCTGGCTTACACTGCATCTTCATTTTTGCAGTAGCAATTTAACACAACGTGTCAAAAACGCATCTCATTTTATTTTATTTCAAAACTATGTTAATCATAATGAAAACAATTTTAACGATCTTTTTTGTAACATAGATTGAAATATTTACTTTTAGATCTTATTTGTGATTTTAAAGTTGTTGCTATATTTACTCATGCGTCGCAATTCAAATCCATATCATAAAAAACGAAGAAACTTTTTGGCCAATCTAACATTAATATAACACTTCTACTAAATACGATATCTTCTGTTCCGTGTTAACGTTAATCACAAAAAATTAATGTATGTCTATAAACGAAAAAAAGAGGATATAACACAAATAAATATATTTAGATTACTTTGTAAAACAAAAATCTTACATTACTATTTTTGAACGAATTGACAGTGATCACGTACGGGAACGTGAGATTATGTACACTGTTGTACGAGATACAGAATCTCTCCCTTTAATCGGGAAATCATCGGGGTCATGGAGTACACGTACGGAGAATCCGAGACAAATCTCGTTCGGTTCACCCTCTTATCGACCACGAAAATTTCGCTTGAAGGAACATCGTGCGCGTGAGGGTTCTCCGGGCAAGAAACGTGCTCAAACCGGTAGAAACTCTCTTTGGTCGGGAATGTTTTTCGTTCGATTTGCAGCGAGGATGTTTAACGTTGCATCTCGGGTGATTTCTCAGTCGTTTGGCTGGAAGTTCGAGAGTAGGAAGTCGAGTCGCCTCGTAGCTTCAGGCGGCAGCAATTTTATTAGGTTCTCTCCAATTGACTCTATATTAAATTTGGAAGATTCCCGCGGGAGTAACCGGCGTCTTAACCACTACCAGCGGCACCGCAGACGTCGCCCCTAGTACATATTCGTTCTCTTGTAGGTTAAGGTGGTCACATCTTATGGAATTCTCTCCGGGTGTGCACGTGTTGAATAGTTTCTATTCTGCGTGCGCTGCCATGCACCACCGCGTCTTTACACGTTGTACAACTTGTACATACGACTACGTTGCCGAAACTCACACCAACGCTTCATTTCGGAGTCACGTTAGGTCGTTCGCCTGAGAACTGGCTATTAACCTTGCCAGATGGTGTACCGCTCCCCCAAGGGACATAAGCGAATAGAGTGGAATCGTATTTGAAGCGAATTACCTCTTAAACTTACGTTACTTGCCTAACGAATAAATGTCCTAAGATATTAGTTACCACTTCTCCTATTCGAATTATCGAATATTGATTGAACATTATACGTTTAAACGATGGTAGTAATAGACTTAAGATTTTTGGTATAACATTTTTAAAGCTTAAAATTTAAACGATAGTACGTTTCGTACTATCTGTATAGTGAGCCCTAAGATAATAAATGCAGCCTCTGTCTATCTCAAATATGATAGTATTTTAATAACCGTGTATTAACGAATTGTAATACGAAAAATTCAAGGAATTGAATTGGAGAGAAATCACATTACCTAATTGAAATAACGCATAATGCGATAGTATTCTATTTTCAGTACGAAATTATTTTCGTGTCTAAATAACTTCTGAATATGTTAACAGTTTGCAACGATACTACAGGTACCCATATTGCTACTTGTAATTTGTAGCCGAAATGATGGAAAAATATCGATTATCTCATTCGTGCGATAGAAATGCATTTCAAAAGTACGAACATATCCTGTACTCGTTGTAACGAAAGGAAACGGTTTGTAGTGTCAATAAAGTAGATATCAGTCGTGTACCTTACGTGCGGATCAATGACCAAAGCCTTCGGGTACTCGTAAGACTCTCAGGAGGCTCGCTCGCTCTCTCTTTCGCTTCTTTCTACCTTCTTTCTGTCTCTAGAGGGCGAATCAGCAAAGCCCTCACGTCGTAATCTCCGATATCCAATTGATTTTCCAGCTGGTATGCTCTTACATCGCGGTAGTCGTGGCATTCTACTATTCAATTAAAAGTTTCCCTCTCTCTGTCTTCCTGTACCCCTTTCCCACTGCCCTTTACTCACGTTCTCTCATACTCACGCTCTCTTCTAGTCTCGTCGAGAGGCAACAATCGTGGTGAGAGGGAGTTGCTCTCTCGGTGGATGTCAAGTACTACAAAAGAACCGCTTGAGTAAGTCTTCTTGCCATATTTTTCTTTTCTGCTCTTTTTTTTTGATAATGGAAACGCAGACCCGAGGAGTTTCGACCAAGTAATCTTTGCGAAAATCTTTCATCAGTGCACTGACCGAATTTTAACCAACCTGACGAACGTTTCTGTATCATTTTCATTGAAACTTTGTACAGAACAATCGTAGAAAGTTGCGTAAAGAACGGTATGAATCGCTTAATGCTTCAATTTCAAATCAAATACATCATTGGAGAAAGGAATGGTTCTTGCCCTCGGATAGATTTGCGATACTGCAGCTGCAGAAATCGCAAATTGCCCTAAAATCTAGATTGATATACAGACTGTTTCGTACTATGTGGGTATAACTTCAGTGGTGCATTAAATATAGAAGAATTAGAGAAAAGTCCATATAAATTTATGTTCCGGATGGTCTCGTTTTACAATTACAGCCATTTTTGTCCCTAAGCAATTCTTTCGATAAACTGAATTCTTCATTAAACTGCCCATAAATAATGGTTTATATTTTATGTACAACTTTCCTGATTACTAACAAAACTTTTGGGCCTGACCAGAACGTTCGATTGAAAAGCAATGTGTACTGCAAGCTTTTAATAGGCACAACTGTATGAAATTTTGCATTTGGATTGATAAAGCTGGAGCATCCACATACATATTGATAAGCTCAGACAAAAACGGCTACAATACGGAAACAAGGTCATATCGTTTATATGAACTTCTTCTCTTACTTTTATGTGCTAAATTCGCATTTAAGTTATACTTGCATATTATTAAGCATTCCGCATAATAGCTTCCTTTTTTGCAAAGGACCTTGATTCAAGCAACAACGAAATGGCAAACATCAATGGACAATAGATCGCACACGAATAACACTCATTTCTCTTGTTTATCGTCACATTAAAAATTATGCAATTTAGGCGCATATTTATAAACGCTTAAGAATTTCCCTAGTTAAACTCAAAAACAATTACGTTGCTGATCAGTCGTAAACGTGTTAAGTAAAATAGATTCGCCACGGTGGTCGGCAATGCGTAAGAATGGGAGGAAACTTGTGGACCAAGGCCATTTCCGGTGACAGTGTCAGGCATAAGCGGGACGAAGCGCGTTCGCGAACAAGTACGCACAAGAGAACAAAGAAACGAAATGATCGTGGTTTACGCTGGTTCTTTTCGGTTGCGGCGACTGACTCGCAGCTAGTGGGTGGGGAAGACTATTAGAATGTATTATGCATGCGAAATGGCGCGGTTTCCTCCAAATCACTGGTACCGCGCCGCTCCCGGATGAAGGAGTTTTGCGGTGACGACGTGGAAGTCTGCCAACCTTCGGTGGGTGGTCTTTTAGCGGACGGTGCACTGTTCCAATAGGAACTAAAATATTGAAGAAACTATGTATATCGTCCGAAAGGCCCATAACTATTTAAATAATGACGAGCTTAACCAGTGTATATATGTACACAGTAACTGGACGATGTTCGACTGTATATTCAATTGCAATAGAGACTTATCTTCATATTGTCGGCTGTTATGTTTTATTTAAATGAATATAAAGAAAATACATGTTACTCGGAAATGGGTTGTGGAGAACAGATCGAACATCAGACAATCGAAGCTTCATCGGTATTTCTAGCCGAAGATTTTACAATACCAGCTTATAATTTAAAAGATTTGTTGAAAATACAGCACTGTTGGTATTAGTACTGGGTATTAACGACGAATGAAAGAGAACCAGTTTACATGAATATAAAAAATCGTTTTAAATAATAATAGGTATAAGAATAGAAGTAGATGAATTTAAGTTCTAAGAGAATTGAAAAAAAATGTTTGTTTCATATTTAAGTGAATACTCTTCTAAAGTAAGCATTTCTTCTCGTCATTTATAAACGTTAGTAAATTAATATGATTATGTAACGAGCACGACATAGGTACAGTTTAAAAAATGTGTAGAATTAATTTACGAAAATGATAATTATAAATGGAAACAAGTACACATAACAGTTAGTTTCAGTGTACAATTTATAGAATAATTTGATGGACTAGTTCCTCTAAGAAGTGCAGGAATTATCCTGAAGTAAATATTGTGTGTTATTTACGTATACAGAAGTGATTGAAGAACACAAAAGCTATTCAAGTAATAATAATAACAACTATTTATTAAATGTGACCTTAGCCCTTTTTTCCAAATTCTTATCTCAAACCCGGGATTCAAATATTTCTCCATTGCATTTCGAACGTTCGAATTTTTCTTATTTACCATGAACATTTACAGGAATTTTTCGTTTTCATATAATTGACTAATTTTATTACATACGACTGTTAGAAAGAAAACATTAATTTCAGTAACACAATAATTGGAAACAGATAAGAAGGAGTAAATATTCAAACACGTGTAAAACATACTTTACAGGAGAAGCTTCCGTAAAGAATAATACATGCGTCGCGTTAATTTCTTTACACCGACTGTTACTATTATAAAGGCAGTCTTGTAAAGGACAGTAATACGTTCGGAATACAACTGTATTTTCTGTTACGTGTTATAGGTACCTGTTTTGCGGATCCGCAAAGAAAGCGTGGTGCTTCGTTTTATACGGCGTGTATAACTTGAAAGTGATCATAAACAGGATTCTCAGGGGAAATGACTTCTCTGCTCGCTTCCTACGAGCATTTTTTTTACGAGCATAACCCCCGCCGACGTGTACAAAACAACAAGTTACTCGTTTGTAAGAAAAGGGGATGTTATAAAATGTCTGCAAGATGAAATTACCGCGTGTGTGTTACAGGTTTCCCGTTGCGAAGAGTTATCACATTCTATCCTCGCCTTCTTGTTTCGTTCCACGTCGCTATTATCATGACGATTTTTCGTCACTATTCGGTATGTTAGGGAATCGATTTAAGATTCAGCACGAATCGTAGCTCCATTCGTGTCCTTTAAAGGAAAGTCGACTTCAATTCGAAGCTATCGTCTCCCCAGCTACCGCCCCGTGTCGTCGGCCTCTGACAAATACGAACAATTCTGAACGTCGCCAGGCCAACTCCACGATAATACGACAATCTATTTCACGGCTTAACATATTGTAGATTGTACGGAAACGGGGATTTCAGCCCGTACACCTACACGTGTGCGTTGCATTAGAATTTCGAAATGGTCGAGTAAAATTGTTCGAACGTGGTACGAACGGTCCCGTTCTTCTATTACAATCGTACACCAATTAAACATTGAGTTTTATAATACCCATAGAAAATGAACGTGCAATTTTCCGTGTAAATTTACTTTGAGAGCTATCGGTACAATAAATAGAAGGCGTCGATCAGCGCAGTCGAATTACCAGATAATGCGATTCCTTGATTATTTCCCTTCCTGATATAGCAGCGTCTATCGTGAACCGTGTACGTAACGAAGGGAAATAATTCGTTCCAGCAGCAATTTCGAAAGTTGTCGGCATGATCGTATCCACGTATCGCAGGCAAAAAGGATTTCGTTTCTCGTGCACGTATGGGGTGTATCGGCGGCGATTCGTTTCGCTTTAAGCCCGCTTGCTCGATCCCCTCGGTGCTGAAAATGATCCCCGATAACGGGAAACAGCCTGATACGTGGTGGATAAGTTCTGGAGTTCGTTCGACTTGGACATTAAAGTTGTGCAGCAAGGTTAAAGATGTAACGAAATCCATGTAGGTAATGAATTGTTTAGTTACACAGGATGTGTGTTGAAAAATTTTGTACGCAAAGATGTTTTGTGAAATCGACACGAAATACTAGCTATCAGGGAAAGTTTATGCAAAATTTATAGCATAAATTCAATCAATTTGAATGGTCTCAAAATGTAATTTTATTCAACAAAGTATTCATCGTTTATTTCTATGAATTCCTTTGACGTTTTATAATCTCGTGCATTTCATTAGTACAAATGTTTTGATTTATTTACTTGCAAAAAATTAATTATGAGAACATCTCGTTACAAACAGATTTGAGTCGTAAGAAATGTATGAAAAAATTTCCTATCCGACATCCTTCATTTGACGCCTTATTGTTAGAGAAGTAACGCGAAGACTTACACTATCGCATCCGAGAAGTATAACTTTTGTATTAACAAATAATGGTTGAATTTTTACCAGTTTAATAAAAAAACGATATATACCAACTAAGTAAATAATACTTCTAATACTGACGTGTACGTCGCATCGATTCGTGATTTCGGTTCAGAATAAATAGCCGGAGAATAGCAGAATAAGGTTAACGAGGCCTAAAGGAAGCCCCGGGGTATAAGTTCCGAACGTTCGAATTGGCTGAATAAGATTCGACTTATAGTTTAGTTCTTGGATTGATCTTCGATTGTTACTGGTTCGATGTTCGGAAGGAATCACGTCTGGATTTTTTAAGGAAGTTAGAATGTAGAGTTGCGGAAAGTGGAGGTAATTTCATGAATCAAGAAATGGGAATCATTGAAAATTGTTATTACTTAGAGAATGAGTCTAAAAAGAAAGAAAGAATAAGAGAGGATAAAAATGTGATGTTAAGATAATGCTTCGGAGTTTTTAGATTTTTCGATAGAAGGACACTGAGAAGATGTATAGTGAGGAAAAATGTTAATCGATTATTCGAAGAGTGTTCTCCAAATGAACATTTGTCTGAGTAAAATAAGAAGGGGGGGGGGGTGGAGGGGGGAGGATATGCGCAACTGACATTTCCCTGTTTGTCATCTAGTACTGACAATGGGTCGTCCAAGCTCTATAATGAGACTTTACGAGAAGGTTCCGGATGGCACATATGTACATCATCGTTCTATTACGTCTATAAAAAATTACAAAGAATTCAGTTTTCGTAAGAATCTTCAATAAGAAGCATAAGAACCTTTTCCAGTATCTAATATGATCATTATTTTTACCTGATACATCCAGTATCAATAAATGTTTTGTGTGAAATTGATTGTATCTGTTTAGGTAGATCTATCATCGATCTTCCTATACGTGGCACTTTTTCAGTTCTAAACTACGCAATTTGAAATACTTCATTACGATCACTATGAGTATTTTTTTTAATACTTCAGATATATTTTGAATTGCATTCTGTATATATAAGTACATTTAATTTTTATTATATCTAAAATTCATAATCAATTAACTCAAATCACAGTTCACTTTAAATTGACTAAATTTCGAATATCTTAATAGCAAATATTGGAAAAATGTCTATATTTTACACTAAAAAAATACATGTCTCGTTTTACTTGGAACAAATGTATTAATTATTTCATTTCGTAACACTTCTTATCTAACATCTTTTGACACTTCTGAGGCTGTGCGTTTACATGCAGAAGTTTCCTGATAGCAAGTACTGGTTGCATTTTTATGAGTTTCAAGTGGACATTATCGACCTCGATTTTAGTAAATATCTATAATGATAGTCTGACTACGTGGAAGAAAATTGTTATGAATATCGACTAGTGTAATTCACCGAAGTGTGACCAAAATCTTTAAATAAAAATCTGGCTCAATACAATTTCTGAATCTATTGTATATCTCGTTGACACGATTAGCCAGATGGTTGTGTACCATTGTACCGTATCCATTTTTCATCGCAGATTAAAATTCTGTCAATAAATGAATCAATTTCAAGTTGAAAAAGCAGAAAGTTATAGTTGCTTAATAGACGCTTTTTATTTTCCTCTATCAAACGATGTGATAATCATTTATCCAATATTTTATCAAAACCAAGCGAATGAAATAATTCTTTGCTCTAGATTCGTCATACTGGAATATTTCAACTACGCCAACACATTTTTTTGCGTGGATTTAAACTTATGTATTCACATAATTCCTCATCTTCGATTAGACGTAGATAAATCCTCGAACATAGATCAATTTCCATTGACCGCTTCTTTTTTAAGCCTTCTTCATAAACACTACAAATGCGTTTCGATGCAATTTGTTTTAATTCCAAGCTTTGATCCATAAAGTGTAGAAATACGATCTTGAATTTTATGTAGATAACGAAACATTGAAACACACGAAGATTATAAACAGCATATCGCTACTATTCGTAAATAGAAGAAACCTTCCACCTATACCAGTCTTGTGCATTGGATTTACGCAATTATGCTGAAAACGGCAGTAACAGTTAGGGGAGTATTGAAACGTTAATAGAAGAATATGCGACTTATAATTAGTAAAGCAGCGTGTTACATGACCAACACGCTACAAAAGTGGAAGAAATTAATAATAACAGTAATAATATATACATTAACAAGACTTACAAGGCTTATCTGCGGGATCTGATGTTACCAACGGTGACTGATGTGAAATTGGTTCGAGTTTGTGATCTGTTCTCAGGCATTCAATAATAGTTGCCAAAAACTTTCCATAGATTTCGCTTCTTACGTGTTTAATTGAAACTTCTTCGAGAATTTCAGTCTCATAATTAAAATCGCTGGAAGACGGAAGGTTCCGTAGATCAAAGCCTCCGAAGATCTCCAACGAAGGTCGGTAATATCTAATGGTAGGCTTTATATTCTATCCGCAGCGGCCGGAGGTAGAACAAGAACCACCTTTTAATTATTATCGCCGTAACTCCGGAACTCTCGTAAAATATTTGTTTCAATTTTCAGGCGACGACGTCGCCGTAGCTACAGTCACTACCGCTAGTGTCCCGTTGGGTTGACCGAGGTCAACAAGGTATAACCCGCTAGCGTTACGAGCCTGGAGTTGAATTGCACGGGGACGGGCATCACACCGACAACGGTTTTATGAGTTGTTAAGTGAGGCTTTACAGTCCGCAAAACGAATAAGCAGGTCATCGATAAAACCAAAACGAGGCGTTGAAATTCCGCGGTCTCATTCGTGTAGATAAATCGACGGCGTGTTCACCGAGCACCATTCACCTTCCACGTTCTATCCCGACGTGTCATCTTTCTCTAATATTCACGTCTACTGTGTACGTGCTTGTTGCTACATATCGCTATTAAGAGACTTTTAACGTTTTTGAGAGACTTTCAAGGAAAACTAACAATTCGAAATAATTTAATGAAAGATTGAAAACTATTAATACGAGAGTCATTTGAAAAGTTCGCAGCTTAAAAATAAAAACATACTATTTTAAGTTTTAAATTGCTTTTATTTTTTAATATAATCTCCGTCTATTTCAATGCATTTTATTCAGCGATGCTCTAATACTATTACGTCATCTCTGAAATCAGTTTTTAAAGTTGTCAAAATAGCTCTTTACTGTAGCTATCAGTTCTTCATCTGACGAAAATCGTTGCCTGCCAAGACATTTTTTCAATTTTGGAACAGATGGAAGTCTGGTGAAGCTAAATCTAACGAATAAGCAAGATGGGGCGTAAAATTTCCGTCGGTGATAAGCCTTTTTTAACGATAAACTTAATGATGACACGATGCTTAATTTTATTGATTTCACGGAAGGAAGCGAGATAGCTTCTTTAAATTAAATTTTCCGATAAACTGCATTATAGACCAATATCAAATTTATAGGTTATGCATAAAATACATGTAACTTCAAAATGAATAACAAAATTTAAACAAAATCGGCACCTGTCATTGGAGGACAATATAACCGTATTTAAAACCGTTACTTAAAAACACAAGAACTTTCGGTACCAAGTACTCCGAAACCAAAGTCATACATAAACATGCACGCTCACCATTCTTTTTTTATTGCAGCTAAACTTAAAATATTCTACATAATCTACAAATCTAATGTACTATGGTTTTAACACACTAGGTTCCGAAAAGATCGTGCAATCTCCAGTGCTTCGATTTTCGCCGGATGATAGGAAAATAACAGGATTGGCTTATCGTTTCGACAGCCACGTATACATATCCCGAGCGAGCACTTTATGCAGATCTAGCCGGCATCACGCGAGCTTCGTGAATTTGGCATTGAGGTTCGTCGAGGAGGCAGGCGAGCAAGCAGGCAGCCACGACTTCAGAGGGAAGAATGGGTAACCGGTAATTGTAGGTTGGCAAAGATTCAATGTAGGTAAATACGCCGATCCAACCGCCGCAAGGGCCAGGCGACACCGGCGTGCATGTAGACACGAGACCATGTGCTACCATGCTTCTCTTCCTCCATCACCCTACTATCTCCCTTACCGTCTTTGCCTACGCCTAAGACTAAGACTTGGCTGTTCCTTCTCCATCTTCTAGCTCGGCACATTCTACACCAGCTCTGACATGGGCAACTGTTACGGTACCCATCGCCGACGCCGCCACTCTTCGCTTTGCCTGTTGGTAAGGGGCCAAGAAATCCCAATCTGGCCAGCAGGTTACTCTCAAGTCCGTACCAGATGGACCTAACACGGCCTTTCCAGTGCAATTCGTGGAGTGGTTGTTTCTTCTTCGCCATCTTGCTGCCACTTGATATTTCCTTCGCGACTAACACAATCTCATCTACTTCGGAACGAACAAAGGTCAATTCGGAAGGTGACGTGCTAATTTGCATCCTGTCTACACTACGGCAAATACGGCGAAATTTCTGGTATGTCGTCACAAATGTAGATAAGATACGAGCTGAATTTAGGAGGGAATTTAAAATGTTGATAAATAAGCAGCTATCCAACACATACTTCTGTGACTATCATTTGACAATTTGGAATTACAGATTCGATTGTAGGAAGTAGTAAAATATAAGTTTTTTCAGCAATCATACTTGTCGCGAAGTATCAAAATTTATATTCACTACATATGTAAATTAATTCGTATAAACTCGACAGCTGCTGCGTACTGTTTTTTTTGTAAATTCTTTGTCGGCTAGGCCACGTTAGATTGTTGCTAATGTAATTGTTGTTTTCGTAGAAGCTTCGACGTCTTCCCCCCATTTCAAAATGTGAAAGGGACACACCCCGAAAGTGGAGCTAGAGATTCTCAGAACGAATTCTCCCTAGGCCTTCATAAATGGTCACTGGGTTATACATTTATCAATATTACTTTCACCTACGAATTTTACGCGATAGAAATTTCATCGAATTTTCCTCGTTATGGGAGATTCTTCTCTCAGTTCTTGGTGGTCTCCTACAGTTTTCTAGAAAAACGAGCCGCCGTATTAAATAAATCAATTGCAAAGGTTGGAGCCCAATCTTCGTTGGACACGTAGGTGGTGGAGTTGCAGGTTTGTAGAGAAGGGGGTCAATCCTATCGTATGCAATTTATAAGCCCCTCTCGCATCTCGTAACACCACCACCACTAACATCACTACCACGATGAACGCCAGCACCGTCACGATAGCTACCCTGGGGGATGGAAGCAGTTGAGGCCATGTCCGCCACCCCATTTCGCGGTCCAGTGACGCCCAGGAATTCACCAATTGGATTTTCCCTGCTTGCCTGCTACTCCTGGAAGCCAGGATGTATCGTTAGATGGTGTAAAAGGCACCTTACACCGCCCCCGTACCGACGATGGAAAGGTTCTGAAATCCCATCGGCATCAGCAACTTCGAATTTCCCGCGCTCGCAAGCATTGCTGGCTAAATTTCACGGAAATTACGGAAATTTCGTTTTATAGGACCGATATCTGTCCGATAGGGGCATCGCTCGTACATACACATGGATGCACGTTTCGCTTGCTGAAATTGGAACCGGGATAGGGGAGTAAGTTCAGCGGTCAAATTGCATGATTACCACCCCTTGGTATATTCGTATGAAAAATAAGTGAACTTAAGATCAGTCGAAACAAGTTCTGATTTTAGTAATCATCATTTTAATTCATACATTATGCTCTTATGTTAATTAACGTGGAGTTGTCGCTGTTATTAGAATAACCTCGTATATTAATTAATTCTCGAATATATGCTGCTGATTAATGTGGTACGAATTTATCAATAGTAAATTTATTTAAAAGGATTATTTCATAAATGTGCTGTTTACCAATAAGAATAGCTGAATATCGGAATATTTTCGTCACTTTTGCTGTATTCAAACGAAATAATTATATTAGAACTTTTAAGATACATTATATCTCCGTCAATTAACTCAGCATTCAAAAATGATGATGATGCAGCATAATATCTAATATTGTATTTCATAATAGTTTATTTCTGCCAGTCAATGAACTAGTTCATACATATTTTATCACGAAAAAAGTATTTTTCTAATAACAATAATATTGACTTCATTTCAAATCAATGTGCTATTTTTCTAACAAAAGTTTGCTCTTACAGAAGAATGGCATTAACGTTGGAAAAATGTTTTGAAAGAACCGTCTTCCCATTATAGAATCCATCGTAAGAAGACAATGGAACATAACTACGTAATTTACGATTCACATTTATACCGATATATACTACTGCCGTTTCTCAATTCTAGAATAAATCCTAAACTGGAAAATCCACTGCGTCACGAAGTTAGACTAAACAAGACGGGCGTGATTATCGTAAACCTTTTACTCGTCGAAATGACCGTCGCCCGTGGCGAAAAACGATCGCATAGATAGATGTGACTCCCGATCAAACTTTTTATTAGATAACACGGAGATGAAACTTTTTTGTTATTATCCCGAAACAGAATGGAAAGAAAGTGGGGCGTACATTTAACCCGTTAATGGGGTTGAGAAAGCAAATTTTGCTGGCTGGTCGATGCAGCCGAGCATAAGTTCCCCTTCCCCTTCGGGGTTTATTTCCTTTCCTTTCCTTTTTCAGTCTTTACCCGGTTGGACATATGCGAGCGTTCCTATCAACGCTCGAGGTTGAAACGGTTTAGTCGTATACTGTATAGCATAGCATTGCTGGAAATGACAGGCTAATAGAACAGTCGTGGATACAGGGAAAATAAAGGCTGTCTTATCGATGTTGCGTCATCAGGGGTTAATTGAAAGTTATTGCTTGCCATATATTACGCACATCAGACGCAAACCGTTCCGTGTTTGCTTTGCGGTACATCACTGGTGTCGGCGTGCCGTAATGATGGTGAATTACAGTGATGTAATACCACTTACTGATTGTGGAAAACGATCAATTGGGATTAAAATAGCTCCAGACATTGGCTCCAGGAGCAGAATTATTAATATTTGTACGCATGTACAGTCAGTCGCAAAAATGTGCATACACCTTTAAATTTCAAATATTTAAAAGATACAGAAATTTCGATCGCTTTAACAATAGCAATTTACTTATTAAGTAAAACTAGACGAATTATTAAAAAACGGTGATGTTGTTTTGATTTATTTGCAACAAAATATACGTAAATAAAAGACACGATTTTTTTACTCTAAAATATGTCCTACAAAATGTAAATATTTGAAATTTAAAATGTGTATGTAGCCTTTCGTGACTGACTCTACATGGTATACCGCAGTTTGCATAGGAATTATAAAACAACCGAAATATTGGATGTTCAATATTTCCGAGACATTATTTTTTGTGCATTGTACAATAATATCATAAAGCAATAGCTCGATACGCCCAATGAATATGACACACGTGGTTCCGCGAATTACAAAATTTTATTATTCCGCGTTACTACACGAGAACAAATATTTTCATAATTTTTCCCAGTTATATTCACTGCAACATAAACACCGGTGGTAGACGAATTTGTTGATACATAACCGACCGGGCGAGGATACTTTTTCTGTGGATTTACGTGGCAAAAAATTCAGACTGCATAACGGCGTAGTCTGTCTCAATAAAAGCGAACGAGGTTCGACAGTTTTTCAGCATTTTTTCTCTTTTTTTAGATCTAGGGTAACGTATACAGTAATTGACAGTTTAAGCATAAGTGTTACAAAATGTATGGAAAAGAATCGGTTAACGCTAAAGTCAAAAAGTAAAAACCGTTACAATTACATTAAAAGTGACAACTATTACTATTACAAAAAAATTTCAGATTATGTCTTGTACATAAAGAGAATTTCATAAAATAATGAATTTTTAGTAAGATTAATAATAAAAATTTTAGGAACTGAACGAACTTGAATAGCAATTGGTTGATTTTATAACGGCGAATGGCTGCTACTTTAGGAGAGATACTGTTCACGTAAAAACATCTAATAATAATTTTAATCATACAAAACAGATTATGACTAAACGAAAAATTACATATTTCTAAAGAATATAATAAACGTTGTTTATGCTTCTTTTATTACTGGAAAAGTGCTTGCATAACATTAAGTAAGTCATTATCTTCGCTCTGGTTAATCACTAAGAAGTAGCACGATTTTGATAATAACCCTTGAAAATATAGAAATTTAAATTGAAATAGCTTGTTTTTGCAAACATTGAGCTATATTTCATGCATAGGTGATAATGATGTTACACTTCGATTTTAATTAAACGTATACAAACTCATTGTCTATTTTACGATACGATCTGTAGATCAAGTTCCTTTAATTCTATGAAATTAGAAACTGTTTCATATTTTCGATTTATCTATACATTTTCAATATGTGCCTCATAATGGGCAAATTCATTTCACCCATCGAGGTACACGGAATGTTTCATGATAAGTGTGAGATACTTGACAGGTGGATTCTACAAATTAAAGCAATGAAGAAAGTTCATGTACAAAAATGTTGATCGAGACTTATTTTCTAAGTTATAAGCTACTAAATTGTACAATAGAAAACCCTAAAAATATTTTGTCTGGCACATGAGAATAGCTATTTTCATTTTAAAAATTTCAACAGTTCGATTAAAATAATCCCATACTCAATAAAGTAATGATTCAGCTGCGGTTTTTATCGTGGGATTGTCTTGCAACGCAGAACGTCTTACAATTAGTTGCGCCTTACAGACAGTAAGCTTTTACAGAAAGGCAAGTTACTAGAATATCATTATGAGAATCACTAGAAGTCTTTTTTCAAACGTCATAGGTACATTTCACTGATGCTACATTGCATTAAGATTTCGATCATCAAACAATATAGTCTTTTATATATTTAATTGTAATGCCGCCTTGGAAATCTTTGATGCGAAATGCTACATTACTTGGTAAATGATATTCGGATACGTTAGTGAATACTTGTTTTGAGTAGACTAGCCGCGCGTATCGGGCGCACGAATGCTGCGTTTTTAGCTATTTCCATTGCAAAATTCAATTACTTATGACTTACAAAATGAGTATCGATATTTTTATACATGAACTATCTTCATTGCCTTGATGTGTAGAATCAAGTATCAAGTCATCAAGTATCTACCACATAATTTGAAACAGCCTATATACCTTATTATATTAAACAAGCTATATTTCTTAATATTTATTAATTTTTTTAGGAAAGGGGCCAATTCTTGTATAGGACTCAACAATAATACACGTTACCCTATTATATATGTTATGGATCATTTCTCTGAATATCATATATGTATTTCGTCTTCATTTCTATGTTGCAACAATTTAATAATTGAAATTAAAGCGAACACTCAACAGTGTGCACAATTCTTTTAAGTAGAGTTTAATAACAAATAGATAAAAGTCGAGGAAGCAAGTATGTGTTTCGAAATATTGCCAGGTTTGTTACATCACTGCATCACGTTCATGGACTGCTTCGATTTCGAGTCACATTCAATGATATGTGTACACACGTGCTACCAAGGTTTACAAAGCCAGGCAAGAGGTAAACTAAACGAGGCTCCATGTCTACGTTAGCTTCCTACGATCTGCCACTCTGTCTCGTGCTCCTGTTACCGGAAGTAAAGGGTATTTCATCTACAGCAAATATTAAATTTACGCCGCAAGCAAGATACACGATACGAGATAAATTATGAAATCATCGTGGCAATTAATTTTGATAAACCGATATATACCTCCCTTCAATTAAAATTTCACTGAAACTAGATGATTAACATCATGCAATTAGCAAGCGAATTACAGTGTATTTTATGCATAATTTTGTGGAATTTTATTAATTATAATGCTATTGCATACTAAATTCTATTAACCACACTTGCCTATATTCACCATTCCTCTCAAATATTTTTGTTTCGATATTTTAGAATTACGTAGCACCCTAACGAGAAATAATTTTTTATCAAGATATAAACGAAAACGTATTAAAAATATTTAATGGAGAAAGTAACTTTTCAAGTAGCTATTCTATCCATTTGAATTAAATTTCTAATCAATTTTTACAATGCAGTATTTAGCTGAATTCTGTGCAATATTTGTTACCCAAATTTATTTCTGCCATTTCAATGAGTATTCTTTTTGGTACTGTCACGCGGTATACACAAAAATGTAAGATACTTGCAAAATCTGTCGGATAAATGGGACCGTTTACATGATCACTGTTGTACGGTTCGTTCCACTCTCTTGCATTTTATATAATCCGGGAGTAAAAATTCTGGCCATCAAATCTGTCTTTCAAAATGAAAAAAAAGGAGCAACACCGACCGCATGTCGAAATAACTTTTTTCCTGTTTGGTAGCTGTAGTATACACGGATGCCGATTTTGGGCGAAAAAAATACCTACACGGTTCCGAACCATTTGAATTCTGCTAGAACCCAACTCTCAATCGCGGATACCATACATACCGACCTTGTAACTAGGTTTGTGCAGTTGCATATAGCTGCCACCGTTATGTGTATGCATACGGATTCGATGCATCGCACGTTTCAGAATTATCGAAAGTACTCAGCAGCTTGGGCGAATTACAGCCCGGTGCAGGTATTTGTAGTGATTCCTGCCCGTGTGTTGGTTACCTAGCACAACCTGCCCAGTACACAGGGATGATCAAGAAAATCAAATGCAGTATCTATCACAACAATCATGAAGATACATCGATATTGATTTCTACGAGCAAAACAGCCATGGCTTGGAATATCAAAAATAATGCGGATCCACGACAAATAAAAAGCTCAAGTCTCAATATTTAGACATAAGAAGTTTTAAAACGATATACTTATTTATAGTCTCAAAAAAGTTCTGATTGTAACGAAATTAAAGTAAGATAATAATAGGTAGTGAAATATAAAAGTACAAAATAAATAATGAAACGAATCGTCTATTTTACATTTGTAATTTTGCAAGAAGGCAATGTTTGACGTGCTTCTTGTTTCAATGAATTTAATTATCTTATTTTACACAAAGTATATTACGTTAATATATAATGTCCTATAACAAATAGTCCGACCGAGAATAGGTACGTAGTTCAACTTGGAAAACGAAATGAAAATACTAATAAAAATCTTCGTCTATTTGTGGTTCCATGCACATAATAATATGAAGATCACAGGTGAAAAACTTGATAAATCCATTTTTTCGATTTTTTGTTATTGGTGCCATTTAGTAGTTAAAATGGAGTATTTTTATTATCCGAAGCGAAATGGCAAAATTCTTGATAGAGTCCGATATATAATCATCTTGATAATACGTATTCAAGGAAATAACTTGACAAGTCCGGATGAAGCAGGTGAATAATATGTTAAGTCCACAAGAAGCTTCAGTATTCAGTAATTTTACTGAAGAACATTGATCGTATTGAATATGCGATAAAAGAAATAATAAAATAATAAATAATTAATACTAAAATTTATTATTATTAATTTCGTTATTATTAATATTACTATGCTATTTTAACCCTTTATTCATATGATATTAACTTTAAATGATTTTCCTATTCTTATCTAATAGGAAAAATACACTATTTATTTTCATTGTATTTGAATCGAATGAAAGATTATCAGAATACCTATTGCGTTAAGTTATTTTGTATAATTTTTAACGTTATTAGGAATATCCCTTTGTAATCCAGAAACCTAATACCAAAACAGTATATAAATTATGCGGTTGATTTAGAACGTTTTAAACTTTAAAATTGTTGCTCCCTAAACTTACAAAAATCTGATTTATTTTTGGTTCTTATATGTACCTAGTCGATGCCCAATTAGATGCTGGCATACTAAAAGAAATCCAACGAAGTGTCATGTTGGAAAGGTTTATTCAACGTTTCCATTTGGTTTCTGTATGTAAAGTCAAGTCATACTTCATTGTTCTCATCGTACAACACTCTGTATTGCTATAGGTACTGTATACTATAGTTATAAACTGTAATATTTAAGGTTATCAGGTATAATATTTCAGTCCTTTCTGTCCAATATAGTAGTAAATCAGTAAATACCTAACTTATATAATGTATGCAGGTAAACGGTTAAATTATTTACAAATTTCAATTATCCCATAACATTATATGAGCTTCTAACAATAATTTTTATAGATAGAATTAATTATAACTACGTAGTAGATATTTATTATATTTTATATTATTGCTTTCGATATGGCTTTACTATTTAAGGATTATGAAAGAGCGTAGCAGATGACCGATTGGACGACGAGAGTGGCGTGCTGATAGCTATTGTTTGCTGTTGCCATAAATTATTAGCGATAAGCCAGGAGAGAAGCCAGAGAATAGGAAATGCCGTGGACAAAGAATGGAGGTAAGAGCTTTAAATAATGCGTTGCCTTTATAGGGACCGTGGACCAGTAAGGCTGAGTATATTATACCGGTACAGCCGGGACCTACATTATCCTGTTCAGAGCCAAAGGCTACTTTCTCAGTAGTCTGCCTGCACGTGGGGTGTTGCTAGCCTTTTTGGGAGAAGGTAGAAAACGGGGAGTGAATACGAAAACGGATGGCATAGTGGATGAGAAAAGGGCCGAAAAGGCGAAAGCAGGGGGCGTGTCGGGAGTGGAGGCTTCTTCCGCCTTTCAAAATATGAGACCATACTTTACAGATATTTACAGCTTGGGGAACGTTTTTTGGCCGACCAGTGCGGAACTGCCAAGCACGGTTGTATGCGTTTGCGAAGATAACACGCTGACCTATATAATATTTCTTAGTACTTAATCGATACGCAGTGGCTCCATGTATTTATTGCCTTAGAGATAACCGATCAACAAAAAATTCATAAATTTGCCTGATTCTGTGTATGTAAAACAGTAAATATGTTTAATGAGCATTTTATGAAATATAATACTAGAACCACCACTGAAGAATATACTTATTTGTACAAAAGAAATCAAAGGGGCAACTTGAAAACGTATATGTATGTTGGTATAATGCAAGGAAAATAAATCATTGTTTATACTTCTTACAGAGAATCACAGAAAGTTTCCAAAAACACACTATCAAAAATTGGTAGATCCTTTATGAAAAATTACAAATTATTTTGACCACCTTGGTAGTTTTAATGTTAATACCACTTTGAAAAGAAAATTCGTTTCAATATAATAAACAAGTACATTTGAACATATACTAACATTACCGATATTAATCATATTTATTATTTTTAATTCATTTGGTTCAAGCAGCTAATTAGCTTGGAATATCATTTTTCCTACAATTTCTATTAAATAATCCGGCAGATTTTACTTTGCGTATAAAGAATTCTACGAAATCGTTCTTCTACATTAATGGAACCCATAAGCTGCAGTTAAGTCGATTTAAACGAACGGAAACATTTACGGTGCAGTTACAAATTTGTATTAAATAATGGCTTACATTTTTCACGTGCAAACTGCGAGACAAACTGAACGAAAAAAAGGAACAAGTCGAAGTCCGGCCTAGTTCCTGTACCTGATCGATTTACACCTGCACGTGACAGTAGAAATGGTGCGCAAAAGTCAGTCGTAGTATCGGGGAAACAACGCTGAGTAATAGAAGGAACGGGAAACGAATTCCATGACTAGTATCAAGTTTCACGGAGGGGGATATTTCGTCCTTGGACAGAATCGAAATGGATTACGACATTCGAAGTTTCGAGGGTGATCGATTCGTGCGTGCCTATGAACACAACTGGGCGAGTCAAACAGCAGAAATTGAAATCTGTAATCTATCATGGGATACATTTGCCATTCATGATTCAATTTATTCACCGACTTTTCAAAAGCACCACTGCACAAACTGCTAACTAAACGGAGACTTATATTTGCATCGTGTACGTACACACAGGGATAGCAACGATATATCGATATTTTCTTTTGATATATCTTCCTTGGGTATATACAATCGAAACCGTCGATGTTAGTCAATCGATAATATCGAAGCTAGAAAGTAGTGGTTTATTTGGAACATTGAAAGTTCAACATTGAGTCTTTACGATAGATGGAACACTCTTTATCGATGTATTTTTGTTTAACATTTGTCAACTGTAGGCGTAGTCACACAGTTTATTATTTTGTGACTAACAATTTTTCTTTCCTGTTGAATATTGGGATGAATAAAAGAAATATTAAAATTAAACCTTTACATCAAAAGTTTTTTGAATTCAATAAAACGCTTCCATTTTAAACGTTAATAAACAGAAATATGTTTTCCCATTTTTTTTGTCATCCCTACATACACAAAAGAGTCTTTCGTATCCGAATTAATAGGGGACACACCTAAATGTTTGTTATAAAGAAATTTTCGTATAATAGAACAATCACTTTTTGTGCTAAACTTCATTTATTTAAATTGATATTACGTTAATTGACAATTTGTTTAAATTTGTTAACAGAGATTATTCAGATAATGTAACAATCAACTAGAGAATTTAGATAATGAATGCTCGGATACGGATAATTCATTTATATCTAATGGGTTTGTAAGTTACATTTTATTCTGCAAATAAACAGGAAAAATACGATGGAAATCTCTCAAATTAAGATTAATATCTATTATATTATTTTAAATTATATACTTCCAACTCACCATAAGAAAGGATTGAAATTGAGGGTTTTACATAGCCCAAAATCAAAATTGAAACATCTAGCTGTCGAGCTTGAGTGGCTCACAAGTTACTGAACACCCTCGAGATGAAGGGTACAACTGACCCTTGAACTTATTAAAAGAAATAAAAAATCTTAGTAAACAGAAATCAATAGGATAATCCTTTTCTAAGTGTTTAATTGTTTAATATGATTATACGTACCAAGAACCATGTATGTATGTAGTTCTTTTATATGTAATATGAAAAAAGTGACGCTGTTCCAATTTCAATTGCTTCAATTATATTACTCGAAGCATAGCCTATCGCTTCAGCTATTTTATTATTCTCAAAGTAATTGGATTAATTTATCCAATATTGTTAACTGATCGCATGAAAAAGTGCAAATGTTCCAAGAAACTTTAAATGTGTCTACTCATCCGTAAAAAGATGTGCAGAACCTTAGATTAAAACAAATTATCGATAATTCCAACATTTTTTCATTTTCCGAAGTTTCTTAATTATACACGGATCTATTAATTAACAGACTAAATGATAGAATATTTTAAAAACAATTAATTTACCTATCTATGTTTGTTAATACTTCTTTCATTTCTTTGATTGAATTTCATTAATTTCTTCTGTTGTTTAATTCCTATCTGTTTTAAATACTCTTTACATTTCGTGATCAATGAAATGTATCATTAAAACATCTTAGGAAAAGATTTGCAACCATACAAAATAAATAACAAAGTCCTCTTTAATATTCGTGCTCTATTTATTTAAGGTTCTTATCCAAAGGGATGAGCTTGACGCAGCGGTACTGGTCTGGTATTTATAGTATTTGGATTATAGAATAATCCTTCGCGAAGACGGTAGAAACGGAGGGAACGGAGGGAGTGTACGGTGTTTACCAATATCCTTCGCTTCTTTCCTTTTCCATGCTTCTCTTCCCTTTTGCGTCTCCTTTTCTCTCAATTCCCTCTCAGCAGTCCCGCTCGAGAACTTCAATCTTTTCTCCTATCTGGATTACTTGTGCATCGGATGCTCTTCACTGGAATTCCATCTTTTAACGTGAAATTCGTCTAGTTTATTCGCAACCTCAATAATTTTCGCGCAGGATTGGTCGAGAGATCTGGCTTGGGATACCGACGGTATCTTGCCGCTTCGATAGCATATCAAGAGTCTCACTTTAATTTAATCTGTGCTTCATATACTTCTTACTAGCTGTTGTGTTAAATGATTTTATAGCATTCTGACAATAGCGAAAAATACAACACGAAGATTTGAGCAACTACATTCTTTAATTGATGCTACAGACTGGATAATACAATGGTCCTTTCAAACGTGTTTATTTACGATTCGATTAAATAGAAAACAGTTAAAGGACATAGTAGTAAAGAATGTACGATAACAAGCTAATAGGAAAGAAAACTGGAATTGAAAACCTACTTAAAAAATAATGTCAAATGCTAAAGGAAGAGCATTCAAATAAATGGTAACTCTAGCACGCAAAAAGTGTAGCAGTTAACTTAAATAATGTTACTATCAAAGGAGTTTGTTTTGTATATATGCAGAATATGTGTAAATTTTATAATCCATCATTATCCAATTTGTACGAAATAACATATATGAAAGTTCCATCTAAACTAACATAACAAACACTGTTATTACCAATAATCTTAAGAACCAATACAATTTCAAAGAGAGTATGATACAACATATAGATTTGCACATGGATATGTATTGTTTTAAGGGAAACTTTGTGTTTCATTTTACATATTTAGTAGTATTATAAGGTATATTTATTTTGTAATTATATAATAATTTTTCACACCGAATCGAAACGCACTCAGATTGCAATTTTGCATAGAAATTAAAAATCTTTCTTATTATTTAGCCACCATTAGATAGCAAGTAACTTTTTATTCCATTCTTAATACAGTTAAATCTATTTAAGAAATATATGAAAAGATTTATACAGCATAAGGAAAACTAATACTTGTGTCGTTTTTAAATATACAATAAAATATTTTAGATTAGGTTACCTAGTTCGGAGAAGATTATGGTTGGTAGCATACTTTCTACAATGCTCTAAACATTTTCAATTAACATCCATGAACTTACTTTATGATAAAATGTCTAAGCCTAATTATTTGTAGAAAACCTTTTGATTTTCAAAGAGTATAATATCAGATAAAATGGACATATTATTCATGTAATTTAATACAAAGCCACTTCTATTACAATTGTATAACGGCAGCAAAACGATAAAATATCTTCTCTTAAGAAAATGGTAGTCGCACCCCCGAGCGATTCTTTATCTTGCAAGTTCGTAGAAAAGAAGCGTTCCAGTCGCATCTCGGTATTAAATAAATACATAAAGAGGGGAAGCTTAGTTCGAAACGATAAAAGAGAGGGGCTCCGATATTCTCAAAACGAGGCAATATATGATATTAGCGAATATTTCACAGAAGCTCCAAGAGAAAGTTGCAGAGAAGTCTTTCATGCAAACAAATCTCTGAATCCTCCGACAATAGTGTCTCCCAAATCGTATTAAAAATTCATTTCCTTTGGGCAGGAAAGTACAATTGCGAATAAAATTTTAAGAAAAGAAGACTACCCTTGGCTGGAGGTAGCCTGAGTGCTCCGACACAGCCTGATGGAAACTTCCGGAGCTATTCTACCGGCTTAAATTTTCATTCACAAATTAGAAATTAATAAAGATTAATAGCTTTATCGTCAGATTATTAAATCCCATGAAGCAAATCGCGGTGTGTCGGACAAGAACAGTGTAGGCGTGTATCTAGTCGACGATCGAAGTTTTCTCGGTTAGACAACGAATGAGCGGGCAACTTCTATTTCACGGAACACGAAGCGTGTTTTCGAAACTGCACGTGGCAGTCACCTATTTATCTGGTAAAAGGAGAAAATTGAATTTACCAAGAAGAATTACAATTGACGCTTGATTCAACCTTTCAATTTCGCTTTTCAAACTTTCCTTTTTTGCCTATTTCACAGGAAGGTGTCTCTCCGGGTGCTTCTCCGGTTGAAACTGACGTGCATTCCGTTACGTTTGCCGGCAAAAGAAGACAGGAAAACGAACTAAACGGCACCAAAAGGAGACCGGAGGAAGAAACAGTAAGAGTAAACGAGAGAAAAGGTCGAAGGAAAAGAGAGAAAAAAGAAATCAATGAGCGGAAACGTGAGACGATGGCGAAGGGCTAGAGGAAGAGGCGGGCTGACGGTGCTGTAGTTTCTCTATTTCCTTCATTAACTCTGGTTCAACAGCGGCGTAACTTTTAATTGGAAGTAGTGGGGGCGTCGAGGCTCATTTCCCGGCGGACTTCCCCATACTGGAATTCCAGCTAGTCCCAAGCGTCTTGGGAGAGGTCAGTTCATTCGTTGCAATATTCCCGGACTTTGCTTCCACGGTCTCGTGACGTAATCCCCTACAACGAGTGCCTAAAGTATATCCGAACTAGACATCTCCCTAGTAAGTTTGATATTTATAAGTAAACGTTTATAAACTTGGTATTTTTTTATGCAATACCCAGGTTATTGTTTAACAACTCAAAAAGTTAGCTACGAAAAAATGTATAAATCATAATGACACTGTACTATTTGCAAATTTTACAAAATATACAGGGCTCTACAAACTATGCCAGGGGTATTTGCTGTGTCTATACACTAAAACAATGAAAAAAGTTTAAACATAAAAATGTCGATTAAGAGCCCATTCACATTGTCCAGATTTCGTCGTCCGGTGTTCGAAAATAAGTGAAATGTCATATACCTGCTTTTGTTGTTTTTAACTAAAAGAACGAGGATCGCAATATTTATTTTCAACTGGATGACGAAGACAAAACGGAGAAGACCAGTCAATGTGAAAAGCCTTTTAAGGCAGGAACACATTATTCTCACGTCACGTGAAATCATATGATTTCAATTGCTAATGGTAGAGTGAGAGAAAGAAATAGCAACACAAATTATTTTTGCTATCTCTATGAGAGTCAAGTGAAATTATGTATTTTACATGCCGTGACAAGAGTGCGTTCGTACCTTTACACTTATTTTTCAAACTATAAGCAACTGAATTTCACAATGGATGGCTTACAGATAGGAACTTTCAAAAACGTGCGTCTATGGCATTCGTCAAGTCAAGTCAATGGATTTACATCATTTTCACTGCACAAACAATTATATTGCTCACCACAACTTTCATGCAGTGAAGCACGTAAACGTGCGTGTGACGTTACAAGAAATATAATGATAAAAGCTTATCTCGTACAAACTGTGACAAATTGTATGGTATCTACTTTCTAAGACAAACTTGCAAGGTTTCACTAAAAACCGCAGCAGAATCGATGAATTACGTTAAACGTGGCAACTAGCTAATTATGGAATTATTTTAGATAAATTGTTGAAGTTTTTTCCAGTGAAAATTGTACCAAACATGACCATGCTCGACTGACAATTTAATTTATTGTTACTATCAAGATAATTTTAAATTTGGTCAGTTTACGATAATCTTAAATTATTAATTCAAATTTATTACTAACATAAGTTTATATTACGGATTTTTCATTAACAATTTGCTTTGGAAGTTCATATGATATAAAATAACCAAAGTAATCAACTATGTTTTTACATAAGTTAAAATATTATAAGTAACTAACAAAAAAAATATGCTGATAATATTATAATATAGATTGGTGTATGATATTATCTTACATAAATAAATATCACGTGACAAGTCGACTTTAAACAGATCCGCCAGTTAAATGAATGAAAGAGGAAGAGAGAAGAATAAAACATTAATTTACGCTATAAAATGTAAAAATATATAATACATTGAAGGAAAAAAGTAAAGAAGTATTACAATTTTAGTAAGACACATCTACTGGAAAAACGTAAGTTTTAACTATTAATAAACAAAAATTGAAAACACAGTGTTGAACAAATTGTTTAAAAACTTCGATACAAAGTTAACTATAAAAATAAAAATGTTAAAATATTCGTATCCTAAATTTTATATTGAAAAAAACTTATGGAAAAAAATAATTTGTCAATTTTTTAATAAAATTAAACAACATCGTTCAATTATAGTATCAAATACTGTTTAAAAATTTTATTTCAAATTCTATTCCAAATTCCATATTCTGTGAAGTTGTTTAATCAATAATTCAACTAAATTTTCTTTACAATTTTTCAGCAGCATTTTTCGTGCTATTTCATACAATAATACTGGCTTCTACTACAGAATCGATAAGAACGATACGACGAATAATATACACAAAAATGTTTTCAGCAACAGTGTGGAAAGCATTAAATGCATTCGGTACAGGAACGAAACGACACCGAAAGAAATTTAAATAAAACCCACGCCACGGCGGTATCACCTTCCAAAATGTAAAATAATAGAAGCAGCAGCTGCCGCTAAAAAGTATACAACGTTTCCTGCCCCCTTTCTTGGCGCGGAAACGCACGTGTCGCTCGTAAGATCTGCTAGAGAATAAAACCGATAAGAATGGAAGTAAACAGTTGTGCGTATGGGCGATGAGCTGCAGCGAAGCACAAGATGACGGTCTCTCAATACAGAAGCATATCGACAGCGCTCTCTAATCTGGTCTGAATTTACGATGATCCTTCGCGCCTGCTGCGCCACGATACTATCGGTTTCTCATTACATGTACCATCGGTACGCTGTTACTTCGGCAGTTTACGGAAGATCTTGTATTACAGATATAGCAAGATTCTCCTGAAGAATTCGCTATAACTGGCCGATAATCGACCTCGTGATGGTTCAGTCTACTTTCGATTGGAAAACCCATCTTACAAACGACCTACCTTCTATTTCTATGTATTCGTTCTATGTATTCTCTGTATTCTTATTCTGAGCACTTTTCGCGAAACGAGATTCAGAATGTACGTATTTGAACAACGGTAATCCTCGACGGAACGATTATGGTTCATATCGGATAAATCGCTATTGAAAATCCTCAAAGGTTAATATACATGATGTTCAGTTGATATCCTAACTGGAATCTTACTATAGTAATAGCAAAGTTTCAATTCGTAAAATCTGAATGGTACCAAAAATATCTATTCATTTTGATATTTAATACTGTGCAATCTCTAACTCAAACGAAATATTTTTTATTCTTTTCGATTTCAGAAAAATTCAGTATTTTACATGTTAGAGTTTATGAGAATGTAAAAAGATAATAAAATACCATTTTTTTATGAAACATTTATTTAAGAATGTCCTGTTTTTTGTGTACGTGATTTATGAAAACCTGAATTTAAAGAATAAAATAGAATCGACTCCAATCGAAATTTGCGAAAAAGTAAGTAGTATGAACTTAAAATTGATCATACAAAATATTCCTACTTGATCTTTATGCCAAGTTGTAATATATTTAAGTATACGAAAACAATGGAACATTTCATTTTTTAAACGTTCAAAATACTTCGAATATCATTGTAAACATAAGCTAGATAAAATTGTCAATGGGAACTTAAACAATTATTACAAATCACCACACGTATTAAAATTGTAGCATGTTGAAATCGCTGTTGAAGCTACAAATTGCTAAATTGTATATCGTTACCAATACTCACATAAGTGTTACTGATGCAATTTACATATTATAAATATATGAAAAACCGATGGGTATATTTTGTTTTCATTTTTGAAGTACAAAAAAAACAATCTATTTGTATTTAAACTACGGTAATATGTACACATTGTACTTATTATATATTTATTATATAATATAAAAAAAAACAAATTTAACCTTCATGTATTTTCTACCTGTCCACTTACGCATATGGGAAGGTCCGCCAGTATCAATTGGTACCCAGTATTGAGCAAAACTATTTCTCGTTTTTACTATTAGATAGTGAAGCTTTTGTGGCGGCTCTGCTGCACCTGCCACTAGAGGAAGATACGAAATAGGACTTTCTCGAAAGCACTCGCTCCAACTACCTCGTCCATATATATACCGCCTTTAACCTTCCTTCCAATATACCAACGTCTAAGGCAGGGCCTGCTAGGTAGCCTTACTGATGAGTCCACTAGCAGGCCCAGGACGAAACGCAGCACCCTTCCTTTTTCTCATTCTATCCCCTCTCCACAGCTCCACACTTTATGTGGTATTAAACTTATACATTTACACTCGCCGCGTAAAAAGTTAACTTCGAAAGTTGGCATGATAACAAACAAGGAAAACATTAATTATGTCACATATGATACTTGTAAAAAAGAGTTTTCGATTAAAATTGTCCTATATTGAAGTTTGAATATCTTTTATTAATACTTTATAATATTACGGATCATTTAACACTTAAAAATCCACTAGTCCGATCAGTACTGGGGGACATTTCCAAGAAAACTAATCGCATCAAATTATGTTCTCCTTGATACTTTATATAACACTTTTTCTCAAGTAAAGAATGGTTCTAAAAATAGTGGCGTGGAAAGATTGAAATGGGACACTGTATATATTTCATTCTATACGTTAAGATATCTTTACATCTGTCTTGTTCGATCCCAATTGGAATACTACTCTTTTATTTGGGTCTCTGTACCATGATTACCTTCGTAAACAAATCGAGAGTATTCAGCACCGGTTTTTACGATTATGAATTTTTCGTATGAATCTTCCTATGGCAATCGATGCTCATAATTATGTGCGACTCCTGTCTGATCTCAATTTATTACCACTTGAAAAACGTCGTATCTTACTTGGACTTCATTTCGCTTATAATGTAATTAATGGTATTATTACGTGTTCTCACGTATTGGAGTCCTTTAAGTTTACCACATCTTTTACAGCTATTTGACACCAAACTCATATGTTAGAGGAAGCTCATACTACACTACACGGTATTAACAATGGTCTCAACTCGATTCTAAAGAATGTTAACATGAATTGTAAATCCATCGACTTCTTTTCCACTCCCGCTAGCTTTAAATCTCAATTATTACGTTGTTTAAACCGTTACGATTAATCTTAATTTTTCTTTGTACTCTAAAGGGTTTACCCCCATTAATGAATAATGAATAAATAAATAAATAAATAAATAAATAAATAAATAAATAAATAAATAAATAAATAAATAAATAAATATTTACAATATTTGTCTTGAATTGTGGTACAGTAGATCCCCGATTATCTAGCCCCTGCAGAACCAGACCTCGGCCGGATAAATGAATGACCGGTTAATCCGACAGCATGTTTTATAAATTATGTTTATACCAAAAAATTAATATTAAATACACTTAATATGTTTGATATTTATACAAACGTATGTACATACGGTACATATATACAATCACACCATCTAAATATAATATGGTGCTACATAATATTTATGTAATATTTGTTGAATGTCATTTTTCACGAAAAAGTTGGTAATCTTTTTCTGTTTATTTTATTTCGTTTGTTAATGTGATATCATGTCATTTTCTCAAAAATCATATGTCAATTGCTGATGAATTTTCTTGCTGTTCAACATATTTATCGCAGTTTCAAGTGAAATCTTTCCTTCTAAATGACTCACTATTTCATCCCAATGTGAACCCTAAAAATTGCGGAATCCTATACTGAGGGATTTAGTACAAATGGAAAAAAGTTAATGAGAGGAAGATTACTTGAACAATGATCAATGCAATGATTACGCAAGAAAGTGAATAATTACGGAATATGTCAATAATTTTTCTCGTGGTCAATAATTTTTATGTCAACAAAAATGTGGCCGGATAAAACGGAGACTAGTTAAAGCGAGATCGAATAATCAGGAGTCTACTATATATGTACATATATTACACGGAAAGTAGTATAACCAGTAAAAACCAGAACGTATTCAGTTCGTACATGATATCCTGCTTCGTCAGACAACCCTTTTGACAATATATTATTTACTAAATTAATATCCGCCAGCTTAACGTTTAAAACACAGTTTTTCCTTAAAATATATGTCGAGTTTCGGAAGGCAATGTTTCCGCGTCGGTGGCTTCCTGTTCCGTTGCACAGATTCCAGCAGACCGCACGACGACAGCAGGCCTGTTTTTCTCTCGAAGAACAAATATCTACGTTTGAATTCACCTTGAAGGCACGTCGTGCCCTGCTGCACGAAAATACCGTGCTTTCTACTTTACCTGCGTGCACAATGATTGTGAACGGAGCAAAAAAAGCGATTCAGGTAAAACACGGAATTTTCGGGAAGAACCTTGCGCTGAAGCCCGTGCGGCAAAACACCGCGTTGATCCCCCGTTTTGGTGACATACCGGGCTAACTGACAGGGGTAAGTGGATGGGTGGGAAGGCCTAGACAAAAAACAGCGCCTGCAGAGATCCGCGAGGCGGCTGTTTAATTCTACCGGGACTTTCCGCAGTGGAAAAAAGCGCAGAGAGGCAGTCAGCCATCCATCCCATCGTTCCAGACTCTCACTCCTCATGCATTATGAATAATGGAATTTAAATATACGCAACGAAACCTCTGGGCAGGTTCGGTTGTGGGTGGAGGTTGGTCCAAAGCACGGGTGTCATGTTCGCATTGTTAATTGGCCACCGTTCTCGTTTCGCAACGGCCTGCACGAGTGGCAACCGAGGATGAGAGAGACAAGTATCGAGAAATACATACTCTTGTCTCTGTTGTCTGTTACGCACGCTGCAAATCGGAGGGAGATATTGTTAGAGCACGTTGGATAGAGGGGCGAGGGTGGACCGAGGGAAAAACGAAGATAGGGAACATTTCCAGTCGGTAAATTAATTAGAAATAGTATAATAGCTGGGAGTGGCCGGCAGGTAGGTGCACACCATCGAGGTTCGCGCTTGGTTTTCGTGGTCCGCCACGAGACTCTCGTGTGCTCTTGCAGTTCGCGTAGTCGTGCCGGAAACTATACCCGTATACTTTATGCCACCGTTGCACGAGTTAACCTGGATGTCCGTTCGCAACCTCCCTCGAGGTATTAACAGACGCGCGAGTAAACTCGAGGTACAAATATACAGTTATGGTATCGTGTATGTTATCAGCTATCGGAGTTTGAATAAATTCTACAGGAGATAAACAATACAAATAAGAGTGGTTATTGTGGCGCAGTAATAGTGTACAGAAATGGTTTACAATGTTTGAAGAATTATCAAGCCTGTTCTTAACTGCATTATATTGTAGTTTTATTAAGTATACATAATTAAAGATAGGTATTACTGATATGTTTCGAGAGCATAATACGGTCGCGTATAAAATTATAAAATTTTATGGCGTTTTCTCATTATACATTTAATAACACCTAGCTAAAGTATCGTAGCAAACATCATATCGACGTGCATTAATATGCGTATTTTTCCGTATGAAAACTACCACGTTAGACTTTGTAACCACGAAAAACAGAATATTCTGATTTTCGCAACGAAGACTAACATATTCTCGTACGTCGCGACGATGAGTAGCATACTGTGCTTTTTCGCGACGAAAACTAGCATATTTCAGCAGTCTGCCGCGAAGACAAGCATGAATTGCTTCTAGTCGTGAAAAGTAGTGTGTTTCGTTCTTGTCACGAAAAGCAGCACATCAAATAGGTCCCTTAGGATTACGTTGCAAAAATAAAATGAACGTTTCTTTTAACTGAAATCAATTTTTTAATAAAATAAGTGAACGTATAGGAAACAAACTCTTTAACTAATGACATTGTTATAAAATTCAGTATGTTCTCTTGGGATGAGATTCTTAGATATCAACAATGATAAATCTCTTTTTTACTGTCAATGGAGTTTTACTACTGCAGGCATTTTGCAATTTATATGTCTCAGTATTTTCCTTTGAAAGGTGCTACTCTTCGTGAGACGATTCTCTTCGTCGCGGCGTTCGAAACATGCTACTGTTCGTGGCACACTATGAAACGTGTTAGTATTCGTGGATTAATATGAAATTCGTTTTCGATAAAAATGATGAAATGTGTCTCTTTTCTTGGCATATTGAAATATGCTAGCCTTCGTAAGAAATTGGAGCGTGTTACTCTTGGAAACGCAAGACGATATAGTACAGAGTGTTAATGTTTACTATAAGAAAGTTATTATCAAAGAAAAAATGTTGAAACAAGGCTACAAATGATAACAGGTTCTACACAACTTCTATTTCTTACATGATTGAATATATCAATACACACCCAAAGATATAACAAAACTGTATGATCAGGAATAGGAAGCTTGATTGCTAAAAGCTGAACGCAACCAGTTCTATGAAAAATCCATTGCCGTAAAAATACACCTGCCATCGATCGCAATGTAGGAAGCATTCAACTTCGTCCTCCCAAGATTAGATTCGTCTTCTCCTCTTATCACCGGAAAGGGTATTCAAAAGCTGACAAAACGAAGTAGGAATTGAACGATACGAATACCTTCAAAGGTTCACCTTTCTTGACAAAAGTCCTCTAGGGAACAACTTTATGACCGAAGCATGCATGATAAAGTCTCGTAATTCAGGCATATCTATATATATGACTGACATAAACTTGTTTTTCAATTTTGTTGCCCCTTGCCCTATGTCTTTAATTTGTAGCTGACAACTTTTCTCTTTTTCCTTGCTTTTTTTGCACCATACACCAAGAAGCACTGCCACTATTTGAATGGATAGATTTCATCGTGGGAAACGAATACCACGAAAACTATGCGTACAACGTGTTTATACACGAAGAATAAAAATACCGCTACAAGCTATAGAATGAAATATGCAATAGTACCTACTTTCGTTTTGACAAGGTTCGTGCAAACTAATATCGTAGTCTGCAGACTTGTGTTTACCATGGATCGTAGATGCCGAAGCATTGTCTGTTTCTTCGATTCGTTCCTTCAATGCTCCTTTACAAAGGTATTCGTATTTCTGCCCCACAGTGAAGAACGCAATCACGAAGCGCTGTGTGTACGCAGCTATGTGAAGGTGGAAATACCAATAACCTGGGAAAACCTCGCATCCACAGACACGGATAACTCCGTTATGAGGAAATTCGATAAAATCCCGCTAATATAATCACGCTCCATATGGTTGATTAACCCCAAGGTAGCTGGCAACCCTCTGAGGATCGCCTTCTATTTGCGGGAGGTGAAAGAAGATAGGAAGGTTTAGAGGTCCACAGAAGAGCAACCTATAAACACGAGTCCTGGTCTTCCCAACCGAGCGAGAGGAAAAAGGAAAAGGAGAGCGAGATCTAAGGGAAAGAAGAAGAAAGAGGTGACAGCAGATGTAGGATGGAAAGAGAGGAAAGGAAAAAGGAAAAGGGAGAAGGAAGTATCTGCTCGAAACTCGTATCCGAAGGAACCAAAGAGGTAGGCTCTGGATTATTTGAACCACGCGACGATCTTGGAACCAGTCGATTATCTGTATCGTAAAACTAGACTGCATCGATTGCAGCATTGGATTATTTCTCATTTTGATTCACGATGATTATTTTCTTCAGCAAATCAGTGTAATCTGCTGCGCATGCATTATAATATTCATTCAAATATTGCGTTTCATTATTTGCGAAATTAATAACTACTTATTACACATCTCCTAGCACAAGTTAGTTATATTAGAAAGTTTCTGTAGCTTGGCAGTCAAACATGGTGTAAACACATAAGTAAACTATCAAGCTAATCTAATTAAATAAATAAAGTTTAGTATTAAATAACTGGTTGTTCTATTATTAAAAAATTCTTCTACTCGATCATGTGTATGTCTTCCTATTAGTTCAGATACGGGAGACACTACTGTAGATATTGTGTGCCGTAATTAATGAAAAATATACAATGCGTCTCACGAACTCTATCTACCTAAATATCCTTCTTATTTCAAACAAAACGAAAAAATGTTACGCACAAAAGTTGTAGGATTCAAGAAAGTACATAATATGGTATAAATGGTATTTTTATAAGTGGAGCCGTAGAGAGCATACAGCGGCCAACTTTGTTTTTCTTTTTTTTTTATATATATTGTTTAATTTCATATGCTCGACTTCGATAGATTGACGTGTTCTAAAAACTAAATTAACGAAATCTGAAAAATAGCGGCGAACAGGTTTCATCCTCAAGTCTGTAAGTGTCTTCCGTAATAAGTCCTAATATTGTATTAATAGGTATATAATAACTAAAAAATTCGAAATATCCACATTCTTCAGTTTGGCCTATGGTATATATACGTAGGCAAAATTACAAAGAAACAGATCAACATTTAACGGGAAAATGAATAAAAACAATTAACTTTTAATATACTTTCTACACAAATAGATATTTTACAAAATAGTTTGCGCAGGTTCATTTGCTATTAGAAGGAAGTAACTTTCGTTTAAACAATTTTTTTATAGATCGAATGATTTTCGAGATATTTGGAAAAATATAGTTTTCAACCTTATCTTTGGGGGCTGTTTTCACCTTCTAGATATAGATGATTGTCGATAAAAATAAATACATGTCAAATACTTTTCGAAATCTATCTTCTCACTATGTTTTATTAAAATCCGCGATTAACACTTGAGAAACCTCTCTTGTTATATTAATACGTTAGTTTATCGAAGTCGAACATAAAAAGTTAGATATTCCATTTAAAAGAACAAAGTTGGCCTTTATATCTGCTTTACCTCTTCACTTGTAACAATACCATTTATACTATATTAAGTAAACCCTACAACTTTCGTAAGTAACATTTTCTTGTACTGTTTGAAATAGAGGAGATATTTAGGTGGATAGAGCACGTGAGACACACTGTATACACATTCTAAGAAGAATCTTTTCACTTCTTTCTCTTCCTACCTTTTGGAAAGTGAAAAACAAAAATAAATAAACAAAGCCCTTTTTTACCCGATTGTAGCGATGTAATTAATATCCTCCTTAAATAAATATGTAAGAAGAATTATGCATACGCTTCAGTTTCAGGTATAAGGGCAACTAACAGAAAAGTGAACAAGTATTTCAAATTAGCAAGGTTCAAAGCTTTTTCGACAAATTACAAATAGATATCGCAATAGTATATTCGTCAAACAGCAAAGTAGCATAAGAGACAATATTTATGAGTGCGGTACGAAGAGCTTTGCTAAACGTTGTTTCTTTATAGCTTGCGAGTAGCGGTATTTGAGAAGTTGGAGGAGTTGAAACAACTGTGTGCGACGATCAATTCCAGGTTTTGGTTCACGAACGCGTTCGTGAACGCCCCACGTGCACGGTTGCGGTTCAACTGCGGTGTTAATGGGAGCAAGCATAAAGCACACCGATGTTCGCACGCTGGACCATGCTCGTTTACAGAGCCACTATTTATGTTGATAACTTCAAAATGAAGTCAGATACGCGATTCTGAATGGCCGTGGTTCAGCGTTGGTCCGGTGGTTTCGTAGCACTTGCAAAGTATAGGGGATCTTTTTGGGCGTGCAACGAGCAAGAGGCAACAGCGACGATGCGAGGGGAGACGAGTCGAGTCGAGAACAAGATTCAAGCGGAAAGTTTTGCGAGTTAATGGTGCAGAGGTAATGCCGCGGTCGCAACAGCAACAGCCGCCCTCTCTTCTTCTTCTCCTTTTTGCTATCTGTCTTGCTTTTTCTCACCGCACACCCTTCACACTATTTTACTCCTTCCTTCAATTCTGTTACCCTTATTTCTTCTCTATCTTGATATGTCTCCCTTCCCTAGCATTTTCGACTCAAGGAAGGAAAAAAGGTGAGCGTTAGGTTGGTCTCTTCTCTTCCTAGATTTCTCCTTTCTCTCAATCTTGCCTCTTTTGGGTGCTCAGCATAGCATAACCGTTCTTTCTCTCCTGCAGCTCCTATCATGAACAGTCGCTAACAACTACATCGAATGGAGGTTCGCGCTGAACTTGCTCCGTCTCACCTTTCCCTTTCGCTTCTTCTTTTCGCCATTCTATCTCTCTCCCCCAGCTTGCGTACATATCTGTATCTGTGTGTCCATTAGGCGACATCTGCTCTCAGCTTTTTCATAACGAGCGAGCCTTTCGGTGAAAGAGACTTTTCCGAGCATATCGAGTCTCTCAAATACGACATTGCATACTCGCGCATATATATTATATGTGTGTGTATATGTATGTATAATATATACGCTTCTGTGTTTCCTATCTTGCGATCCCAGCCACGATCGAATCTGGGGATGAAAGATAACGAGGAGGAACGGCTTTAAAGACGCCGTACCGCTCGAATTCTTTCGGTTAACTGATTCCGTAAAGGCGATCTTTACATCGTGATCACGGTCAGAGGCAAACAGGAATTTCTACCAAGATTAGGAAATGAAAACCACCGCAATGTGCCACAAGCTATTTCGAAGCTTTGATCTTTCACGTAGTTAACGGATTCGTTAAAACCGGGATAACGTAATGGTTGTAACAAGATCAAATAAACAAGAAAATTTGGAGGAACCACGATATATACGAGATTTTAATTCACGGTGCGTGACTTGGAAAAACGTTCTCGGTTCCCGAAGTGCAGGCCGCTAATCAAGAAATTCATGAATAACAGCTCGCTCTACATCTGTTCCTCTCATCTGCTTTGCTGCTCAGCCCTTCCTCCTACCCCTCTTACAAAAACGTGGCTTCTATTTAATTACCGAGTCCTTTGGAAGGCTGGAGCTCCTATAATTCGAGCAGCGGTCCCGTTATTCTGCGCCAGCTTCCACTACCATCTTAGTCATCTACACGAATATTCCACTTCGTATAAAAGGCGAGCCAGGTTGCAGATCAGGCGGGGAAAATCATAAGGGTGAATCTTCTCGAATTATGACACTCTTTCTAACTCCTCTGCTTCCAACTGACAATCTGCTCCATTTCCAGGCGTCGCATCTAATTTGTTCGATATTAGTTGCTTGATTGCCCCGTAAAATGCAACGAGAGAAAAACGAACACGGACAAGACGAATAATGTCAACGATATCACAGCGACGCGAAAATGCGACCGATGATACCGGTGATATTCGTACACGGTGGCATAGAAGCCTCCACTCGAATCGCAACCCAATGCAAGCCCACTACTATGGCCTGGAACTAAACGGCACTGGAGCTCGTACCATTAACGGAATCTAGGGCCTGATCTGCCTCATTGAATTGAGCTCAATCGCGATTATGATAATGCGTGAACGATCGCTTTAGCCACGAACGTGGGACGATAGCTGTTGTTTCCATTTAACGTGGCGGGAGAAACGCACGATGACAATCTAACGGATATCCAGTGGGACAAGGACAAAGGTAAGGAGCTCGTGTAAGGAATCATTTAAGAGAATAATGCGATAAAAATATGTTTCATACGTATGTCGGCGTTTTAGACGCTATGCGTTACTCAAGAGTTTTCTCATTCAATTATTTTGATAAACGTATATAGTTTGTTTAAATGATTATTTACTGCTAAACTCATTCTGTTATTAAATTAACCGTGGTAGAAGAGAAATTTTAAAGTACAAACTAATTACATACTCATTTTGTGTTAAAATAGTAACTTCATTGTGTAAAATGTTTGTTGTGTCCATGTTATAATGTTAAATTTACAATAACATGTGAACTTTTACAACTAATTGTAAAAAATTGTACCCTATCGAAAATGGCCGCGGAGAAAGTAATATAATCGGAAGTTGAAAAGTTCATCATAAACTTCTAATAACTCAGAAAATCTTGCCCCTCCTTTTAACCATTATCAAAAACGTCTAAATTCTTCCGGATTGTTAAAAAGGAAACGGCATAAAGAATGCCCAGATCGAATCATTTTATCACTCGTGGGAAAGAGCGCTGATTATTTTCGTTCCGTGCGTTTGCTGTCTAGTTTACTTCTACCCTTATGTCCCGAGATAATGGACACTATTACCTTAACGAGGCCCCAGTCTCTTAGTTGGTAATTGCTTCGAGATATCAGCAGGGCCGGTATATGTAGGTTGGTGTCTGGTGTTGCACGGAGAATCCAGACGGTGTTATTGCCGCTGAGGCTACTTGGCCGTTTCGTGGTGGTTATTGTTATGGGTCTGCGGCATTAAGATGTAGACCGCACTCTCATACGAGACCTATCTCATATACACTATATATACTTACGTGAGAGAATTTCATTACGCCGCTTCATAACCGGTAGATTTCACGGCAGCGATAAATCGAGACTGTGCCCCTCCTTGTTAAATCTGTCCGCCCTTCTCCGTTCCTATCTTCGAGATGATGAGGCAACTTAATCCATATGATTGAATAGCGTCAAACTATGCGAGCACGGAGCATCTTAGTTGCGCATATCGTTTGTCAATAACAGTTGGCGTGAACATATGTAAATTACCACTTCAAAAATTTACATGTACGAATAATATCATTTGTATAGATGTCGCAGTTTAAAACGCTAAGTAAAATGTTAGGTTTCAATTTGTTATCGAAATAATTCGTTACTATATAAGAAAAGGATTTCGTAGGGTATTTAGAAAAAGTTGCAGGTGATGAAGGTACCAGTAATGACTTTGAGCCAGACATTGTCACTTTTCGGCAAATTTCTAATATTTTACTATTCAAACAGAAATGTTAAAGAAAATATATTTATAACTCTCATATATGAAAGATCATTAATGACTATGACATAAAATGTATTGTGAATGAAAATAAAAAGTTTGTATCGAGAAAAAAAGGTGGGGGCGAAATACAGAGAATATCGGTCAGGACAATAGACAGCGGAGGAAGGAGAGGTTGAATCTCGTATCAAGATTAGGATGGTACGTAATCCATAGAACGATGGGTGGTACGAACGAAGAATCCGCTGGTATATCCCATCGCAGGAACTCTGCGGGTACTTCGGCCAACCAAATATGACAAGAGCAGCAGCCTAACCTGGTAGAGCCGCCGAGATGGTTTACGACTCGTCGCAAGTTGGCGAAATTTAAGAGCGCATTTAAAACTGGTTTGGCGCGATGCCCTGCGCCTCCTGGAGCTGCTACTGCCGGCAAGAGATACCGCCGAGCTCCGACAGGAGTTTATCGCTCCAACATTCTTGGAAAGCTTTGGATGGATTTCCCTCTTCAAATCACTGCTTCTAGCTAGCTGTTACCCCTTTCTCTCCTGCAGCAACCCATGTTCCCTTCTAACGAGGAGGATCAAGAAGGACTCTCCCTACTAAGTTGTCACAAAGATGGTCGGTCAAGATTCCCGAAGGAACGTCGCGGTGCAGCCGATGCCGACAACTCTTCTTCTGAAATTCAAAGCCCCCATGACCGCCTTGGAAAAGATTTAGTGAGTCGGGAACAGATCGAGAACAGGTCGGGATTACTTTGAACTTTGCCAACTAAACGCTGCCTTCCTTCGCGTCAAGCATTCCCTTTTGATGCTTAACTTGCGTGCTAAGATGATACGATGCTGAAATATTAAAGAAATTTCGATAGGGGATAATCGCAACGATGTTACGCGATACCACGACAATGCTGTATGTTGATTACGGCCGGTTCTATTAAAAATGGATTTTATGAAAGCAATCTAGTCCGGCGATCGTTGTAGAAAAAAGATGATAGAAAGAGCCAAAGGGGATGAGCTCGCTACCCTCGGCCGATCCACTTCGAATGATAATCACCTCTAGGAGACTCAATTTCGCCCTCCTCCATCCTCAGCCCCTGCACCGGTACCTTGAAGGTTCAACGCCACAGAAGGGTGCATCCTTCACTCTCTTCATCACTTCCACCACCACCATCGACTCATCCTCTGCCTCACCCCCCCCCCCCCCCCGCCTCCTTCCACCCCTCGTAGACTATCCCGAACGATCTCCACCCCTAGCCATCCACGCTCACCCCTAACTGATTGGAGTACCAATCAATGCGGCATTCAGGCGGCCGAGCTGAAACTTTAGGAAATTAACTATTCACTCCCTGGAAATGGTTATTTGGGGGCCCGGAAAGGCAGTCGCGACTATGCTGTACCTAGCAAGAGGAAAAGGGCACGGACAGTAGGCGACGGAAGATAAGACAGTTTAATTTTCAATTACGCCCACAGAGTAGTCACCAGTTGATTGAATTCCATGTTCTGTCCTCCAATTCCAACTTCCTGCCGGTTGGTATTTCCCTTCGACAACGCAAGCCTCGATTCCAAGTTTTTACTTCCTTTCGTACTACATCGTCATTTGAGAAAGAAATCAGTGGAAGAAATCACAGCATCGATTAATCATAAGGTAATTATATTTCGAATATGTTTTCATTCTCCAGTAGTTGCTTAATCGTATTGTCTCATGAGGTTGGAGGGGAAACAATTCTATTGGTTATTCTGGAAGCCCCCCCCAGTCAACGAAGATATCAGGATAATCTACAAAGTCAGCCAGGGTATTTACAGTTACTTCAGTACGACGCGCCGCCGAGGCAGTGGTACATGGTGAATTTATGTGATATTTACACTCTTGCGCAAGACTGCTAATACGGCTTTCCGACAACAGCGCCGGTACCGCGTCACGACCGTTCCACCACATCTCGCTTTTTGAAAGTGAAACTTCTGTTTGTACGTTAGTTCCGGCTAATACCGTATATTACACCAGAAATCCTACGAGCAGCAGACCCGTGTACAACTAAAGGTTGTAGCGAACAATATATACTAATTAGTTTGTTAAGAAGCGAGAGGCTTCTGTATAATACGAAGCGGATACACACCCATGTCATTATATTTTTATGTAAAAAATGTAGTTATATTAAATATGTGTCACTTGTAGTTAAAGATCTCGTAGATGAATCTTAATTGTTAAATTTTAATTTTAATCGTAAGGAACTCTCCCTACAGTACGAATACTACGGTAGTACGTTAAATGTTGCACGTAAAAGGGCATAATACTTACCAATTGTTTGAATCATTAGGATTTACAACACAAAGGCTTATTTACTTATCAGTTCATTAGTTATTATTTATTTTTAATTCGTACATCTTATATCTGTGATAATAGTTACTGAAGTTTTATTTATTTCCATTCAAATTCCTGGACGTGAAACATGTTTTTTCAGTACGTTTTTGTACTGAGAAGTCAGCGAAGTCGGATATACAATCCATCTTTTACGTATTACTTCCTCAATAGGAAAGACAAAAGTAACTTTCCAGTGTCAAGGCATTCTTTCGTGAGATATCTTTGGGATAATGTATATAAACAATTAGAGTAAAGGGTATTTTTAGTGTTTCAAATTTGAACCTCTTTCTGTATCATATTTAGGCGGTCCAATATACACTATTTACGGAGAAAATTGAAACAGGTTTAGCTGACGCAATGAAAACATTTTTTAATGATTTATTCAGTACCACACGTTTTAACAGCTTATTTCCACCCCATTTTCTTTGCTTGCATTAAAAATAATGATACAAATCCCTCCTACCATCGACTCATGGAATCACAATTCTGTATTTTTAATTCTAAGATTGCCATCGTTTATGGTTTAAAAATAAAAAATAGTAACTCGTCTACGTGACAATATTCGGTAAAAAGTAGATATCTACCTTTTTAACCTTTTTTAACTTTTTAACATTAATTATTTATGTTTGTTTAAGTTACTTCTTTATCATATTCTCAGTTAAATTAAAAATATGTAATAAAGTTTTGTTTTTTAAGACGTTTTTTTAAAACAATATCTTGATAACAGTTACCCAATTTGTATGGATCTCTAGTTGTGAATAGCACGGTTTTTAAATGGCACAGAATATAACCTCTAAAATTGTATGACTACTAATTACAGTCTGAAGCAACTCGGTTTTGAATAGCACGAAATCAATTAGTTATACTACATCAAACTGCTAATTGCATATAAACATTCCACGTTCAGTCGTTTGTAAACAAGGGCGCACATTCAATAGCTAATTTAAAATTCATAGAAAAATTCGCATCTATGCGTCGAAGGTCGTGGTAAAAATGAAATATCGCATTTGAATAACTATTTATCGTAATGGTAGCGATCGTCGATAGTTGTGCTGTCGGAAGGGAAAACGGATCGACGGAATCGGGCGCGGAATGGAGCGGCCGCGACGCGCGACGTGCCGTTGCCGGCTATATGGTACGGTGTAGTGTGCGGGAGCACCAGCCACGGTAACTCATTCGCCGATAAATTTCGGCAGCCGAAGCATCGATCACAATGTTCTATTTTGCTCATTGGTGTTTTTGTCGGCGGCATTCGATTCAATTCGAGGATGCGGTGAGTCGATATATCTCCCGAGGTGTCATGCGCCGCCTGTAATGGATGGCGGCTGTACCCTTACCCTTACCCCGAAAGGAGAGGCTGTGCCAAGAATCTACCCACTGCCAGCCCGCCTCCGTTTCCGATCCTGATCCTTGCTCTGTCTTGCTTCTTTATTCTGTGCTTTTCAGCGTTTTCCCTTCACCGTCCGTCTTTATTCCGTTCAATCGTACTCGTATGCATCCGTATGCTAGCGCAGGGTTTTGCCTTGCAATAACATTAGGATTCGCTACATGATTGTGCAGCTTTTTAAGTGGCCGCATAATGCCGAGTAGATTGTTGGAAAATGGATGCGCTTAGAGCTCTCACCTGAGTAAGCTTCAACCGTTGATCTTGAGATAATGGAGATATCAAAGTTAAAGTATCGGCTTGAATTTGTAAAAAAAAGAAGCGATTATTGTGGCTTAGAAGAATTGGATGATTTAAAAATCATTCCACGTAAAAATATGCAGAACTGTAATTATAGTTGTCGATATTGGTCAAATTCATGATAGTCCCGAGAAATTAAACTGTGAATGTTTAGGTTTCTACTTCAAACGATTTTTCAAATAGATTTTACGTTAAAGTTTTGAAAGAATTAAAAGAATATCGTAATATGAATGTTCCTTGCTGTTAGATCAGTGCTTTCCTCGCGCAGAGAATAGCAGTGATCAATATTCTTATTTTGAATATGATATACACAATGTGTGATTTCTTTAATGGATTCAGAAGTATGTAATATGTAAAAATAAGAAGATAAGATATTAGTCCTCCAGTCGTTGACAACTTTTTCAATTTTTGGTAGAAAAACAGCAACGTACGAAAAGTGGAAAAAATTTATTGATTTTTGTATATATACATACATTATGTGGAAAAAGCAATTAGGCCATTCATAAAAAGATATAGGAGAATCTTAGCTATTCTATTTAATGATAAAATAATACAAACATGAATCACATTTTGAATCTTGTTTACTTATTTACAAGTTTATGATTTTCCCAATCTACTCTTACATACATACGTACCTATGGATATGTCTCAAATCTTCGTAGCTTATTCTTAGGCATAATAAAAATACGTAAGCATAACGTGCTCTGATGTTTCAATATAAAATGAACCTGAATCGATAGGAGATATTGGTTACCAATGCTCATATATGCCAAAAACTAGGTGTGACGCAATGGTCGCGAAATACATGAAATGCGATTTCCACGGACCTCGTGTCTGGAAGGTTAAACGTCAATAATAGCATCACTAACTTGTAATTGCGCATTTGCGAATTGTGTACTATTTTACATAATAATGCTATTACGTATTATACATAGTATATTGTATTATGTATGTAATAATTGTATTATACGTTTAATGTTTGTAACATTGTTGTATTGAACAATACCGTAAGGTCCTACTTGTATCAAAATGGAAATGAAACCTTGTAATTGCATAAAACATAGGTATAAACAGTAAGAATGACATTTTACAATATTAAAATTGAAAATATTTCTATTTTAATTGTCCAAGTATAATGTAAATAGTGCGGCAGTAAATCGGCATTTGTATCACTCATGGATCGTATCGGATGTTGTGGGAAGTAAAGGTGAACTAAAGATCAGTAAGTGTGCTTTCCAATCGTTAAATGCTTTTGACCAAAATTCTGAAAAATCTAATAATCTGGGACACAATATATATATATGTATATGTGTGTATTACACACGTATGAAGGATTGGTAAATATTAAATACAATAGCTTTTTTAATTTTTAATCAACAGTATAGAAGGAATTATATACATATAAACGATCGTGTAAATTATCAAAAATTCTAATGTACAAGAAACCGAAGGAAGGCATTTAAAAACACAAACGTTCGATTCAACGAATCGAAAAATCATCCGCCGAGAGTCTATAAAACGCAGCAAGATTTCCGAACCGGAAACGAGCAAACATGAAAGCACGCGGAAGAAAACGCACGCGCGATTGGTCCGACGAGGATATTCATAACGTGTGAACGCCCACGAGCGTTCAAGCGTGCGTTGAATGCCAAAACGTGCGAAAAGAACGGAAGTCAAGAAAGCCTGAAAGCGCTCAGGTGATTCCGGAATAGCGGAAATACGCGAGGTCGAACGTAAGTAGCCAAGTTTACTATTCGTGGTTCCCTCCGCGACTCCGTAACGACCGACCGACTTGAGAAAGAAACGAATCGTGTAACTTTTACGACTTTTAACGAGATCGTAAGTTTATGCTTAAACAGATATCAATTTCACAGATAAAACTTCTTAAAGCGTAAATATTGCCCCATTGTGTTTCGAATATGGTTTTCCTTTTGAACATTTACGAATGGTTAAGTAATTAAAGATAATTGTTACACTACACCCAGAATTTATGAATGACTTATAAAGCAAAAAGCATTACATTTTAAGATTTTTATAGTAGATTAAATTTTGATTTCTTATGATAAATTTAATTTATTTTTAGGGTTGTAATCTATCACTTTTTGTAATTTTTCTATATTGTTCTATATTGTTAATAAAACAAATATCTATATTTATTTCAAATATACTACTGTAATTACATTTTTGCGGTTTTACAACACGTATAAAAATATTTAAAAGTTTCATCCTTTGTTCCTCTTAATATGTGTCAATTATCTGTTACCGCTATCTGAGCATTAACAGCAAAAATTGTACTAATCTGACATTACAATAACACTTAAATTTACTTATTTTAAATATCAAGTATGTTTAATTCCTTTATCTTTTATTTATTTCCATACATAATCTATTTTTTAATTCTTTAGTTTGCTGAAGTAAGGAAAGATATAAAATAGTTATTTATTATGGATTAATCTTTTATTCATTCATACATATTATAATTATCAAAATCTAAGTCGCCCGAACAGACTGGATATACATAATAAAGGCTGATAGAAGAAATTACCCAAGGAATGGCTTGTAATGCACTTAAAATGTGAATAAGGAGTTATTCTGTAAGCTTTAAAGAATTATAATAGTAATATGATTTACTGAATATATGATGGGAAACTTCTAAATGAAGCAGATAATGTAAAAGATGCGTAAACCGAAAAATTAGAAACATTTCCTTCTATTAATCATAACTTTGAAATGGATACATGAAATGCGAATATTCAAATACTATTTTATACATGAAAGACAATAGTTCTACTGTATACGAATAACTGCCAATATTTACACACTTTGCAATATTACATATAATGTACAAAGTTCATACAGCATTCAAATAAATTTCTGCATTTTGTAAAGTATACATATTTATATTATATCAGCTGGAATAGTAAAAAAGTATCAGTTTGAGTATTTTTACAATTGTCAAAGTACCTACAGAAATATTTATTTGGTATCTTCACACACAAAAATTTTTATTAGCATACCCTACATATGATCCTATGAAAAGATACTAAAGAATCAAGGATATTGGAAAATTTTGACTGTAATGTCACTTACAGTTACAATGTTCTTTTATTGATGTCATAAAAAATTGATGCTAATATAAAATACATTTTAACTTGAACTGAAGTGCATTTATTAATTCCAATTAATACTGGGAAAATAATTTCAGGTGCAAGATTCATTGATTAAATTTAAAAATATATATAGTACGAACTCTAAGAATTATAAATTTAAATTAAGCAATTTCTACTATTTATTTTATAATTCATTCCTTCATTTTTACATATACCTACTTCACAAATATCCTTATATCAGTTTGTAACATATCCTTGCTAAGTACAAATCAGTATTTACTGAATATCAGTTTTACCATTCGCTAAGAGAATTATATCCGGAAAACAAGTCTCCGCACAAATTCCTTTAGGGCACAGAATCTAACGCTGTAACGCGCTTTAGGTCAAATAGGATGCTAGCAAAATTCAGCGTGTGTTTCAAGTGAGAGCGAGTGAAATACACTTTCTAATTTCGACAGAATCGTCATGGAGAGAGTTGCCGGGCATACCAACGGATTTAGGGAACGCCGGGCGAATGACACTTCCCCTTGGCACTCGGCAGCCCTAATACCGAGTTCAAGCCTCTTACCCTCCTCTTGAAGTAAGGATCGATAGTCTGGCATCATTGGGCTCCAACGGCTGATGCGGGGAAGTCGAAGGTGGTGGCGGAGGTAGAAATGGAGCGAGGTAGGAAGAGGTAGCGGATGCAACGAAGAGAAGGTGAATGGCGATGGAGAGGGACAGGGACTTTCACATAGGGAGTACTGCCGGCTCTGGCCAAGGATTAGCATGAATGGCCATCGTCTGCGCCGACCGAGATAGCAACACGGCCTCTCGCCTATTATTGTTCGGAGAAATTAATCGCATCCATCGCAGATTACTCTGCGATTGCTTTTCCGGTGGTCCGTCCCGGAAAATCCACCTCGTCTTCACCCCCTTTGCCCCTCGTTTCCTCCTTCCACGTCCGTTGCGGGAAAGGTAACAATGGTTAGGTGATTTCATGCACGTATGGACATTTTAATGTCCGCATTGAAGGCAATACGTTTCGATTACCATTTGTGCGAGGACGGTAAATCATGTGGAATGCTGAAGCAGGAATATCGAGCTCTTAATTCTCTCTTTTCTCATTAAGACTGAAAAATATGAACGAGATGAAAGGCAAAAAATTTTATAGAGTAAGTCAGATGTAGGAGAAACTTCATTTATTCTTTTTCTGGAATAATTAGAATCAGTAATATTCTTTGGAATGTAAATACATGAGTTCCTGCTTGTCAGTAAGGCTAGAAACTTTTTAAGGACAATTTAGATATTGAGGACATTACATTTATGTATGCACATTGTACGGTTAAATTACTTCATTATAACGTATTCCCTGGTCATAATTCTACTCTGATAATATTTATGTGTTCCAAGGTAAATAAAGTAATTAGCGCATTTAATAGAACTATTCATCAAGCGATCCTCATTCCATCGTAACCACTTAATAGCACTTTAATTTGTCTATAACCCGACCTGATAAACTGATTACAAAAACAAACACAAGTACTTTAATTATTTTTTTAAACTGTTTTATCAAAAAATTATAACAATACTATATCATGTGTATATATCATAGCTGAATTATCAAAAAAGAGTCACAATTTAAAGATATAAAATTATTAGAAATTCTATCATGAAATTATTAGTTTTATCAAACGCTATACTATTGATAGTTCGTAGCAAAGTTAATATTTGGCGCATATGTATGTACCGTGTTAGCTTCAGACAAGTGTATCCTCTTTTCACTGACATTAACAAAATTACTAATGTCATAGAAAATAAATTAATCAATAAACGTAATTTATGTGGTGAAAATAATATATATATGTATGTATGTAATTAGAAATATTAAGAAGAATTATTTAAGCTCTATAATATTGTTAATACGTTACATATATTTTAATCAAAATTAATCTCGATTAAATGAATCTTACTATTAGTTGTGTTAATTTATACCTATTAGGTTGATGCATATGAAATATCGTGTTTCCGCAGCTTGGAATTAATGGATGGATATTATTCTTCAAATTTTGTAAAATCGTTAATAGCGATGTACTACATTAAAGAAGAAGGAATTAGCTGTAATGTAGACATGTGTGGATTATAATAAAATTGTGAGAATTTCAGTGTCTGGTCTGACATCATGAGTAACCGGAATATTTCAACAATTTTTTATGGAAGTCTAAATTCAGCAAGTATATCATGAAAATAAGTATTGAAACTGGGATTTGGAGAAGATTATATAAATACAGGAATAGTTCAACATTGTTTCGCAAAATTTAGGATTTATAATTTTTCACTGGACAAAAAGTGAGATGAAAGATCAGATAATCCTGAAATTGATGATTTTTATAAATATATAATAATGAAACTAATTAATTACTGAAGGAAAGTCTACAGAATTACATAAAAATTGTTTCAACTAGGTACATATGTATTGAAAAATTTGCTTATTTTTAAACCTCATTACTTTGAAAGAAACGATATTTCATATGCATCAACCTAATAGTTATAGCTTGCAATGATTTGCAAAATTGTTTATGTTTAATATAACATAGATTATATTCATATAAAGCTTATAAACATAGGTCAAGGATATTAACATACTGTAAGAATTACGTTCCGGTATAGTATTTTTGTATCTTATATATAAACTTCGTAAAAAAAAATAAACAATATTTAATAAATCAATTTGGGATACTCATAATGCACTTATGAATTACTAATTGTATTATTTTATCTCTTAATTTCGTCTGTTGTTTCGCAATTTGCATTTTAAACGATGAAACGTGTGTGATCATGGCGGATGTTACACACCCCTTTAGTTTACAGCTTTGGAGGATGCTTGTTTCGACTCGGCATAATTACGCAATGGCGGATACCACCTTCTCACCCCTCACAGAAGTCCATCCAATCTCTAACATTCAAGATGCTAGGTGGCAGAGAACAGAAGCGACAGTAATTTTCTAGCGAATGCGGTCATTATGAAGATTTTATCAAGGCGCGTTGCCAGCTAGCTTAAGCTTCACCTTAACTCGCCAGTTCCACCATTCCCTTTGCTCGTGTACTTTACGCATTGTCGTATCCCTGCCCTACACGCATTCCGTGCGGGAAAATGATAATGAAAGAGAAACAAGTGATTAAGATGCATGCCTAAAACGGTGGGAAATAGTTTTACAAAATGGCTATCTGTAAGAAGGGATAGACGTGGATTAAGAAGGACCGAAGCGTGATATAATAATAGATTAATGACGCGTTTTCCGCGGATAATAGAATTAGGATTCATAAATGTAAGAAGTCGCATAACCATAAACTAGCGGGGTGGCTAGTACTGTAAGTTAGCAGCGGAAACGCAGAGAATAAAACTCCACGATTTACGCAACTGGATACGGCTTACGCGCATACGTGTAGGTAATGTGACTTTAATGCAGCATGTATTATTCAACAGTTCTTTCTGTGCGTGTTGAATCTCGCCAGTTGTAAATAGCAGATGTAATTACGAACACAATCGTTTATTGCAAATCGGCCGACCAGGATGTGTTACTACGATTACGCGTTCGCATCTTTGATACCAAACCACTCTTCTCTCCGGTGTCGACAACCCTTGAGGAATGATCGTGGAGTTTCCCTGGGTGGACAGTGACAAATAGAGTACACTCTTGCCAGCTCGGAGAAGTGTGTTTTACGCTTTGTTTACCGTTTGTCATGTTATGCAAAGAACTGAACGAATTTTTGCCGACTGTGTACTCGTTGAATCGTTTACCATCCTCCGCCCCTGCTAACGGTTGATGTGTTTGTAACGAGTTGTCATTGAATATAGCACAGGAAAAATCGTTATTGATGACCAACGAACAAGAGTAGAGAAGGAGACGGAAACGTTTTTCGCTCGCAAGTATATACATACATAGCTACGCATAGCACATGTTTATCGAACTGGTGCATGTTTTCTGCTTCTAAAATGAACTATGAGAAAATGTCACGCTATAATTTCGATGCAATAGAAGTGTTTCTATTTTGATAGAATTTCATTCAACAATATTGGAACATTCAGAACCATGATAGAATCTTCAAACAAAAGAATACGATTTCAAATAAACGTATTCGTATTCAAAGAGGATGTGAATATTCATTCGAAAGCAGCACGCGTTACCGAGAAAACTATAACACTACGGAAACGTCAGTCGCTCTTATCATTGAAGAAATCAACAGCCGACACGGGTCTGGACGTTTTAGCGAGGTGGAATTAAAAATTATCCCGTGGAAGACAGCTGGACTGACTTCTGCATATTCGTGAAATTAGCGCGAGCAACGCCATGGTACGTCCCATGTAATATGCATATAGATGCATGCGTGACAGCTCGCAACGTGACGGCCGAGCACGGGTCGTTAGCCGTACGGTTGTTTCGTTGGCGAGTCACGCCTAATCACCGATGAATACAACAATCGCGGCGTGATGAACGATCAGCAAGCAAGCTAGCCTTTATTAACGTCGGGGGTCATGTAATTAGATTAGAGCACACCCACCGCGCGACCATCATTTTCCATGGTGATTTTACGCGGTGCAAAACTGAACTCCGGAGCGGATCCGCTTGGCTGCACCCCTTTGATGTTGCCATCGGATGACGCAACGTTCTTCCGGTGGATGAAAATCATTTTGGGGCATCGTCACGCGGCGCGAGATTTAATTTAGGCTGACAGGCTTCGCGTTTTAAGCCAGACAAATACAATCGCGAAATTGCCTGTGATACAAGCAACTATTCTATTCCCTATTATCCTAGGGACAACGAAACCAGAGACGAATTAACATGGACATGCTGTAAATTAAACGAATTTTAATATCGAAGTCGATGATTTCGCACATTAAATATGATAGCTAGAAACTATTGAACAGTTGCGTAAATCCCTTAGCAAATCCACTGCACTGCCAGTTCTGTGTAATGTAACCGAATGACTAGGAATTCCTCTGATCGATGAAAACTATTTTGGCGCCCTACTACGGGACAAAATTTAATTCTTGCACGTGCGCCCGTTCATGCGTTCGTACATATGGATATGTATAGGTGCACGATTGAGTGGGTACATACACGTGCGTGTGTTCGTGCGTGCATGAAGGCGTGCGTGCTCGAGATGCACAACAGCGATGTGACGAAGAGACGCCACTCATGGATCGATAGCCAACCGCGTAGCTATTATGCAGATGTAATTTGGCCGGCAAACACACTATCGGGTCCGATTCCGATCCGATTGACAGAAAATGCTGTTATTCTTCCTTTCATGTTCGCGTTCATCTTTTGTGCTGAAATAATTTTTTATGCTCGCCTGCTCGCCCCTTCTTTCATTCGCGGCTCGATCGATCGATAAACAATTAATCTCTGTTGTCATAAAACCTCATAACGTCCAGACAATTTTTTGCCGATGCTGCAGCCACGTCGGAACTGATGATTCCATCGGACGTTGATTTGTTTTATCGAGACTGTTGATCGACATTGTGTAACGTATATATGTGTACTTGATTTAAGGGATGCTTGTTATATTGTGAAAATTATTCCGAAGTATTAGACTGATTGGAAGGCACTATCTCTTCTTTTATTCAAATTTTTATTTTTTATTTTAGTCAAATATGCATTTTTACATACAATTGTCTTTTATCTATCCGGCAACTTATTTATTATGGCATTATAGAATTTTTCATTCTTGTTGTTAAAATATTCTTTTAGTATCTCCATAAACTGTTGGTCGACACTGGATTCTTTCTTATCAATAAAATTCCTAAAAATCTAAGCTAATGGTAAGTAAATATAAGAATGCGTACAAGGTGATTTCTTGTATACGTTCTCCAGTCATCGCATAAACGTTTTAATAACAAAAATGAGAAGAATAATAATTGGAAATATGGTGTACCCCATCAATTTCAATGATATTAAAGTGTATGTATTTGGGGACCATATTCTGAATATATTTTCCTTATACATGTAACTGCCGTGAAGTCAGTTTCTGAGATTTCTGCAAAAATATTTTCGAAGTTACATACAGGGTGTTCCAGTTCTAAACCAACAAACTTTGCCAACATATTTGGGCGGAAATTATAAGAAAATCATATTTTACACACCATGAGTTCATTCGTCTTCGTTTACGAGATTTAGATAGGAATACTGATGGTTGTCGAGTTAGAACACTCTTCCTGTAAACTATATATTTACTTAAACATTTTTGAATGGCGTTTATTTAGATACAAAAAACTGATACACGTGTTAAAGTAATACTAAAAATCAGAAGGGCTGTTTTTAGCGTCAATAAGGTCCTTGCTAATATTCAATGGACGCGGCTCGTGAAAACACGTTTACTTGCATGCACAGAGACAAGGGATGAACAATTTAACCTTGCTGCAATTCTCGAGCCATTTTCGACTCAATCCTGTTTTCAGTTTTATAAACTACTTCTAGGTTTTAAAGCAAACATAAAGAAAATTACGATTAACATTTGTAAATTCATATTTCAGTTTTTACATTGAAGGTTCTCCTTCTCAAAATTATAGAATTTTTCTAAAGAAAACTGAATATAATTGAATTCAGTAGAATTTCGGAGGCAGCAGCATGGCTAAGTCAGTCTAGATTACTATAAATCGGTGTAAGAGATTGTTTTAAATAAATAATTGCCTTTGAAAGTTAGTATCTTGAATGCATCTTATTACTTATGGTTTATACTACTTTCTCTTTTATATCTCGAAAATGAAAGTACATCGATCCACAGTATACATAATAATTATTACTTAAGATGTTAGCAAGATTTGTCGGTTTTCATCTGAAATGCCCCGTATATTTTCAGGGTTTACAATAGGTTTTGCTTATGCTCAGAATAAGAAAATACAATAATATTCTATTGCAAATCTAACCTAGATAATCATCTGGGAATTTTGTTATTAATATTGAAATGTTAGTTTTAATTAGGTTTTTTGAGGGTCTAGGTGGCGAATCTCCGACGCAATTTATGCGGGTAAAAAATTATAAAATAATTAATCGAAAATGAAATTGCATATGCATCTTTTACCAACATGAGTGGCTGGGGAGCCTCTGACCCCAGGTCTCTTAGGAAATTTAACTGAAACATATCCATACCCATTTTTAAGCACTTACATTGGATGTAATGAGTACAATCTTTTTGTCATAACTTTTAAATCACGACTGTTTCAGATTTGAGACAAAATACATGTTACACAGGATCATCCCCTCTACAACATATCTCAAAGTCAAGATCATTGGATTTGAGGTCCCCTTTCCAAATAATTATTCTAACAAATTCCAAAAATGTACTTTTGCAGGTATCTTGAAAACTAAGACTGAGCAACAGTGACATGTATAGAGAAAAGTTGTTCAGAATAATGATCTTGACAACATATTTCAAGATCATTGAAATCGATTTGAAGCAGTTTATTCCTAACAATTATCATGCAAAATTTTCCGGCAAAACAATAAATAAACTATAATATATCAATGGATAGTATATTAAACATTAGTTAGTGAAAATATTAATAAAAAAAATTGATTTCTTTTTCATTAGAAGTTAATGATGGAACATTATGATTGACCTAGTAAACATTCCATTCTTTTAAGTAAAACATTTAAATCCACTAGTAAATCATCTTTAGAAGCTGAGAACTTTTGCAGAAAGAATTATTGCATCATTATCTCTTAATTACATGTATTACTGATTTTATTTCAAACGTTAGAAATAAAATTAAATTTAATCGACCAATTAATTCCTGAGTTTTGTAAAGTGACTTTAAATTTCAGCAAAAAGTCTCTTTAAATGGTAGATGTTGCAAAGACGGCGCGACGTAAGACTGAGGGGGTAATTACCGAAGAGGAACGTAGGACTTAGGTGATTATCGGTAATTGCCGGCACTCTGACCATAATTAGAATGCTCTATCGTGCATGACATCGATCAAACTGCCTCCGAAGTCAGGTTAGTCCGAGTAGCTATCAATAACTATCAATTCGGCCTCGGCGTAGTGAGGTTGAATCTCTCGGATCGAAACTTGAGCGATTCGTAAACGAGCGAAGGAAAGGGAGACATCCATCATTTTCGAGAAGCTGTCTAACCTTCCGTCGTTTGGAGCACTTGCCCTGGGTCAGAACGGATAAAGAGAAGATAAAGAAATGTAGCTCGTGTCAGCATCGTCAGTTCTTCACCTTTCATTGCCCTTCGAAGGATCTTGGAAACTCCATTAACCCAGCAGCAATGCAGTAGAGCATAAAACTGTTACTCGAATAACACGTATTACATGAATTATAGACATACGTATGTGTATAATACGATTTATATTACATTCGCTGGTGATGTCTGTGATCCATTTTATTTCTTCTGTTATACTCAATTTTTTATAAAGATGAATAGGATAAAACATAAGTTGTTCAAATAATTTGTTGTGAAACTGATTTTGAAGTACAGGTGGGCCTCCTATAATGCGGTACCTTTACAACGCGGTTTCTCTACAACACGGTTGGAAAAATGTGGAAAGGGCATAGCCGGATAAGGGGGTCAAAAGTGCCCTTAAAGCAAATTAGACTTGTGATGCACCATTCGATAGGGTATCCAAAAAAACCCTTCACACAAAGTTTCAACCCTCCAGCTCGATCTGGGGGGTAGTAATGGCGAAAAAACGAAATATCAGTTTTTGGCATATTTCTCCCACTTAGTGGCGAGTAAAAATTCTAAAAAAATCTGGCATATTAAGTATATTGTGCCACATGTTCGAGAATTTTTTTCGTATTTTTTTGATGTAAAGCTTGGGTACGAAAGATGAAAAGCCCCAAAAAAATCAGAAAAATGCAGATTTCATAGTGAACTAGAAAGAGCACCACTTTTATATTTTGACCGTAACAACATTATAACATAACTATTATCCTCAAAAAGTTTCATATTTTTTTGAAATCAGCAACATACTCGGAAAAATGAAAAACCGATTCTGTCGACGTATTTTGCACGAAAAACTAGTTTTTACATTGAATATTTGTATCCTCTTTATTCAGTATGTATATTAAATGTTTCTAAACATTTCTGCATTCGTCCAAATGGTGTACAATGGAAAGAAATTGAATTAATTCAATTAATTGATTTTTTACCGTGTCCGAGATCATGTGGAACAGGTAAAGAATTTCCAACAAGTTCGGTGGCGGAGTGGTCTAGGGCGCAGTTTTAGTTGTGGAACGGGTGGAACGTGGAACCAGAACCGTGGAGCGGTTCTCGTCCGATCGCTCTCGTCCGATCAAGCGAAATAATTGAGAAAAACAGAAGAAATTGCAAACATCCACTGCGAAAAGCTAGTGCGAAGAACATAAAGTAAAATAAATATACAAGGACAGCGCGGCAAGCAGCGTCACAGGAAGCAGAAATACACGACAGACATAACCTCAAACCACAACAAAGCGCCTCCTTCGGGGGTTGCAACACTGACATAAAAAAGATGAATTTAACATAAACGACATAATTATTAAACCAACTAAACGACGCAGGACCAGCGGAACGATGGAAGACTCAAGTAAGAGGAAGAAGTCCAATCAACCAGCAGAGGCAACAGCAATTCCATGCAGCAACAGATTTGAGGCATTGTCAAGCGATGGGGAAAGTGATATGGACACAGAAAGCGAGGAAGTAAGTCAAACTACAAAATCCACTAACAAGAAACAAACAAATAACCCAAAAACCAAAAAACCAACGCCAATAGTAATACATGGAAATACGGAAAACCATACACGATTTACACATGTGTTAAAACAAAAACTAGAAAGTAAGTACTACATAAAATACCACAAAGATAAAATTGAAGTTTTCACGACAACACCAGAAGACTACAAAAAGCTGAAACAAGAATACCAAGAAAGAAAAGTAGAATTCCACACTTACACATTACATAATGAAAGAAGAAAAACGTTTGTCATAAGAGGATTACACTCAATAATGGAAGAAATAGACCTAAAAGAGGACCTCTTAGCCCAAGGTTTATCAATAACAAATATACATGCCATGAAGGGCACAGCGACACACTTATATATGGTCTCACTGCCAACGACAGTAAAAATCTCATTTTTGAATCAAAAAATAAGGTACGTATGTCACACAAAAGTTACCTGGGAAGACTACAAAACCAAAAAAGAGCTACGCAATGCCATAGATGCCAGGAGTGGGGCCATGCAACCTCTAACTGTTTTGCAGAACCAGCATGCTTAAAATGCGCGGAGAAACACCTCACACATGACTGCCCAAAACCCAGAGACCAACCAGCAAAGTGCGTAAACTGTAATGGCAATCATCCAGCAAATGCAACCATATGCGAGGCATACCAGAAGAGAATGGAATGGATAGCTAAAAAATCACAAAATGGAATACGCAGATCAAAAGAAACACTGAATATAAGAAAAGCACCTAACATAGAAAATGAAACCTCATCTCCAGTCATGAGCAGAAACCCAAAATCAGACACCTGGTGGGTAAACAAGACACAACACAAAGAAGATACATATGCCAGCAAGACAACCCAACCGAGGCGTAGGGAACACAACCACGATGGGAATGAGCTTAACGATATGTCAGCTCTAGTAAATGAGCTAAAGGAAGTGAACAAAATGTGTAATATAAGAGAAATGCTAGAGGCTGTAAAGGAACTCAAAGCACAACTAAACCAATGCAAGACAAAGGTCCAACAATTTGAAGTATTCGTGAACTTCTGCAACAAATTGGATGGATAGGAAGAAGAACATAAAAATTTGCACCTGGAATGCAAATGGCCTGAAAGGCCGAATTGGGGAAATCAAGGAGTTTATCAACAGACAGAAAATAGACATATTAATAATCAATGACACAAGATTCAAGGAAACATCAAAAGTTAAAATTAGAAACTATACGTGTATCAGAAAAGACAACACACAAAAGTCATCGGGAGGGGTTTTAATGATAGTCAGAAGCAATATACCACATAAACAGGTAACAATTAACAATAGCATATCAATCGAATGTGTAGCTATAAGACTTCCCTCTCAAATATACATAGTAGGAGTATATAACCATCCGTCCAACTATTTCAAAGCCAAGGAGATAGACATGCTTTTAAAATTAGGCAACAAAGTACTAATACTGGGAGACTTTAATGCACGACATCCAACCTGGAATAATAATAATCTAAATAGCAAAGGAAGAATAATATACAACTACGTCTCAAAAAACAACTGCAGCATCCTGTATCCTAATGAACACACGCATTACCCAACTAACGGACAACCAGCATCTACAATAGACATAGCACTCAACAAAAACATCAGAGGTATCTCAGAAATGAAGGTATTGTACGAACTAAGCTCAGACCACAACCCCGTGACAGTGGAACTGGGCTCGCACGATACGAACGCAACAGAAAAGATGGGATTGGACTACAAAAATACCAACTGGAAAGCTTTCAGACACAAAATTAACCAAAAAGTAAGGATAAACGCTAAAATAGACACAAGAGAACAAATAGAAACGGAAGTGCAGAAACTCACAAGGGAGATACAGAATACCATAGCAGAAACTATACCGAAAAGATCAATCAAAGAAATGCAAGAAGAAATACCTGAACATATAAAGGAAATGATAAGAAACAGGAACAAAACAAGAAAACAATGGCAGAAACACAGACTAGACTTCATAAAAAGGATCATGAACAACCAAACTGCAAATATAAGGAAGGCCATCAACGAATATAGAAACAAGGTATGGGAGCGTAAATTGAAAACGCTGAACTCAAAAGACAACTCCATATGGAACATGACCAAAGCACTTAAGACAGAATTCAAACCGATACCGACCCTAATAGAAAACAACATCGAAGCAATGACAGATAAAGAAAAAGCAGAGCTGTTGGCGGACCAATTCGAAGAAGTACACAACATTGACCTGACAAACAACACCCCAGAACAAAACTTAATAATAGAAGAGGTCCAAAAAATTTTAACTAGCGAAACTGAGGACGACCCGTATAAGTACTACACGTCGCCAAAAGAAATCCGCAAAATCTGCGCAGGCTTACCATCAAAAAAAGCACCAGGAGTCGATGGAATACAAAACATCATTTTGAAAAACCTAACCCGGGAAGCAATAGTTCAGCTAATGTACATAATAAATGCAACAATTAAACAACAATACTATCCACCAAACTGGAAAACCGGAATCGTAGTACCAATCCACAGACCAGGAAAGAAGGAAGATAAAGCAAGCAGCTATAGACCCATAAGCCTACTGCCTACCATGAGCAAAGTCCTAGAAAAAGTACTACTCAGCAGAATCAAAAAATTCGAAAAGAACCACAATATCACCATAAATGAGCAATTTAGATTTAGAGAAAACCACAGTACGGTACAACAAGTCGTAAGAATAGTAAACGACGTAACGACCAGTTTTAATAGGCAACTCGTAACTGTAATGCTACTACTCGACATAGAGAAGGCGTTTGACAGAGTCTGGACAGCAGGACTTATATACAAATTAATCGAGCAGCAGTACCCACCCATAATCGTAAAACTTATAGCATCGTATATTAGTGGTAGGCACCTAAAAGTACAAATTAATAACACCAGATCCAGCGAAAGATCGATTAGAGCAGGAGTTCCACAAGGCACCGTACTAGGCCCACAACTATACAAGACATATCTCAACGACATACCTACCTTTCCAAAAACAAAGACAGCACTTTTTGCAGACGACACAGCAATTTATACGCACTCATTTAACGCCATAATAGCCGCTAAACCGATACAGACTCATATGACACTCCTAGAGCCATATTATCAGAAATGGAAAATTCATCTAAATACAAGCAAAACCGAAGTGATAGTACTCACAAAGAAGAAGAAGGAAAGAAACAACAGGATATTCCAACCCATAACGGTTTACGGACAAAAAATATCCCCAACGAAAACAGTGAAATACCTTGGAGTGCATCTGGACGCAGGACTAACTTACAGGCACCACATTATGGACAGGGTGAGGAAGGCACACGCAGTGCTGAGAAAACTATACCCACTAATGGTATACAACTCGGCCATGTCAATCAACAACAAAAACTGTTGTACAAGATGATCATAAGACCGATAATAACGTACGCTGCACCGGTGTGGTGCGGAGCAGCTGCAACTAACATCAACATATTACAAGTAATACAAAATAAATTCCTAAGACTGATACTCAGCGCTCGTAGACATACCAGAATAACAGACCTACACGGAAGAGCAGAAATGCAATATATCGGGGAGTATTGCAATGAATTAGCAGTGAACTTTTATAAAAACCAATTGCACAGCAATCCATTGACCAAAAATTTAACGGCGATCAGGGAATATAATGTACCTTTTAACATTAAGCACAATTTGCCTTATCAAAAGTTATCTATTTTCTATGAAGTGAATTGATGCATATGTGATAAAAGGTGTGATACGTTTAGTATAAGCAATCTAGACAAATAAGCAATAAAAATTGATAACAACCGAACAGTAGTACACAATACATAGCTCAATTACGTGTAATATAACATATAGTTCGGTTAGATAGCCCATACAAACAGGTACACATAAAGGTGTAAAATTGAAAATGGACAGGGTTTTTTCGTCACAATTTTCCCTTGTAAACGAACAAGCAACACAACACTGCACACGAATCCAACTATTGCACTAGAAATAAGAGATATATATTTTTCGACAGATTAATTATACTAGTAGGTTAAACATTAATTGTAGGAACTACGCATAAGCACAATTGTTGGACAATAAAATTTATGTATATAAATGTATATATATGATACAATAAAGAGACTTTTACAAAAAAAAAAAAAAAAAAAAAAAAAGTTGTGGAACCGCTGCGTACTCTTTTGGTGTCTGTTCGAATCTCGCCTAAGATAATTTTTTTTTTATTACATTAACGATTTTTTTTTATCCTAACTGTATAATATATGTAAATAGTATGTATCGTAAAACATGTTACAAACATCTCAACAATATTTTAACTCTAAATATACATATAAATAATTAAATAATAATTGCGAGCCACTTTTAATTCCATTGTTTATCTAACCTCGTATTCTCTGAGTTAAACTTAGGTAAGCTTTAAAAATCTCTGTAACAACGATAAGTGAAGGGAAAGAAATTCTTCCTCATTCAAAGATTTAATTTTTGCATTTCCTATCACCTTTTCAATACACAAGACTTACTAACAGGCAATGCGTCGAAAGAATATAAGTATTTGCCATCGTATATTATTAATAATGTTATGAAGGTGATGTTTATGACGCGGATAATTGGAACCATTTAAGAAATAATGAACGAAGACAACAATGTCCTTTGTTTGAAGGATACAAACAATATTGTTCCATATGAAGTCAGATCGCGCTACATTAATAGCAAATCTTACCGGTGCTTTATTCATTATAAATCAAATTCAATTGGATTTTCGGCAATAGAACGCTACTGTTGTGAATGTGCAAATAGTAATCGTACCATAGGATGCTGCTTACACGTAGCAACAATAATTTATTACTTATCGCACACACGGTACCTATCCACAAATGTCAGACCTACTGAAATATTATGTAAAATATTTAACAGAGGAAATATAATACCAGTGATTAATGACAATAATGACGAAGACTGAAGATACTACATGTGGTTCTTGTTTCAAACTGCGAAAAAATAGAGATAATTATCTTTAATACAAAACCGATTATATACAAGCAGAATAGGATAAGCAATTTATTAACCAACAGAACATGCGAAAACAGAAATGGTGAAAAGAAGAAGTGCTTAGGATGTATCGTCTTTGCTGCAAATCACACACATTTAGTAAAGATAAGTATCTTGAATACAAAATTGATAAATGTAGCAATTGAAAGTGCCTCACAATTGTTACTTAATTATTTATATGTATGTTTGGAGTTAAAATATTGTTGAGATGTTTGTAAAATGTTTTACGATACATACTATTTACATATATTATACAGTTAGGATAAAAAAAATCGTTAATGTAATAAAAAAAAAATTATCTTAGGCGAGATTCGAACTGACACCAAAAAAGCACGCAGCGGTTCCACAACTGAAACTGCGCCCTAGACCACTCCGCCACCGAACTTGTTGGAAATTCTTTACCTGTTCCATATGATCTCGGACACGGTAAAAAATCAATTAATTGAATTAATTCAATTTCTTTCCATTGTACACCATTTGGACGAATGCAGAAATGTTTAGAAACATTTAATATACATACTGAATAAAGAGGATACAAATATTCAATGTAAAAACTAGTTTTTCGTGCAAAATACGTCGACAGAATCGGTTTTTCATTTTTCCGAGTATGTTACTGATTTCAAAAAAATATGAAACTTTTTGAGGATAATAGTTATGTTATAATGTTGTTACGGTCAAAATATAAAAGTGGTGCTCTTCCTAGTTCACTATGAAATCTGCATTTTTCTGATTTTTTGGGGGTTTTTCATCTTTCGTACCCAAGCTTTACATCAAAAAAATACGAAAAAATTCTCGAACATGTGGCACAATATACTTAATATGCCAGATTTTTTTTAGAATTTTTACTCGCCACTAAGTGGGAGAAATATGCCAAAAACTGATATTTCGTTTTTTCGCCATTACTACCCCCCAGATCGAGCCAGAGGGTTGAAACTCTGTGTGGAGGGGTTTTTTTGGATACCCTATCGAATGGTGCATCACAAGTCTAATTTGGTTTAAGGGCACTTTTGACCCCCTTATCCGGCTATGCCCTTTTCCTACAACGCGGTACTTTGAAAACGCGGTTTAGGAAATGTGGGAATTTTCCCACAATGCCACAATTCTATAGTGTATTTTCAAAGAACGTATCAACCGCGTTGTAGGAGGCCCACCTGTACCTATATAATCGTTATTTTACATTAGGTATAGGAAGGAATTCTATGCTATGTAAAAAAATTCAATTAGCGGAACAACCTCCGTTATTATCGATTTATACATAGTGCCTCATTTTTATTCTTGTTTCATCCAGAAAATCTGTCTATCACCGTTATTATTTTTAAGCAATTAGTACAAATACTTATGTTTCTATACCATTCAGAACTTTCTCAGTTAATACTAAGTTTCCAAAACTGCTTTTTTACAAGGCAGTTATCCTGTCAAACATTTTGGTATAGTATCTACTTCGTTTATAAAAATGATAAACAGATTCATCGCGATTAAAATATACTAAAGGCAAAAAACGCACAACTGCAGCAAACAATAACACTAAATTTTTAAAACATTGGAGAGGAGAAAGGTAGAAAGTTTGTTTAGATAACTTTAGATAGAACTAATGTAATATTATTTATTTCTTCAAAATAATTTTGCAAATGTACCTATCCCTAAAATAACCTTTTTAGATGATACACAATCACGTATAATGTTATTAGTCAGTCCCAAAATACTCTGTATAAAATTAATTAAAAATAATCCCTGTATTATAATCAACCTTTGATGATTGATATCAGGTGTGATAATTATACTTGTGGGCAAATGATAACAATGTTTAGGAAATTCATATTAAATGCACCTTTTTTCAAAACTCACTTTTAACTCTCTGTAACCTGAGTTTTATTTAATTGGAAAAAAATTGTTTCTGTATTTATTATCTGCAAACTACGAAATAATTCTTATATGTGAATACTTTGCTAGTGGTTTAATAGTATATCAATACAATATAACCATATAATAATTACAAAATAAAGTACCTTTAAGATAAGTACCTTTATGGGTGCATAACTTATAAGTCACATGATGTTATAGAGGGTTAACCAAAACAGTTCTTTTATCTTTTACATGGGTACATGATAAGAATTATTAGAAAATGCGTGAACACATAGGTTTTGTCCCGAAGCGATCTCTTCATTTTTTCAAAACAAAAGCAAAGATAGTGTACCCATTAAACTGTGTACAAATATCATAATTATAATAAATTAACTTCAATAATAAACATTTTTATCCTCTGTGTAATGTTATCAGTCGGTTATTCTTTCAAAAATTGCAGGTCCGAATGTGATCATAATAAACGGATTCCACTGTAATATCTCCTTAATCTTGAAATGTTAGAAATTGCAACCGTTTTTTATTTATAAAGTAGTATTGTTAAGTATATAAGTGAATTATGAAATTATGGAAAACAGTATCATCGATATTTTCGAAATATTATTCGTCAGTACAGCAGGACATCTTGTATTAAGAAAATACAGTGTTCTATGGAAAATTATTAAAACTAAATGAATATGTCCGTCATGCATAACTTCATAAAGAGTCCGTTGGGCAATAGTCGCTTACTCCACATTTTTACAGCTTTGGCAGAAGCAAGGACGTACCAACGTATCAAGGTTAGTAGCTTCATAGCGAGGGAAGAAGTGTATTTTATCGAGTGCTACTTTCCTAGAGCCGTGAGTAATGTGTATTATAAGTGTATGGTAAAAGTGTGTAGTAATGCGTATACAGTATGGTTTATAACCATTTCTCCGGGAATTTTATTATATGTTGTAATTATTGCATTCTTTAGTTCTGATACGTTTATAAAACGGTGATTATCAGCATAAACGTGATTAATAATAATATCCCAGGCATTTTTTGTTAGATTCTGACTGATATATTATGCTAAAATAATGTTAATATGGCTAGTTTGAAACCAAACCATCGTTTCTCAGCTTTAATGAATATCAATGCAGTCTTTAACCTGTTTTGCATTCAAGTAGTAATAAATTATTTTCTAAGATCGTAATACACTTTGTGATGGCCATTCTTGTTAAGCCTAAAACAAATGTAGCATTCCATGGACGGAAAAAGGAAACTAGGATACTTCCTTCGCTGAAATCTCATTTTGAAGAAAAGGATCGGAAATTCTTTCGGAGGTTTTGCCAGTATGAAGTGAAACCATGAGGTCCATCGGGATTAAACTTTTTCTCATCTGAAAATATCTCTGGGGAATCATTAAGGAAAGTTCAAATTATCTGACGTTTAAAAAATATTTCAAAGTCTATGGAAAAATTAACTTACGTCCCTCTCAATCTCGATTAATGTTTCATCAAGGCCACTACTTCAGTCTAACAACTTTGCGTTGCCTTGAAAGCTTGGGCCCAGATACCACAGCATAAGTTTTTTACCTTAAAATGTTAGGAGCCCTAACTTAAGACTACCGCTTAAAGATTCAATGCAACTATTAAAAATCTCTCTTTTGCTTATATGATTTTATATATCGGAACAACTTTAATGGAATTATTTTAAAATTCATTGTTTACTGTACCCTTTTACATTGTATGATTAATTTCTTTTCTAATCTTATTCAAGAGTCTGGAAAATTTGGAAATGTGGGTAAAGTTATACAGCACACTATCAGCGGTTCCGTTCCAGGTGTGGAACTGATACCATACCCATACTGACCGAATACAGTGCCGAAAGTAGACACTTTGAAAACATTTGTTGCTAATGTTTCTAATTTTTTCATTTTATGAAATCAGTGAAATAAATGTATAAAAACATTTTGTTATCATGTTTATATGCTCATTTAAAACCGCCATCATTTGCCTATTGAAAACTATTTGAATGTATTAATTAATTAAAAACAGCAGAGAATTAGTTTTACTAACCTTCTATGTAAAGTGGAAGACACGTTTTTCGATAAGGAGATTCTCAAATAAGAGAACAATTATTTTTCTAATACAAAGCCTCACTTCTTTAACCCATTGTTTTACAATTTCTTTATTACTTACGTATATGTAAATACTTCCCATGTATGTATCCGTCATACTGTGAGGCGTATAACACATTTAAATATTGTACATATTTTATATTAAGTGTACCAATGAGTAATCCAATTATTTTGTTAAATTTAATCTTTATTTTAAATAAAATCAAACAACTATCCTATTTTAAATATAATTACTGTTATTCTATAATGTTTTGCGAAATTTTTCAAGATAATTATGGGCTCTTACTCAGAAGAATGCTTTATCATTTGATAAAATAAACTCATCGGGCTATTTAAAAATAGTGGATTACTTATTGGTACACCTAATATTTAGTGAAACCCAATCTTATGAATTAAAATTAAAGTGTGAGTTAACATTAAATTTTATTACGAATAGAATTTGCCTTTATTGAACGTTTGCCATAATCCATATTACAAGTGTGTAACAATTTGAAATCGTCATCTGGGTTTTAAACCGCAATATGGAGAGTTACTCGCATTAATATTCGGGCACCACTTGCCAGCAAAATTCACTAAACACGAAAGTCCTGATTTTAATAAAAGTTCGCATGATTGTAGGGCATAATGGACTGCACGTGGGGAGTATTTTTTTGTCGATACAAAATCTCATTATGAGGTTGAAGTCAACTCACTGAAATTTCAGTACTTTTCCATTTTTTAAATGCAACTTTGTCCGAGACTTTTTTTGTAGAGCACCAAAAACTGAACGTGTTTTATACGAAAAGTTTCTCTCTGTCTTGCACCATTATCATAAGTTACTCACCAATATTATTCATCTAAATCAGAATCTTCGTGTTTGGCGGTTTTCGCTGTAAATGGTGTTCGAATATTAATGCGGGGAACTGTATAGCTTCTAGATGGCGAACTAAAGTATCTATAAATATAAATTGGTTTAAAATACTTATGAAGTAAGTACTTATTTTACTCGCCCCATTCACGCTGATAGTGATGACAGACAATTAGCAGAAGTACAGGCAAACTACCGTCGTATTCCAACTTCCTACGAGTTGCGCTGCAACTTTCATTGAAGATTTCATGGTCAGTCAAACGTTCTACGAAAGCACTCGCTCGTGGATTTTATTGCTGTGTTCAGAATCGAAACTAAGTTTACGATCGTGGAATGAGAATCAGTTTTCTCCGCCACTTTCGCTTCCCAGTTCTGTTGCCTTAACGTCCAGAAAAGCTGAGATATATCTAAGCTGGTCGCTTTGTTCGAAGATTCAATACGTGCACGAGGAACAAATGTAAAAAACTCGATAAATCCGATAACCGGGGACTATGAAATTGTTTGATACGATATCTCCTTTCATGGATGACTATCATCACCGAGGGAAAAAGACAACATTTTGTGATGAGGATCGCGCACCAATATACTGAAACGTGATTGTATGCGTTCGTTGCGCAATCCTGTATTACATTTCCAGCTAATAGAAATGGTCGATGGGAATGAGATAGAAATGCAGGGAGGATGGAGTATTCCTGATGTTTCGGGACTTCGAAACACGATCGTTCAGCCAGTTATCCCTGATAATCGGTCGAATTTCATCCGGCACCGCCACAAATGTATTAATTCGTAATTCCGTTGCAGATCGACCGTTCCTGCCAGAATGGTTTCGAATGCATTGAATGATAAACATAATTCCGTACATCATTTTTGGAATTAATTAGGTTTCAACAGAGATTAGTCAGAAAGAAGCTTTAATACATTTTAAGTTGTATTTAATTTGCTTCCCTGGCAGTATTGTTTAATTATAAAAATATTATGCAAAATTTTGTTGATTAACGTATACTTTTGATTACCTAGAAACTGTAATTTAGGTGTAGATCATGTTTATCTCTTAAATTCGAAGATAAAGATCAACATTTCTTTCCATTTCAGTCAGTTTTATAGACGGTATTCTCATCTCATAATAAATGCACTATGTAGTAAATACACGTGGTTTGATCAAAAAGTTCGTGCAACTTTTGTCTATCTGAAAATTATTGAATCAAATACATTTGTTTCTTACTATTTTCCAGTTCTCAAAATATTCCTGGAATTTATGTAGTTATGTAGTCTTCAGTTCATTCAGTGATTTTCGTTTAATGTTTTTAAAAATCGCAAAACAATGTCCTTGCGTGAATCTTTTTTATTTTTGGAAAAGGAAAGAAAGTAAAAGGTGTTATACCTGGCGAATACAGTGGTGGTATCACTAGGGTGTTATTTGTTAATAAAAATTTTCGATCGAGCAATGTCATTCGAGCTGTTGCATTATGGTGAGGCAATTTACAAAAATTGCCGAATGCACTAAAACGCAACATATTCAATCGATTGTTAAATCCAAACTATGCATACAATATGGCCAGAAATTTTTCCAGATGTCAAGGACAGGTGTAACAATATCACAAAATAAGTATTTTTGAATCAGACGTCCCTATTACGAGAAATAAACAGATTGCATGAACTACTTGATCAAACCATGGAACATAAACAGCATGAATTTCCAATGTATAAATAAAAATGTATAGGTAATACATATATGCGACTCTTCGGCCTACTATGAAATACTTTACTTATAAATCTCAACATTTAATTTATTCCGCTGATTACATGGTACGAAATTATTTCCCTTTCCTTCCTTTGTAAACTCGATATGTTAACTAATAGTTTAATGGTGTCGCAAAAGCTATAGAAATATCTGTTATTATTTTAAAACAATTTGATGTTCATATTTCTTGCTCTTATTACAAATGATATAACTCAAATCTTCGATATATCTTCCAATCATAAATCCTAATTAGGTTCCTGATTTCAGAGTGGTAAATGAAGCACGAAACGATAAGTAAGAAAAAGCTGTTAACTTTATCAGTGCAAGAAATGAGCGATATCAAGGCTGAATCTGGGGCCAGGTGGTTTAGTGAGTCGAACGGGATAGCGGTTTACAATTTCTCTTGTCTACATAATTATCAGTCAAGACAATCTTTATCGCCGGATCGTAAAGCTTAAAACAGCCCCGAAAGCTCGCCTCGAATTAATATGGGGTATCTGCTGCGACCACCACCCGTAGGAAGTCTCGAAATTACGGTGGAAAAGGCGGATGGAACGGAGAGGGGAAAAGTGGAGAAGGAAGGGTAGCCGGATCTTTTACAGCGTACCTACACCGCAAGCAGCAACCCCGCTCTAACCCCCGCCTACCCAGTGTTCCCGACGTATGATAATTATCGTCGCGACCATAACGACGTTTAACGACATTTAACAACTAACCCGCTGTAACTACATCGTTGGCGTGTAATGAAATGCATTTTCTCCGATGTCTCATGGCACGCTACCATCCATCGTGACGCCTTTGCGCACGTCTGTAAATCAATAGCAATAAACCATTAAAACCGGAGCAATTATATCTTGACATTTCTGACTTTTATTTTAAAATCAATATCTCAAGCCTTGTGTTAATGACTAGGTATCCGGTTAACTGTTGTCAGATTGACATTAAGAACTTATCATATACCTAAATATGAAAACTTCAAACGTATTAGTATGTCTATTTTGTAACTACCATACCTGGATATCTTATATAATATAAAATGCAAAGTATTTATTTACTGATTAATGTATTATTTACTTATTTGCGTACAAATTACTGATTTACTATTCGAATTACAATACTTTATTATGTAACTAATAGCCAATTATTATGTTTTGTTAGCATTTTCGCATACTCTTCCCTTTACATTTATGTTGCATTATTTTAACGTTAGAGGAACTGATCGGGTTTCAATAACCTATTTACAACAATTTTAAAATAAATTATGTATATCCATAAGTATAGTAATCTGTGTCTTCCTAACTTTATTTCCTTGCACGGTTACTCGTATTCGTACCATTATTAAAGGTCATTTGGGCCCCTATGACATATAACAATTTGTGCAGCAGTTTATCATATTTTTTGCCATTTTATTTCAGGAAGGACACCATTAAATCCGTAAAAATCCAGCATATAATCAGCTCTTTTCAAAGCTGGCATATATTTAATAACGCAAAAAACCTTAAGTTCATCAAGTTACTTATTGTTACTTGTATTCCAATTGAAAATCTTTCGACCGTGAATCAGTCGAACGCAACCAGGACGGAGTCATACTGCATCACATTTATACTGTAGGGTACCTATTTCACCTATTTAAGAGACAACTAACGACATATAGCACATGAATAATTGTTCTGTACATTATAAGAGCATCTTTTATAACACGTGTCCGAATGCTCTTTTTGTCACGGAAATTATGCATTTAATAATTACCGTTATACAACAAAAAACAAGAAATTGCAAAGACACGAATCCCATGCTATAGTTCATACTTCATACATACAGAAACCGAAAAAAGTATTCATACACCAGCAACTTCTGATTTTTATGTACGATACCTTTTTAGTGTAACCATACATTGAATCTTTGATACACCTTGAATATACTTTGATTGAAATTTAGATTTTTGCAGATTATGAGTGTATAACAGGTTATAACCAGGTTCTGGAAATTATATTTCTAATAGAAGTTAAGAATTCGTAGTGTATGTTTTCAGTCACTGTACAAATTTACACGAAAATGTGTTAACATTTAACCAGAAAAGGACCAAAAAGAAATTATTTTCTTAATACACTTTTTAAACAAATTATGTATTCTATACATTTCTTATACAGTTAAATTCTTCATTCAAAAGCACACAAACTGAAAAAATTGTACATATAAGGATTGTAGCTTTAATATAGATAATGACGAATAAAAATACATGACAAATATATTTCTGAGAACTATTTATTACAGAAATTTTATTAAAATTGGTGTGTATAGCTACGATGTGTTACCTCGTTAGTATGTATTTCTAAAATGATAAGTCATTTCTCAAATTTGTCATAGAAATACAATTGGAAGCTTGAATCAGCAAAGATGAGTACATTTTGCAATTCATGCCTGCTTCTTGGTTTTCTTTCATTTCAGCTTCATTTCTCTAACATATTATTTATAAATTTTTATATTTCGAGAGCTCTTCTTTAAGCCTACAAACCGATACTTTCTCATGTACGCACGCACACAACCGTCTTCATTGCGGCCAGTCAAAGACAGAAAAGCAACGTACGTGCATATTTATTTATTGTGGTTAGCTATCTCTTCTTTTAAAGGAGTTATTATTTCACTCATCGATATTCTCGCCAAGGCACCACAATGGAATGTAATGTGCTTACTGTTATTGTGAAAATACCTTTATCTTTGTTTGTTCTCATCAATTTTCTGGTGTCGTTCAGAAATAGCATTAAATTCGTCTCGGCAACTGATGTCATAAAATATAACACAAATATAACGCTGCAGACAGTGATGAGTGATGACGATTGTATCGCTGCATATGTGTATTTTGAAAAAGAGTTACAAGTGGAGTTCAAACTTGACTTTTGCACGAAATTGATAGTGACGGAATAAAATGGATAAAAATTACTGTGTACATGTATGGTAAGGAGTAGACAACCAGTACAAAATATTCTACGTCGAACACCTAGAAATATTATTACTTTCTTTAATGCTTTCATTCTACCAAATTTCAAATATTTAAAAACTGTACCAAAGTAAAATCTCCAAACTGATGTTCATCGATTGAAAATTTTTCGAAAATTTATTGCTCTTATGTATAGTTAGAAAAATCTTAGGCTTACAAAATATGGCACTGAAATGCTGCTGAGAGAAAGACTGAGGCGTGCAACCCTTCCAGGATACAATATCGAGAAGTAAGTAGATTTTTAGACAGAATGAGACACTATCGATTCGAAACGTATACAAATAATTAGTAAGTGAGATTTGGAATATTTTTATATCGAACTCGAAGTTGTGTTATAATCTGTGCAAAAGTATTTTCGTACACCAGCAATTGTGACCCACATAAAGGCATTGTAGATTTTTGTAGTATATACTAAATAAACCGCACAGATCTCGTTTAAAATTTTAGCTTTGTAATTCCGCATTTAGAAAAAAATGATGCCTATCCGTCAAATCAACTATTAAAAGAATATGTCGTGCTACATCTACTGGAATCATATTATAACAGTGACATAAATATTGCCTGCGACTACGTCTTTCTATCTGTTATAATAATGAAAAAAATTACAGAAACATAAAATTTCGTTAGTAGGAACCATCAAATGCAGAAATTAACAAATGCACAAAATGGAAAGTAGGGCGAATCAAATCGTAAAGCGAATCGTACCATAATAAGAGTTCTGTTCATACTTGTTATATTGCCACAGAAACGAACATTTTAATCATTCATATTACCTCATCCCTCTGCCATGCACTTAACTCAATAGCCTGTCAATTATTTTATCAACTGATTGTTATTTTAATCCAATTCGCCCTGTGACGCAGTTCACTTCGACTACTATATTTCAATCAGACATTATCCGCAATCAATTGGGACAGACATTGACAGTATACTAAGCAAGGTAAACTGTATTTGTAATCACTTCCATGCATTTTGCTGGTGAAGTAGAAAAGCAAAATAAAAACAGATACAGAGAATAGAACTCCTTAGAATAACAATAAACTTGTACAGATAATTAATTGTAGCAAAAATTGGCCAAAGGAGATTCATTATAGGTCTTATAAAAGAAATCTTAGATGACAATCGTGCAAATCATGTTAAATGTCTCTCTGAAACAAGTGTATTCAAACAACGGTGACATTCAAACCAAACGAAAACGGACTAGAAGAAACCTGTTAACAAATGTAGACCATATAAAAGAATGGTATGTTGAAAATGTTAGCAACAGATAATGTCACGGTTGTTCACAAAAAAATAGTTCATTTAAATATAAATCTTCATCTTATGATTGGTGTAAGTTTTCAATTATGTTGGTGGTTAGAATATTATGCTTCTCATCATAATAGGGAACAATGGTAATAATCAACATAAATAATTTGGTAAAGTCCTAAAAAAGCTACGTCCTCACCGATTTCGATGGGACTGAAAATTATTATTAAGGACGACATTTTAAACAACTTCTTCTTGTTCTAATAATAGACGGTCAACCTTGCTTACCGAAGCAACTGCAAAAAATTATTCTTGCCACTAGACTGAATTCGCCTATACGTATACAAAAAAATCGAGTGCAGGTATATCACCAAAAGTTTCTTCCGTGTATCTCGAAAACTAAACCCGATCTCCTAATATGTGCGAAGGGAAAAGTTGTTCAAAATTGCGTCCTTTATTATATTTAAATTTCCTCAAATCGGTGAGGTCGCCCCTAATCTACAACTTTACATACTTTCTAATACATCTATAATTTAAAGAAAAGGATCTTTTCCAAATTTGTTTCAACAGTTAAATTCGCTATTCAAAAATAAAAATTGCATTTACATACATTATTCCTTTATATCTTATTATTCGAAATAAACTAATAATATCTGCTGCCCTTAATTTTAATTGTGATTTTCATCTCTTCAGTGTGGATAATTGTCGACGAAAACATGCATACTAAATTCTTTTTTCAGAGTTATCGTGTAAAATTTCAGTTCGACAAGCCGAGGAGATGCTGTTTCAAAAACTGCACTTATATCCTGTCCTTAAACCAAAAACGAGCTAAACGCCATATGGTTCCGAGGCACGCGTTCAATCGCGCCTATCGTTGAGTTATCTACATGCGAGGATATTTTTGGTCCTCTTCGACACAAGTGGATTCGAGGTCAGCTGGTCTTCAAGATCTGAGAATAAAACATTCTCTCGAGTGCTAGTGAGGTCTTACTGCGAAATTGAATTTTCCACTTGTACAAGAATACTGTAATATGCTTGCTTCTAATATTAGTAATATATGCCAGTATTTTAACTTCACTCTATTACAGATACCGCGTTATCCATAGCTGTGAGGAAGTAAACCATAAATAGCTGAAAACATGTCACCTGTGCCTAGTCTAACCAATTCTCCCGTTTTTCCGGTAACTTCCGCACTTTAGACTAATTTTTTTTACATTCTCTCGTATTCCGAACTGATCTTCCGTTTCTCCCGCAATTCCCATTAATCATTGAAAACCGGGAATTTTTTGTTTACGCCAGTACTATAATCGATAACTTAGACTTGTACATCATCTTTTTTATAAGAAATCCATTAGAATTTTTAATCTGTGCACAAGAAGATAAAAAATTACTTAATTTTGCAGCATTGGATGTATGTATGTATGTATGTATATATATATAAGTTGCAATCGAATGAGATATAAATATATAATATAAATTTATTCATTTTATAATTTGTGTGTGCAATAATATAATACTATGTACAAATTAGTTACTTTGTTTACTATACATCGTTCGTCCTATAAATGTGCATATTTGTTGTAATCATACCGTAAAAAAGTCTCCTTTAATCTCTCGTAAATTCATACCAAATTTTTGGTTACGCTACCTTTTTGTTACTGACATTTGGCCATTCTAACCGCGCTCAAAATCACTACATCATTATTTCAGTTTGTCTCAACCAACCTCTACCACTATTATTTTCCACCAAACCTATAAACCTTAGTCCAATTTTCCATTAAAGTAGAATCCATCCATAAGTCAGCCTAATTATATACTTACTTGTATAAATCAATGTCACTAAGATTTATTTCAATAAATTTTTCATTGGTTAAATCATTTAGATTTTCGAATTCCTTGTGTCCACTACAATAGACCAATTTAATCTTTACTACTTTGAGAACAACAAATTTGCTAGTTCTACAATAAACTAAAGAAAAGACATACTAAATTAAGATTGAGAGCAGTATTAATAGAAACTACTTCTCGGTAACTTAGAAACTCTGGAGAAACTGTTCCAAATTTGACAGCGCAACTTGATTCGAGAAGACGAAGTCAAGATGATGGTATCCTTATTGGATTACAATTATACGAGGGAAAAGTAAGAGGTTACATGACTATGCGAAAAATATTCTCCAAGATTAATGACATTAATTAAAACTTAGTATGGTAATCCAACATTCATTAGAAGAACAATTGACCAGTAGTTATAAACAAATAGAAAAATTGGTGGGAAGTTCTTGTGCTGAAGCCAAAACCAGCATTAGCATACTGTCCTCGGTAATCCAGACCTCTGTAACGCTAAGCGAATCCTACCTACCCAGTGGCAAAATATAGCTGCGAGAGTATGTCATCAGGTTTCATGAAAATATCGATACGATATAATAAATTGCTATATAAATAATATTATTATTATTATTCAATATTTTCGGATCCTTTTTTAATTATATAGGCGTCAGTATAGATTGGTCTTAAGTGCGTTTGTGAGACCGCTTCTAAAGCTCATAATTAAGAGGACATATAAATAGTAATAATAGATAATTCTATAAAAAAAGGTTTTTAATACATTTGCTTTATTCGATCGGGCATAAACCTCTTCGTAATTAATATACACAACAAGAAAAATTGGATTTGAATTCTATTTGGGATTTGTACGTACTATATAATAACGCATTGACGGTTTGCGAGATCGCTTATAGTAGTTACGTAAGTTTCAACGTTTACGCTGATTAAGGGTTAATATTTGCATATAGGTCATCTTTTTCACCATTGTTGAACTTCCTACACGTAGGTTACTTTTAAAAATCTTATTTCTTTAACCAAAATTATTAGTACTATCAGCATGTTTTTTAAGTACTTAGCATACATTTCGAGCTGCTCCTATGGCTTTCACCCGAGTTTAAATTCAAACAGTGTATTAAAATGAAATTTTAGTAGAATATATTTAGTACTATAAGTAGTACTGCTAAATAAATAACGACTGAAACTGATGTGTAGTAATTAGTCGTCAGAAACATGTTACGTGTGACAATATTATGAGGGAAGAGAACCGAAAAGGTAATATGTACAACTTTCCGTGTTTTGAATTTTGTTGCCCTTGGATGTTTATGCTAATATGTGAAAAAGAAACGAGGCGAGATAAACCAGACATTCTTGGCGACTACAACGAAAATTCGCGCGTTCGTGCCATGAGCTTGGAAATCATTTCCCTTAGCATCAACGTTGAAGAAAAGAAATGCAACAAGATTATTCGCTTAAAAAGTAATTTCCGGTTTTTCTCGCGTGATTGTGGAAGAAGTTTGATTTAATATTTGCGTGATCTGGCGGCCACGCGAATTATTAGCATCTATACCGCAACGTGATTCGGAAACAGAATGCCGAAAAAACACGATACTCGTCTACTAATCTTGAAAGATAGCTGATCGATCATGCTTGTTTACGAACGCCAACCGTGAAAAGGAATAGCACAATTTAGATGGCATTTCTATAAAAACTTTTCATACATTTCTATTTTGTTATGAATTTCAATTATTATAGGCTGTTCAATTTTTTGTTTATCTACGAACTAAATGGTGTAGCGCTAGAAAAATATACGATGCCATTTCAAAGATTCAAGTTCTATTTCATCAAATTTAAATCATAAATGAAAGAAAATTTGATAACCACTCCCTTAATCACCTGTTCGCGAAATACTAATTTGAAGCTTTTGTTTCTATATTTTATCACAATAGGCGAAAAACTTTGATATATACAGATATCCAACAATTACTTTAACATTAATTCTACTTCAACATAAATATTTATTTTCCTATCTTGTTAAATCAACGTATTGGATACTACTACATATATCTATATGAGTGTAAAGGAAGATTATACAAGTTTCCCTGTTTCCTTAGTCAATTATACATTAACACGCATATTGCTCTACATTGTAAATTTGTGTAAAAAATCTACAAGTGTTTTTCATAAAACCTTTCTATGTATAAGTATATACATTGTATATACATCGATCGCAAGAAAAACTGCAACAGCATAGAACAGCACGAATAGTAAAGAAAGTATGGTCGTCAAAGAAGAAAGGAAAAAACGATGACAGGTATGGAGGATGAGGAGGAAAAAGGTGGGACTTGCTACTCGTAGGGTGGCCAGAGGTTTTGGCTTTGACGTCGGGGCGTCGCGACGGTGTTTGCGTAGCACTTTCATTAGCCTGCCTCAAATTACTATAGTTCAAACACGGTGCACCACCGTCACTTGCTGGCATGCAGAGGCGATTTCGTTTCGTTAAGGCAAATATCGACGCTAAATAGAGAGTGAGAACGAAGGTAAGTGCGAAGATGAACGAAGGAGAAGATGCGAAAAGAGAAGGAGGATTGTTCTTCTTCGAGTTTCGTATCCACGCTCGGATAGGTGGATGAAGAATGAGCCACAAGGGACGACAGACCGTAGAGAAAGAAAGGCGAAGGAGGACTGGTCCGAATGGACAGTTGGATGGACGGTGTGCCATTATTGCTTCTGTGAAGATTGGTTGCCTGTGAGACGCAAGCTGTGGAAATATTACGTTTCGCGGTGCTATACAAAAACGACAAAAATTCGTGGAAAGAAGAAATCAGGACGGTGAAGAAAAATGGTGGGAATGACGTTGACTCCGACAACATGGGATCGTCCATTCATATTACATAGAAGGAAAGCATAAAATTTTCTAGGTTGATGGCGGAATCAAAAATATGAAATATCCAATGTTCAATACCGGGTTCAAGATCGATACCGTATTTGAAGATCGATCCGGAGCTGTCGCTAGAATATAACCACGAGTACGAACTTCACAAATGGCCTCAGGTGCGAGCAGAAATCATCCAACATTCGTAACCAAACGCGCGACATTGATCTTCCCACCGTGGATACAGAGGGGGATATCGAACATTTCGAGGACAGTTTGCACGGGACGAACATGTGTACAGCAAATCCTTCGGGATTATAGGCCGCATGGCTGAGGACGATGTTGAAATATGTCCGTGGGCCACAGATATCACGAACCTTTGAATTACGACGGATTCGTAATCGAACGTCCGCAGTTAATGGGTGACTTGATATAATACGTAGCATCTATCGTAAACTACAAATATACTTTCGGAACATAAATGCCATAACCATTGCTATGCCAATGGTGGAGCGTAAGTTATAAAGTACGGCAAGAAACTATCGACCACAGACATCAATACATTATGTTCCGCGTAATATCGAGGGTGGAGCACTTAACTTTATCATCCAAACACATCTCCCTTGCTTTTGTTGACTCGATGAAATATTTGTGGAAAAAATCGTTTAGATCGAGCCGGAAAATATTATGATTTACGAGACACATGCATCTAACTCGTACTTTTCAGAATACCAGAGTTAAAGATGAAGTTTTAATTTGCAATACAACCTTTTTATATTACTTCGATCGTTGCTAAGGCAAATTACTAAAGTGATCCATTGTACCTATAATTCTATTTGGAATCTTTTAGTCGTCTCTTCTTTCATTTCGTATAAAATTTAAGGTCAAAATGATTAAAGTCAATTATATAGTTTTTTAAATATTCGGGTGTTTTTAATTATATGTAACACCGATTATGTTCTTTTACATTTTATCTAGCGCATTCTGTTCGTATTTAATATAAATTACGGTTTACTGTCTTAAAACAATGATTTTAATTTACTATATATTATAAAAAATTCATTTTTATTGGTAGTAAATAAGAATAGATATACTAAAAACGGGACAAACTGAAAACGCAATTAAAATCTACAATGCAGAATTGTAACCATTTTAATAAGTAAAACAATATACTATTCTGTTACGTTATGTAAAAGGTAAATAAATATTATTCTTCTTTTGTCAATTTATTTTATTTTAGTGATTTATCTCAAATATTAAATCTTCTGTTGAAGTGAATAGGCATTAAAATCAAGGACTATATAATTATAATTATTTCTTAATATTAATTATAATTATCATATTTTTAGTTATTAGATTAATTCAGTTTTCTGTATCATTAAAAAATTGAGAAACAGAGAAAAGTTTACATCTAATACTGAGAATTTAGAATACATTTAACTTAACCCAATACGACTTTATACAAATATGCTATTAATATTAAATATACTTCATACATAAACATATTTGATGATATAGGTATCTGAAATTCATCATAAGCAGTAGCTTATAAATGGCAAAATATTGACATTTTGTTTATATGTCTATGAGAGTATAAAAAGTTCACAAATTGTAAATTACTATGATTATAAATCACACTCGCATACATATAAATAAAATGTCAATTTAATACGCATAATAATTCGATTATATAACGCGATAAACTTTTTTTAACGATATGAAAAAAGGTAATTTAAGCATACACCTAAATGTTCATTATAATCGAATTAAACAATGCGACTACAGTTTCTAACGTGAATATATGCGAAAATCATTAATCGTGGTCTGAAAAGTAATGCTGGCCGAATAAGCTCGACGCGATAACGATTCGGGAAAAAATACAGTTGGCACAGATCCAGTCGTGTTTACTGTTGAAATTTGTCTTTGTGAGTCGGCTAGAAACGCGTGCACACGGCACACGCGATGTAACACGTACAATACCGAAACCGTGGGTCGCCTGAATTAAATATGCCTTCGTCACAGGCCCGCCTTCGCGGCTTTCCTGGTATAAATGCAATCTGGTGCCGCGAATGCGGTAAATACAGAATAGACCGTAGGCCTATGTGTACGAATACGTCGCGGTACATGAAAAACGCATTTTATTTATCGCGTCGCATACAGACCCGTCATATTTTCATACATGCAGCATTCAATGCTTGATGAAAGTCGTCCTACCTCAAATATCGAACTTTTCGTTATTGTAGCTAGTTCAAACTCACAAGTTCGTTAATGTTGGAAGGCAAAGAATACAGTATATAATATAAATGTAGTGGATGTAAAAAGTATTCGTACAGCAGTCAATTTCAACAAAAACTGAATAGAACTTCGTTTATAACAAAAATATGTCAACGAAAAGATTAAAGATGGGTTGAAACCGAATTTATAGATTTGCGAAATTCGAATGCAAATCTTTGCGAGGTCTCGAAACCGTTGAAACTCTCAAAACTCGAATTTTTTGAAACCCTGAATCAGCAATTAAGATCCTCATAATTTTCCTTCAGAAAGTCAAATTATTTATTTAATTTAATTACATGAAACTTTTTAGTTACAATTTAAACAAGTCAATAAGCGGAAAAACTTCATGAAATATAAATTGATTTTCATTTTTGTATTTTTTTTTCTTGTTATAAACGACCATTATAAATTACAGTTATCGATTATATGGCATAATATATGATTATCGGTAATATAATTGCATCGATTAAAGTGAATCTAAAGTTTAAACGCAAGTTCTATTGGATTATTAGGTAAATAAATTTATATCATAATAATATTCTCATTATTTATGCAAAGTATTATTTACTACAGTTTCGAGAATTTCGAATTATAAAATTAGCGTCAAATTTCAAATTTCGAGAATTCGGAATATTTGAGTTTCGAAAGGTTTCGAGTGTCCCATCCGTAGAAAGATGTATACATATTCTATACAAACTGTTCATTTATGCTCGCAATAAAAATGTTATCTAAAGTCTTGAACGAGGTCGAAAATGCACGTGTAATAAGTATTGATATAGTTCCTGTTTAATAATATTATATATGCAAAGAATTACAAGGTAATCCATAGAATGGATTCATAACTCGGATTCTTGAATTCAGTCAATGAATGAAAGTGAGGGGAAAATTATTATAAATCTTCATAACAAGTGCACAACTTTACGCTAGATTTCGGAAATTGTCAATAAACCATGGTCAACAATTCAAGGAGACATTGACAGATATGGAGATAGAAAAATTTCAAAAAATAGAGCAAGAACCAGACGTACGAAAAATAAATGAGTAAAAATCCAAAGGTTAGTGGAATAAATAACGCAGTTGAACTTAAAAATAACCTTAACGTCGATGTATGTAGAAGTATAGTGTGTAATTTCTTACGAGAAAGAGGATACCATGTCAGAGTAGCTCGCAAAAAATATTTTATGATTGAAGTAAATAAAGAGAAGCGAATGCAATTCACAACGGAATATGTAAATCTTCCAATGGATCACTGAAGCCGCGTTATATTCACCGATAAGAGTAAATTTAACATATTTAGATCAGACGGATGATGTATAGTATGGAAGAAAAAAAGTACTTAGTATAAGAAAGACAATTCGACAGAGCGACTACAGACAAGCGACTCTAAAGCACGGCAGAGGATTGGTCATAGTTTGAGGCTGTATGAGTGCGAATAGTTTTGCATCGCTCCATTTTACTGATGATATCATCGACCATAGAGTGTATATTAACATTATAAAAGTATATTTTCAGTCTAGTGCAAATAAAATGCAATTGCAAGACGATTATAGGTATCTTTTTACAAGATAATGATCCCAATCATAATGCTTATAATACAAGACAATGGATACTGTATGATGTACCACACAAGTTAATAGTTCCTTCCACGGTCTCCAGACATCAATATCATAGAACAATCCTTCAAAAAATAATTTGAAGAATATTCTTTTACGAGAATGGAATCAAATTCCCAGCATTATTACCAAAAATTTAGTAAGATCAACATCATGAACGCTTGAAGCGATTATACGATCAAAGGGAAATCTCACTAAATATTAATAACAAATCTTTTTATATACAAAATGTTCTTAATGTATAGAAATTAATCGACTTTATTATAAAATTAGAAGTGTAGGAATACTTATTACGCGTGTATTTTCGACCTCATTCAAGACTTTTGTTAATACTTTCATTGAAAATATACATAAACAATTTAATTTTAGTGATATTTGTTTTTGAGGTTTCTAAGAATATGTATACAACATTCTGTTGACATTTTTTTGTCATAAACTCAGTTATATTAAGTGTTTGTTGATGTTGACTGCTGTACCAATACTTTTTACACTCACTGTATGTACAAAAACCGTCAGATTTCCACCAAAGAAGTAATTGTATCGAATTAAATAATCAAATTTTGATATAATTGTGGCGCAATCTGGAAGTCGTCGAGGCGAACGGAATGGAATGGTCGAGTTTCGACCGTTAGACTCTCGAATCTCGAAACATTGCCCGTTGGTCTCGGCGTGAGAGGAAGTTTCCTTCCAAGCGTTCGTCTGTTCCGATGCACGCATCTCCCCATCGCAACGGAAAAGACAAAAAAAGTCAGTCGTCCTATGTCTCTCAGCGAGTACGTATCGAGCCGAAAAAGATAGCTAACGAGAACGCAGCAGTTAACGCGTCCTGTATCCGCGCACACCGTATACAATAAAATACATAACGTAACCCGATCTGACGTGTATGATCATTTATAGCCCTGATCACTTCATAATCATTTATGTTAGTATGATAAAAAGGCAATTTTGTCCCTCTCAAGTGTATAGTCTTTTATATTATCATTTGGCGGCCACATGAGAAGAACTTTGTTGTGACTTCGGTACGTATCGTTTATGGCACGCATTGTCACCTTCGAGAAACTTGGAAGTAACCATATCTAAGTAGCAAGGGACATCGTCACTAATTTAGTTTATTTTCGTTGGAGGCCGTGAAATCTTGCAAGGGACCAGTCACTTCCTCGTTGGTGACAAAATACATACAAATTGACGTGTCATAAGCGGCGGGATTTCCCAGGGTAAGAGATAATTTTTTGGATCATCTTGCGGACCGTTACGGCCACGGTTTCGGCCTGAGCTGGGGAATTCCGCGATGTTGCCGAAGTTCCGCTCACCCTTGGTTGCGTCAACCACCCCTGTAGTCCCCACCCTCAACGGACTTCGCAGCGACTAGGCGGAGGGAGTAGGGCCCGGGGCAGACAGTTTTTAGAAATATTAAAATGACAGAATCGAATAGAAGTTAAACACGATCACATCGGAAGCACGCGTAGCTTCAAGTTAGAATTATAAAATACAAACTTGCTAACTCGTCGCATCGCCATCATCTTCGTCGGACGCATACATCGCTTCAACACATTAATTGTTCTTCGTATCGGAAGCACATTGGCTTTGAGCTTGTTAACTTTGCCGCTTCAGTATTAACTGGTTACAAATAAAGTGTCGTTAAATAAATCTTATCACGGTCCCAAGGCCGTCATTTCTTCGGGTGGTCCTTCGAAGCTGAGTGAACAATTATTCAACGGCGTACATACACATGTACATGTGTGTGTACATGAGCTATACGCAGGCCTGCGAGTGAGCACGAGCAGCGTGTACCACCAGAGACCAAACAAACTTGATAAGTGAACTGTTTTCGATTTTCTGTTTTTGAAGTCATTTGATAATTCAAATGGAATATCTTAATTATTCAAAGCGAACAGGAGAAATTCTTGATGGATTGAGAGATATAAGCATTTTTATTATATGTATACAGGGAAATAACTCGACTAATTCGAGCGAAGCAGGTGAATAATATGATTAGTTCACGGAGGATATTAATGTAGGGATTATTTTAATTAAATCCCACGTAAACGGGCTCATGGTACGATGAGGTAGAAATTGCCATTTTACAATAAAATAAAGGTTTATTGAAAATAAGATAACAATAACGCACAATCTACACTCACAGAAATCTCTCGCTTGACTCGCACTGGAAACTCTCTCTGATCTCACTCACGCACGTTTTTCACGCATCCTATATCTTCACACGCATTCATTCTCTGTTATTCTATTTTCCTGTTTCTTTCACTCATCTCAGACATTCGTAGGACCCAATCAGTCATGTCCACAAAAAATCTTGCATAGCCACGCACCCTCCGTTCACACGTCAAACTCCAAACACGCGGACCCAAACACTCTTCAGTCACGCGCCATTTCATAAACATTTTCGCGACATTGTGTCTCCTACATTAATGTTTAACAATTTCACTGAAGAATGTAGGTCGCACTGAATACTAAAATCTATTAATATTATTTTTGTTCTTATTAATATTTGTATGTCATTTCAACCCTTTAGTCTAATGATATTAACTTTATTTACGTGATTCTTCCTATTTCTATATCACGGAGAAGATAAACTGTTTTATGTTTACTATTTATTTTAAGCGTAACTTTAACTTTTTATATAGATTGTTTGAATGAAAGATTATTAGAGTATCTATGGCGTTGAATTAATGTGTACAATTTTAACAACATGAGAAAAACCCCTGTATAAACCGGAAACCAAATGCTATAACAGTTTTATAAATATGGGACTAATTTAGAACGTTTTAAACTTTAAAATTGCTCTCCTCTAAACCTACGAAAACGTGACTTATCAAATTCTTCCCCTGTGGTCTTCATTTAAGTCTGATCATAGATTCAATGGTCCAAAGGACTCCTTCCAGAATGCTAAAAGTTTTAAAATTTACTCGTTATGAAAGTTCGTCCGCTTCTTAACATTGCCCTTATCTATATATTAGTTCTAGCTATCTACCTAAATATTAGTTAATTCAAGTAATAGAAACGAGTTTTCAATGCTAATTTTTCTATTAAACTTGTAGGGAAAAAGGAAAATGAGTTTGCGAAGTATATTTTGCGAAATAAACTGATTTAATCAGCTTTAGATCTACATAAGATATCGAAATAAAAATTATAGTGAAGTGTATTGGCTTTAGTGATTTTAATGCATTTTACGATATCTCTGTTTAGAAAGATTCCCACATTTTATTTTTTAAGTGCGCTAGAAAAATTAGCCCCAGAAACTGATTCATACATGAGCCATTGTGCACCAAATCAATTACTATTGTACTCGAGATATGTCTGAAATTTTGTTTAAAATGAAATATGTTACAATTCATTCGAAAATAGGTGGATTTAATTCATCATTTTCCTGGTGTCAGAATTGTTAAAAAAACTCAAGAGGATAGTACTTTATCTTCACAAATGAATTTTTATCTCTGAAATTGTCAAATATAAGAATATTTTCATTTTAATCGCAATAGGTAGTTTTTTTTTAACGGATTTTTTGTTTTATTCGTAGAGTTATGTTTCCAACGCATAAATAATAAAAATATTTCTATTTTAAAGACTCGACCGCCCAATCAAAGTTTGAAAACGTTTAGGAATATATATTAGTATTCTATATTTCGAAGTATTTTCCCTTATTTTGTAGCACTTTCTGTAACTTTTCTGTCAAGTTTCAGGTTTTGTTATGGAAAGATAAGATTTGGTTGAATGCGATGAAATCGTCAAGCTTCAATTGTCTGCATATGCCTAATGCTTACAGCCTAGTGAAATAATTGCAGCTTCATCATATTATGTAATAATTTATTTTCATATCTAGAAATCCGATAATATACCAAGAATTGCAGGAAAGCAATTATAAAGTACTAACATTCCTACGAAAATGAGATACCAAGTCTATCAATATGCGCAAAAAAATTCTGGAAAAATGAAACTGATTCTCGGTTCTTGAAATAGGAACAAATTGATATAATCGTTCTAAATAGTGGGGAAAGCTGCATAACTTAAAGTGATAACTATTCTCTACACGAAATAACGCGTCGACAAGGCCGACGAGGAGCGATGAGAAGTGCGAAGTCTTGCAATATTCACATGACCCCTTGCTAGCTCGACCTCTGCGCTCGCCACTGTGTCGACCCTCACGAAGAGGGTCTCCTGCTGGAACACTTCATTTATCAGGCTCCGACATCTCGTCGGGTTGCCTGGATTTAATTACCCGAAACAAGTCGCCGAAGGGGATGACTCTCTGGCTTCTCTGGCAAACTAAACCGAAAAGGCAGTGAGGGCGAAATGAAAGTACGAGAATGAATCGATCATTGGGGAAACGGTTCAAATATATCGGAGACAAAAGGTTCAAACTGCTATAAATTACCGACGATTCTTTCTGATAGGCTCGCGATATTCGAATGCAAGCCGGGTAATACGAAGAAAGTTGAAAAGTTCGTTATAATGGATTTCCTTATCGAGAGTATAATCAAGGGAAAATAATTATTATGAAACGTACCATGATTAAGTCAATTAAGCAATCATTCCGCCGTTGATTACATCTTCCTCCAGTGCTTCCCGGTAGCTTCTCTCCACAAAGACAAGTAATTATACAGGAGCGAAAACTTTGTCGAAAGTTCGAGCAGGATGCCCGGGGAGGTCGATCTCGACGTGTAGTACGCGAGGAGAACAGTTTCACGCTGTGTCGTTGTAATGCGACGCGCGTGGCACGCGGCAAAACCAAGCACGATTTGTCACTTTACGTCGTCGGAGATAACGGTTATTTACGGCGTTCGCGTGATTGAACCGTATTTCATAATCGCACTCCACTAAACTTCCATAGCGTAAAACGAACGTACAAGAAAAAACACAGGCGTTTACAGTGGCACAGGCTGGTGGTACAAAAACAAGATTAATCGTTCTACTTGAAAGTAGAATTTCAGGTAAAAGAAATTCTGCTTTTTCCCATTAGCGCTTCGTAAACTTTTCCACAGCAGCTCAATGGAGCTTGCGTTATACTGGCCACCGGTACCTACGCTAATGGTAAAATCCATGTCGTACATGACGCGGTGGTCGTTGTTGTCACACAGAAAAGCAGTGGGCAGCGGGCCACTAATGGCGTTGAACAAAAAGCTAGCCATAAACCTACGGCGAAGTGTGACACCGTGCAGGGGCTGCGAGAAGGGTGTCAACGGTAGTTGATATCGCCTACTTCCGGCACGACTTTGCACACGGCAATTCCTCCCGGCCTAAAAGGTCCAATGCGCGTTTCCTTTGTATACGAATTCCCCGCCACTATCACCGCTTCGCTAAATAAACGCTGCATCATTAATCCACCGACTGAACTTCCTCGCCACTGCCCGCGAATTTGTACAACAATGGGGCTAAATTTCATGATTCCATAAATCACCAGGCCCACAGCGCGCCTGGTCCAATGGTAATTACAATGACCGTGATTTTCAATCGGCTACATCGGCGAATTTAAATAACACGGAAGCTCATTGTCAAATCGAACTAACAGTTTAACGCGCGAAACTTCGAGGAGATTTTACTTTGTCCGGCATTATTGTGGAAATCCCTGGTCAGCGTTCGATGTAATTTTAATCGACTCGATTGTTAAAATAGAGTTTACTCGTTCACAACACGATATTTTGTTCCCGTTCATTTTAGCACAGCGAATTATGATCGTTTCCCTTTAACTGAACATGTTCTGATAATCCATTTTCCTGCGACACGTGAGATGAAAACGAATTAAAAATTCGATAATATACCTATACAATCATAAACTTACGCTACAAAGATATTGAAATTGGACTATGCCAATTAGACAATAATGGAATATTATACAGAGAACTACTATGCAATTTTTTAAATAGATAATGAAAAGAAAATATAGATATAATAATAATATGCAAAGCATGTGAAAACCATCTATCGTCATAAAATTATTTAATATCAAAGCTTACATTTATTTTTTCTTTTTAATTTCACAAAGTGCTTATTAATACGTCATACCCGTAATTTAGGTTTCACGTAACAGAATTTCATGGCTCGTCGTATTTCATAAAATGAACACACAATGTGACGTTGCGAAGCAATATCTCGCGTTATTAGTCGTTCCAAGTAACCCCTCGTATTTCTCGCCTTTTTAAGAGACAGAGAGCAGAGAGTTGTCGTTGCTAACGCTTGATTTGCTGTTAACGCAATAAATCGGTGCACCTTTCCGCGGGCACAGAGACTTTAAATAAACTGGTCGAAACGAAATTTGAACGGTGGTCCGAGGTCTGGGTGCCAGCAGCGGAGGTGGGTGGTCGACCAAAAGTGTCTTTGATTTCCGGAGCAACCAGCGAGGGAGAGTTGCCCTGTACACGGGAATGGCGCTTCATTGTTGCCCGCGCAAGTACGCAATTAATTTCTGTCTGCGTTCGCCGCGGGGAAATGCAAATACGCGGGGAGATTTTGCCGGAGTAATTCGGAAGTGGCGTGGTATACCGCGCGCATTATGCCGTTTTCCTTCTCTCTTCCTCTGCCCCTTCTCGTCTCGTGGCGAGCCTCTGTAGCAGAGTCCGCGCACAGGCTTTTCCTGGCCTGTTTACGCGACCAAACGGCGCGGCGCGCGGCATTTCGTATGCGTGATCAGCCGTATTTTAGCGCCACGAATACATATCATTTTTTGGTTAGACAGATAAACCTAACTGCAACCTAACCAACCACTGTCAGTCTCAAGAGGATTCAACTGCTTTATAATTATAAAGCTCTTATCTTTTCTGTCGCGTTCCGACTGCCGATGAACTCACAATAAGCGGTAAAAGTGGTATGTATGTACATATCTTGTTTGTTATCATCCTGCTTTCTCTGCTACGGTTAGATGTGTTCGTAATGGAAGACGTTTCAAGCCGAGTCGGGTTGAAATAACATACGTCTAATGGTGGAAAGGTTCGACTGTATTTTCAAGAGTTTTAACCCTTTTAACGCTGTGAAGCTATAGGTGCGTTTCGAAAAATTCTTCACCATGTGCTATAGAACTATATATGTATCCAATACTATCATTGCTATTGCACTTAAAGATAAAAAGAAAAGTAATGGTAACGAATTATTATTGTACTTTACATTTGATAGAACTTAGCTGTATCAGAATGTTTGCCTGTGTAATATTGGTATATGATTATATATTTCGAGGAACTCTATTTTGAAATTTGTCACACACAAAATAATTACCGTTTAAATAAAAAGAAAAGTATAATCTACTATTTTTAATGTCAATAATACAAGGTGTCCCAGTATTGAAGGTACAGTCGAGGAGCGAATGATTCTGTCTGGAAAAATAAATCGATACTAAAGAATAAAATATTTTCAGTTGAGGATTTGTTTTCGAGGAGCTCAACTTTAAATATTCTCCGAGTACGCGTGCACTTAACTACGCCTGGTTGAATGGATCTCGATATAAATTATATGTCGTTTATAAATAGCACTAATATCATTTGTAATGTTGATTCCTTATCAATAGAATGATCAATTTTCGTCCCTGTCTATTTATAGAGGGTACATGGCATCCATGTATTCTTGATTTGTATATCTGATATCTAACCGTTGCGAGGAATTGCTAGAAACTGCTAGTTAAAGCCGAAGATAATAACATACTAAAACAAGGTACGATATTATGTGAAGTGCCCACGATATCCTGTTAGCACGATTGTGTAGAAGTGGAAATGTGAATAAAAGTGTGTATCGAACTCCGTTCAACCATATCGCAATTAAGTGCATGCTTACTTCGGGAGTATTCAAAGTCGATTTCGACAAAAACAAAACCTAATATGAAAAAATTGTATTATTTACTTTAGATTTATTTTTTCATGTAGAATTACCGCCCCTTCGGTTATACCATCAATACTGAGACATCTTATAGTAATAAATGTTAAAGCTTTTGCACTTTAATGTTCAAATAATTTTAAGTACAATTGATATATCTTGTGTTAAATGTGAAAAACCATTCAACTAAGCGCATGCTTTAATGGCAAATTAAGTTTAAATCAAGCTTAATAATAATTTTTAAGCTACCAATGGGATCTTTTGAACATCATCTTATAAACTGTAAGAGCTGGGTTCTTTCCCTAAATGTACAAACGGGTCATGATAGAAAGCACGTATCTCTTATTCCTTACATATCTGAAAATTAAAGCAATCGGAGGCGGACACCTAAAAACCTTTTCCTGTCAGTACAGCCGTTGATACCACTTGGCGCTTAGGAGTAGAGTCTCTGTTTCGTGGACAAAACATAACAGGGTTTTAAAGGACTCGACGAGGATTAGGAGTAGGAATGGTATGAGTGGTAAAATTCCTGTGGTTACGAAAGACACGTAGGGTAGGATGATTCGGGCGGGCTTCGTAAGGGAAGGATACCGCTGATTAAGGAACGAGTTAATGATTGTGATTCAATTATTTTGTGCAAGCATAATTATTTAAACAGTATAAAGTCATTCAGAGAAGCTATATTACACAGCAGTGACAAGAAAGATACTAAAACTACTTTCATCATTGAATATTTCTTTACGTTTCCATATTTAAACTACAACACTGTAAACTATAAAATTTCATAAAACCCACTCACTCACAAACTAATTTAGATACATTTAAATTTAAGATTTACTATTGGGATCTAATTTGTAAGTGTGAATTAGACCGATTAATTTTATATTGATAAAATAAAAATAATGATTTTGTTTGCTTTTATTTTACGTCACGTTCCTTTTATTTTTGCATAAGACCATTACAAACTGACAATTAGAAGTCCAAATTATAATTATTTTACCTGGTACTTTAATTTAATAGTAAATAAATCATTGGTTTTTAGCTCCTATTCGTTTGATATTTTGAATCAGTCTGAAATACTCCATTACACGTAAATGATGAAGAAATATACAAAATAATGACAAATTCTTATTTAATCTAACTCTATGTCAATATGGTTCAATTTAGATTCAATTGAATAGGTGCAAGCAGAGCATTTAGACTGAGCTAATTTTGTTACAACACGGCGCATGTAATTGTACGCAAGAAGAGGCGCACGCTGCCACAAATGAAATGCAACTAGATGCACGTGTTTCCTATTGAACATACGTTACCCTTGCACCTTCTTGTGCAATACTCTATTCTAGTATTAACTCTTTGCACAATTCACCGATTTCCAAAAGCGAAAAACGTAGACTTTGAACAACCTCGTAAAATGTATTTAACGTCAGAGTAAAGCTATTATCAAAGTTTCAAAATGTAGTTAATCTTAATCCAGAATCCAACACAAACTTAAAATATTTTGGGAAGTGACTAGTTGCGATGCGCTGGTGTTTACAATAAATAGTTTCATTATAATCGACTGGTGTTTATATTGTCGCGACAGATCGATTGTAAATAAAACAGTTAAGATATAATATACTGTAAATATAGTAAAAAATGTTGGTTTTACGACATTTCAAGGAAGAAATATATATTATAATTTTCTGATTACATTTATATTAGGACTACAAATTAATTATGAACCTTTGGAATTTTATATTTATTTTAATATTTATTTACGAAAAAATCAAATACAGTTTAAATATTTAAAATTTTCCGCATTTTTACATTTATCAAGAAAATTCATTTAAAAAACAAAATAGTTGCGAGTTTGAATTGATAAAGGTGCCAAGAGTATAAAGCTAAAGATACTGAATTATTTGTACACTTAATACAGGTTTCTCTTAAAGTTGACATTATTATTGTAAATTCATCCTTGTTAGCAGCAATGAGATAACGTAAGCAATACATAAGTAAATAATACTTAACCTGACAGATTTTTGGCAGTAGAAAGGTAAAATTATAGAAAACTGTAAATGTTCAAATAAGCTTGTGAAAAGGAATTTGGTAGAAAAGCCGAAAGAGATCTTTTTAAGTGAACATAGTGGTACATACTATCACATTGCTGTCAAACTGCTACAGACTTACTCATAGCGTGAACAGGATAGGGCAAAGTTGCATGGGGCATGCAATTCCTGGAATCTATCATTACATCAAAATTCCCATGTAATGTTGCACAGAAAAAGACACCATTTTAACACTTAACAAGAGTGACGTGGTCATCACCCTTACTAGGTATTTGTTTTCAATATCAAAAAAATTTCATATTCTCCTGTTTAGAAAAAAGAAAATGTAACGATGTAAACGTAGCATGTACTCTTCTTTTGTTGAGTACTTAAATTATCAGTTTTAATAAAAGTTTGCCACCTAATAGTTGAAAAAGAAAGATTGAGACACAGTTTGTTGTTGGCTTTTGCAAATATTGAAGAGGTAAAAATTGCCCCCAAAGTCAGGAAAAGAAATAAGAGAAATAAAAGAATATGTGCAATCTAACGAAGGTTACATCTCGAAACATTTGAGTGCAAAAACAGATTTGATAAAAATAATATATTAAATTAATTTATATTTATAATAATATATTAAATTATATTAGATGATATGTTAAAAATTATTTCTTATTAAATTTTTAATTAAACTAAAAAAGTAATTAGAAAAAAATAATGCGCTTGCAGGTTTTTTCCCCTTTAAATTCATGGTACAATTTCATCGTTCAGTAATATTCCAATTCTTTTTCAGAGTTGAAACATCTGGTTAAATGGATTTGTATGGTATTAGAAGTTTTATTTTTGCACCATGATACTTTCATACAATAATTACGTTTTATGCTATCATTTTATCCTGCTTTTGATTTCTCTTAAACATAAATACACAATTTATTATTCAAAAGTATCTCCAGAAAGGATTTTCAATAATGAAACACTGAAACATAACTAAAATATCTACCTAATGTATAAAAATTGGATATTTAGAAAAGCAGTAAAAGAAGGCATTTATTGTTTGCCACTGACGCATGTATATTTTCTACCGGAAAAAAGCCATGTGTTATATCCAGGCACGATGAGGAATAATAATAAGTATTCTCCTACACTTTCAAATTTTACTTGCATGAGAATTTATTCTTGTGCTCTTATCTGGTATACTGGGTCCACGCTGCTACTTGTGAACAACATTCACCAGCAATGTGAGCAGTTTTACGATCGTCGAACACTGTTCGCTCAGGCGGCGATACGTCAAATAACCTGTTCGCGAACTCAGAAGCTATAACTGTTCGCGAGCTGCAGCGTGGATACGGTGCTGTTTCTGTTCGCGAACATTTTTGCTCAATGTGGACCCAGCATTAAAACAAATTCAATACAACGAAACTAGGCCGGAAATAAAAGATAGTAGGTAACTTGGTTGATATTGACATAATATTTGCATATGACTTGTATTATTATAATTTTATTGTTGCTGATGATAACACAGTTGGATAATCTACATGATTCCAATAAGATAGTGCAACCAAAAATCATATCGTGTGTTTTGAAGAGATGTGGAAAGAGATATATTTGCGACAAAAGGTTAAATTTGATTCGTCGTGGTTTAAAGACTTAACTAAGGGATGACATATTGAATGACCCAATCTTATTTTTTGGTAACTAGGATGTGAGTAACTATGGACTTTGTAATTAAAAATTAACAATAGTCAATCATCCGATAAATTAATGATCTTAATCCTCGAACAGAACACTGTTTATTTGGACCCACATACGGCACTCTGGGTTCTTTCAGATTTTGTGACATTTTCACTCATTTTGAACATGCAGAGAAATCTATAAAAATTCACTGAAATTTGAAGTATGTACTTCAAGCTTATGAAATTCAAATGTTCAAAAGAGTTGAAGAAACTATTTATTTGCCGTCACTTTGTAATATACGGAAAGTTAGAAAATTTCGCTAGGGTCATGAATAAGCCCAAAGCACCATTCCAGGGTTAATAAAGATTTATATTACTGTATTTACTCATACTTTATCACGTTCTAATGCGAAATTACGACTACTTTTTCTGCTAAACTTATGTAACATATAGATGTTTATACATTCCAATGATTAGAAATTATTGCAATAATAAAAAGAAAAAGTTGAATCATTTCTCACATATAATAAATATTTCTATTCGCGAAATCTATAATTTCTGAAATATCTTTTATTATCGTTTCTTCAGAGTATATATGTTCCTTCCTCTATTTCAAGGTATAAAAATGAACGTCGCACTACTTCCTTCCACCGTTACCCATTTCCAGACTGATTTACGTCACAAATGCGACAATACCATAATTGGTAAAAAGACGAAATCGTAAAAATATGATAAAAAATCATAGTGCTGTTATTTATTTTTATTTATCATGGATAAAGACTATCTACATATGAATTTTTTAGGTTGTGAAATCGAATTTGGATCATTGATCATTCTTACGAAAATAAAAAAAACTATTTATCCCTACAAACTGTGTAAGATTTGCAATTTGCACCTTTTATCTATACGTTCCTGGAAATATCTGTTAATAGCGTTTGCGTCACGTGTTGCAATCGCGACGCGGCGTGCATCGTAAATGCACCCCTTTTGTCTTTGTCGTCCACTTCACTTTAGGATAACACGTGAAACGATGTTAAGATGGATACCATTGCGCTATTTTGCGTTGTATTTCTCTCACAACAGTCGTACACGAGATTGTTTCGTGTCCCCTCAGTCCTTGCACTAATATATGTACATACATAAACTACTTTTATAAGGAATAATTTTAATACAAATAAACAAAAATTTTTCACCTGCTTTTGAACATGATTTTGAAGAGATAACATCATATGAGTAAACTCCTAAAAGTCAGCAGTTCTTGATGATAATTTCCGCTGACTTCGATCAATTTTTATCACCAAAACGAGAACTATTAACCGAATAGACATGATTCTCCTCATTTTATTCAGAAAAGCTTGGATTTCCGAAACAATATTTTGTATATTCAGAAAGCTAATTTTTACTATTCTAAAATTATACATAAATCTTTATTTTTCTCTCCTTTTTTTTATAATGTTGGGTTTCATATGTTGTCAACGTGGAAAATAATATCATAATGAACCATTAACGTAAGTTAACTGACGTGAAAATTGAGATAACGAATGGAGTCAATTTGGATTTTGACAATAAGATTAACTGACCGCCTTCTTCGTAAGCAACTTTATTTAAACAATACTGTTACACGTATTTTGGTCAGAATTTAGACGCATAAGGGTTTATTGTATTGCAAAATAAAATGTTAAAATTGATTTTCAATTTGAGGTGAAGACGAAACCAAAGGAAATTTTTTTATAATTATTAAATGTATAATTGTGAACTATCTGTTTAAAATAGAGTTAAACCTTGTGATAAATACTTCAACAAAGGTATGTAAAAGTAAAAAGTCAATTTTCGTATAAGTGCAGAATCACGTGTGTTTGAAGTCCTATACTTTATCTAAAAATGATTTTTGCTCACAACCAAATTTTGCGAAAGTTTCCTAAATATCCCTCAGATACATTCCTATACTTTAATTCAATACGAGCTTTCATTCAAGTTCTTCTCCCTGTATGGTACTGCACAACTTTTTCATATTAAAGAAAAGAAATGCCCGTATTTAAAAAAACTTTGTATCAAATATCCTACATGATATGCTCATTAAACATTTACCATGACTTCGAGTATAACTTTCATTTCCTATAAATATTCTTATATATTACATAAGCTGAACAAACGTTATTTGATAATGTATAATTTGGTTTGAATCAATTCCTGTAGATAGAAATATTCTGAAGCGAAATATGCTTGTTCCGAGAAATTATGAAAATATGATCGTTCCGAAATAAGTACCTATTTTTTCTTATGTTTAAAGCACTGTTCGAAAACTTTCGTTGACTTATAGTAACCTATGTCTAAAAGAATTTGAAGCCTAAATATATATCCACGACAAAGTAAAAGGTTTGATTTTGGATTACGTTTGTATTGTTTTGGGCCACTGTGCAACGTTCCCGCTTGGTTGATCGTTGACGAACAGTTGGAATTTAAAGTCAACTGTGGCGATGCCCGGTGGTAACAGTTTCATCAATGGGCGTCGGCACGGCACCAACGACGACACGGTTCACTCGATTGAAATTCATGGGGAAACGAATTCGTGGTTACGCGCCGTGAGAGATAAGGGACAATTCTCGAAATACACGCGACCCAGTTTTCATCTATGTTCGTAACGGATAAGTGCCGCTTCAAGAGCCCTTTTACAGTCCATGTTGATGTCTCGCCGTCTACACCACTATCGTAGCCATAGATACGGACCGTTTTGAAGCGCTACATCCGCAAATTGTATTGCTAATGCAACGAGGATCTTCCCGGTACGCCAGCCCCTTGTCTTTTAACCGTACATGTGGGATCGATTTTCCCGTGTGCGTTGCCGCGTGCTACTTCTGCGGATGAATGTTATTTTACGGTTCGGTTTGCCGCATGTTTAAGCAGAATGAATCTGTAATCAAAGTAACTCCTATACAGATGCAAATTGGTAAGCGTTCGCACGATAATCGATGTAGCGTGTGTGCGTGATGCTTCGATTAACGCTTTCATAGCAGCAAAATTTACAATGATGCGTATTACCATTTCTAGTATAATTACGCCGTGTTCGTATATGAATGTAAATAATACGGTGCGCTACCGTTCAGGACGCTAATTGAATACATTGCGAAATTTATTACGATTTATTAAGTACGAACCGCATGGTAATTTAACGATGTCTCCATATATGTTGTTCTGTACAATTTCGTGTTTACTTATCAACCAATTGCAATTGTTCCTGTTCTACCAAGAGAAACATAATTGAATAAATTATATCGAAATCAATACTCGTTACCTTTGTAATGCAAGTAATGAGGGTGTACTTGTACATTTTACGCTCGATTATAAAAACATATCATTAAACAAATCAAACTAGAAAAATATGAGAAATGCGTAAATAAATATCGAAGACGAAGATCGTCGATTAAATGTGCCCACTATCTGTAGGGTATTAATCGTACACGAAACGGAGAAAATAATTTAATTTGAAAGTAAAAACGCGATCCGCTTTGCAAGTCTGATGGTAGCCCATTGTTTCCGAGCGCCACTAAGAATATCCTCCTTCTCTGTTCCACTCTCGAATGTGTCCGCTTTCTTCTCTTTCTCCTCGCCCTTCGCTGCCGTCTACCGTAGCCTCCTTTGTATAATCAAAACTCTCGAACAAATTTTCATATTGTTTGCGATTCAATTGGACAGGCAATTTCCGAGTCGTCTTTGAAAATATCTTCCCTCCTTTGGCGTCGCTTCTGCTTGAACTTTTATGCTCTTCGCCACTTTCTTTCCGTTTTCACGTAAGTATATCACAAAGTATACGTACTTGATCAATGAAAACAAGCTCGCGGCCATACTTATTTGCTATTTATTTTCTTAATCGATATCTTCAGTTCGTTATATTGAATTGAACTTTCCCCTTTATGCTTTTACAGACTACTTTGGATGACTTCTCTAAAACTATCATTCCACCTTTTCCTGCTATCGAACCGACATACCAAACTTTCCTGTGTTTTTGAATCGTTGACGATAATTTCGACTTCCATAAAACTTTTATTGTTATGCATATCATGATTAAATATTTCAATTAAAATCGATTTTTAATGCGAATCAATTTAGTGTGAATCGTCGATTTTTTATGCTTTGAATCAGTCGATTACGCAAACATCAACAATTAGTTTGCCTCGGTCAATTACGACCATCCTTTGTTTCTTCTATCTAGTGATTACTCCGATAATATCCTATATTTCTGTTTTAAATATTCTATTGATTCCTGTACACCCTTTTCATCTTTCATGACATCTTTTTACTCTTCCTGGTTCCCCAATAAGCTTCTTTCTTTAATTAGACATACAAACTCTCCAATTCCTTATTCAAATATTATCTCATTTTCTTCAGCCTCAGATTCAAATACAAATTTTTAATTAAACGCTATTGGTCCTTTCACATCACCAAATCCGACCTTGTGCTCCATAACCGGTCTAAAACATTTTGAAAATTTGTTCATAAACTAAAAATTGATTCTCCTTTTCCATCCTACATATCCTTTAATAATCATTTAGCTAATACTGACCAAATATTAGCTTATTATTTTAGTTCCGTCTACTTCTCCGATTCTAGCTAATCTTCTTCCTTCACCTATAGAAACACTATACGTAGATGGCTCCACTATTAGAAACGTAATTATTGCAACAAAGGTCTAGGAATCGATTGCATACCATCCCTTTTACTTAAATCCTGCAAATTCGTCTCACGTATCCTCTGAATCACCTTTAACAAATACTTAAATTCTGGCCCTTTCTTCGCAGGAAACCTATTCAGTATCCGTTATATTTAAAGATAATGAAAACTCCCTTGTTACCTCCTTGAGATCTATCAGAATTCAGAATACCATACTTAAAATATCTGAGAGCATAGTTACCAACAAGCTTTCTTTCCTCTCCAGAAATCTGATTATTAATGAGTAGCATGACTTTACGTCTAGCCAATCGCCTGTTACCAACCTCTTTCCTTACCATTACTTCCTATCAGACTACCTCAAAAAGAGCTTGCAATGGATGCTATCTATACCTATTTACAGAAAGTTTTCAACTCTGTGAACCATCTTATGATTTTCTTGTTCGATTATCCAGCTATTTAACCAATCGGACTCCGTGTCAGATTATTCAATCTAATAGTTGCTTTTCTAAGAAAATTACTGTATCACTTAACGTTCCCCAAGGATTCCATTTAGGTTCATTCATTTCTATCGTATATATTAACATTTCTGACGTTTTCCTATATATCAAGTTACTACTATTCGCTGATGACTTAAGATTTACCGCTCAATCTCAAGTATGAAAAGCGCGCTCTTATTAAAGCGTGATCTTAGCACGCTCCTCTCTTGGTGTAAATATAACAAACTTAACTTCAATAAATCCAAACAATACATTATTCGCTTCAGACGCAAGTGCACAAACATTTTTACCTCTATACTCCAAATAATACACCTTTAGCCACCGTGAAATCCATATATGTTATTTAAGTATCCCGTCTTTATTCATCGTATGTCAATGCAATTTTTTTACATTTCTTCACATTTCTTTAGTTCGTTCCTTACTTTTGGATATAACTCTGTTATTTGGTCCCTTTATTTCAGATACCATATTGTATCAATTAAAAACATTTAATATAAGGTCCCTAGATTAACTTCTTATTATATCGATATCGTACGTATCGGTTTAATGGCCTTCAAACAACACCGTACCACAACTGATACACCACAAATTCGATAGTTCTATGCATCTAAGAAATCACTTTTTCTTCCTAAAGAAAAATTACTACACACTCTATGGGCAGTATAATTATTTTAACCGATTTTGTATGTATGCAAACCATTTTAGCAAGACACTTGACATTTTTTGTAAGGTAGTTTCTACATTTAAATGCTCTCTATTTAATAATGTAATTCGCAATAGTCTTTAACTTCTTTGTACTTTATTTCCATTTTTGTCATTGTTGCTGCCGTAATCGCTTCCAGACAAGCTAACGGGACAGAGGTTCGAGGCCAGAATTTGGAAAGTTTTAGAATTTCCTGGCTCCAGCTGCATATCATCGTTTTATGATACCAGAATGCCTGGGATTAGGAAATGGAATTAGGAAATCAAACATGTCACCACGAGAGAGGAAGGGTGGAAAACGAGGAGTGTCGAGTGTGAGTGAGTTCAAGTCAAAGAGACAAATAAAACGCTTGAAGAGAAAAAGAGTGCTCAGCAGAACACCGACGAGTAACCTAGTTTGAGATATTGTATTATCGTTACTGCCGTAAATATGTTTACTTATAAAAATACAATCAGTGTTTAACGTGTGCCAAATTACAACACATTCTTCACTGGATTATCATCGCTCCCATCTCCTATTCTTAAAAAATTAGTTCGACTGCAGGTTAAATGAAGAGTCGAGCACGCAATCAGAAGCAAGGAACAAAATTCCAACTTTAATACTAGCTGCCACTGCACAATTGTTATAACAAAGAGTTTATCGTGCTGAAATAATGATAATAAAAACACATCTGGAAATAACACCACGTCAAAACCATACCTATTATGCTTTGTCCGACCGAAATTACTCCGCCATCATACATACAAAACTTACAGAAGTTCAATAGAGTAAAACATCAATTATCCGAATTAATTGGGGAACAAATTCATTCCGATAATCGGGTTTTCGGATAAACAGTCTGAAAGAATCAATTTCCCGATTAAGTCATAAATCAGCTAGAAATTAAACAATTTTCAAATATGAATTGTTTGTACGGGAAAGAATACATACTTAGTAAAAGAAATACAAGATAAAAGAAAAATGCAACCTTTTTAGATACTTCTAAGTTGCGGATTTCCCCTAACATAAACATTTGTAGATTATTTATTTCTTCTCGATGTTTTATCAATTGTAATGCAATACCCAATGCATTTTCAGCTTTGTTATACGTTGGAATATTACATCCTGTCATATCTCCATTTATCTTACCATTAATATTATCATTTGTGTCAAGCATTGAAGATATAATGTAATCATCACTCATAATTTTATATCCCGAATCATTTTTATTTCTATTTATCCATTCATAAATATTGCTAAAACAGTATTCAAATCCAGGTATACTGTGTAGCAAATTTATTCGTCCATCGCTCGACAGATAAATGTAATCTTTTAAATCAAGTTTTGTAGGAAATTGTGAAACTCCTACGTCGTTTCCATCAACAAATAATAAACGCCATGATAAATTCTGCCGGTAATATCTCTTCAGTAGTAGGCAGGATACGGGTTCCAAAATACAAACATTGTTAGATATGCAATTTAAATACATGCATGACTCATTCTGTATCCGGATAATCGGTCATTCGGATAACCGAAACTCGGATAATCGACGTTCCATTGTACTGACAAATTCATACATATGTGTACATACATACATACAAGAAGCCACAATATTGAAAACTTGTGAAAGCGTCCACAAATTCCTCAATCCATCGATATAATCGAGAAAAATAGACCTCAACTCTACTTGATAATAGCTCGTAGAGTGAAGCGAAAATACCTGAGAAATATGGCAATAATAATAATAATCTTAGAATCTTTTATCCTTTGTTTTCTACAAACATTGTTATTTCGTTTTTAAAATTAGTGATGCTATTAGCGTGATTTATAAAGTAACAGTATTTACGAATTGCTGCAGTACTGCGAAGATTGGTTGGAAGTAGTATGAGACAGTGACAAATCAGACCTGGAAAAGTATAATGGAAGCAACACTACTATATAATGAAAATAACATTTGAAAATCCATTGCGATATTGTTTCAACTTTATAATAATGATTATATAATAAAACAATTACCTTTTTGTTTAAACAAACAAAATTTCATTATATAGTTGCTTTTTCATTTTATACTTATTTTCAGTTTTGATTCAAACTTTTATCGTAGAGTATCATTTATTTAGTTGAAAGTGGTATTGAATTAATTTTTGGGTGGCAAGATAAGTTGAAACTTACAATTTCAAGCTTTGTAAAAAATACGTCATTTTTAAAATATTATAGATGTAAACCAGACGACGTTAAGTTTCAAAACGTAAATATTTCGCAATATTCTAATATTTTTTTGTAGATATATAAAAAAAAACATTGTTGGAGTGTAGCACATTTAGCAAAAAAGTACCTTGCTGGGTGCTATGAGATAACGCGAACATACATTATTTGTAGCCCTTTTGAGGAGGCGAAAGAGGAAATTGTACTAATGCTGCGCAATTTAAATCTTCACAATGAATTGACCAGTTGCATTTATATATTTGCTTGCGTTAAGATCATAGATAGAAAGTATACTGATATGAAAACGCTGCAGCCAGAATGTAGTGTAACCCAGTTGGTGCGAAGCCAACAGCGACGACGCGGACGAAACAACCGAAATATTTATAAAAACCGCACGCTACTCTTCCACGCCGTTGTTTTATTACTACAATTCATCTTGTGGTGCAAGTTGGATATCTCTTTGTCCGCACTTTTCTTCCAACCAACATTCATATATTTTTAATCCAAGTTGGACTTTGCTAGATTGAAGTGAAAAATAAATAAACGATTTGTATACAATTTTCAACGATCAAAATATCCAATACTGACACATCACTAATTACTATTATTAGACTGAAGATTTTTATGCATTTATGGAAAATTTAAATCAACAAAATGTCACAAACTGCATATGATATGCAGAAGCATATCGAATATCTAAAGTACAGTGCACCTTGTAGTATTTGGAAGATGAAACCAACCTGTATTTGTATCCCATTCCTTTATTTGCAATGACAAAAATATGAATTTGCATAAAGAACCGCGATGCAGTTATTACTTTTATGAATTTTATTTCTGTTATTTGTGAAGATAATAAGTTCCAATAAATCTTGTTCCGGAACGTGCTAGAACGTCAAGAGAAATTCGCTTAATCCGTGGTAGTTGGAATGTTATGTCGGAGGTTAACCCGAAACAGGGTAAAGGGCATTATAAATAACAAAAGGATCTGGAAAAGCAGGTCGCATTTCTCGCATTTTCTGGACCCTCCTATGCCGACAGTGGCGGCAGGCTGGACACGTCCCTACCCCTGACAGAAGGCAGAAGGAGAACCAGATTAGAACCCGACAATCAAGCCAATTATACACTCCGGTGACGCTGACCCAGCTCCTCCTCCAGTTCTCTGTGTCCACTGTCTCTTTACCCTTCTCTTCTCCTCCCTTTCTTCGGTGAAACCTACAAGGTTCCGGATTCTACTACGACAACTCCAGAAACTCATCAGACCTTCCGTAATCCCAATACTACGGGACCCGAACGAATTGCTCGTGGAATTAAACAGCTCGTACGAGACATTCAATATATGAGACAGTACAGATCCCGTGAGGGGATATCGAAACAACACCACCGAAACTTTATCCGTTTCTTCATCTTCCGTTACGTGAAACTAAATCTGCAAGGTACGTGGCGTGAAACATAATTTAACGACTTTGTATCCTCTAGAGTGAAAGGGTATGGCGCTAACAAGATCACGACACGAGGGCAGTATCGTTTAACTCCAGAGACACACTATCGGCCAAAAATTTGGAATCACCTTCTGAGTTGAGCCCATAACGTATCCCTTCTTAATATCGTAAATATTTATAGTAATTTGCTTTATTTTCATAGATTTTTCACTATGAAGTTTTCTACAATTGTACGTTTCCAAATGCTTTCACCTTTGTAAGTCTTGCATCTCTAAAAATGCGTATTAATACCAAACTTTTGACTTGTACCAAACTTTTGAGTGTACACTTAAAACTTTCGCTTTATAATGTAAAAAATTGTAACTCTTTAGAGTTTATCATAATTTCAAGATGATAGAATTCGAAGTAGAATGATTAATTGCTTTTGTGTAAAGGTATACAATTAATGTGATTACAAGTTGGATAAATGTAGTACTAGTTTTCTAAAATACCAACGAAAGGCAGAGAACGATATTATACAGTCAGTAGTTAACTTTATTAGAAACCAATGGTTAAAGCAAACTAGGGATTCAACGAGTCAACTTATCTTGATGAGTTTACTCTTCTAAGTGCTCGGGACGTATGAACCTCTTTAAACGTAGCCATAAGCGAGGGCAGTTTAACGCGCTCTGTCATTTGACCTGCATGTAGGGAAAAGTGGATGAGCAGAGTGAAAGGAAAAGTGAAGAACCTTAACGGTGACCTCCTCAGAGACGTTCTCCCTAGACCGGAACAAGACGAGGAAGGAGATCGGTGAGGGTCCATGTCTAGAGAGTCTATGCCGAGCGGCAGATTGCAGCCCAGGCCTTTGGAGGATCATCAAATTAGCGGAAGAGTCTTTGAGGGCACCTCGTAGAGGTGGCCAACTTGGCTGGCTCGTCATACTCTCTTTGTTGGAATTATGCCCCCCCCCCCCTTCCTTCTTACCTCCTTCGCGACCTTTTCGCGAATGGAGTTGCAAACTTCTACCTCTCTTCCAGACCAGGAGAGACAGAAAAGCTCCACATCGTCCCCTCGCGTTTTTCTTTCCCTGACTCCTTTCTTTCTTTCTAATACTGTCTCTTTTACTACTGCGCACGACGCTAATGCCAGCTGAATGCAACTGAAGAAAATTTTCTCCGGAGCTTCAGTACCCAAAACGACTGAACCGAGCACGCTTTCCGCACCGTCTGGATATAAATGAGAGAACTTTCAAAAGCCGCCGAGAAAAGACGTTAGAACGAAGCAGTTTCGGCGGTTGAGTTGTCGTTGTGTAGGTACGTTTATGTATCGTTGGAATAATTTTTGGAGCTGGAACGTTTCATAGCTATCTCATGTTTAATTCCTTAGTTCTTGAGCAACTTTTCAAACCGTGCACCGTCAATTGGCTATTGTGCCACTAGGCTTGATCCAGTATTCCAACCTTCTGACCTGCTCTTCCGGATGTAATTCGAATATTTTTAGGCTTGGAACGAGAACACGCCTGTAAGTCATTTTCAAATTAATAAACTTAACATATTTGCGATTAAATCAAATTCTTTCTAACAAGGAAAGGCGTGTGATTTTCTTCCATTAAGAAGAGATTTTTACTAGTGTGAATTTATTTTAGCAAAAATTTATTTGCATGATTTATAGCTATGGTCCCCAATCGGAAACCTGAAACAACAATGCAAATACTAGTCCCGTAAAATATAAAACGGGTACGATGGAATCAATAAAAAATTGGACATACAGCAATTCCCTAAAATATTTGACCATTTCCGATAGAAAAGTTTTAAATTTTATTACCATGACTGCCATAACGTTGTTGGTAAAGTTAGAAATAATCCGATTGAATATTTATGGGTAATGGTATGAAAAGAATTGTAAAAGATTGATGCTTATTAATATGATAACAATTAACTGTAAAATATTTTTGTGAGTGACTGTACGTAACGGATTCCGTCGTGCAATACGGACACTTAACCTAAGGTGGATGCGTTACGCTCGCAGGGGCACGTGTTAGCATGCGTGAGTTCACACACTTGCTAAGTGCGCATACAAACGGATACACATGGAAAACGCGTGAATATTTTATCGCAAGTTAGCCCTTTGCTTCCCTCATGCAATTTACTCCCAAACCCGTATGTCTGGCCTGCACGGAAACTGGGGCAGAAACACAAAGCCTGCCCACTGCCTGAGCGAGATACCAGTAACAATACCTAAACGCACCAAAGGAGAGACGCCTTTTTCACCCCTTCCAGCCTCTCGTTTATAGCAACGGGTTGACCTATCGCTGATAAAACTGTAAAATGGAGCCGGAGCTGAATATTTTTCCACCACTTGATCCTTCTAAGCTCGTGGCAACTGTTTGCTTTGTATGGGCGTTATGCAAAAATCGTTTAGACCAATATTCAAATTAGATACATATATGAGAAAACTTTATCAATCACGTTTCGGTTTATTAATTCATTAATGCTGCTTCGGAAAATAATTTTTTGGAGAAATATTTTTTTCCTTTTTATTGATTCACAATATTGGTTTTACTGACCGATAGGTGTACATGTTGAGCTAAATAAAATGTTACAAACTGTTTGTTCTGAAACTATTAAATGTACAAATACAATTTTTGTTTACTTGTTTACTAATTAACCATTTCTTAAATTTATGAAACTGTTGTTTAAAAAATTGTTTCTTACTTGGGACAGTGAAAGAAATATAATGAAAAATTGTTTACGTAGGATCTTTCAATATAAAGACAAAACACTAAATTCCGTGTTTTGACGTTTTAGAATTCCTTTATTAGTCGTTTAAAATGTTGTCCATTTGATCTCCAATATTTTTTTAATTATTCATTGTGTTCAAGAAAGAGTTAAGTCTAAATTTCACAAATGTCTGTTGTAAAAAGGTGCTCAATTATCTTTGTCTGACAGGACATTAAAGAACGGGAAGATAAATGTTTAGACCCAAATAGCTAACAGTTTGAACAAGTAATTCAATTGTTCGAGTTTAATGTCTTGTCTTCAAATTTAAAAATTTTACTTACATTATTTGTTATTATATTTCTTTTGTTATGCAAAGTAAGGAATAGTGTTTTAAACAAAAGTGGCTCAAATTGAAGAGAGGGAAGTATAAAAATTTATAGGGCATTGCATTAAAAATAGTGCGCTCTCTTTCAATAGCATATTCGATAGTTTGAATATAAAAAGCTAGTATGAAAACTAAACAACTAAAAAAGAATTTTGTTTCTATATTTAATAATTTCAAATAGAACAGCTTCTAACGCTTTATTTAACCTTCTCCGTATACTAGGCGTTCCATTTTACTTTACTAATGCAAGTAATTCTAAGACTTCTATGTGAAGAAATAGACATACTACCTATCATTCGAAAAAAAGAAAAACGTAAGTGACCTTCACCTAAACTTAGCGCCTCTCCTCAGCACTTTCCTATATTTTTTTATTATTTTATATATTTGCTATTATTCTTTTATTAATCTGGTAGTACAAATTGGGATTACTGGGTTAAACTAGGACGCACTATATGCGGAAGACCTAAACTTTGCATCAGAAGTTCATAGTTACATGTGGTTCGTTCGCCTTACTACTTTCCGATCGATATGACGTCACATATGTTCGTGATAATTTTAACTACCCGACCGAACGAGGATCGAGAACACCGAAGTCAGATCTCTTTCGGAAAGTTAAGGCAAACGTGATGTTAGCCGGCCTGTTTCGGTTGTGTAAATATTTAGATTAAACATGTGCCGGCAAGACTCTTGCGCTACGATTTAAGTAAATGATCGAAAAGAACGAAAATTACTGAAAAATATAGCGAACATGGGAAACGAAAGAGACACCGTTTCGCTAAGAAATTCACCCGATATTTCTTTTGATATTTTTGTCATTTAGAAGATTAATCAAAATTATACATATATAATAAAAATTTAGGAAGATTAATGGAATTTTCAAATTTTCAACTAGAAAAAATGTGTTTTACAAAATTGAATGCTATATATTAGTAAGAATTATTACTGTACTATATGAATTGCACACTTTGAGATCTGAGAAACGGACCATAGAGTCTAGTAAAGTACATGCGATAGCACCTGAAAGATTGACGTAGAAATATAATCATATCTCGTGACACTTTGCAAGAGATGAAGGATAAAAAAGTTGGCTAACTAAAAGCTTGTAACTAGATTAAAAAGTATTACATTAAATTTAGATAAATAAGGAAAAAATTTGTTTCTTTTAAAGATTACTTGTTTAACAAATTATTATCATTATTAATAATTTGCCATGTAATACGTTTTATGTTAATAACCTCTTGACAATATTTTTCTTTTAAACCATAGGATGTCCTCTTTAATGTAAAACTGCATGCTTTTAATGTCGTTCGTAACTTTTCAGTAGTTTAACAACAATGTTACTAAACTCACTACTATAAAAATATGCGAACATATTCCATAAAACAAATTTCTCATGTTTTTACATTCTTGGATTTAGGAATGCTACTTGCTGAGGAGTTAATGTTATTACTCTTTCAACAGTAAAGCCTTTTCTTTTTTCTTACGGTCTTTCGTTCATACTTCTTCCCAAGGCTGCCACGGCAGCATTTCTTCGACAACGTATTTTATTATCCAATGCCGCTGTGAAACTGAGTTTGCAATACTTCGTGGAAAAAATAAATTTTAGTTCACAACTGGCCATGAGGGGCGCGTCCTTGTTTGCCTTAGCATCAGTAGGAAGTTTCACGCAATTTCTATTTCCCGCATCTTGATGTTTTCCACGACTACACCGAAGCAAATAAAGTTTTCTCAATTTCCAAAACCGGTTTCAGTGTATGCCCGTAAGTAGCTATACCACCTACCCTGGGGAAAGTCAATCCTGGAGAGAGCGATTCGAAACATCGCAGTCGAATGCCGTCGCGATTCCTTAGCGAAACGAGCTTCGCCCGATCAAACTTCTACAAGTGGGACATTATTTTTCCGCAGTGGGAACGCATTCAATTTCCGTTTCATACATGTCCGTTTTCGATCCTCCAAACTCCAAAAAGTTATGTCGCAGGCAATATTAGAAAGTCGAATGGTATCTTCAGAAAGACAAGACGAAAAATAAACGAGGTGATCGTATAATAAGAAAATGACGAACATGGATGGTACCTTTTCTTGAAGTTACACGATTTAAAAAACATTCCCCTTTTCATTCAACGTAGCTTAGAAGTAATTGAAAAATCGAAAAACTTGTTTAAACTATTTTTCACAAATTCTTTAATGTTTAAACTTTTAAAAAATTTGAAATAACTATTAATTATATAGCATCTGCAATTAACTGTTACGTCTAAGAATTATTTCGAACGACTTACAGTGTTATACTTGTGATTAATTATTCCAGGCATAATTAATTTTGTTTGGGACATATTTCTTTTGCGTTTATTATGTTAAAGGAAGTTTTGACTCCCTATTATTAAGAAATTGGCTAATTATGATTAATTGATCCTGTCAAGAATATTCAAAGAATTATAGCTTCGTAATTAAAATGTGTAGACATTTCATAAGCTAATTCTAAATATTGCAAAGTATATAAAATAAGTAAGTTAGTTTGTTTCTTATAGAAAGCTTTCAGTCTCACTATCATATCAAGATTACCTTGATTGTTTTTACATGATACTACGTACACTTAGATGCCATCGTTTATATCACATTTTGTGGCAAGTAAAGAGTATTTTCAACAAAAGATTGAACTTTGCATCTTGCGAATGCAGGCTTGATTTTATCAAGTGCAATGAAAAACCCATTTGTTTAACACAACACAACGGTTCATTTTTGAACATATGGAATTCGAAAGCTTTGACGTGATTAAGTAGGCAGCAACGTTTGGTCAATATTGGTTTATGAACAGTTGTTATATTTTATTCGTGTTATGAATCAGACATAGTCGATTGCGCATGTGCAAATTACTAGACTAAATGTTCACCTCCACTCAAAGCTCTTTGACGCTGATAAAAGCACTTTGACATCGCTATTATCAAACTCTATGAATCGTTCGAATCGAGGTTCGTTCCCTCGAGGGAATGGTTCACTCCGAGTTAGAGCACAGCACGCTCACATCCGTTAGAGCATCGAGTCGTCTCGCAGAATCAAAGCTCTGCAAATTGGCGTACCTGATCAGGTCAGTAGGAAGTCCGATCTTTTATCGATGCGTAGAATTTTCAATTTTCCTGAACAGCCGGCCGAGCACGTTTCCCAGCTCGGCTCTTTCCAATTACACGACAGGACAACGCAATTACTTTCGAACCGCAGTGCGGAAAGTACAAAAGGTTGCGCAACTCGGTTCTTCTGCGACTTGAATCACAGAGCAGTCCACGCACGAGTCAATAAGCGTCGGTTCATTCCATGATTTGCATGACAATCGGATAGTCGTCCGGTATTGTCATCTATGATCGTCCCCAGGATGGATATGCTGGTGCATTCTCAAAGGGAAAGGCTTTCGCTCTCTACCATACGCACCCGTGCTTCATTCGAGCTTTTATCATGTACCTGGTGCTCTGTCTCTCTATTTCTCTTCCCGTTCCCTTCGTGCACACATTCTGTATGGCATCCCGTCATACTCTCGACCCGGCAAGTTGAGAGCTCTAATTAAATTCAGTCTGGGTACTCTTACCGAGCGCGGTCCATCGTTCATTAAGCGTCGGATCAAAGTGATATTCCCGTAAAGTAGTTCCACTTTGTGGCGAGGGTTCACCCTGCCTATACCTATCCCTTACCTTTCCCTTTACCTCATCCCAGCCGATCTCGCGGAGACATGAGCGACAGTCCGGCTTTACCCTGGAGGCGTACGTGAATCTTTTACGTTACCATCGTAGGAATGATTAATTACTCCATACGCTGGCATGCTCTCACAGCTGTTAAAAACTCCCTTCGAGCTCTTTCACCAGGAACAGTCAAAAGGTGCCGGATGATACTATAATAGGTAATCGTTTTCAAGATAGACCAGTTGCCGAGTTATACTAATGAAACCATAAGATAAATGCGAAATTAATTATCGTTCTTTGAACTGTTTGCGCGCCGGATACTGTATAATCAAACATGTAGGTTAGCACATGTGATCTTTTTTAATAAGGTAACTTTCTTCCCATTTTTTGTATTGCTTGTACTGAACATTTGTGTCGCATAATACTGTCTCATGTATACTGTTGATTTTTTCATCAAAGTATTAAAGATATAATATTACTGGAATATTTGCACAAGAAACATTGTTACGACAGTAGAGGTCAACTGGAGATATGTTCGTCGATCTAACGTTTACACAACATTGGATAACTTTTCTGGGACTATACGAACTAACAAAAAATGTAGATCATTTAAGGTACCTGCCACATATTCCTTTAAATTTATTGAAATAATCAATTGAAATAGTAATATAAAGGGAAATACAATCCTCGCACCTGGTATACGGATTAAAATAAAAGAATAGTATAGATAAGTATGTAGTTTTAACGTAAATATTCTGAAATACAGGGTGTTCCAAATCTAAACTGATGAAGTTTGCCAACACATTTGGGGGTCATTTTGAGCAAGAAATGTTATGAATCCGTGTATCGATTCATCTTCATTGTCCAGATATGAAAGAGAAAGTAGTATAAATCATGTTATCACATGCACTCAAGTTACTAATTTTTAATGATAATCATTTATTTAAAAAAATCTTGTATACTTATTTGTACCGGTTTAGACTGACTTAAACGAATTGTTCACCTCTTGTGTTTGTGCATGCAAATAACCGTGTTTTCACGGAGCGTATTCACTGAAGATCATTATTGACGGTAAAAGTATTCGCTCTCGTTTTTGTTATCTATTCATCGCGTACATCGGATTTTTCATCTAAATATACCCTCCATTTTATTTAGCCCCATATAAGAAATAGTATGTAAATGTATAGTTCAATTAGTACGGGAATAATGCCCTAACTCTCGTAAATGAGGACAAATCGACCCATGGTGCATGTAATATTTTTTGGCCAGAATGACCTCCCAAACATGTTGGCAAATTTTGTAGGTTTAGATCTGAAACACCCTCTATAATATGGTAATAAAGAAAAGAATCTAGTGATCATGTTCTAAATTTCAACAGTTTGGGGACTTAAAAAAGAAAAGTAAAACGTTTATAAAACGTTTGTAAACGATTGTGATATTAAAATAAAACTATAACTATTATTAATTTTTAAACAACTAATTAAGTATATATTAGTTAAATGACAATGAATTAAATTAATGATAATGAAATTGTAAAACAAACATTTGCAATTCAAGCCCCTTTCCATTCTACAACAGAAGATATTCTCGCGTTGAGAATATATCAGACAATATCCTGACACCAAACAGATTTTAGAAATTCTAGGCATTAGTCACGAGAAGAGAACAAAATGGCAACGATGAATAGCGTGAGAAATGACCAAATATATTAATAGATATGTTGGAACAGTATTTAGTACAGTTGGCAATATGTTTGCTCAATAGTTTCACATTAGCACGAGAATACCTTCGCGCCCTCGTAGGATTAATGGCCTCCGAATGAGCCATAGAAGGCAACGACTTGCAGCTGTTACATGGTGGCGTTGTGAATAATTAGTGGCCATAGTAATTTCCTGATCGTTAATAATGACGCATTACATGCATAATAAAACTAAAAGCACGGCTTCAATGACTAGCGACAACTTATAATCCAAGCTACGCTCAATAATAGTGTTCTATCTAGTGTAATTGATGCATCATGAGAGAAAAAGATGAGATTGGAAAACAACGTTTTTCGAAGTTCGTACCGTGATAATTTCGTCGCAGAGGTAGGAAATCTCCGGGTAGGTTATAAAATCGACCATGATGCCGTAACGTGAGCGTAAAAAATAATTATCACTGTCGTCTGATGACGAGCAACAAGGCACAAGAACACTTGATGATAGCAAGAAGTTACAGTTTATCAAGAGTAAACGAACTTGACAAAGAAACTCGTGAAACCTCTAAACCTCTGAAAAGTGGCGCGCGTAATCAGTTTCCTGCAAGCATTCGTTGAAACTAGAAGACAAGATATCTCGAATGCCGGCGTGTTACTTCCAACTACTACTGCGCAGAAGCACTATGTAGCACACCGTTTCACTTTAATACTTCACAAACACTTGGCGCAATTCAATTTGTTCCATGTGACGTCGGAATAAAAGTCAACCAGCTAGTAATCATAGGCTCTGTTGCCGGTGTTTGTTTTTCATAAATGGTTCTTATACATTTTCCACGATCACCAAAACAGGAAAAGGCCAAAATAATTGTACAATAATTCGCACGGCACTAAACGTTCACCGGTATATTGCGACGTTCACGCGAAGGCAAGGGCGCTGCGCAATCGTTTCCGAACCTTCTTAACCGCGCACGAATACTTAAGAATCACTTTTAATTTCACGACAGCCGTCCCACAGAGTTCACAAGGGGCTGATACGTAGTAACTCCGGTGAAAGCAAAAGAAAGAATAGGAACAAAGAACGGCACGGAAGGGCGCGTATAACTGCGACGGACTTATTCTCAGGGCCGTATCGCGGAAGTCAGGACGAAAGGTCCACGAGGCACCCACGAGGGTAGAAATGGGCGGGTTTATGCGCAGACAAGAGATAAAAGAGGGACGAGAGTAGACAGATGTATATACATACGTATATTGAGGGAAAACGAGGACTCGCAAGCCCGCGCTTGCGAACGAAAGCACAAGGGAGAGTAAGCTCGGTCACTGAGGCGTCGCCACTCGGCTTGCTTCCTCCGAAGTGACTCCCTCCTTTACTTCTAGTCCCCTACCATTTCCATTCCATCCCTCCTTAACCTCCTCCACCTTCTTCTTGTTCTTCCACGTCTTCTCCGACTTCTCTTCGCGTCTTTACCTCGAGAAAACGACCCCTCGTCGCGAGGCGTAACCACGGAAAGTTCCCCCGTAATTGTTTGATAGCTACCAGCTCATAATCATTACATTATAATTATATAATATAACGCGCACCTCAGATGTTTCAACGTCGACTTCTTAATTTGTGAATAAAATTTTTCAGCACAGCCGCTCTCTTACCGTCGCGGGTTCGTTTTGTTTTTAAGAATCTAGAAACTCAAGCACTGTTTGCTGCTGACAAGGAGGCCCATGGAAGGAATGCGAGTTTAATTGGTTATAGGCCCGCCTTCTCTAATACAATTATAAAGTTCTGACATAGGTATTTTTATTATTAGCCGAAGCGGTAACATCTACGAATCAGATTAGTTTCACCACGTGACGAAACAAGAGGGAGACGCATCAAGGCATACATATGCATATTTTCCTCTTTCCTCTGTATCGTTCCGCAACATTTCTTGTCAGCAGCAAACAGTAAATAAGACCGGAATTAACACAATGCTATGTTATTTCAGTAGATAGCTCGGTAGATATAACAGGAATTATTGTCCGCAAAAGACAGAAGATGGATGCTATTCAACGAAAAATTACAGATACGCTCGATTGACAGCCGACGTTCCTTTTACTCCAGGGCCGCGATGCTCAATGAATTACGAATAATGAACGGTGAAAAGCGTAGAAATCGCAGAAATTTCATTGGATATAGAGGCCGCACAGGTGCACGCAGAAGTTACAAAAACTTCGTTAGGTAGGAATGCAAACAATGCGCCGTCCGAGCTGCTCGGCTCTTTTCTCTGGCATTTTTACTCTTTTTCTCTCTGCTCGCGCAAGTATCGTTTTCCTTATGCAAATTCGCGCGAACTCCAAGCGTCGTTGAATGCCTGTTGGAGTTCAACGTTTCTTTCCTTTGAGCCAGCAAACCCTACGGCAACCCAGCACCAATTACACCTTCGTAAATCGGACCGTCAATTTGTCGGTTGCGCGCAATCCCTCCTTTTAAATTTCATGATGCCTTATCGTGTCACCCTAATCTATTCGCTACTTAACCTCGGTTCCAATTTCGACACAAAAACAAGGCTTTTTGATTTTACATGTAACGAGAATTAATCAAGTCTTTGAAACTCACAAATCGTCAAATCAGAGTATGGTGTACTCTATTTTGTTCTGATACCTGTATCGAAGCAATTTTTTGTAAGAAGTCACAAACAGAACCTTTTCTTTCTTTTATCCCATTATAAATGGTTACAATATGTATAACAACAATTCAATATACTAGGTGTCCCAAATCTTTTCCGCAAAACTTTGTCAGTGTATTTTATAACTATAAATAAACAGAAAATGTTATGCAACTGTAAGCCATTCAAAGCTTCATAAAAAAGTTATGATAGAAATATTGGATTGGTTGAAAAGTAATGTCGGCCTTTGATGAATTCTAAAGTTATTCACATTTCTATGACAATAACATTAATAAACTCGCAAGGCATTGGAATAGTCATATTATAGAAAAAACTGGACATTACACAATTGACTAAATAAAATAATGGTAATATGATAAGTCGATTCGCTTTCATTATGAAAGTTTCATATTTCAATCCCACATGTTCTTCTCACAAACCTAAATATATTCATTGGAGTAAAAATGAGTTTCGCGTGGTAACAAACTCAATTCTTTAACGTTATGAGTATTACATACATATATGGACAAGAACAGTAAACGTATATGTCGTTATATTTCGTTTTGTACTTCATATTTTTGTTATAACTTTTTAATATGGCATCAAACTATATGTGTTTGTATAATATTTCTTGCTGATTTGTAATCGCAAAATAAATTGATAAAGATTTGTGAAGAAAGCCTAGGACACCCTATATAATTGTAGTGATTCAAGTACAATATGCTATTCAAGAAGTCTTCAATGACAGCGTATTTTCTTAGAATAAAATAATCTCTTTTGTGTTGGCAATCAGTTTAGTAGAAGGAGAACTGGTTTCAGAATATATATAAATTATCGCAAAGGATTATGCAATTAATTTTAAATTATTTGTAGTATTATGCAGTTAGTTAATAAAGTTATAAATGTGTTATTTCAACCGACGTTTTTTTAAAGTATCCACTTATAACAGATCACTCAAAAATTGTAATACTTAAATGTTGAAAAATATTAATCTAAGTCATATTTAGCTTACTAAAATTGCAATATAATACTGATTCAATCACATCATAGTTAAATTAAATTTTCTAAGAGATTTCAAAAGAAAACTAGCTGCAATTATTATCAAAATAAAAACCTATGCAGAATCTGTTTTCTTTCCCTTTGACCAATCATGACCCAAGCAGTAGTCTTCGAATGTTAGCAAAACTGGGACCTTTGGATGGAGCTAATGTAAAGAAATAGAATAAAAATGAATCTTTAACCCTCAGTTGCCAATCCGCCAATTGTAATGTGAAACTTTTACAGTCCAGCCTATTAACTCATTGAAGGGAAACAAGGCGGAATATTTTACATAATAGAGAGTCTTATTATGTAGGACTATAACATAATGGGATCTCTACGTACCCGCCTCCTTTCTGCTTGTTTACTTGGATATGCGCTTTGGAAATTTCAGCTTTGCTCGGTCAAGTTATAACGTATTGAAACAATAATATAGCTTTAGCTATAGCAAGTTAAACAGTAGAATGTGCAATCTATACGTATCGCATGAAATCTTTGTTTCGATCATTTTTAATATCATTCCTTGAATTTTGGATTTTAGAATTCCTTGAATTCTTACTTAAAAATTAAATTAAAGTTGCCATATCTTCAATCGTTCTGAGATAGGATTTTTTCTGTCGCCGATAACATACCACTGAACAACAGTAACATCTGGTGATCTGTTAATGTTGGGGTCGGCTAGACCAACATTGCTGCCAAGGCGGAGGCAGAGCGTACGAACAAAGCAAATAAACAGGAATTAAATCTGGAAAGCTTTATCACAGGAAGATATTTCGAGATTTCTATGCCAAAAAAATAATATATAATACTTGTTATACAATATATATCCAAAAAATATAAAATATTATTTACATGATTGGTTTTATAAGTTAAAATAATGAAAACATTTCATAAATATATGTACCCCATAGTAGTTACAAGTAATTTTTAAACGATCATTTAAGTGTCTATAAAGCTATTACCTGATTCATAATTTGATTTACTTGGTACTGCATTTTGTATGGTATTTTAAGGAAAGTGCAAATTTTACGTGAATAGAAACAATATTTACATGAGGTCTGAACTTGAACATACGGCCACGTAAAAATAGGGGGAGTTTACCTATTATCGGATGCTTGAGGTTTTCCTTAAATAAATGTTAGTATATATAGTATAGTATATATTATATATATATTAGTTGTATAGTATATATAGTAGGTATATATGTGTATATATATACATAAATATATAATTCTGTCTTTTATTTTGCATTAATTTCAAGTTAACATTATTCAAATTAAAAATAAAGGGACGAACTGAGCAACATTACCATGGTATTATCTTAAATTAACATGAAACTTTGGTATACGTTTTTAAAAGAACATTGAATGGCTCTTACTACTGGCGGCAGCAAAGATTTCTGTCATAACTTAGGGAAACTTCAAAACATTTTGCAATATAAGTCGCATATACATAATCATCCGAACACTCCGGCATATCGGCACACGCATCGTAAGCCCATTCTTTGCAATCAGAACATTAATATTCAACGTACATAAGTCTCTCAGCAAACCACGCAAGTTGTATTGTCGTTTACGTTTTCCAGTACAAATGCTCTAGTTTTATTTGTTTTTCTCAGTCCTTTGGTTTCTTCTCTGTCCTTTAATGTTTTTCTTCTGTTTTCGCGCTATTACCGATCTGTAACCGTTCCAGATTTCAAATATATCACTACTCTCCGGTATTAGGTGCCGTCCGATAATAGGGAAACTCCCCCTAATATAAGTTAGAGAAGACGTGTAAGATGTGAACAGAATCCAGGTATTTTATTACATCGCGCCGCCAGTACGTTCAATTCGATTATGTTAGTTATGTATCAATGATCTGTTACTGACCTAACGACCTCCGTCCTCTCGCAAGTTTGGAGAGATATAAAGTCCGCTGTAACTAATAATTATTGTGGAACAGAAGTGTATGCAAAATTTTATCTTTTGTTATTTTAATATACGAAATCAATTGTGGCATCACGTAAAAATGCCCCACAGTTCTATTAACTTCTTATATAAAAACGGAACAAATATTCTGAGACAGCTACCACAGAAAAAGAGCAGGATAAGCATAATTTTAATGAAAAGTTGGCTACAATAAACCATCTATCTATTTCGAGTCAAATAGGAACGGGAATTATTCGTCGGCATTTTTAATTTCGTTTAAGTAATTTATTGTGCTACACAGTATAAGGTGTAATTTACTTAAGGAACATTACAAACTGTAATCCGTTTCCTCTTTTAACACTATTTTTACCGAGAGGGTCAAATGACCCTTCGGAAAATTTGAATTTTTGTTATTTTCTTTAAATTAATCGTATTAAATATCGTTTTTTATTATTTCCGACTTTTATTTCCACAGTATCTGTATCCAAATGCTAAGGGATTATTTGAACCCTTCTTGTTAAAAATAAGTATTTACAAGAGGGCAGTAAAAATAGTGTTAACCATTGTAAGGCGAAAAGATGACATTTGCGATGTTCTTTTCCAGCACGCGAATGCTCGATCAAACCTTGTATGTAACTGATCTATTGAATAATCGATAAGAATCGTCTGAAGCTAATCATGCGATTTTGTCATTCATACAGGTCTAATATGTTTTTGAACAATCTGTATAGATTACCTACTGATTGACTGTGCCTAATCGACCAACGTTGAGAGAAGCACAAGCATACAGTTTTACTCCTGAAGAAATAAAGATTACTTCTCTTAAACATAAAATTAAATTGTAAATGAAGTTTTAAAAGTCGTATTGAATTTAAAAATGATTGAAGTTAGATTCTTAAATATGCTCCTAATCAAACACTTAGAGTAATTTAAAAAATGAAGCAAATTAAATTGATCGTTATAAGTGAAATTTTAAATGTTGTGGTTAACTAACCGGATATTTTTATTAGTAACTATAATGGTAGAGAACGTTTGACTCATATTGAAGAACGGAAAATAGTTCCCGTTATACCGATGACTAAGGATTAGTAAAACGGGTTACGTTAGATATTTTCTGCGGAGATGTGCTATTTAACGTTAAGAAGATCTTTTTTATTATTGTTCATTTGCAAATCTGTTACAAGACAAGGACGAGCAAATATTTTAGCTTTAATGGTAATGAGTAAAGGAAAATGAGCAGATAAATTAGTATAATACCATGATGATGTTAAAATCTATTTTTCTTATCTAAGGGTGTAAAGCGCTAAGACCCACCAGTATCCAGGGTTGTCATTTTATTAACAAAATATTTACGTTAAGAATTGCGTCAATGTTAAAGCGATATGTATAAGTGTTATTACTATTATTATGCTGTTGACAGGTGACCACATTTATATTTAAATTACATACAATAATATATAACTAAATATTGAAATTGGTCTGATGCCGTTTATGTGCTGCGTTATTAAGAACATAACAGCCTTCAGCCATGCTTCAATGACATCACAACTGGTTTGTAGAAATTCAAATGTTGTTTGCAGGTTTATATAAAGAAGAGCGTGTCGGTTCGGATAGTACAACGTGGGTGAATTCCTTATGAAAAAATAAATCAAGTATATACCCGCGTGGAATAACTATCTTTTGATTTGCTACTTCGTTTTCAAGAAAATTAAGTTTAAATGTTATTCGTGTACGCGTGCACTTGTCACGCTTATCGCTCGTTCCTACGTTTATATCATGTAAACATTCGCAATGTCATGCTTGGTTTTTCTTCTATAGCAAGAAGTTTTGTTAGTACGATACATACGTACTAAACTAAACTACCACATTTACTATGTTTCCTTTACCACTATTATTCAACCATCGTAGCAGTATAATAAGTTCCATTTTCTCTGCTAACGTGAAAATGAACGACATTTTCAGCAATTTTTTTATTAATATAAGTTACAATTCTGCTAAAATGTGGTACTAATCACTGTCTTTCATAACATTCATCAAACTACTTATATATACTGGTATTGCACACGCAGGAAGCGTGGCAAGTACTTACATGCATATGCGAAAAATGTTTAAACGTAATTTTTTCAAAAACAAAACGGCTAATAAAAAATTGTTATTCTGTGTTTTCAATTTATTTTTTCATAAAGAATTCTCACACGCCCGGTTGTATTATCCGAACCAACAGGGTCTGTTTAATTAAAATTACCGAATATTCTGCATACATGACAGTAAATGTGTTTTATATCACTGCGAAATCTGTTGTGCACAAGCTGTGGAGACTAAGATCTAATTTACTTCCCTGTGCTACACTAGTTTTAATGCGCAGTATATGTGTGTATTTATGTTCCCTTATGTTTTACGGTGAAAAGTCTTTCGTGTAAATAGGATTTTAGTGGCTTATATGTATAGGTTATATAGCATTGATTTCTTAATTTCATATGGAGGAGACTAGAGTTGGTTGTCAAAATGGAATTTAAAATTTTTTCATTAAAATAGTATCTTGAGTATGAAGTCTTTGAAGCGAACCATACACACCTGTATATATAATTTTTCTTTAGTCTATTTGCCAATTTACATTACCAAGGTTATTACAGATTTCGCATTTTTTTTCGTTTTTTTTTTCGTTGAACAAATAATAATTACTGCTTTTTCATACAAATCTTTTCGATCGAGAAACCTAATAAGGATACGTAAATAATTGTTACTAATTTGACTTACTGTTCCTGTAGTTATAGACATACAGTAATTATATTTGAATATGATAAGTTAGTTGAAACTGAAAGTATTCTGTGCACAACGGGATCTAGCCGGACTAATTGTTACACTCCAAAACGCTCATATTCCATTTTACCAATCAATTGAATTAGTTTATTAATTATTACTTGTAATGAAGAATGAAATTGAATAATTAACATTTTACAGTGAAATGGTACAAATAACTAGGGGTAACATATTTCTTAAATAGTGTAATTATTGTACCTTCAGAAACCTTTCGATACGACAGTCTACTCAAAATAATAACTTAATTTTTGAGATTCTACTCAGATTTGTTAAGAAATACGGTTACAGAACAACGGAAAATGTTTTTACGATAGAAACACAAATGAGAAGTCGCAAATACAATTTTCGAAAATATATTCTGAGTTAATGCTAAAAAAAGAGTGAGGATATTTACATACGGTTATGCAATGGGAGATTAGGAAATCCAGAAATTAAAATTTAAGATGTTAATAAAAGGTTCTGGCAATAAAGATGTCTAATTAAAATGTACGAAAATACGCGAAATGGTATTGAAATAGTAAACATTAAAAACTATGTTTATACAAATCTATAATAAAAAAATACCTATGAATCGCTAAAACGAGACTAACAATATAATTTGAGAGATGTTCTCAAAACAGTGCTACAATGGATGTAAATTACATTATCTAATACTGTACTCAATTTACAAATGGTTTCGAAGCGAAGTAGGAAGTCAGTGAAGCAGGCAACGCACAGGTCCAATCGAGTAAGGAGAAATGTCGGAGAAAATAATGATTATTAAATTTTGAATAGGGAATGTAGAGCTGGGGATACATTGCATGATATCAAAAGAAGAGAGAAAATTATATAATACGCCTACAATGTAAATCAATCTGTATTTTAATTGTAACATAAATTTATTACGAACAGTAATTTGATGCGGATTAAAATTGATACTATACCAATGAATAATTAAATATAGAAACACATTTTCTTTTAAATTTTTATATCTTTTTTACTAACATGAAAGAAACATTATTCTCCTGAGAAATACGTTCTGTGAAATATGAACCTATTACGGCTCGAGTAATAATTAACAATTCTCCATTTAATAAGTAAAAAGCACAGTTCGAAACAAGGCCCGTGAAAATTAGTATGTCTCTTATTCCAGGATTCCACTTTAGACGTACAATTCAGTACTTTCAGTTCTAATTTCCAACAGAATTTAAGCTCATTCTCACGGCACACGAAAAGAAACTTTTGAAACGACGATCCAGAATTATAAGTCATATCAGAAGCAAGTTTCACGTAAGACAAGCGCACCCGTTAAGATTAAATTTACCGAGAAAAATAGTTTTCTACGTAATCCAACAGTTCGAACAATTCGTCAAAGAAGTTTGCTATCACAAGTTGTCCCCATAACAGGATCCGCGAAAAGTATCGCGATAACAGCTGGAAGTGGGGTACCAAATACTTTCTTTTGGGGTTTCGCGTGAGCGTGAACAAGCGCGTGCGCACGTGCAACGATCGCTTCCGCAGTAAGCATAGGCTAAGTATAGCCGGTTAGCCACGGGCATTGTTATTGCTTGCACAGCAGGAGCGTTCAGCTTGCGATCTCTGTTTATGAAGGGTCCGCTGCTTGCTCAAGTTATGGTCTCAGGTGCGTTCGAATATTACAACTCAGCTCGGTCAATCAGTAAATGAACAACATCCTAGATACAGATTGAATGACTATCGACATTTTCTCACTCTTTGGACAAACCTCTGACATGTTATTTCGAAGCACAGTGTATAGAAAATTGATAAGTTACTATTGGCAATTTCTAAAACTTTTTAAAAAGCCATAGAAGATGAAAAGAATATAAAAGTGCTTAACCCATTAACTGCGAAAGGCGTATATATATGCCCCATAGATTTCGTATAACGCAGCGTATGTAGATTAATTACCTAACTTATCATTTCATAACAATAGTTGAAGACTCAAGTTAACGGCAATCTAACATTTTATTATCTTAAACTTCAGATTAATTTATTCACAAGTAACTGTTTTGCACGCGCAAACTATTTGCGCATTTTTTTTATGAGCCAAACATGCAAATATCGCTCCGCAGTGAAAGGGTTAAATAATACCAAAACAATAACATTAAAAAATAAATGTTTTCATAAAAATTCATAGCAACTGCACAGTGAAACAAATATGTATAAAATGTAATTTGGTCATTCAGACGTGTACGAATTTTGATTTTATTTTCTCATGTAGTTTGAAACGGTGCGCGTTTCATGGATAAACTGGAATGAAATATTCTTGGCCCGACAGGAGAGCATAAAAATGTCAAAAATCTCGAAACGGCCCAGGTCGATGGACACACGCAGAAACGCTTGACGCAGTTAAAGAGGATTTTTTTCGTATTTGGTCAGGTTGGTAAGCGTGTGTCCGAACGTAAGCGTGTAGCAACGCAAAAGTGCGTTCGTATCCGCGTATATACGTCTGCCTCTTCATAAAGTCATAACTCACCCAAGCCCCCGGCACATCTCTCGACATAACATTTAAAACGATTTCCGCTGGCAGCAGTGCCAAGACCGAAGCTGCGTTGTTTCGGGGATAGATTAACGAAACATAACGCCAGTACTTGCTACGGACTTCCAAGGGGTAGCTCGGATAATAGGAAGGGGCGTGTTGGCACTGCTCTGGCAGTTAAGCAGTGTTCAGTGTCGGCGCTTGTACTCTTCAGTCCCTACGACAACGATTGATGGAAAATTTTCATAGAATTATGGTTCATTTCGTTTGTGAAAACATACTATGTATATACAAAGTGGACGATTTATTTGAGGAATACTTCCACCAGCGAGATTAAATCAAACTATAGCAGTTGACCATGGAATTAATTAAACGGCTCGTACATTAATAACAGAAATGGTTAATCTACGAAAATTACATGATGTGACTGTTGAAAAGATAACGAATTATTTTAAGAAATGTAAATGCTTACAATCTTAACAGATCCAGCCTATGAAGAAAATAATTTAGCATGTTCTTTTGGTCGCATAGTTATAGAGATATCTTTTTTGCATTCCTCGCACCCCTAATTGATACCCCTTCATAATATCGCAACATGTATAAGTGAAGCTAGCGCAAATGCGCCAAAAGACATACCCCCCCCCCACCCTTCCTTCAATTCTAATCATGAAACGAAAAATGCAAAATTCTCATGTAACCTGGGAATAAGAATGCACGTAGCCATCCCTGACATTTGTAGAAGGCTCAGAAAAGTATGATGATACATCGCGGACTCTGCGAGTCGCGCCCTCTGGTTCCCGCTCTTCTTTCAACTCTTACCATCGACCCTCCGTTCCCTTCCTAACTACCCTTTCGGCGTTAAGAGATTAACTTGTCACGCCGGGCCATTTTAATATTCCGGATCGCGGGGTGAATCGCCGGAATTTGCCTGGAAAGCGCCATACGGTTTCGCCAGCGATAAGTATCTGTTAACGTCACTGCAGCTTTTCCCAGTCTTTTTTTCTTTTTACGTGAATCTGAACCGAATAAGAATTACGACAGTTAACTTTCGCGCACGTATCGGATGGCTATTCGATGAAGCGTTGCATGAAATTGAGACAGATAAAGTGCTATTTGCAAATTCGCCGCTGGTTTGGAGCGGTTCCAATGATTTTTGGTTTAAAGAGAGTCGGAAAATTTTAAGGTAAATTTCTGTTACGCAATGTATATGTATGTACAACGTATTCGACTAGCGTATTTCCTTAAAGAAAAATATAAAAAGATATTAATAAAGTACTCGCAATAGCATAACTACTCAGATAAAATAAATCTGCTCAGATGACAAAACATCCAAGGGTAGTAACGAAATTGCGTTTTAAATGTGAAAACACTTACCCCTGGTAAAGTCCGTTTTTCATGTAGAGCGTTCTGGGCACTGATTGCGCTGTCACGACTATAGTAAGTAAGAAATGCACAGCCTGAAATGAAATAGAAAAACAGGAACAGTTAGCAAAAACTGAAACGTAACTTTGCTGTATATTTCTTAATGTTAAGTTTAAACTCGGTAGAGAAAGTAGAAGAAAAAGGTTTTCGAAAATTTGTGCATTAAATAATCGCGCAGATTAGAATAAAAATATGTAAACGAATGAGCATAATTATACTGTGAATCACGATTGTGGTGAACGGAATTTACGTATTATATTTACAAGTTCTGTGCAAAATCTATAGAACAGGTTCATGCGGGAGCTGATAAAGTGCACCTTAGGCGTTAACCATATTCGCATGCGTTCTTCTACTTCCAACATTTACGTGACGCGAGTCAATGCGTCACAGTAATTAGATATAAGTGACTGAAAATTTTCGCTGCATAATTACTGGCACGGCCACATTAAGAAAACTTTTGCATTATAATTTTTACAACGCGTCGTAGGCAACGTGCGACAAGCAGAGAGAAGGTAGGAGGGTGTCGAAAAGAACGCTCGCCGGAAATGTTCGTACATCACGCAGTTGCTGTAGGGTCGACTGAACTCTTCGAACTTTCAGATTGGCGTACGGAAATAAACGTGACGTTTCCATGGGGAAACTTCTTGGATTTCTCTACGAAGATCGTTTTCTGCCAAATTTGTACAATAACGTTCGATGTGCCGAAACCTGCGACGAGACGTAAAAATACGATTTATTGAAATTTCAGATGTATGGTTGATTGTTAATTCTAACATTTTAATAATAATTGATCTATGACAAGGTCTGCATGCTTTTCTATTACAGTACCATCAATACAGTGGTAAACATTATTTACTCGTAAACACGAATGACCCTCATGTGAATATTATGCCGGCTAGAATGAAACTTTTATGTTATAGTTAATAAAAACGTATATTATATATACTAGTTTATTTAGGTACTGAAGATAGGTTATAGTAAGTTATTTGTGAAAAACGGATTTCTACAAAGCATCAACTACGATACCAATACTTAATTCTGTGGATGTAAGGCAAAATGACGTACATAAGTCACATCTTCTCACTTTCGAGATATTGCCGCCTAAAATTTTGAATGCAGTTAAGTATCGAAATTCAGTAGGACCACATTCACCTTTTAAATATAAGAAATTTATTTTCGCACATTTTTGCTGAATAAACACATAGATCCCATGATTTAGAGCTGACTGTCAGTTAATACTTAAATTTCATTTTTTTAAAAATATGACTTATATTGTTTTAAATTGGAACCGCAAAGTTAAAGGTACCATATAAATATTGCTCTAAGGAAATATTAACACATAATTACTTAATTATTTCAAATTATCCAGTGCTGTAAATTTATTCTTATTTTTGCATATTTATTACTATAACTATCTGTGTATAATATATGATTATAGTTAAATGTATTTCATAATACGGGAAATATTGCTTTTTTATTTATACGTTTCAGCCATACGAATGTTTTTATTCCTCATTGTATTAGTTTCATTTCAATGTTTGACTAGTTTCTTTCCAAATATTTATTACGGGAAGAGTCCAAGTAGTAGTTCGAAAAATAAAGGATCTTTAAAAGTTTTAGAATTAAATACTGATATACCGTCTTTCAATAAACAGGAGTTCGATAAATCGGACCAACATGTCTCACAATTAGTTAGAAAGAAAACTCGTCATAGGATAAAAGCACTATATTTAAAGTAACAGGCTCTTTCTGTAGTATCATTTACATACATAAGTTAAAATAAAAATTTAACACAAAATGTACTAGAAGATGGTGTAAACAGTCTTTTAAAAATAAGATAATGACAGATGCATCGTTCAAATATCCCTAGGGATTATAACTTCACCGACTTTCTCATTTACCTGTAATTCGGTAAATCCATAGACGAGATATGAGAACAGACAAATAACGTTATGAGACTTCGCATCTCATGTTCTAAAATACCGATAACTAAAAAAAAAGAAACAAAAAAAATCAGAATCTTCGGAAGGATATCGTCCGTTTTATTATCTGACAAGGAATGTAAACACTTTCAAAGTATTTTAATAAAATATACAAAATATAAAAGCAAACGCAAAAGTTATACATTTGAGACAATCGAAAATGAAAAAATAAAGATAAAATTGGGGCTCTAGAGTACCAGGAGTTCGGGCCACAAAAATACATTGCACGATTAGTCTACCCTTATGCCTAGTCGGTAACCCTTCAATCAAAAAACTTTTAATCAGAACCGTTTCTATGCCAATCTTTTTTAATGTATTAAAAATATAAGAATAAATATTGCAAAAAAATGTTTTGATGATATTGTCACGTTGCAAAATTACAAATCGCAATGTTTCAATTGGAAGGAAAAGAGAAGACAAATGATCTTCCTTGTCTTTCTAGTTGAAACTTCAACTTTGTCATTGCGAGATCGCGGTGACGAAACCAAAGTCACTCGTCTCCATCTGTATTCCGCTGAAGTCACGTAATTGCAGGCATTATATATTGTATGTGTATAGTAAATCTATCTATTTCGTTTCCCCATCACTTGTCGATTACCGTGCAAGTGCAACTTTTATTGTATTTTTTTTCACTTTTGCGAGGAAAATATAAACTTGAGGCTATTTGTCAAGATTTACCGAAAAATCGGTAAATTGATTTATCAATATTACAATCGCTAAAGGTGCTCTAAAATTATATAATAATTGAAATAATTTATTTGTTGAACTTTCTGTCATTTCCATTTCATTTCTGTGGTTTACCATAGTTCTTACACTTATTATTATATATGGTGCATGTTTCGTGTAAACATTTGAAACACTGAACTCACCCAATTCAGTCACTTTTACATGAAATTTCTCTATATAATTTCAGGTACTCCAAATACATATCGTCACCGTTATCTTCATTGAGAGACAAAGAATTCGTATTCGTAAATTCTTCGCTTGGTCATTACTATGACACTACTGATTAATAATACGAAGTAGCAGCATATTTACCATTTTTTTAACTTTGAAGACATATTAAATTAGTTTTATTTTAATAAATTAACAATCTTAACTTATACATTGCACAGTAAACTTTTAACATTTTCCTTTCGGTTAGTCTAAAGCAAAAGTAAAATAAAATGGAAAAATATAAGTATTTCACTATAATGGAACTATAATCATAATTAACACTATGCAGCGTCAACATGCAAAAGTTCGATTTTTTTAGTTTAATGTACAACTTATATTTTCAGTAGGTACGTTTAGCTTAAACAGAATTTATGAAAATGTATATATACCTGTTTTTGAATCTTTTAAATATATTTTGATCTTTTTTCAATTTCAGATATCCTCATAAGAGTTTTATAAATCGATATCTAACAAATGTCTAGAAATTTCGTAACATACCTATTTGTTTTGTGACTTACTTTTCACTTCATCTTTAAGTAAATTTTATTTTACCTCACTAGTGACAAAATAACAAAGTCGTATATAATTTTTTAAACAAATATTTTTCCAGGTTCCAAAAGCAAGAGAACTTTTATGTCATGTATATAAAACACAACATTGTAGAAGATAGGCTTATTTACGCTAGAACTTGTGATTTTCCTGATTCTAAATCTATAGCGTTACACTTTGTCCAACTCTTCGAATTCGCATATACCTAATCATCTGTCAAAATACTGTAAAAGTAAAAAATTTTAAACATTGTTGTTCTGTGACAGCTTGCGCTGGGATTAAACCGACTTATAACAAAAAGCAAAAAAAAACGTGGAAACTTGCATACCGTTTTGAAGAAATAATTTGTTTTACTATCAAACAAATTGGTATTGTATTGTTGGTAATTATATTATAAATAAAGATAAAATATTAAGCGCCAGCTTAATTCTTGGAGGAATATAAATCGAATTGAATGGACTTTGTACAAAATTTATTGATCAATTATATGCTATCCATTTTGAGTTATCGTCTAGGTTAATTTGAACAACATGATTTCATGGAAAATGCATTTAAAATTTGAAATCTTACTATTTGGTGCTCTGATTCATTTGTATAAATATGCTAATAAATTCATTATTTTTATGAATTCATGCTTAATATTACAGGACTATATTTTTAAATGATTTACCTACAGTTTGTGTAAAAAATAAAAAAAGAACTTGACACTTTCAGAGTTCCCGCCCAATTATTTTTGTCAATTTCCCAAACTTTGCTATTGTCCATAAGAGTAACACGAATTTTTAGACAACGATAATAACATACTTTTAATTTATTAGGTGCAATTAATACAGTAACTGGAGGAAAATTGAAGAATTTATTAAAAGGAGTAACACTTTAATTGAATCGTTTGTTTGCGACCTGCTTTGGACATCGCTTTCAAACAATGGAGGCATCGACATTCCCATCATCGTAAAATTAATTTTCCAAAACGACTCGGACAACTCTAAGAACCAATGCCGGTATAGCGGGTTAAAACGATGGTAATTAACCCTATAATCGGACGATGGCTGAACCAGACCATTATCGGCTATCGCACTGTGGAGCAAACCTGGGACCGCCTCCCTATCGGTCTGAGGATTTATTCAAAGGGCCTGTTCGTCGTATCTGATCGTCATTTGACTATCTCAACACAGTGAGATGGATGTAAGCAAGCACGCGCGCTGCCAGACTCGCGAACAGAACTCGGTCTAAGATCACTTACTATTTACAACACGACATTATCATGACTGTCTGGTATTCTTGATCTGTCTATAATCAGAACTGTCAAGGATGCGGAGAATCCATTAACTATGTACTTCTACAGAGAAATCAGGATAGTTCTACTTACTAAGTTTACGCGTTCATATGTAACATATAAAAGTTACCCACCAACATGTGACTTTTGTAACTATCAAATCACCGTTAAACGTATTCATTTTAAACGTCCAGTTTGAAATTCCAAAATAAGGTAACTCTAAATAAAAATCTTAATAGCATCAAGCAAGTACCAAAAACCTCTTTTGCTTCTAAAGAATCGATAGTCTTTAACAAAATTTAACTCCCCACAGTATTTTATATATATATATATATATATATATAGTCGATGTAACATTAGAACTCATGAAAAAAAAGGATGCGTTCATTTGTTCAATTTTTATATAATTACACGTAGGGATAAACCATACATTGATTGGCTCCTTAAGGAAATATTTGTATATTAATGAATGATAAATTTCATTTACTAGAAAACTTAAAAACAAGATCAGTTTAAGTAGAATTATAAAACTTTAAGAATACAAAATTAAATAAAAAAATGTATCCAGAAAATCGCAAGTTTCTGAAAAAATGAAGACTATAGTTATTGGCCAACTAAAAGTAGTTATTGACCACGTGCTCGCTAACATTAATTTTCATTTAATATAGGAATATAGTATTCGATTTATTGATGTATTACAAAGACAAATCTTATATTTAATTACAATAAGTATGTTTAAGCAACCGGGAATATTAATAATATTTTGAGTTTCTTACGATGAGTAAAGCTTTTATGCTAAAATTAAATTTTTTATCTCGAAAGTGCCAAATGTTAAGATAGGTGAAAAACACACAAAAAGATGCGGAAGAACAAATTAAAGAAAATACTAGTAGCAATAAAGGAAATAATAAAGTGTCAATAATTATAGAAAAAGGAACATGTTTAAAAAAATACGTTTAGTGAAAGATCTTATTATTATCTCCTTGATAATAATCGAACACCTAAGGTTGTCTTTAAATAAATAAAATAAATTATGTTTTATTCCTTTTATTATGCATTAATTTCAGGTTAACATTAATAAAATTAAGAATAAAAAAATGAAGTGAGCAACACTGTCATAATATTATCTTAAATTAACATTAAAATTAGATATACAGTTTTAACGAAACTTTGTGTGGTCCCTGACAACAAGTGCAACAAATATTTGTAACATAACTGTGGAGAACTTCAAAATAATTTGCAATTGCATACAGAAATCATTTATCGTATATAGCATCCCTGTCATTATTTTGTTTTTCTCTGGGGGGTGGAGAGGGGGGTGAAGATACAAGTGGATTTGAGACAGTACTTAAGATGGCCACTTAAGACGGAAAATTAACTGCAATGATCACCAGATTGAGGTCATCGCCGCCGGTCTAGGTTCGCCCCAAACATTTTGGCGCGCGAGCGATTTGGCTCAGCCCCGCCTGTGACATCAGAAAAGTTACATCGAAAAGAAACGGGCGCGGCTGTAAGAATAGAGTTTATATGTTGCAAAGAAATAGTAAAGTATATAACGTCAACCAAACGAACGCGTAGTGAAAATAAATCATCGTGTACAATTTAGTTGCGGTCAACAGCTTTAATTTAACTTATACTCAGCCTCTCCCACAATAACGTACATCTTTATGTTGTTATATTACTTTAGATTTGTTTCAAAAATTTAATTGCAACGTAAATTTTCCATTAACAAGTTAGTTCAAATGAAACATGACTTTGACTTAAAAGTAAATATATAACAAAAATACTAATTACGCATAGCATTTTTATGAAAACTTTACGAAGATTATTATCACAATTATTGCAAAGTTAATTTTCAATAGATATATACATTCCTAGGTACATTGCTAGGCCCATGACGATATACATATGACACAGAAAGGTGGTTTTAAAGTGATCATACAGTGGCTAATGAAAATACTCGAACGCTATATTTTAAGGAAATTCGCCTAACCCGTAAGTCAGGTTTTAATGAAAGTTTGTGTGCATGTAGAGCATAATAGTGCATATATAGAGCAATTTTTTTCTCCACCGGAAATTTTTTTAAAAAAGTGAATTAAAGTCTCAAATGTTTCAACCTTTTTTTCTTTTTTAATACATCTTCTCCTGGGACTTTTTTACAACAGAATGATAGAGTACTAGAGAACATTTTTTATATGAAAAATGTTGCTCTATTTCGCACCATTAAAAAGTTGTATTTGAAAAATCAAAAAGAAAATGGTACGATAAAGGTTGATTTCAGCTGATACCATAGAATTAGAAAGTATTGAACGACTTTCATTTCCATTAGAACTTCGTAATAATGCAAAAACAGCAAAAATTTTCCTACAAAGAATGTTGAATTTTTAGTGTTCTATCACTCTACTGTGAAAAAAGTCCTGGAAAAATTGTATTATTATAATGAAGAAATGTTGAATTTTCGAAGCTTAGTTTCATCATCTCAAGGACATTTCCTGGTAACAAAAAATTATTTGATATATAGCTCAGTATGTTTTACATGCACAAAAACTTTCACTAAAATTAGACTTATTGGTTAGGGAATAATATAGCGTCCGAATACTTTCGTTAGCCACTGTATGTATGTAACAATGATGATGTTGTACTATGGATTCACTTTATTCCAACCTTCAGTTTATTTATTTGATGATTTTCTCGTCAATTGTTTTGAAAATAATCCAATATCCGAAGAAGAATCATAATGCTTATGTGAATCCGATTATTATTATTATATTCACACTTTGGACTCATTTTTAACCACTTTCCCATCGTTTTTCGGGGAAATAATAAGAACATTGTTTTCTTTATTGGGTGGCCTTTTTAAAGGTACTGTAGAAATTATTCATTTTCAGGTAATGTCAAAAATGGATATTTTTAAACATCCACTTTTCATGTTACATCGAAATGTCAGTACAAGTTATGAACACAAATCCACACAAATTCAGGAAGCATATGGGCAAAATATGAAAATTGCCGAAAAATAAAGTGTCCTCATGAATACCTAAGTAGAAGCATCTGTTCACTTTACGATTTTGTCCTTGCGTTCCTATTTTCTAGCATATCAAGATGTCAGTTTTGATGGAGGGTAGAAGGTGGTCGAATTTATGCTTATGTAATAAATGATGATATAGTTGTTACGAGCCCGGGCCGCGAGCAGCGCGAGAGGCCGGCGGAGTTTTGTTTAGGAATACGGTGTGAATTTGTTAGCTTGGTGCGCGAACGAACCTGACGCGAAGCCAGGGAGTCGCTAGGATTATTGACGAGGAGGACGAACCCGATGCGAAATCGGGGAGCCTCTAGGAGTGTGGTTTAAGCGCGGACGAACCCGATGCGAAATCGGGGAGCCGCAGGAGGTTGAAACGTCGTGGACGAACCCGATGCGAAATCGGGGAGCCGCAGGAGGTTGAAACGTCGTGGACGAACCCGATGCGAAATCGGGGAGCCACTAGGAGGGTGAAGCCGCAGACGAACCCGATGCGAAATCGGGGAGCTGCTAGGAAGTTGGTACAACGTCGCAGACGAACGCGATGCGAAATCGGGGAGCTGCTGGGAGGTTGGTAATTTCACAGACGAACCCGATGCGAAATCGGGGAGCCACTAAGGTTGGAATGAGCTTTAATTTGGATATAGATTGTTGCGAACGAACCTGATGCGAAACCAGGGAGTCGCAAGGATTGTTAGTAAAGGCCTCGTGACTAGTAATTATTTAATATATCGATACAGCTCGAGCGGTAAATTTGTATCGTGTGGGATCGTTACTTCAATTTGGATTATGATATCGAAGGTTGGGTTTAATTAACGACTCTTAAGTTATCACGGGCAATGAACAATATATTACTGAATAGTGTTATACAATTGTCAGTGTCGCGAATGTAGAGTGTTGAGAAGTTAAAATATATTACCTATTTGATGCTTGGTTTTGACGCACTGGCAATGCGGGGGTTTGATTCGAGAAACGATTGTTGAAGTTGCCGTAATAGGATTTATACCGACTCGCGGATCCTATATGGTTTAATGTTGGTTCGAAAGGGAACTTGCGCCCGATCTTGACTTCTTGCTTGGTACTGCCCACGAGGCTTAGATTTCGGGGGTTTATATACACCGAAATCGAGCGAGGAATTCTTGAAGATTTCCATATAAGGAAATGTATGAAGGGGTTAGACGTTGAGTCAGTTTTGCTTCCAGCAATCTGGGGGACAAGCTCCCTCGTATCGGGGGAGATAACTCTAAACAGTGCGTCTTTTCATTTTCCTTTCTAGACGAGAGCTGGAAGAAATTCCAGTGAACGAAATAATATTTTCAAATATTACCCACACGTAACATCTCCCCCCCTAAAACGAAACATCGCGAAATCGGGATGCTTTCGCCGAGAAAGGAAAGTGTCTATTGCTTTTAACAAAAGGCGGGTGTAGTGTGAGGTGTTTGTGTGGATGTTGTTCTAATTTCTAATGTGTGGACGACGGATACTCTAACGTTATAATAAATTTTTTAGACTAGGTTGCCTCCTTTCTGTGTGATGCGCCGTAGAGTGCCGAGGCGGCGTTCCATGGTTGTCTGGGCCAGCTCAGTTTTGTCGGAAACACAGTGGTGTTGTTTGGGCCTCACCCCTCGAATATTCACCTTGATGGCTTGTCCGGGTAGGTTATGGATTCTCGGTGGTAGGATCCGTATGGCCTCGTACGGTCTGGACACGATCTTCCCATGGTCCATGAGGGGTATCCTATAAGTGTGGGATGACACTTCTTCTTGGCTGACGCCCCGTACCCATGTTCTATGAACGCTGTTGTGGTTGACCTGTAATTGACTTTTCTATTACGGTATTTTCTAAGTGTTCCTCAAAGGATGTTAAATTTTCTATTTCCCTGGGAGATGAAATCTGTGTAGAATTAGCCGCGGGTAAAAAATTATCTTCTTGTTGTTCATCAGGCAAGCTAATTTCGTTAGATAAGCTGGGCAGAGATCTAGCTTTGCTAGTTATTGGCGAGTGTTGAACCTTTCCAAGTGCTGGTTCCTCGGTTTCATCGGAGCTATAGCTTATCTCTTGATGTTTAGACCGTGCTTCTCGGTCTCGGCGTAGCTGTCGTATCCGATGACCTATAGAATCAATGTTCGCTTCTGTCTTCGGCACATGAATTTTGAAATCGAGGTCTTGTAGTTCTCGGGGAATAAGTGGTAGGCAGGATGTGGGGTTGCGCGATAACGCGTCTGCATTCTTGTTCGTCTTTCCAGATTTGTGAACAACCTGGTACTCATATTCTAAGAGCCTGAGTTTCCATTTCATCAACCGAGATGTGGGGTCCTTTACTGAGTGTAACCAAACAAGCGGTCGATGGTCCGTTATCAGAGTGAATTTAGTTCCGTAGATATATGGCCTGAAATATCTAACGGCGTAAACCATAGCAAGGCATTCCTTTTCTGTCGCTGAATAGTTTCTTTCAACTTTGTTTAGGCTGCGGGATGCGTAAGCAATCGGAAGATCCTTTCCTATCTCCCCTTGACTAAGCACAGCACCGACAGCGTATTCAGATGCATCTGTTGTAACAAGGAAGGGTTTGCTGAAATCTGGATACTGTAATATGGGCTGTTGACAGAGTTCTTTACGAAGTTCCTTGAAACTTCTATCCTGTTCTTCGGTCCATTTGAATTTGATGCCTTTGCCTAATAAATTATTTAAAGGTTTTGCTTTTATGGTGAAGTCTGGTATGAATATTCGGTAATAACCTATGAGTCCCAGGAATTGTTGTATATTCTTCTGATTGGTGGGTGTAGGAAAATCTTGAACTGCTTGTAGTTTCCTGGGGTCGGGTTTTACTCCGTTTCCTGTGATAATGTGTCCAAGATATGCGACTTCCCTTCGAAGGAATTCGCATTTATTGGTTTGAAGAGTTAGTCCGAATTCTCTGAGACGATTTAATAGTTTCTTAACTTTGATGTTATGCTCTTGCAATGATGATGCGTAAACTACAATGTCATCCAGGTAAACGAATAAATCCGCTCCTTGGAGCCCGGTGAGTACCTGGTCCATGAGGCGTTGAAAAGTGGGTGGTGCATTTTTTAAACCGAAAGGCATGCGAGAAAATTCGTAGTGTCCGTGTGGGGTAGTAAAGGCTGTCTTTGGCTTATCCTTTGGATTCATTTCGATTTGATGAAAACCGCTGGCTAAATCAAAGACTGAAAAATATTTGGCTCCTCCCAGATGATCTAAAATCTCTGTAATTTGTGGCAATGGATATTTATCGGAAATTGTTTTTTCATTAAGTGCACGAAAATCTATGACCATGCGCCATCGTTTGTTTCCTTGAGTATCCGGTTTTTTCGGTACGATCCACAACGGTGAATTGTAAGGAGATTTTGAAGGGGTAATTATACCTTCAGATAATAAGGCGTTGACTTGTTTCTGTATTTCCTCTTGATGTACGGGCGGATAACGATATTGCCTTGTGTTGATTGGGATATCGTCGATAGTGTGTATTGAATGTTTAAAACTAGAAGCCTTTCCAAGTTTATCTCCTGGAAGATAAAACCGGTCGGGAAATTCATTGACGAGGTCAGTAACAGAACTGAGCTCTTCTTTGTTTAGGTGATCGCAGATTAGGGAATTTATTATTTTGTGTATCCTGTCTTCTCTGGTTCGGATTTTAGGCGGGTGGTCTGCGTCTGGGAAAAATTCTTCGTCCGATGTGCTTAAGATGTCATAGGGCTCAAGTGTCTGTGGTTCTATTTCAACGTCGAGGTCTTCTTCGCTGGTGTTTGTTGCCATAACATAGCATTTTCCTTTATCGTTAGTTACTGCGGCTTCTCCTATGTACAGCTGTGCGTGTGTTTTGATGCGCGGTAAATATCCTTCCTTGATTTTAGGGTTAACCAACTGAATAGATATTTGCTTTGATGTGCGAGCCTCGATGTGATGTCTTTTTGTTATCTGGGACTGTTCCTTCTGAAAGAGATCTTGGTAATTTGAAAACGGTATGGGGCGAATAGGGTCATTCTTGAGAACTAAGGTTCCGTGGTGATAAGAAATTTCGGCTTGCTCTTGTTTTAAAAATGGGCTGCCAATTAATCCATCGGCTTCAATGGCTAGACATTCTACTACGTAGAAAATAGCTGGATTTTCTTGGATGTGAAGGATCGTAGTTCCTATGGTGCGAACGGATAAAGTGGTAAGACCGGTTATCTCAATCTTACCTCGCGAATCTATTGGGGTTCCCTTCGCAAGAGCGCTGAGAACTATTAAATTTATGGATGCCCCACAATCAATCAAAAATTCTCCAATTCCGGATTTTAATTCTGGTACTTTGAATTTGATACGTGGTGCGGGAGTTTCCTTGAGGACAAATTCTCTTCGAAACGAACTGTCCTTTGGCGAACTTTTTCGGTTTCGCTCATCGTGTCGCCGATACGGTGAGCGCGTTCGGAGTTTAAAGACTTGTTAGATTCCGCGGACGTATCACGCGAATAAGACTTGCGCGATGATTTTCTACATGTTTGTGTATCATGCCCTTTAATTCCGCAGTCCCAACAATACAAACTTGGTTTACGGTATTTATCAGGGTTTTTCAGTATGGAATATTGTTTTTCTTCTTCGTCTATGTATGATGAGTCAGAGTGAGCAGAAGGGGATCTTGAACGGTTGCGATGACGGACGGTCCAAGCTGGCGTACGCGGTCGCCCTTCTCGTTCCTCTTCGGAGCCAGATGTTCTTCTCTGTCGTTCCCTGTGTCTGGTGTATTTGTTTGGAGATTGAGGGTATGACACTTGTTGGTCGCGATAAGGGGACCTTTCGTTCGAGTGATCTCGGCGTGATCCTCTTGAAGGCGACGCGTGTCGTAAAAATTGTCGGCGGTTCCTTAATTTTCTGTCGATCTCAAGTACCGCGTCGTAGACATCTTCAAGTGTTCGTAGTTCTCGCGATTGCACTGATACTTTCCAGGAAATCTTATCCGGTAGACCGTCAATGAAATTTTCTAGCGCGTCCTTTTCCATATCTTCGATAATTTCGTCGACATGGTCCCGATATTTTTCCTTTATAGCTCCTCTTGCGCAATACACGAGATGGCTGGTCCTATCGATATAATTTCGGAGGCTTTCTTCCTCGAGTATGTGTAAATTCGCGATTTCTAGTCGGAAATAAGACAGATTCTTTCCCGGCGCGAATCTCTTCTTTAGGTGTTTTATTAACGCTTGTACAGTTTCGAATTTGCGTTCCAGCGTATACCTACGTGCTGGGCCAATGAGTTTAGTCAAGATTATAGCAAGAAATTGGGTTTCTGAACCCTCCGGAATCAACGTTAAACCATCTTCCACACTTTGCGCAAAGCGCGTTAAAGGTGGGTTTTCTCCGTCGAAATTCGGTATAGTAAAAGCGATGTTTTGTAAGCAAGTTCTTTGGATAAGGAGAGACATTGAATTTGCCAGCGTAACTGTCAAATTCAGAATGTCCGTGGTTGACGAATTTGCTTGTGAGCTCGTCATTGTAAATTATAAGGGTCGATTAACTAGAGAAAACTAGTATATAATCGGTAACTAGCAAAACTAGTAACACTTTGTTAAAAAGTGATAAAAAGGCGACGTAACTAGCGAAAACTAGTATATTGTCAATATTCTCCTAAGAGATATAAAAGGGCGGCTTAACTAGGAAAACTAGTATATTGCCAAAACGCTCGGTTGACTAGCGAAAACTAGTATATGACCGACGTTCTATTCAGGGCAGTACGTTAATTATAAACCCAGAATTCAACGTTAATCCAAATATATTTTGAAGTATCCCACCGCTGTCACCAGTTTCTGTTACGAGCCCGGGCCGCGAGCAGCGCGAGAGGCCGGCGGAGTTTTGTTTAGGAATACGGTGTGAATTTGTTAGCTTGGTGCGCGAACGAACCTGACGCGAAGCCAGGGAGTCGCTAGGATTATTGACGACGAGGACGAACCCGATGCGAAATCGGGGAGCCTCTAGGAGTGTGGTTTAAGCGCGGACGAACCCGATGCGAAATCGGGGAGCCGCAGGAGGTTGAAACGTCGTGGACGAACCCGATGCGAAATCGGGGAGCCACTAGGAGGGTGAAGGCGCAGACGAACCCGATGCGAAATCGGGGAGTTGCTAGGAAGTTGGTACAACGTCGCAGACGAACCCGATGCGAAATCGGGGAGCTGCTGGGAGGTTGGTAATTTCACAGACGAACCCGATGCGAAATCGGGGAGCTGCTAGGATGCGGACGAACCTGATGCGAAATCAGGGAGCCGCTAGGATGGGCGAGTTGCGCGGACGAACCCGATGCGAAATCGGGGAGCCACTAAGGTTGGAATGAGCTTTAATTTGGATATAGATTGTTGCGAACGAACCTGATGCGAAACCAGGGAGTCGCAAGGATTGTTAGTAAAGGCCTCGTAACTAGTAATTATTTAATATATCGATACAGCTCGAGCGGTAAAGCTGTATCGTGTGGGATCGTTACTTCAATTTGGATTATGATATCGAAGGTTGGGTTTAATTAACGACTCTTAAGTTATCACGGGCAATGAACAATATATTACTGAATAGTGTTATACAATTGTCAGTGTCGCGAATGTAGAGTGTTGAGAAGTTAAAATATATTACCTATTTGATGCTCGGTTTTGACGCACTGGCAATGCGGGGGTTTGATTCGAGAAACGATTGTAGAAGTTGCCGTAATAGGATTTATACCGACTCGCGGATCCTATATGGTTTAATGTTGGTCCGAAAGGGAACTTGCGCCCGATCTTGCTGGAACAGACGATTCTCAAACGTACGCGAAGCAGAGTAACGTCCTGACTTCTTGCTTGGTACTGCTCACGAGGCTTAGATTTCGGGGGTTTATATACACCGAAATCGAGCGAGGAATTCTTGAAGATTTCCATATAAGGAAATGTATGAAGGGGTTAGACGTTGAGTCAGTTTTGCTTCCAGCAATCTGGGGGACAAGCTCCCTCGTATCGGGGGAGATAACTCTAAACAGTGCGTCTTTTCATTTTTCTTTCTAGACGAGAGCTGGAAGAAATTCCAGTGAACGAAATAATATTTTCAAATATTACCCACACGTAACATAGTAATAATTTCTAAATACCGTAAAGAGTATTTTCTACATTTCTAGATTTACAATCAGATTGCTGCAAAACTATATGTGGAATAAAATATGGAGTTTATTAAAGAAAATTATAGATTAACAAATACTAGTTATAATTGTTTGTTATATAGAAATGTAAGTATCAAAAATTTGTTGACGCATACCAAGTACTTTCACTTTTACTAATATTCTATAAATCGTAATAAATTAATATAAGTAGTAAATTAATGTAAGAATAAGTGGATCTAAGGGATCATCGAAAGTGATATTTCTCATAGATATTAACGTTTCATTAAAAAAGTTGAGTGTAACAAAAAAAATCTTCAAACGAAAACGCTGCGTCGATATGAAAGCTTACAAGGTCGCACGAATACCGCCTTTTCACGGCTGCTTCACAGGCCAAGTGAAACCTTTTATCTTTTCCATTCGTGATGCATACATTCATACGCATGCAGACCCCAGTTAACGTTATATTTTTCAAGTCCTTCAATAATAACATATATTTGTATACGATAATATAAGTGATGCCGATCAGAAGCTTAAATTAAGCGATAGGGATTTAGTGGTCGTTGTTTTATAATAAACAAAAAAGCCAGCTAGCAGCTTGAGCATGGTTTCTTGCCATATAGTTCGGGTATGCGAAATTCAAATCGGTCGTCGGCGTTGCCGTCCTTCGAGTTGGGTTGTGAAGCTCGAGACATTTTAATCTCACGGAGACTTCGAGGATGCAATTTCGTCGCGATAGCAGGTGCAGTCACCGTGGCAACAGTTTCTTAGCGGGTAATTACGTCGTGGAGGCGAAAACGAGAGTAAAAGAGAGATACAGAGACTCGTCTAAGAAAGCGAGAAATGCCGTGGAAGCAAGGATGAGGGACGAATGGAATAAGAAAGACAAAGGTATACACCTTGCCATGGCTGTTGTAATTTTTCATGCAACACGTCGCACGCGTCCAGATCCCTTCAGTTATCTTGAGCGTCGTGGAATGCTACATTCGCACGTGGGGTGTCTAACCTAACCCAAAGCTAACCCACATAAAAGCTCTCGCGAGGTCTGAAACGTAAAAGAGGAAACGCGCTAAAGAAGAACGAAACTGGCTGGTGGGTACTGGTGAATCCAAAAGATTCCAAAGGGTATCCGCCTGCGGCCGGTCACGCCAAATATTCCCTGTCAGATATACGCGACCCGAGTTTGCCATCCTCTTCCTAGCCACCTTACCCCTGGAAAATGGGAATAGACCGAAATATTTATAAACATCGCCGGTGCTTATCTTAATTGCATTGGGACACGTTGCATGACACTCTTATTCTCCGTGGTTAATATCCACTGGGAATAGAAAACTTCGTAAATCGTACCTCCTGCTGGGCTTCAAGACGAATTAGCTTTCGTGGTGTATCACAAAAACAAGGGCGACCTTTGTCCTCCCTCGTGCGCCCTTCCTGAACTTCCACTTCGTCTTTTGGCCGAATTAAATCTAGAGATAACGCCGCGGGCTACATATACACGAATGGTGAAACTCCTGAGATAGAAGCTAAATCTACTTTTGCGAAGTTTACATTTACCCTATATTTGCTTTCTCGTTAGTTACTGTATTGTCAGGCTAACTTAATTTAACGGTGAATTGTTAAGTTCCATAGAAACTCTTTACGCGTAGTAGTGCCATATACTAAACTCATATGAATATTATTATTACAATTATTGGGTTTACCAAAAAGTTTTTGTATTTTACGGACAGATAGAAACGAAACTTTAATAAATACTATACTGTTAACTTGCTTTTGACAATATGTTTATTTGCTTGCTACATTATATAATTTTTTCATTCTCTCGTTGAAAAGTTTTTCATTTTCTTCAGTGAAGAACTCACTTAGACGACCTTTTCAGGTTTCAGACTTATGAATTTCCATCTATCAAAGAATTATATAAGAAATAAATCTTTTAATATTAGCATATTCTGTTATTCACACTATTGTTTTCTGGTTTATGCTACATTTTTATTTTTGCAATAGCAATTTAATGCAATGCGTCGAAAACGCATTTTATTTGTTTCCATTTCAAGCCTATGTTGAACAGACTAAATACAACCAATTTCTGCGATTGTTCTTCCTAGGAAATAGAGTGAAATGCTTGTTTGTAGATCTCTTTTGCATTTTTAAAATCGTTGGCATATTTATGTATCATACAACTGAAATACACACCGTAAAAGAACGGAAGGATTTTTCCGCCAACCGAATATTAATAACTTGTTATTCGGTAATATTTCCTAATTTTCTACTAATTCCACACAAATTTGATGTGGATTTGATTTAATGGATTGTTTTCACGCAAGTAATTCTCGTTCACCACTGTTGAACATTCTACACGCGGATTATCTTCAAGAATCTCATCTCTAGATTAAAATTTATTAATGCAAAACTCTTTTCCGGCCATTAACAAGGGAACACGCTAAAGAAACACCCGCCAATTTTAATGAAACTGTGTTTTTACAAAGTATAATATGCAATATTTTTTTTCAGCTACCATAATCCATGTTCAGAGAGTAAAAACAACCCCCTAACTTAGGGTGGCACAACACATTTAGCCAAATGTTTAAAAAAACTATTAGTAATAGAAGAATAAAATACATTCACAAATTTTATATTTTTGAATGCTCAATTTGACTGTGTAAACATATTTATAAAATTTCCTTTTTCTTAAATAACATCTAGAAAATATTAGGTTCTTATCAATTTTTTATTTAAAACGCTTTTTCTAAGAGTTTTCCCGCAAGTTTATGTGCCCAGGCGCCTCGCCTAAATATAAAATATTTATAAATCAGAATTTGCGTTTTCTACAAATTAAAAAAAAATTATTCTTGAAGTTTGTTTATAGAGAGTATGTCAGTATGAATAAACATTTTAGCAATTAACTTGAAATGTAATTTTTAAGCAGAAATGATCTGATAAGCACAGTCTCAAAATTCGATTGTTATGGAAGTATTATTAGTGAACAGTAGAGTTTTGATATATTCTAATGTCTTACAAGAAATTTTTTCTTTCAAATTATTAATCATAGGAAAATGATTTTCTTTTCATTTTATTTTGGAAAGTCTACACTTTCTAAATATATTCATGTTTTAACTGAAAAATATTTATTTTAACATTCAGATATTATAAAAAGTTCTTTATTTTATAGTTTTCTGGGTAAAATGTTACTTTTAAAACTAAAAAAATGTACCTTCGAAATTTTTTCGACTATATATTAATTTTTCGTGTGCGTTTAGAGATTCTCAATGAATCATTAAATAGTTCCTCAAACGGTAACTCTGATAGGAGTTCGAAATGTTTAAACTCTTGAAGGTCTTGTGTATAGATATAAGTAAAGGGTTATCCAAAAGTACCTTTAGCATGTTGAATAGGAGAATATCTGTCAAACGCCATGTTTGTTAGTAAAATAGAGGTGAAAAAAATAAAAATTGAAACGAGAACGAACGAAGGTATTAGAGATAAAAGAACAGATTAGAAAAGGGTAAAGCAGAAAGAGGTATGGCGGCTCTCCTGCACCTACTACTAGAGGGACGTACGAAATAGGACTTTCGCGAAAGCACTCGCTCCAACTACCTCGTCCATATATATACCGCCTTTAACCTTCCTTCCAATATCCCAACGTCTAAGGCAGGGCCTGCTAGGTAGCCTTACTGATGAGTCCACTAGCAGGCCCTGGACGAAACGCAACACCCTTCCTTTTTCCCATTCTATCCCCTCTCCACAGCTCCACAGGGCAAGAAAAAAAGTGAAGGTAGGTGTTCCTATAGTCTATTTTGGATGATAACCCTTTACATTGTGACTTAGATCTTTGAAAATCCTTACGAGGTGTTAAAGATTTATACCCTAAGATTTTTATGATTTACATATTAATTTTGTCAATTAAAAAGAAACTGAACCGTAAAAACTATACAACTGAACCATGTTTCCAAATATACGTGCTGTGGTTTTCGATTTCATACAAAATATTAGTAAACTGTATGAATAATTATGTTTGTTAATTTACAGATACTAAAACTTCCAATATATGCATATTTTGTGTCCGAGTGAGTAGTATAAACACAAAAATTTAAGGAAAAATCACAAAGTATTTTATCTAAAACATTGACTAGGATATAATAATCTTTAATATATTGTTTAAACAAATTAACTTTTTACAAATCTAATGATACAATTACAAGTCGTCATTCAAAGACACAAAGTTTATCACTGCACTTTATTCTTCTATCTCCAATATTTTCTGAGATATTAGGCCAAACATATTTTACACCCCCAACTTTCAGGGTTCTTTTACTCCTGTAACATCGCTGGCGACAACTACAAAACTAAGTATCAAATATTTTTATGAAAATTATGTTTTAATACAGCTAGATTAATGCCAGCAATTGTTCCCTTGATATGATCCATTGTAAAAGTATCTTTCTCAAATGATCGACGTATACATGGATCTCCAATTGCTGCTTTTCGACTAAATTTAAATTTAAAATGTAATCCTGTCTACTGGTTCAAATAATACAGCTTACCTTAGAACTGAATAATCTATCAATACATACATACACAGTTTATACGTATGTGTATAAAAGCTAAGGATAATTACATGTGAAATATGCTAACACGAAGGATACCAAAAGAGGCAGATTATATCGTAGGATTTAATAGATACTATTATAATATTTAAAGCACGTAAACAACGTTTCTCGGGGTAATTTGAATTCGTCCGCGACGAAAAGTAAAAAAATCGGCCTCATTTCGATGACACACTTTATATTCCCTTTATTTTCATATCGCAGTGTATTTGTCTATTTGGCACTACTTTTTTGGCTTCCTTCAAATACATTTGGATCCGAAAGCCCGGTATACAATTGCCAACTTCCACCCTTGCCAGATTCTACGAGTACTCGGAAGAATCAGGTTGAAGCGTAAACTGTATTAGAATGCCGAGGAAGAGGTATTAATCAGAAATTCTTGCTTGCTGGCACAGTGATAGTTGAAGTTTAAATAATTATGCGAACAGGCGCCGTCTTCTGAATTAATAAATGGATTTATTCCCTTCTGATTCTATTATATTCCTCGAGCTTGATATGCATGAAAAACGAAACAAAACGAAGAACGTTGCGTGCTGCTTGTATTCGTATAGGATTCTTTATTCATGCATATACAAACATTCCCAGCAATTTCCTGGAGAAATCACTCGGAGCACAATCGCGTTCTGAATTCCAATCCCTTCGATGATGCTTACCACTGAGCATGGCCGCCTTATCAATTAGCATGGTCCTTGATTTCAGTAACTGTACGAAGAAGAAGCGAGAAATCATCGCAATTAATGTGAGCTCGTTTAGTTTCATCTCTTATCTAGTCACGCTACGGTTTGGAAAATTTATAATATTCCCATAAACTTGTTTAAGATGAGACAAGAAGAGAGACATTAGGTGCAAGTACAATAAAACATTAAAACGGTGGCATCAGACAAGGGAGAAAGAGAAACGGTGGAAGTCGCACGGAAAAGGTACGTGTTATCTTCTAAGATGTCACAAAAGTCAGGTATTCTCCATTACAGGAAGAAGATATGTTCGTTAAATAATACTTCAGACTAATATTATATTTTTATCATTTCGCTTCTGTGCTCCATGTATAAAATTATAATATTGATTTCCTCTGTTGTTCGCGGAAATTCATGACATTCGACTATAACTATTAAAGCGATCTTTGTTCAACCTCTCCATCTTCTTCTCACTCTCCAGAGAGAAGCATTTACGGATATTGTGCTGGCGCGCATCTGCAATTATGATAAGGTTTACGATTAGCTCGTCAGTGCGCGACGAGTGGCACAGCTTCGTGCAAATTGCAGATCAAATGGTTACACTTGCCGTGAACTTGACGGAGTAATTTATTGACTCTATATAGCACATTTTGTCACCGAATTTCTCTATATTTGCGGTTTCATGAAAACAAACCAATAGTTTTTGGCGACTGTATCTAAAAGTATGGGAGATACGTCGCGAATGTCGCCTAAAATACTAAATAATCTAATTTGTGTCTGGCTCGCGAATCGTTATCGAAAACACAGCCAAGCGATGCTGCAACGCTGCAAATTTAGTGGTTCAATTATTTCGTTGATACCCTGTAAAGCATGGCAGGTTATTGCGTTCTAGTAGCAAAAAACAATGTCCTATACTATGTAGCCAGCGCAACTCGCGTATACCGACAGTACTTAATTTTCGCTATGCGAATCTAATTAATTTAATTGAGGTTAATTATCCTCGACTACAAACAGCCATGTTCCTGGTCTTGGACATGCGAGACCAATTTATAGAATGACCATTTAGGTTGACGACGGGTTACGTACCTTTGGATAAGGGGATTAAAACAATGCGTATTATACCGTTGCAAAACGAGTTGTTTTTTCGTGCGTTATCATGAAAATCTGCCGAAATATCATACATTAATGTGTCTACGCACGCGCACAGTTTGCGTGCATAGAACATAGCGATTTTACGTGAAAATGAAATTTCCATCAATCCATCGATCGTTCTCGTCTAGGCACGGAATATCCTTTTCCGAACATTACGTCATAAAACTATTATATACCGTAAATTAATCGCACAATTTTTCATCAAGTCACATGAAAGATTGCAGATTTCAATGAAAAATGAACAGATAATTTACGATAATTGAAGTTAATATTGATGCCACGTGAAATAGAGAAACATCGGAGGATAATCAAGAAATTCATTTTCGTGTGACTTGTCTGTTTTCGTCTGAGAGAGGTAAAACACCAGGAGGTACGAGACCATGAAAAAGACCGTCTAGCTGATAGAGTTTTTGCCTATAAACTTATCGATGTGTATCCAGCACAAACGAAAGACAAAACAAGCACATACAGATGGACAAATAGATGAAAAGAGAAACGATAGGAAGAGACGTGGAACACAGACGAAAGTTGATGGCGTCTGACGACCGTCCGACGTCGAGAAGGGTGAGGCGAGGTGGTTAAAGGGGGTTGAAGAGTAGAAGAGCGTTTTATTTGCGAGGCAATGCGACGGCTAATACACCAGTCACTGGACAGCGTCCAAGTCATAAAATGGATTTTATGACGCCGATCGATACAACGAGATCTCTCTCTTCCTCTTTTCGATGTCGTTATCCCATCTCTGTTCCTCTCCTCTTTCAATGGACAACTGCCGACGCCTATGTCTGCCTATACCCGCCGAAAGACCACTCCTCAAGTCCACTTCGTTCCGGCAAACTCGGGGTAAACCAAGGACGGAATATAATTCGTTTGTGTGTCACATGTATTCATTAAGGAAAAAGTTTTAGATTCCTTTCTTGGCTTTCCTTCCTCTTTTCTGCCCATCTTCTACAAACCACTTGTATTTTTGGCATTCCTGGACGTCTGCGGTACATAGGTTCACCGCCAAGCACCTCGTATTCATAAAAATTAAAGAATACGCGTCCCGATATACCTCTATAAAGGATACTTTTAATGTTTAATGTTTAATGGCTCATGATTCGTTGATTGATAAAAAAAGTATTATACAAATATTCTATATCATATCTTTCACTTTCCAACGGATAATATCGTATTTCACTTTTACATTGCTTTCGTCGGGACAACTTATTCCATATTTGCAGTGTTACAAACATTCGAACTTTAAGAAAGTTGTGAAATTCCATGCTACAATTACTTTCTCTTGATCTTTTTAGTATCTAATATAGAGAAATATATTGTACCACAGCTTAAGAAGCTGACAACGCATTGTAAAAACTCAAAGTTGTTTTAAAGACATTGTTGTTTCGCTCTTTAGTAATTTCAGAAAGAAATGGTTTGTAACGTTTTGTGTCACCTCGTATACTTCCTTATTGGAATGGGTGGAAATAATACATTTTTTGGAGATGACAATACCTTTTATATTATATACGAACTAACAAGTGAAATTTCAAAATAGGGAAAACAATTGTAGCAGTTGAATTCGATATTGTTTATTTAACTTGATAGTCCAATTATCTTAACAAGATTCGAACAGATTGTTGGCAAAGGCGAATGGCACAAGAAGGAAGAAGGGAAAGTTTCTGGGCCAACGACTACTCGAAGAGGGGTGATTCTCGGCAACCGAAACGGTGTTGAGCGAGCGGTAGGCAGCCAGGGAATTAGAATTTTACGGTCCCCCTAATGAATTGAAACAAAATGAGGCTGGGATAGACCTATTCGCCATACCTACACATTAACCCCTCCGGCGTCTTGACGCTGCCGTCTTCAACGGCTCGTTTCGCGGGATTCGCGCAGACAAGGAATTTGCATCTTGGGTGAAAATTGAAATGCTCCGGTACAATGGACAGGGAAGAGTGTCCTGTGGAATGACTTTTATAATAGGATGCAAGTAATATAGCTGAGCTGGAACGAGAAATGTTTCTAGGCAATAGTGTCCGGCACATATACATTGGTATGCTTACTGGCACACCAACATGCTCCACTATCTCCCAAAGAACGCTAGAACGTAGAAATACAAGATGAAGCAGTAATTATTCTCGTAGAAAAGACTTGATTCCAAACTTTTACGCTACCGTTTTCAGTAGCTGTGAAAGATAGAGTTTAAAGAAGTCTGCTTTTCTTGTTGTTCTACCGAATCTGTTCATTTCCTTGTTGAACTGCTGCAAGTAGAAATATTAGCAATGGTTAAAATTGACCACTACTCACGGGAAATATGAGGTGAAAATAAAATTAGAATAATTTAGAAAAGAGCTACGATGTTGCTGTGGCTCAAATGGTAATAAAACGCTTACAAATGATGATAGAAGATGAAACTGGAAGTAAGAGTTTATACCGTGATAAAAGAAGTAATACATAAGGTAAATCAGACATATGTGCACGACTGGTACAAAGTTGAAAAAAAGGTTGTTGTGATACTACTTTGTATTGTTGATCACGACCAAGCGAACAATTTATGAATACGAATTCTTCATCTTCCAATGAAGATAATAATGAAAATATGTATCTGGAATGCCTGAAATTGCATAGTGAAATTAGATCTAAACGTGACTGGATTCGGTGTGTTCATTGCCTCGGTTGGTTATACGAAACATGTACCGTATATAACAGTAAGTGTAAGAAGTGTGGTAAACCACAGAAAGAGAATGGAAGAGATAAAACGTCAAAAAAATAAGTTATATGATTTTAGGATGACAGACCTATCGTATTTTTAAAAGATTGTTTACCCTATTTTTAATATTATTTTTTATTAAATTTTTGTTTTATTTCATGTAAATAAGACCGCAGAAAGGGTCTGTTACTTTCAGTATAACGATTTTATCATATTACGATTTTTTTTTTATTTGGACTAATTGTAAGACACGTTTGTTTGAATTACCCTATAGTCAATTTTTCGCGCCTAATAACAAACCGAACTCCTTGTTCTATATAGCAGATATTACGAAATTTGTGAAAGATATTTACAGAATCAATTCTACATATCAAAGCAATGAAGAACTTTCTATACAAGTATATCCATTAACATTCGTTTCTTTCTAGTTACCAGCAATTGAATTTTGTCATAGAAACGTCGGAAAATACCAAGCTCCTTGCTGGGAATGTTATGCAAACTTACACAGCATCTGGTGTAATAAAAATTCACTTAAGTATAATCATGTTCATTGAAAAATCCTTTACAGTATTAACAAAAATTCACCTAGCTACCAGATGTAATGTAATCCTACGACTTAGCTCATAGATTTATGTAACTTGCAATACAGAATATCATACAATTTGTCGCAATTTATACGAGGTAAGTTTTTACAGGAAAATAAATGACTAGCACATCGCTTTGTATAATAAGGATTAAAAGTTTTCTTTTTTATAATGTTATACGTATCTTTTACATGTATTGCATTGCATTAAAGTTTCGATCGACGAGTGGTATAATCGTCCATGTATCTAAAATTATACGAATACGTTTTGGAAATTTTTTGTTGCAAGACCATATTTGGCGAATATCGCGTCACGATTCCGTATCACTGGTCTTCTTAACGTATGGATATTTGAATTTGAGTAGACTGTATTATTTGTCGAAGGAGTACAACTTCTTGCGGACGACTAACTAACTGTTGTGTGTAAGTACTTGTCTATCTTCGGGTTAAGTGTCGATCGTCTCGACTGAAGTAAACGGAACGACCTTCTTCCTTCGTGTTTTTTATGTGTCTCCGTAGTGATCGCAAAATGTCTCTGAGCTCCCCCTTGAAATTTGCAATCATCCACTGATTGGTTCCTTCCTAATTTTGGGAAGGCCCAATCAGCGAATCTAGGTGCGATGGACACATCTTCCTTTACGCCCTCGGCGTGTTTCCTTGAGGAAGGGGTTCGCGGTATTTTCCAAGGGGAGCGAAATTCTAGAAAACGGCGGGGGTGGACGACACATCTGCAGACTACCTGAAACGGTTTCCTTGCCTCTGCATCGAGTGCGGAAACTGTTAGGTGACCGATGATACTAGGCAGACCACTCGAGCCGTGGAGGTTTACGAGAGTATAATTGCTATTCAGCAAAGACAGTGAAAAAATACGGAAGAAACTAAAACTATACAAATTCTGTGACAAAGGACTAAAAATTCTAGAACGTACCGTCTGGCGAGTGTCACCCAGATGGTAGAAATGCTAAAATGACGAACACTCAAAAATAGCGGTGCTTCTAAACCGTATCACAAACCTCGTACAAGCTGGCCCGAACAACGAATGATAATGGCAGTCGTTGCTGAAAGTTCGCTTTCAGTAGACCACCCGCATGTGACGTGCGAACGGAATTTAGAATTTCCAACCGTTTCTAGTACAATATTCAATTACTTATAACTAGAAAAATGGATCTTAATAAAAATTTCTATACGTGAATTTTTCTGATTGTTTTGATATGTAGAATCGACTCTTCAAACATTTTCCACCTATTTTATAACACCATGTATATATAATATGGAAGGTTATGCTAATTGAATTACATGATTCAATTAGTGAAATAGAGCCTGGCAAACCTAATATCATAATTTTCATTTTGTTAATTCTATAATTGTCACCACTGAACGTTGAATCCCGATGTTATAATAAAATAAACTGGAGAAATAGTTTCATAACGTCGTTGCATAATTTCTCAATCTATTAGACTAATTGAGAGGATAAGAAAAAGATTCACCAGCGTGGTTCGATTGAGGATAAGTTAATAGTATGTTGTAAGATATGCTACTTTTAGGTGTAGGATATAGCTTTCCTCTCAATTAAAAGATAATATGACCACATTACTTTGCTACATACTATTTTGTTGTTTGATACCAAAGAGCCGTATCGTCTTTTGCCTGCCTAATTACTGCACCACCCCGGATCGTCATTTCCGGTATGACAGTATCCTGCCAGCACTGCTTGTCCTCGACATTGACATTTTCTCCGTGCAGATTTACACGAAGTTTGCATTTGCACACAGACGCAACAACGTGCGTTTGAGAGTAGAAGCACCTGCATGCGTACGAAACATACAAACGAGAAACTATGTGTGTACAAGAGTAGAAGCGTCTGTAGCATGTTTTAGCCGCGCGTCGACAGTACCCTCGGTGTTGCGCAGAGGAAATTGAAATATGCAAATAACCGCAGCCTCGACGCCACCTAGCTAGGAGCGCCGCAAAGGTTGATGTTTCATCCTCGGAGTATCGGCATTTATAGTCAGTGTTGAATACCGTGCGCCTTGTATCAGAGGGATCCCTGGTTTTTGAATATCGATGGCTAGGAGATATTCTGCGTACGTGTTCACCCATGTACCCCCTCCGCCTAGGTATAGGTAAATAAATCGCCATTTACCGGAACGCGATTTTCAGACGGGGTTATTAAATCTGCGCGTTGAGGCAACAAACAAATTTATCGCATCGGATATGTCTGCGCTATCGAAATTGATCTAACTGGAAGAATTTTAGGGGCGATATAAATAACTAAATATACTATATGTATATGCTTCTAAATCTACCTGCAAAATAGATAATGTTAAAAAAATTAATTTTTCCAAGAAAACGGCTTTTTAAAACGTCTGTTAAAATATATAAAAAATGTAAAAGTATAACTGTGAAGGGTACGTGCAAAAAACAATGTTACAATTAAAAAACTTAGATATGTTTGAAAAATAATTAGATGCCAATTTTTTGCCTTTACCTAAATTTGAATAATTCTTTTAAAACCACACTACGATATAATTGAAAAATATTTTAAGTAAATACTAAATAAGTTTATTGTCGCAGAAAGCAGGTACGAAATATGACAAATTGTATGAAATTGTGAAAGTTGGTTTTTCATAAAAATAAATTTCATATCGTTTTAAATTCAAGAGTTTAAAGTTATTTTAGGACAATTACCATACACATGTCTAGGTGAGTATTATTATTAATTGCAACATGCAAGAGAAGAAACATGTACTTACACGTAACAGAAGATTCGATAATCTTAAAAACTTAAGAAATGTGATCTTGTTAGTTTCAGTTATAACATATTCGCTGTTTAAAATCATTTAAATTATAATTATAAAATGTTTTGCGTTTGGTCACATCTAACGAAATGAATTAAACGGTCTATCTTAAATGACACAGCTTATAAATTGCACAAACTATTTCATTTATGCAAGTTAAAGTCGCCTATCATAAGGACCTCTCCTAATATGAGATTCCAGCTTATCTCATTGTCAGTTACAGATGTTGCAGGGGTTGCATTGACATCTGTTTCTTTCGTAATAATTCCTGTCTTTTGTTTTTATGTTCATTTGTTTACGTTGAGACTAAGACAGCGTCTTGGGTAACAATATTTATAAAACACGTCGCAAAAAAATTTTGAAATATTTCGCTTATAGTACAAATATTTTAAAGATGGTAAGTGTATAATTATTTTCGTCAATACTGGTGTATAGTATATTCAATGAGATTTACTAGTTATATGTCATTAAGGATTGAAAAAAGAACCGTAAAATTCCTTAATATTTGGCACATGGTTTACGAGTATGAGACCTTTAGAAGTTCTTGTCATAAGACCTAGCCCCAAATAAGGATTACAAGAAAATGCGCAGAAGGCGATAGTTCAACAGATGAGATTAAAGGAGAAATGATCTTAAACGACGAAAGCGACGATGAAGAAAATTATGGTGCAGAATGCTTGTTTTTCACAAGTCTTTACTTCTCAGATGTACATGATGAGCAACTTTTACCACCAGAGTGATGTAAGACGAAATAGATCTTCTTCGCAAGTGCTCGCTCAAACCACCTCGTCCTTACATATACCACCATTAACCTAACTTCCAATATCCCAACATCTAAGACAGGGCCTGCTAGGTAGCCTTACTGATGAGTCCACTAGCAAGCTCGGGACGAAACGCACCCCATTCCTTTTTCTTAGCCTTCTCCCTCTGTAGCGCGCTACAGGTTCAATGCATAAGGTGTTATCGATGGGCCCACGAAGATTGTGGTGCTAAGGAAGAAGATTCTATTTTCCCGGTGTGCGAAAAAAGAAAAAAGTAATAAATTTCGTGAAAAAACTAAGGGTTCGATATTAGGAAGCTATTGGGTCTCATATTAAGAACCTATTTTCAAAATCCGTGAATTTGCACACTTTTAGTTTTCATTTTATTGTAAATAAGTGGCTTTTTCCTTTTCTTTTTCAGTCAAATGCAGAAGGATATATATTTTAGGTTTAAAACATGTTTCTAATTTTAGGAAAAATGTCTTTAATCGAAAATTATGACCTTTTTAAAAAAATGGGTCTCATGTTAAGCGACTTTACGCTATCATATAAAAATAGGGTATCTTACTACCCAATACTAAATTCCGACATATCATACACAAGTCATATTTGTATTATATTACCCTCTCAAAAATTGGCTAATTTCTACCGATGTTATATTATTACTTACAAATTTCACAAATTGAATAAGTATAATAGAACAATAATACTTTAAATGACTGTTATTCATCGTGTTATCAGAATTAATAGTATCAAACATTCCTATGCAACCCCGGATGCCATTCTGTTACACACATTTTCATATAAACTGTCATTTGCTGAACGCGTAATGTGAAAAATTCACTACTTTGAACATACATACATCTGAGCATTACCTTGGCCAACACTTCCATGAAAGAGTCAGTCAATTCGATCCTATTCTTGAATGGCAGAAAAGTTGCTCGAATGGTGTCAAAAAGGATTAAGGTTCTTGCGGGGAAGAAGAAGAAGCTTCGTCGCTTCCGCGGTCACGAAGTCCCGGTCCATAAGGCCGTCGAGTGCGCATAAGTGAAGTGGTCGCATGGTACGGAACGATGAACCCACTTCGTGGTATTCTGCCTCATCGACCTTTGCGACACGACCAACTGCTCGAGAAGCTAGCAACGAAACGTGCGGCAATGGTTAAGAGTTAGAAGACGGCCAATGACGCGTACCATGCCACGAAAGTAACTGAATCTTCTAAAGTGATTCGTACGTTCGATGGCATCAGAAAAAAATGTTATTTCGATAGAAACAACTAATTGTAAGAAGAAACGGAAGATAATTCGAATGTAAGGAAACTTATTATCTTTATCACATACTTAATCCATGCAATTTTTCGTTGACTTTATTAAATTTTGTCAGCCTCGTTTAGAAGTGTATGTATTAAAAAGAAAAAGATATTTGTCCCATTTAAAGGGTGTCTTTCATTTGTGACTTACGACATGCCGTCAGAATAAGACATCTTTCGTTTAACATCAATTCTAAAAAAGGACAAGGATGAAGCCATTTCTGAAACCTGAGAACGATACTGTTGCAAAGAAATGCATTTGACATGATAGAATAATTGTTTCATTTATAATTCAGCTAATTATGTATTTAGTTATTTAAAATTTGTGGGTATATACAAGTTACGTATGAGTAGGTACACGAAAGTCGAGAAATATTTTAGAAGAGAAATTTAAAATGTATTATACTTTTTAATATTTTATTTAGACTAGTGGCCATTTTCTAAATGCATTTAAACAGCCAGATTTAACGTTCATAAACACAATAATCGTTCATTTATCCCATTCATGCGTTTCTACTAATTTTCTAGATATATCAGGGTATATTTTTTCGATCCCATACTTTAGGAGCTGCATTCGCCATCTACATGTAGCGAAATTTAAAATATTTCTTTTTACAATACGAATTTGCAAGTTTTCAAAAAATTCGGCGTGTCACACTTAAATGAGGTCACTTATAAATCATAAAATTATTCATAAGCAAATGAACAAACTAATTAGGATTCTATTAATATCAGCCTCTATAATTAATATAGATTTAAGAGACAAGATAAAATGAAACTGTCTCTCAGAAATTTCTTCGATTAATTCTATCCAGAGATTAAATGTCCCTTCTAGTGGAAAATCAAGATCAAGAGACCTGTTCCAACGAATAAAGTTAACCAGGTCAAAATTCAGTGAAATTGACCTCATTAGTAATATTTTCTCACCCAAGGTAGCAGTCAAAAATTACTTTTTAAAACATTAACATTGATATGCGAATTTATGCTTTATTTATTTATTTAGTTGATTAGAAAAATCTGCTTAAAGTAAAAGTACGTTAAATTTAAGTAATTTATATGTAATCATTTCATTGTAAATTAAGTCGTAAAATGAAAACCTGATGAAATCCGTAGAATAAGAACTCAATTAAAAGACTGGAAACAGCGATTTATCGAAAGAGAAAATAAGGTACTAAAAGAAAGCTACAATTGTAATATTTAAGATATTGACACACTAAAATATTATTTGTTTACATGGGGTAGTCATTGTGGATAGTAATAATGATTATAATTGTGCATCTAATTACATTTTTTTCTATTCAACTTTTGAGTGATAGTGATTGGTGATGCAATTCAAGCTTTTCTAAATGATTGTAAACAAAACTTTATATTATTATCACCCATACCGTTATTGTTCAATACAGACGATCGATTGTTTGGTGCATGGCTGTATGTTTTTCCTTATTTTTCCAATAGAAAACAGCAAAGTAGAATAAAAGGTCATGTCACGGAAAATTGCTCGTCTGTATCGGACCTTACAGTGCCGTGTGCTTTCTATCGTGTAATAGGTGTAAGAATTTATACTGTGTACGGCGACGGACAAAGCGGCGCGTGCTACGGGCACTTCGCGTTACACTGTGAGGCGTAAGTAATGCGGCGGGCCTATTCGTTCCCTTTCCCTCCACCGAAACCAAAACGGTCAGCGCCGTTTCGGAAAGGACCGATCAGTATTGCGTGAGCCGTCGAACCGAAATAAAGAAAGAAAAAACCTTAGTGGTGCTGCGTTTCCGATTGTTTGTTACTCATCCATCCTTGACATCCATTACATAAGTAAACAGATTACTGTTTTCTTGAGGTTAGATTCTGACATTATTACGTAGCTGTACTACTTATTGATTAAAAGTACCAGTTTCTATTTTTAATATAATTTAAGTATACTTGTAAAAAGTGCGTAAAAAATGCTGTATGTGAAAATAATAAAATATTTCTTGTTCTCAAGAAACTATGTACATTTTATCATATTTATAAATTTATTTTTAAAACGTGATTTTGGAAAAACTTACATTAAATGAGGTGTCGGTATGTGCTTAGTTGATAGTAATCATATCAGTAACTTGATTGGCTACGTTTCAAGAACGACAATAATAGTTCCCCAAATATGCTTTTAGTGCAAAGTGTGGTATTCAGGTGTTTCTATTCCAGAGACCCCGTTCAATGTGCAACGTTTAGGTCTACCGAGACTTAAACGTTTAATTTAAATATATATGTTAAAAGTTCGGTTATTTTTTGTACCACTGGAAGGAGAAATATAAAAATAGTCGAGCCATAAAGTTATTAAAATTCCGCAAAGTCCAAACCGTCGAGACCTTTTCGTTGTATGTTTTGCACACCATTTTCTTTCTTCTCATTCGTTCTGTCTCATTCCACTCTCTTCTCTTTTTCTCTGCCTCTCCCTATTCTTTTTCTTTATGTAGATCCTTTCAACTTTTTGCTCGCCTTTTCTTTCTTTCTCTTTCTTTGCACCGTTCTTCACCGCCTCTACTTACGTCGACCAAATTAAATACCATGCCTGGGAAATTCTGAAGGAGGCTTCCTTGGATATTCAGAGGCATCCTGGACGCATGGTCGCGTTCAATTTCAACCGTTCTCGTGCCGGGGCATATCATGACGGGAGTAGCAAAGAAAAGATAGAGAAAACGGGATCAACCAACGGAAGCATTAAAACGGAGAAAGTTCAATCGCATGGTCACGATTTCGAGAGTGCAACTGAATGCTGCGTTGAGCAGATAGTACATCCTTCATGGCCAATACGCATGGAGGAGTTTTCCTTTTCGCGGTTCCGAAATTTTTCAATTAAGCTCTCAAATTGCGTTTATTAATTTTAATGGCACTGCCTACTATCATACAGAACGTCTCGTTATATAACGGTGCGCAAGAAGGCATGTATCCTTAAGCCAGATACCTGACTTATGTACTTTCAACCCTTGCCTACGTACGCGCTCAGCCTATGTGCAGACATAAATATGTACTTAGCCTGGATTAAATTATTTGCAGGAAGATGAAACGGGTCCGACCCGCATAGCTTCATTTCCCCAGACATCTTGGTTGCGCCTAACGCGTGTCGATGGAAATGCGCCTTACAGGCACCCGTAACCCGTTCGTCTTTCCACCGAGGTAGACTTGGGATTGGCTGCCAAGTTAACTCTCCCACGGGGTAGCTACTTAATTTATCTAAATTGGCATGCCGATACATTCTGAGTAACACGCGAAATTCTGCGTGTACGCTTCGTCACATTGCAGAGTGGTAATTTTTTTTCTAAATCATGCACAAACAACCAAATTAATTTTTTATTTTAGTTTAAAAATCTATGTCATGTGTTTCATTTATGAATTGTATCAGCATAATTTTTTTGCCAAATCTAATTTGAAATACGTAGTATTGTTAAAGGTATTCAAATTTATATTTAATAAAAATTACACTAAATTCATACGTACACTGACTTTATTATTAATAACGCCTATTATTTCCTTAATGAAAAAATTTTGTTCAAACATGATGAAATAGCAATTTTTTTTTAAAACAGTTTGAACGTTATTAAAAAAATTTCTGTTACAGTTATTGTAGCAGCTGTAACTATAACTTCAGCCTTGCCATTTTATTAACGTATTTCGCTTTTCATAAATTTCACTGATTTAGACTCTCTTTCTTTTACATTTCCTTTGCTGTAAACATATGCTGTATCTGCCTTCGTTTATGAGGTATGACGAATTTTATAAAGAGAGCAAACTTTTTGTTTGTAACCTGTAGTAATCTACCATATCTCATAAGCAAGAAATATCACTGTTTACAAACAGTACGTTGCGTCTTTTACATGACTCTTTCATGATTTAGCAATTTCCTATATTGTATGATTCAGTGTAGTTCATTCAGTCGATAGAGTTTTACTTCTGAAGGCATGTAAAATCTATTGAGTATGCCACACCCATCGAAATTGTTGAAATATTAAGGTTCAGAATAGAATATATTATTCAATAAATTCGAGAAACAGCGGAAAGGATTCAGAGTATAACAGGATCTATGATGAAACATTTACAGGTTTGCCCTTAAATGCAGGGTGGTCATTTCGAGCATCTTTTACAAAGACCACTATAATACAAAATACAAACAGAAAAGTAATCATATCTCATGAACAAAGGCAGATACAGCATATGTCCATATGAAGTTTTTCCACTGTTTTGAGGTTTACAATGCCAGGATTGGTTCCACATGTTTTGTTACACCCTGTATATTATCCCTTTTTTATTTTTTAATTTAAGCATCTTAAAACTCTTGCTTCTTTTTTATAATATTAGAAAATATTCCATACACAAGTCGAGTAGTTAGTTGTCAGGAACACAAATAAATATGATTAATTTCTTTTTGTAAGTGGATGGTTAAAGGACATATGAGGCATAAATTAAGTTTTATGAATGGAACCATATGTTGTTTTACAATGTTAATCAGTCCAGCACGTCATTTCCGGTAAAAACGGTATTAACGTTTTTATAAAAAAAAAGTCATTGGTTTAGAAGATATCTTAATTTAAAAATTACAAAGTGATACTAGTATATCTACCAATACTTTACATTCATTTAAATACAATTTTGTAATTTTGCTTTGTTACAAGAAAACCAATCACTCCAAGTAATAGTCTTCCCGAAGCCGTTTAACTTTTTAATGGAAACATTTTTCGATATTATACAAAATAAGCGAAATATTTAAGTGAGTTTAATAAGTTACGAGAAATAGGACATCGTATTTTTTATATCAAAAAGCTTTCAGAGACACAATTTGAAAGCCCAGATATAGTGATGAGAAAAAAATTTGTTTCGGTCCATTTTTCATAGAATTTTATGGTTATGTTATTTTTTTTAATGGCACTATATACAATGTATTTTTAGTATTATTGCATTGGGATTGATATTAACATGAACTCATCGGCAAATTATATTAGAATTCTAAAGTGATATTGGACTTAGAAATTTAGATTCAATCAACGGAAGCATTAACGTGTGAAATATGGTTTTCTAAGTCACTACATTAAAGTCACAGCAATACCATGTACGCCATTAGCAGGTTATCTTCAAATGTACCCTAATATGATTAGAATAGAACCTCCGTGTCCGAACTAATAGGAAGACGAAAGTGTTCAGATAAGGGGATTTTCGCATAATAGAGTAACAAGTGTTTCATATTCAGTTTTATACATATAACGTAAAAGGCGATATGAAATAAAGCTAACTTTCGCACTCGGAATGCCAGTAATATTGCCATAAATATTTTTTTCGATAATTTGAATTATTTAGTATGCAAAACATGAATATTTTTGTACTTTTGTATTATATACACTTTTGTGGGGGTAATGAGCGAGCACCTATTTCCCGAGATTTTAATTACAGTGCCAAGTATCAGTGTGTGTCTTCTCGAACGAAATAGAAGTGTACGAGGCAAGAGAAGAGTGTTTGGTTCAAATATTTGAATTTCGTATAGGAATAAAAGGTTAGTAACCATTTGAAGTTCTGAATAGACGTGACTGAATATCTTTTGAGACTATATACATTGTGTGAAAGAAATAAACAAACGAAAAGAGAAAAAGTATGCGTGCCGATGGATAAATACTTGCGAAAATTCAGTTACTCTTTGAAACGCTCACTAAAATGTAAAACTACATTAATAAGTTGATGTGTAAATAATAGAATGTAATATTTCTCATTTAAATCAAATAAGTAACTGTAATTTTTCCATCACCAGTTTTTAATTACCAAGTTGGTAAAACGCAACTCTCCCGTAAAAACTTTCGAATGCAAAGGATTAATACTTGTTTACATACAGGAAATATAGTTGCATACAGTTAAGTACAAAATCAAATAACATTATTGTTCATCTCTGTATATTTTAGAAGAAATTAGACAAAATCAAATTTATAAATTCCAAATTTCTCTAATAATGTTTAGTTCTTGGATATCATAACGTGATCTAAATATTACTAACCAAGTGCTACTTGTGTTAAATTTGAGCTTTCTTTTCATTTTTATCGTGTGCCCGAGTATTTTCACTTATAGTCAATTCAGTTACTGCTACTCTTTCATTTCTACATAATTTTGCACACATTACTAGAACACAGTGATGTCTACATTTTCCTGCAGTATAAATATGTTATGGTTTGTTGAGATGTCTAATAATTGAACCCGTAAATAATCTCAAACAATATGTTTCCGTGTGCTTTTATTAGTAATAATTGATTTTCTAATACAAGTTTTTGTGTCAAATTTGTTTCATTTTCAATACATCCAAATTTATTAATTTCTTCGTTCTTATTTTAAATTATCAGCATTTCCATCTTGCCAGCGTTATAATGTACCATAAATGCAATTGTTTTACAGGAGAAATCGTCTTATATATACATTACATATATTTATATGTGATGTTCTAATAAGGAATATATTGTTCTGATAATAGAACATTTATTTAAAAGAACGTTCATATACCAGAACATTCGAACAATATACCCAAAAAATTACGGATACGTACAATCTGTTATTGCCATTGAATTATTGAGACAGCGTATTAGTTCATCGATATACATTTGACCACGCGTTATTGGTGAACAATTATGGTGAAGATCATCAAGGTCTGATTATTAAAGAAGTAGACCAATTGTTCAAAGATTGACTTGCTGGTTGTAGTTGTCGATCTCTTACTGTTTACTCAGATTTAACTGTGTTCTTAACTGTTCTTGCTGCAGTAAATAAAAATCCCAGTACAGGTACTAGACAGGTCACACGAGAAAGGGGCATTAAGCAGTTCAGTGTTGTGCATTTCCATAGGCATCACTCTTATCACATATCACTCCACCAAGAGGGTCACGGAAGGAATTTTGAAAACCATGTAAATTATTGTGATTGTACCTTGATATTAGATAAAAATGGTAAACGATTCTTCGATAAAATAGGCATGCTGTATAGATCTTGGTGACAAAAACACGTTGTTGGAATCATGACGATTCGCAATGGTTACAATAAAACGACAGATCGGAGATGGTAGTAACACCGCCTTTGGAAGACGATTACGTAAAAACTATTGTGTGTGCAACACAAATTCTTATACGAATATGTTACCTATTTATTTAACATTATTGACTAACAGTAATTTTGCTGTATATCAAATGTAACACTCAAGTTATTAGTAAAGAATGGGAAGTGAAGAAAGTGTTATAACCGTCCCAGACGCCGAATCAACTGTAACGCTGCATGGGGTCGATAGTAACGCAAAATATATTTATTGAATTAAATTATAATAATAAATGGCAAAATGTAAAATATTTGTGATGGTATATAAGAAGGTGAAAAACAAAAAAATACACCATAAAGATTATGAGTTTTATATCCAATTATTCGGTATTATAATTCTGACAAATATATGAATCGTTTTGGTTGGTGCATTCTTCATATGGCCAACCATTGCGTTCAATACATTGGACCCATTTTTTGTTTAGCTTGCTAGTATTTTAAATTTCTTGTGCAAATAAGACAATGATATTCTTTATTTTCTCCCTTCGTTATTCTTATTCCTTGGTTTTCTATATATTCTATTCTAATCACATATTTAAAAAAGAATTGATGTACATATATGGTAAAAATAATCGCATAAAAACTGTATCGGATGGAGTCAGTTGAAACATTAAAACTGTCTATAGTTACAATTGACTGCCGATGTTACAATCGTCTCCAACTATGACTTTGAATTTAAATTATAAATTTTTATTAACGAGATGCTTAATGGCCGATACAGACATGCCAGTTCTCCCGTTGCGATTTCGTGCGATCAATATATATGTCCTCTATTCCCTTCAGCTAAAAATAAGGAAAGATACTGATCGCACGAAATCGCAGTGGAAAAAGTTGCAATGTCCGTCGCGATCTCGCAAATGACAAGTAACGATCAGCATCACTTAAGGAAAGGCCATTTCATTCATTCATTTCACCAATAAGAAAAGTTATTTTCTTCATTATATAAATATTTATTAAGTATCTACACAGCTAAGATAGATGTGTATGTTCCAACTTTCATTGCACATTATATGTATTATATACCAAAATTTGTTTTGGCATCTGTTCTATGTTTTGAGATAATTAATGTGTTACTATTGTCCCCGGTCTCACCTATTAAAATAATTCAACCTTATTTTATTCACAGCATATTAAGTGCAACGAGATACGTTATATATTTATAAGGCAGCTTGTCGGATCTTTTGGAAAACGTTTCTTTCCATATTCGCTAAGTGGTGTGACATCAACAAGATAGCAGCTGCACACATTCTTCACGCGCTGCTGCAGAATTTCCAAGCGATAAATATGTAAATCATCGAATTGGACGTAATGAACTGATACCATGATCCACAAGATCCTTCAAGATCACTTTAAGATCACTTTAACATTATAGTATACTAATTCTGTGAATTCACCTTGGCATATACTACATAGTGAAATAAAACAAATAGTGCCATTTAAAAAAACATCTATGATCTTGAAGGTCGGTAACAGTGACCTTGAGAAAAAATATTCCAATCAATGTATCCCTTCAAATAGTATAACTTATTCGTAGGTATTTTTTGACATAATAATAAGGAATAGAGATATTTAAGTAACCTGTTCCTCGTGACTCATTTTGTATATCTATTATAATAATTATATCACAAGCCGTGCGTAATCAGGACAACGAATTCATTATTTAATATTAAAAAGTTACATTGATATCTTCTTGGAGACACTTTATTATACAGGGCGTTCCTGAAAGTTGGTACCAAACTTTAAAGACATGTACTACTTATCAAAACAAACATAAAAGTCTGAGTAAATATAGGTCCAAATATCATTACTTTCAGAGTTATGAGATCTTTCCAACAAAAAAGTATTACCCACCTCTCTTGACACTAGTCTACGGCATGTGTTCGATATGACCTCCATTCATTTCGATACATACTTCGGCACGTTTTCTCATAGTAGCACACACGCGTTCAAAGATCTCCTACATTTCTCTTATTTCTTGACAACTGTCTTAGATTCGTTCTTATAACTCAGCTAACGAAGTAATGACCTTATAGATAGAAGTCTAGCGAGTTTAAGTTTGATAACCGACATCGGCACAATTACGTAGTACCTACTTGTGGTTATTAGGTTCATTTTGATTGACTTAATGACTTACATACTAGCTAAGTCGCAGATAGATACGCAATAATTTCGTATGCAATTAAAAGCTGATAGTACAAAACATTTTGTAACTCCGAAGCTAATGATATTTGGACCTATGCTTATTAAGACTTTTATGTTTATTTAATGGGCACTACATACCCCGAAACATTGGCAGCAACATTTAGGGACACCTTATATAATTAGCTATTCTCATAACCTACCTTAATTATAGAAACGTTCGATTTTATTTAACTTTGTCCGTGATTGTGAAAAAATCGATCACTGAGCAACAGCTTAATTTTTAATTATAAGAAGTTCGGTTCAACTTATACGGTTTTTATCGTATCTATCATTAGTACTTATTTTGGTTCTTTAAGGTATTTGTTTAAATTTATGTAGGACGGAAAAAATTCTGTGGAAACCAGGATTACTTAAAAAACGAGCTGTAAAGAGCTGCCTAAAAACACGATAAAAAAAGCATGTTAAGAATTTGTAAGTTAAATTGTGGAACTCCTGAACTGTCCCACGTAGCACTGCAAAGACTGGCAGTCTAATTAAGATAACTAATTAAAAAACACGCTGTAATTTTCCACTGAATACAGTTAATATTTGCTCTGGGACTCTAAAGTTCTTACAGATTTTAAAAATGAACTGTCGTAACTTTTATAAAGGCGACAACTTTTGTTCTTCTAATGTAAACATTATTAATGACTCGAGAACTGAGTATTGTGTATTGCGACTTAACGATCATCTTGCAGAGTGAATTTTTGCATAACGAGGGGGCATGAACCACGTTGCAATAATGGAAAACGTGAAACAAACGGTGGAAAGAGCAATAAAGTCCGCTGTCATTTATTCGTCGTTATAATGAACCGGTTGATGGCTTAATATTTCACCGCGGCAAACTATGGTACAAGCATAAATTCTGTCGCTTTAATGACTACCGCAGCATTTAATTGTGACATTTAATAATTCACAATGGTCAAAACTAGTTTGTATTCTGTGTATCGTGACGCTCTGTAGGTTCGAAAGCCCAAAGGTTTGCTTCCAAAGGGACCATTACAATGCTTCATACTACAGTGACCATCCTTGTTCATTTTCATCCTTTGTCCTCCTGTATCTATATCCCCCCTCTCTCCCTTCCACACCTCAATTTCTCCTTGTTCCACGTAACCCCTGGTCTTTCTGTTCTTAACTAGGGTCACGTTAATTCATTCTCAACATTGTCCGCACAGACTACCGTGCAGCCTATCTTTCTTGGTCCACGAGGTATTTCGTTTCCAGAAGGATGCGTACGAATTTGGCACACGTTTCTCCGATTTGCATCTGTATGAATAGACGCGGATTACGGGATTGGAATAAATTCGGCCGGCTAAGTGAGCCCTGCAATTTATACCGGCTCACGAACGGCGATCGTGTATATAGTATGCTCAGGTTCTCCTATATTCGCGAAATCGGCACTTTCAGCTTATTTCTGATAATCAAAGTTGCCAAAGAAATAAAGGATATTAGATGTGAAGTATAGAAACATTGCGTGTTATGTAAATACTATAGCGAACACTTTCACATTTTTTTACCGAAAATTCTATAGCTGTATAGAAATTTTTAGTAATTGGCAGAAAACTCGAAAATCTTGGTGGCACATGGCATTGTTTCATATTAATAAAACGTGAATTTATGTTTTTTTCAAACGTGTCTTCAATATAAATAAGGACAAACCCAAATAAATGTAACTATTGCTCTCGAAAAAGTGAAAATCTTAATTTGTTAATTGAATTCAGCTTGCGCGACTGTTTTAAGAGTAGAAACCTATTGGACTGCTGATGAATTAATTCTAGGAATATGTTATTCAACTCAAATCAGAAAAAGAAAGTATTGAAATGCTATCACGTTTCAACCGATGGAATCCCGCTACACATATAACACATGTAATTTCATTATTATGTCACTATTCCACTTAAAACCATATTTCTGCTATTAAAATGAATAAATGTTTTAATGCTTTTTATAACGTGAAATTTTCTGTTCATTGAATAATCTACTTACGATATTTATTTACAATTAGGTCATAAAAGGATATTCATGAAGCGAAATAATAACAACATCGAAACTTCGTCCTGCGATTATAAGGACCTCCGTATAAAGTCCAAACTGTTCTACAAAAATACTAGGCTCACATAGAAATCGCGCGTATCGGCTCCAGTACGGCTGTACGTGAATTGTTTATGAGAGGATATCGTCTCGGCTTTTGGATACGCTGCGTCCGTTGGCCTATAATCCACCCCGTGGCTAAACGAGAACTTATTACGATCCGTCATTTTGTCCGTTCGTCGCTCGTAACAAGCATCTTTTACGACACCGCGTAAAAGGAGAAGAACGATGGCGCGGCGCCGTAGACGTTGATTGTCGGGGGACGCTCTTTCCACTTTCTCTCCTTCCATTGCTTCTCTTTCTCCTTTTTCCTGCTGATTTTCCCTGTCCTGTCCACGCCGTCTTTCCTTCCACGTCGTTTCTTTTGCTACGCCTTCCACGATCCCACTTTCCACAGACTGGTATCTGAAGAAAGGAATGGCGGTATACTCCCTAGACGGAGGAAAACTGCCGTCGTGAAACGGCCTTGGGCCACGCTACAGCGGCAGGAAGACGTTGTTAGGGCTATTGCTCTCTGTCCGAATGAAGGACCGCTCATATTTACAAGCGACGCCAGCAAATGGCCGGTGAGAAGGCGAGCAGAAGAGGAGAAAAAAAGGACAAAGGAACGGAGACCCGTCAAATCGCCCCACGGGACGAAGCAACGATTCGCTTCTCTCTATCCGTTCCTTAATCCAAGCCATTTTTATTCTCACCCTCGCGAGCCGAGAGACTGTGCCTTTTCCTTGCAATTCACTTGTGTCTTCCCGTCGATCGTTTCTCGTCCGTCATACTATTTGCAGCTACGGAGAAAACGTTCGACGAAATGGGAACAGAAGATCCCGATACAATGCCGCGCGCATACAGACAACGAGATCAGGTTGGCAGATTGTTTGTGCTCCGTGAGATGTTGTAGGAACGATATTTTACGTTATTGTTTGATTCCGTGTTTTCTTTCATCGTATGTTGGTAAGCTAGCGTGAAAAATATTTTCTCGCAGACAGAATATTTGAACAGGAATATGCAATAAGCCGTAGAATATATATCACGTTATTAAAGAATTGCTTTATTTTCTTGGAAGCAAATATAGTTTATTTTATTGGCACGCCGTGTGGATTATTGCAATTACACTTCCGATGATATTTCATGACAATAGTAGTTTTTGTTTTGCATATTTAAAAAATTTGTATATTATATTGTAAACCAACATGTTATATATTTTTGTAATTAAGAATCTGTTCAATAAGACTAATAAATATCGAATATATTCATATTAATTTTACAACTATTTCAATTATTAATTATGTGTATACATACAATATACATTACATCTATATATGTACAAGATATTCACTAAGTTACTTTTCGCCGTTTACCTCGCAAAATGTAAGTATCCATACGGAAAGAATGAAAAAAGGGAGAGTTTTGAATGTGTGTAATATTTTTCGAGAAATGAAGATGACCCTTAACTTTGTAAATGATATGCTATATATCTGTTTGTTTATATTATATAAAAATAAGTACCAAGACGGTATTCAATCATGTGATATATAACGACCTTCCAAATTGTACATAGCCAGGAATGCATTTTGACCTTGTATAACTTGAAATGTGCAACATCAAATTGATATTTTATGTGACTTAAAAAAAAATGTTCAGCATTCTATTTAAAAGTTCAAAGGTCACACTTGTTTTTCAAAAAAATATAAGGAAAGGTGCTATTGTATTGGTTATAAAAAACAATAACGCTTTTTCCCCTTTAATTTTTTTCTGTATATCAATTATTTACCCAAACAGCACTAGCTAGTTCCTAAGTACACGAAACACCTTACACATACAGTGAGTAAACAAAATAACGATATACGCAATTTCTTAATCGCATCAAACCGTTTGGCAGAAAAAATTTGTAGAATGAGGTTAAATGGTTTTTAGTTGCTAAATAGTAATTAAGAATCTCAAAGTATCTGTTTTCATTAAGAAAGGATAGATTATCATACATTTTTTTAATACGTTAATGAATGCAGCTTGTTGTTCCCTATAAAAAAAAGTGTTAAGCTATTTACGCCAAAAAGCTGCTGGTTTAGGAGATATTTTATTTTTAATATTGCTAAATAGTACTAGTAATACAATGTTTACCTTTCAAAGATTATTTTTATGTTTCTAAATAATATCATTCATACTGTATAACTATTGTTATATGAATAATTTTCATATTGTAAGGGAACACAAAACAAATAGGGATATCAACGATATATGTATGTATTGACTTTTTTAAAAATATGGATGTTGACTGTTAATACATCGATGTGTTTACCATCGATATGTCGAGTTGAGGAACATACAAAGTCCGTTAATCACCATAATCTATTGTTATTCCATTGCCGCCTCTTAATCTAAGGACGAAGGTTCTGTTATGCCGTTGCTACTGAAGAGAGGAAGTCGAAATCTTTAAAATGCTAATGAATAATCGACGTCTTTTTGGAAATAAAATAAATTACTCTGAAAATATCCCAATCTTAAGAAGCAGGAGATATGTTCGTACGTATTGCAACCTTTAGAGCAGTGTTTCCCAACGTGGGACCCACGCCCCACAAGGGGGCAATTTGATTGTTAAGGGGGGTAATGTGAAAATGGACTCGACCAGAGTTTAAGTTAACCGTATGGCGACTCTCAGTAATAATATTCATATATAGTAATAATTCTCATAACTAAATTGGAACCTAACATAAAATCTCTTTACAACAAGCATCAACCGCAAGGATCTCACTAAATTTAAAAACGAAATACGTAGTAATAGTTAAAATAATATAGAAAAATCTTTCACTAAAATTATTTGTACTTGAATTTCAGTTCTCCATTATATGTTTTGAAAATTTACTTACTATGTTTCCTCAACAATTTCCTAGCGATTTCTTCTTAAAATCTATCATTTAAGTTTCTTCAGTGAACAATTCAATTTTTGAAAATTAAAAATTATGTATATGTTACATAGGGGACATAAGAATTTTAGAAAGGCTTAGGTGGGGCATGGCACGAAAAGGGTTGGGAAACACTGTTTTAGAGGTTCTTAAATCCTAACAACCTAAAAGTTCTTCTTGCCTCTTGCCACATGTAGGGATTGATATTAAATGGACTATTACCTTTAAGCAGTCTACTTACAGTTAATAAATATCGAAAAACTTAAATAAAAAGCTACACATTAAATAAAGTAAACTTTAACATAAAAGCTTAGTTGAACTTCCTTGAAAACTATCTAACTATAAACGAACTTAAGAAATATCGATGTATCGGTTGTTTTACTATCAATGTATCGGTTGCCATCTATAATAATTGGTCAATGGCAGTTATATCGATTCATCAATGTTTTCTTTAGTAGCTATCTCTTATTTGGTAGTGCTATATTGCAATATTTAATTTAGCCCTCGAACAGCCGATCTTGGGTCACATTTAATTTCTGTCTCATATATGTTTAATAGTGTAAATACAAAATAATATTTTGTATATATACACTATGCAAATAACGAATAAAGAATAATTCTTCTGCATTTTGCATTCGTGGTAATATATAATTTTGATGGAATAACCCTTAAAATTCTTAAAGCGATTCTGAATCGCAGCGACAAAGATCGATTCACTAGAAAATCAAACATTGAAAAATTGATTCCTTGAAAATTGATTGAAGAGAAATCGATCGAAATACTATTTATATCCATATACACACTGCATGGCTTATTGTTTCATTGCGGAACCTGATTTTGTGAATCAGACCTAAAATGCAATGCTTCAATACTTGTGGCACTTTAGAGCCGACTTACAAGATCAAGTTCATCAATAAAAATGTAACTCAATACTAAATGTATAACATTTATAACACTATCCTATGTACCAATAGTATCTCATGATGAGATACTGCATATAGATTTTTAAATTAGATTTGTATATTTATTTATGAAAAATTCTTGTAGCTAATTTTCCTTTTTCGAGAGACATATGACATCTGGGTGATTAGGTTTCACTGCAAGACAGTAATAAAATAATAATTGGCCGCTCGTGACGGATGATCCTAGTTTAATTTATTCACATGCTTTTCAAACAGATATACTTGTTTTTTTATAAATATTTTTTTGCGTTTATAATTTTTTTGAGTTTTACATGTTTTATGATCAGTAACATGTATATATGGGTTCATTGAACTAAAAATATGTTATATTTTTTATTCCACTGAATCAAATCCATTAATCTGAGCCCTTGTCCATACTCGTGCATTATACGTGGAGAAGAGAATTCCACGTGAGTATGGTCTACCCAGAGACTACAGAGTAGGCGGTTCGTTGAAAGAAAAGTTTGGTGAACAGTGGTCCGACAGAACAAGCGTCGACGTGCAAGTAGTTAGAACGTGTTAGAGCAGAGTGTGAAAACTGGAGGAACCCGTGGCCCGAGCAAACACTTTTGGGAACAGTTAGTGCAAACGAAACGCCACGGATCAGTAAAAAACACAGTGCTCAGGAAATTGTAATGTAACTGCCATTACGAGTTGTCGAACTATACAAACTGTGCAGTACATTGTAATACAAGTAACAAAACGGTAACAGCCTTTAAAAGAACAAGCGAAAACTGCATAATAATGAGCTAGTGATTTCGAAGAAAATTAATCAATTGAAATTAATTATAAATAGGATCAGTACTTTATACGTAACTTGTATTCATTATATTGTATAATACGGCTAAACCATTTATTATTATGGGAAAGTAGCGTAAAACGACTATCAAAATGACTTTTTCTGCTAGCAACAAATTAGAATGTAAAAAAGTTAAAAGAAAGTCGACCGTTTTGTTTAAAAAAAAGTAATTGATTAGCAATGGGAATAAGATTTTCCAAAAGTGTCGAAATATTTCATTCTGCTTCATCGGTAAGGTAAAATGCATCACTCATTTAGAATTATGTAAATTTTACAATTATGAAACATTTATTTTTTTCTAAGAAATATTACTTTTTAAGTTTATATTAATACATTAATATGGATAGCAAAAATCGCAAACATAGTGAAGAAAAGCAAATACGTACTCAAGAGCATTTATCAAGTATCGTCTCTCGCCGGCCTCAAAATTGTTTCAAAAAGCACACGTGGACTTTTCTAATCAAAATTCAATATATGCACGAGTATGAATATTGAATATCAATGTAGCGTAATATACGTCGATTAATAATTTGATTGCACAAAGCATAGGTACATCTTATTCATAATGCTTTACAAACTTTTTTATTTTTTTAATAAAGAATCATTTTGTTATTATGCGTACTAGGACTTCTTCAGCATTCTATATTACTTTAAATATTACGAAACGAAGAGCTAATTTAAGAATAACTTAATATCTCACAAGAAAAAGTGAAATACTAGTAATAGACATTTTCACTGTAATAGTATGGAGTACATCCTTTTGCTTCATACTTAATTAGTCTCTTTTGCCGCTAAAAATAGTACATATGTGCTTCAACATTAGGTAAATAAATAGGTGAAGAGCCAAAATATTATGGATAAACTAAAGAATGCAATGCTGTACCTACTATAATTGATTTCTTTCACAGAAATTCAGTACACACGTAGAACGACACACCTAATATCAATCTTTTGACACTCATTCTTTTAAGTCGCATAAAAAGAAATTATGAAGCGCACATTTCTGTAGGTGATTAGGAACAGTTGTGGGATCGATCGAATCGCAATATCACACGATGACCGATCTTCACATTTACTATCTTAGGGGAAAAAACGATACTCCGTTTGATTCGCTTATCCCATTTTACCATACTTTTTCCTATTATATGTATGTACATGTGTGTTCATTTGAAGGAAAAGATGTGTTAATTAAATATCTTTCAACGAATTACAGCAGCATTTCTCTATCTGTGATCCTTGAATCCCTGGAAGTCGCGATTTTTTACAGAGAGCCTACCACACACTCGAAAAATGTTATCAACTTTCACAGTTAAAATAAAGAGAAGTAATTAAATAAGAAAAGAAAGAAAACGAAAGGAAAAATGAAATCTTAACCAATATGGTGTTAATCTATTTTAAAAAGGATCTCATTTCCAAGTATTAAACACTCAATGAAGAACCATTAATATAGAAAAAGGGGTACGTATTTTGAGGAAGGTAAAGAAACATTGAGTTAAAGTATTTATTAAAAAAAAAAAAAAAAAACAAGGAATACCATAACGCCAAGATATCAATAATTAACTAATTTCCTCCTATAAATAATACCTACATTTAAAAATACTTCCTGACACTAATAACTCAATATAGTGATATACATATTTGTAGCGTGCAGCTTGTTCCAAATAATCTATGCTAATTCATACCACTTATAGTACAATACGCTGAATCTTTGTAAATATTAGGGATAAACAAATGTTATAACTGTCTAATAGTAACTGTTAGTGCTAATAGTAACTGTAACCCAAATAAACTTATTTTAATTTTGTATTTATAATTATATATTTACAACGCTACTTTATGACAAAGAGTGATGAGAATATTTAGATGGTACATTTTTTACATATAATGATTATCTTGTAGCATAAAAGTGCAAGGATAATAAATATAGGAAATAAAAAAAACAAAAGAACGGATTTAAGAAACATGCAGAATTCTGAATCTGTACATATAGAACTTCAGAATAACGGACATGCTGTTTTTATTCAAAAGTGCAGCTTGAAAAATTGCATAGACTTGTTTATCACTAAAATAAAGAAGAAATTAAGGGTAAAATAGATATGCCACAAGCAAATGGTGAACAATTATCTGAATTTCACTTCCACTTTCTTTATACCCGCCTTAAGATAAAATTGTGCCTTGGTATCGTTTTCCAATATCGAGGTCTCTTACTTAATTCATTAATAGGGATCTGCACTTTAACCAAGCTGAATGCTGTAAGAAATAGGACAATAACATTTTTCCAATACTTTCTCATTTGTTAACAATTCGAGCAAATAACTTTTCTCTTAATGTAAATACGTTTCAAACCTATTTCATTTATTTAGAAATTGTTATCTAAAATTTGTTTCTTATTTATTATCAATGGTAACAAATTAACGGGTCATTGATTAATTTTAAGTAATATCGTTTTTTGTTCTATAGTAAAAAAATATTAAGATCTTGTGCATTGAACAAATATATGGAATTTTTTAAGTATTTTTCTGAAAATGCTCGTGTCAAACATGTCATATATGAAGTATTTGAAGAGAAAGACTAGATAATGAGCAAAAATGAAACAATATTAAGTCGTTGAACATGAAATGTATTAAGGATAAAACTAAAGCTACAGAACGTAGTCCACATGGTCAAAATTGGATTTGATAAATTAAAAGAAACTCCAACAGATTCAACATATTTTTGCCAGAGTTATTTGGCTTCCTACAACATTTCGCAAATTGGTTGCATCTGCGTTATTAATAATTATAAATTATTTCAGTAGACAGCATAATCTATTCTGATGACATGCTTTTCTAGCTTAGAATTTTCAAATTCAAATCGCATTGCCCATTCACTAGCTGTTAGTATTCCAAATACTCCAGTAATAATTCAAGTAGACCCTGCTACTTTGTATACCAATTTGAACTCCTACAGCAAAATTACTCGAATTTGATTAAAATATCTCCACTGCCTCTAAGTGAACTTCAATGACTCGAATCAGACTTTCCCAGTAAAATACAATTTCCATTTAAAACAGTAAAGTAGCAATCAGCAATTCTAATTCATAAAAGCAACACCGAATTTGCCAACGTACGAATAGCACCATTTGATGTGTATAACAACCTAATAGTAGGTGCACCATTGTATACTATATAAGTTAAAATAAGAAATTACAATAAAAATAATTGTCATAAAATAATTATCATAAATACGGTATACAGTTGACTTGATGGAAATTGAAGAATATTAACACTTTTTATAAAATATCAAAATGGTAATTTTAATTTTTTCCTACTCCTTCAATTCATTTGCGTAACATTACATGCCATAAAAGCGAGATACAACTAAATTCAAGTATTGACATAATATCACATAGATTATGGTTTCGACGCCATTTCATCATTTAAAATGAATTGACAAAGTGATACCACTTCCGTATTGGGTTGTCCGGAAAGTTTGTGCCGATTTCTATTGAAAAGGTATATTCGAATAAGCATTGTAAGAGTACCATTAAATGAAATTCAATTTATGACATATTAATAAATAGGTCTTCCAAATAAATACTTTCCAAATACAACTATTATTCGCGTAGTCATAGGCGGAAACGTAATTTACAGTTTAAGCTCCATTTTCTTTGATCTATCGCATAAAATGATGTAAGAAAAATCGAGGATGCTGTATCCGGTTTTATAGAAATGTTGAAATTTTCTCAGATTTTTTAACTGCAGAACGGACGTTTAAAAAAACGTCGAAAAGCCAATTGTTTATGGAAGTTTATACGTGACTGTGTTTATATTTTTATAGTTAGCTTTATAGTTATAATAGAAGCATTTTGTTACCCCAAAGGCCATTTTTAATCTGAACTCGGACAGCTAAACTACGGTACATTCATGTCTAATTTTTGGATATTTAAAAAAACATTGTGAAATACAATATAAATATAATGCGGCACGAACTTTCCGGACAAGCCAGTACATATATTTAAGACTAACTAAAAGAGGCCGCACTCTTTATGAAATGAACAGGTACCTTTTTTCTTTAATATATACATACGTTAAACAATGAGAGGAAATTTTTTGACAATATTAAGAAAATAAATTTAACGTGCTACGAATTTACTGGCAATAAATCGTGCAAAACGTAACGGATGGACAGTTTCGTCGTGGCCAAATAATGGAGCTACTCGCACCATGTGACGTTTTGTCTTTCTTCTTCGCCTCTCGTCGAACTCTCCATCCCACCAAACGCGGAGCGTGTTCACGCGGATATTTTTATGGATCCACCAATGTATGAACACATGCAATCGCTCGCGTTTATTGTTTTTGTCGGCCCGTTCCCGATGTTCGGCGAATTTGCATATTTTGCACCATGCCGACTGTCCGGCCTATTGTGTCCAACCGACTGCCGAATTGCTTCACATCGAGCATAAGCTTGCACTTTTGCATGACAATGAAAACACCAATGGTGCCGACATGTTCAACTCGTAACGCGATTGAAAGTTTGTAAAGAAACTGCAAGAAGTGTGGTTTTCAATATGAATGTTATATTTCTTGAATCGAAGTGTTTTATTAATCAATTCTTAAGAGGAAAATTTGCAAAAAGACACGCAGAATACAGTAACATGTACATATGCTATTTACACGCACGGGTAAGGCACAACCACGTAGGATACAAGTAGTTATAACTCAACCCAACTGCATATATAGAATGGAAAATAGTAAAAAAGAGAGAAACAGAATGGAAGCCAAGATAATAATGAAATACAGACTGCGCTGCGGTGTGAATTGATTGCCACGATATTTGAACTGGTTCTGATGGTTTAACAAAACAATGTTTCAAATCAAAATTCATTAGTATTGAGTGAAAAATTTATTGGTACAAAAGAAACCTCTGCAAATATTCTTTCTTCGTAAAAAACTAAAATCAAATTATACATGTTTTTCTAAATACCATTACAGTCAGCCTACATTTCATAAAAGATCGGAGATATCAAGAGAAACTCAGAAATGCTGAATTCTTTGAATTCATTCGACATCTTTGCCGTTAATGAATATTCAGAATTTAGAGAATATATAATATTTTTTCCTAAAAGATACACTATAACAACTATTTTAATGTATTTCTGGGTATAGAATTTATATTGTATTATGTGTACTACGATTCTTATGTACCCATTTTACATCCTTTAGTTAAAGTACAGTAACTTAGTGACAATTTAACGTATACAGAAAGGTAAGAGTAGTTTATATATAAAGTACGTAAACACTTTTATATAACATTCTTGAACATACGCGGTTTTTAAACGCAGATAACACGAAAAATTGAAGAACCAGTTCATCGCATACCATACGGACCGGTAGAGTGTATATTTCTCTTATCATATTCTTAAGCTACATGAAAAAATTAATTGAATAATATAAAATTATGTATCATTTTAATTATTTGATTTTAAAATAATTGTATTTATGAAGTACAATCTACAAATAACTGAAAACTAATTTTTATACAAGGCATAAATATAATCAGTAATTACTGTATGTGTTCGAATTGCGTTCCACTTTCTACGATACAAAGTTCTGATCCGTCTAATAAATCCCATTGAGTAGTTTGAATTAAAGAGTGATTCTGCACATTTCAGCATGTTTTTCAACTAATTTTTCATACGATACAGAATAGAAACAGTAGGCGAATTTTGTTTACTAATTAAAGTCCTCCTAAACTTACAAATGTAGCTTGTATTGACACCAATAACGATTAGTAAGTTGCGCGATTTTATATCAATATGCTGCGAGTGTTTTTAAATTGAAATTATGCTGATATGCATTTCATTTACGATTTCAGTAATGAAGTATCAATCAAGATTCCTCTGTCCAAGAGTATCGGATCGTTTAGTGTTTAGAAGAGTCATAGAAGAGTGCACAGTTGTGCGAGACTGGCACATTTCATGGTGCAAGATAACAGCAACAAGTGCATGATCAAAATCACATTTGAGAAATGTTAAATGTCTTTGATAGTAATCAGAGAAAGTATATGACAAGCTTCATGTCAACTGGCAATATCCAGAACTACTATTTGGTGAACATTAGGGGCGATTTCAGATATCTGTACCATTACACAGCGGTACAGGATCTTTTACCATTTGATTATCACAAGAGACTAAAATTTTGTGAATGGTACGCGCGTGCAATTCTTGAAAATAATGATTTCCAGTTAAAAATTCTGTGGACTGATGAAACAACATTTACAACGGATGCTTTTAATACGCAATGGTGGAGACACGAAAACTTATAGTGTTCGAGAACCAGTATTTCAATAGTAATGCAAGTGTAATATATAAGCACGACTTATAATTTTTACCATGACGATTAACTGTACATTTTTTGTGGACTTTTTACAAAAAAAGTTATAGCCAGAACGGATAAGAGATATGCGATTGGTATTTCGTCAAAATTTATTAATATAATTGAATAGTCATTCACCACATGATGCAGTACAAATATGACAATGGTTAAGTAAATATTAACTTCAACGATGAATTGAGACGGACCTCATTTTTACCCCCAAGACTATCAATTATCATCACATTGGATTTTTACTTACGACGAAAAGTAAAGGCAGAAAGTTTACTAAACTAAAATTAATATGCACCAGAAATGAATACAAAGAAATTATGATGTATTCACTAACATTAAAAGAAATCGACAAGAAATTAACAATGTAATAAAGTCACTTTGTCATAGATGTCAATCCTGTATTTATAAGACGAGGCAATATTTTGAAATGCACTTAACGTATCACCAATCTGTTCCTATGCTGTATCAAAAGAAAAATCAATCTGTTGTTATTTCGCATTTTTGTGATCGTTTTAGACAAAGCATTTATAAGTCTATATTTAGATGATATTTCTTTTTGATTTGTTAACATTGCTTTGTGGAAAAACTCCGAAATACCCTGTATATCTATAAAATATTGTTTGTTCAGTTTCACGATAGTTTGTTTTAAATTATTTTTTAAAATACGTCATTCTAATGATCGATACATCAAAATGATTCTTTTTATTAAATTAATTACCTTATTGAATTAGTTCTTTCATGTAGTGTTAGAATATAACGAGAGAGATATACATACATATAGTACTATTTAGGAAACAGGATTTTTTCATGGAAGGAAAATACTTTCTATTACACTTCTTTTACAATAAATTTATTAAGCAGTACCAATGAACTTTCGCTTAAAATATTATTTTGGGAGATCAAATGTTGTGACTGACATAAGCTACACCATGTATATAAATGAAATATAATAATTAGAGTAAGGATGGAAATGTTAAAGACGGCGATAAAAGAATTTGATGAGCTGTTTATAGAAGTGCAGATTGGATAATGATGAAAAGCGGAAGGAAGAGTGTTACTTTTACGTTATACAACATCGATAATCTTAAAGTCGTTTTCTTATTTTGAAAGTAAAACATTAAGACGTTTTTTCTACAAAAAAAATAAAAAAATCGCAACTACTGAATGTTTGAACATACAAATATGAGAACTTCAAAAGCCTATAATATTCGGTAAAATATTTTGTAAAATTAATCATATGCATTTGCAATTTCTTATAGAATAGCATAAATGACTTATAGGATTATTCGACAAATATAAACAATAATCGCCAGAGATTTCATTCATATGATTATACATGTGATTGTATATACATATATGTATCGCGCATTTGATGTTGCATCTTTGATAATTATAAAAACGCAATTAAAAACATATTCCAATTACCAACATTTTGTAATAGTAGTCATTGAATGTAAAGTACTTGAGATTAAAATTCCTACATTAAACGAATTTCCCATATCTTCAGCTTTATACGTCTAGATCCGATTGAAATTGCGAGGAATCATAAAATTTATGAACGAGATCGGCATAAATGTTTTTGATTAAAATAAGACTGCGATTTTTATTAACGTCCCTACAGAGGCAGGTCAAAAGCGCGTGAATTATCTGTCGCGCTTCGCTTTCGCCGTTACGATGATGCATGGTTTGGACGCATAAAAAATGTGAACGAGAGCCACGTCGGGTAGGCGATATCGTGAAAAATGAGACTTTCGGGATTGCAGCATGTACGTACGAACAAATAGTTCGATGGATCAAGTTTTAATGACCGGAACAGCCGAGCGGCGACGCAGCTATCGAGCCATTGACAAACCACTGCGGGCTTCTACTGCTGAAATGAATCACGCTGTTATTTGCGAACGCATAACATTAAACCACCAATATACGCACTTGCAATATTGTGTTCATGATAACAATAAGTTTACGAGCAGGAAATACGACCTCGTTTCTCGGATCTTTGAAATATAAAAGTACGTATGGAAAAAGTTTCTCTGTTCCGCGTAACGTTCTCGAAAATCTATACTCACCTCGTTTTGAAATATAATCCCGAATGATCATATGTTTATAATTATATAAATCGATTCTACAATAAATGTTTCGGAACGATGAAACATGAACTGCAAGATAAAGAATTGTTGGCTACACGCGATGGTTTATTCGTTTCGCGCTATTCATACGCTACAATTGAAAATCTCGGTGTAGAAATTGAAAATATTAATCAATAACCGTTTTATTTATTATATAACTGTGGTATATTTCTCTGGATTTCTTGTGAATTTAACATGGAGTAGGAACAATACAGCATATCAGAGAGGGAAATTGATTTGGCTAGCTTCAGTAGTACAAGTCAATGAATAAGGCTTTTATGATGGTAATTCCGTGACGATTTATCTAAATCTCCACTTTTGTTACATTGAATTATTATTTTGCAATAAAGTACTATACATATCAATAGGAAGCTCAATTAATAAAGTACATATTTCAATCGGCATTTTAAATTATGTGCTCTACAAAAACATGAATCTTTCCAAGAAAATAATAATTGCGAAGGTACGAATACTTCTACGATTTGTTATATACAGGTTTCCTAAATCGTGATTCAACAAGAAATACGGTAATTCTTTGCACAAAAAGAAGTTGAAAATATAAAACGTCTTTTATAAAATTCTGCATTCAAAAAAATTAAAATTAAATGTTTGCAATACAAGATTACATTTTACTTAATAGTCTGTTAAGTTGACACAATTTCATTTAGCAATCACTAGTTTTGTGTTATTTATATTAGTAAACGTAATTTCAAAATTTTGTATGGTCCAAATTAATGCAATAAGTTTCAAAAATATATTCATTTTATTAATACAGAAGTTATTGATAACATCTGCATTGTACAGCATTCTTATATACTTCCTCAATTACTTCAAATACCTATATAATATTATCTTTCAGTTAAAAACGATGTTGCTTATTTTTTAAAGAAACAATTATGCAAACTTTTCTACTTTGCTGATAGAAACTGGCAACAGTTATATAACAATTATGCTTATGTGTTCTGCGGCAGGAGAACTAAATATAACATTTATTAATCATATTATTTATAAAATATATTTTATAAATAAAACATTTATTATCATTTTATTGTACATATATATGAAAATAAATAAGTTTAAGAAAGATTCCAATAAAATTGTAAATAGAAAAGTAATATAAATTTAAAGAGATGATTGGATCATGTAAAATCGAATTCAACAAGCGAATTAACGTAAATCCAAATATTTCTGGTAAAGACTAGTCAAATGTACTCATACATAGGAATTTCCAAGCTCAACCTTTTTGAAAATGGAGCCTAACATGAAAAAATTTCATTTGATATCTTCAACTTATTTTTTTCAAAAAGAATTATTTGCTCTTCGATTATATTACAATTTCTGAAAAGTTCTATAAAATATTAAAACTCCCAGACTTACCAGAGTTTATTCTGTATGAAATTCACTTTTGTACGTATCCCTGCTTTTAGACTACCTCATTTTAACAAAGTTATTGTATTACTTATTAACACAAATGTTTTTTTAGTATTACTCAAATATACTGTATACGTACGAAGGAGTAATGGAGAAAGCATTACAAGCGACAAATCTCACTATTTCAGGGTCTGAAGTCCGGATAGAGACACATGTCCGTTAATGGTTGGCAGAGTCACCGGCTGGTGATCATTGCCAAGTCAAGCTACGGGTCGCTTCTATCTGCTCGCGGCTACGTGCACAGCTTTCGGAAAGCTTGACTTCGAGCACGGCATCTGTCCGCAGGTACATTCACGTAAACATGTACACGTTGTTCTATCTCTGCCACGTAGAGCCACATTGTATATCTATCGTATGCTCTCTGTGTGAGCTCTACATGCGAGTAAACGTTTTGAATTTCTTCCCTTTGCATACCGATCTCTAGGCGGAAGCAAAGGAACACGTAACCCGGAATTGTCAACTTCATCGTGAACGAGGAAGAAATCGAATTCGACTTAAAGTGAAATTTCGATAACTTATGCGCTCCGTTTGACGTGAAACAGCTCACCACCTTCTATGCGATAGTGGAGCAGATTTCGATGAGCCAAACTAATGACTTTTGAATATCTCTGCCTGGTGTAAGTTGCTGGAATGCCATCGTTTCAATGCAACTTTAAATGGCATTCTGTTATCGAAATTGCTTCCGAAACCCTTTTATATATTCAGTATAAATGGTATATAATTATGAAAAATAGATGACGAATACGTAGAAATTACGTATGTGGTATAGCAATTCCTTATAGAGAGATATTGTAAGTGGATATTTCATTCATTACTTAATAAATACAGTGAATGTAAAAAATATTTCTGTGGCAGATAATATTAATAAAAGATCTATAGAATATTAAATAAACCCTTTTAGTAAATTTCCATCAAATACGAGATTTGTACACGTTTTTAGGAATCTTCGTAATTAAAAGAAGTGCTGCAATTATATTCTTTATAACAATAATAGTAGGTATTCAGAAGATGACAAAATATGTGTATAATAAGTATTTATGCAATTCTGGTAAAATAAAAAAAACATGTATGTGACAACAATTTCTTAAACAGATGAAACTCTACAGACGTTAATGTTGAAATTATCTGTAATAAAATAGATTAGAAATGGGACGTAACGGGACCTCCTACGTAAGAACGTTTCCATATTGAAATGAAACGTATACAGCGAATCTTGCAAATTGCAGTAACAGTTCTTACTTTTAAGTGTTAGATACCATTAAACAAGAAACCCACGTAGATTTATTTAGCAACGCATACATTTAAAAGAAAATATGCATAAACAGTTACAAGTACATACGATATACACATTAATGGAGATTAATATCATAATAGTAATAATACAGGAATTTAAAATAGGTAGAACTGCAAGCATAATATACACTGCGCACAAAATATATCAAATATAAGATATATAATATGTACAGTTGCAACAGAAAACTTATATAATTCAGGAATAATGAAAAAAAATTATTAGAAAACATAAATATATTAATGTGTAGCAACAATATTAAGTCATAATTACCAAAAATTTAAATAAATTATAAAAAATGTTCAATAATAGTTAAACGTATTCAAAGTTACAGTAGCTGAAGAAAAGAATACTTTGAGAAAAATATGGACCTTATAACATTATGTTTTTAATGAAAAATATTCAAGGATATGGCAAAATATTTTAGTAACGAATACTTGGGTTCAGAAGAACTACATTAGTCAGATGTAGTATATACGGGCCTGACACACACGACTACACGTTCCCACTGCCGCGCCGCGGCCACCACAACGATTCTCGTTTGAAACCTGCATTCAATGGACGCACTTTGCCCAGATATTTGTTATACGAATACTTCTTACAGTTGCTGTAATATGGAAATTGAGTGTAATAATATGACAACATGACAACATAAATTTCTTTACTTCATTGTTGTGTTATTCATCGTACTGTGTTCACATACAATAAAGTGCTAACAATAATATGTAGAGGTAAGCTAATCAATTATCGATATTTTATCAATAATTTTATTTACAAATTAAACATTTATCGATATATTAATCTTAAACAATTATCGATATATAACAAACATTGTAATACTCAAACAGTTACTCAATTTTGTAGTGGGATTTGCTAATTTTAAAAGCATCTTTGACTGGATGAAAATTATTTATTTCTTATTGTTTATACTAATTACTAAACTGAGGATTTTTATGCATTTATGGAAAATTTGAATATAAAAATGATGAAAAGAGCGCCCAATATGCAAGGATATACATACAAGCTACCCACAGTAAAATACATATTTTATTTGGGAGGTAAAACAACACTATACTTAGATTCCACTTTTTTTTAATTCTGTTAACAAAAAGATGAATATGAATAAAAATCTGCAATCTGCTAATTACGGTTAAGGTGTTTACATGCATAGACTGCAATCTAATCTGACGGTTTGACAGCACTTTCCCTGCTTTTTAACAAATTCATTCACTTGGGGAAGATATTCTAGAGATTCATAAATACTTTATTGCTATTGCATACATTTCGGAAAAGCAATCCTATTTAAATTCCACAAAGTGAGCGGATCATTTTTGTATTACAGTAATTTAGTTTTTATGAATCTGTAAATATCAAATGTTAGTAGTTTTAAGGTATTATGCACAGTTACGAGATATTATTTACAATTTTCTATTTATCATAAAAACATATAGAATATATTTTCCTGCATATAATTATTCACTCCGAATTATAATTGATACTATCGTTGTAATTTTTTTGTGGAATCAACGGATAAATTAAAATTTGGTAATTGTATTTGTTTAACTGTTTTATAAAAAAAATTCCAAGGTTTCTCCTTCTTATTCTCTTTTTCCTTTGTATTATTCGCATTAATATTTTTATTTATTACAAAGTTTGTTGATGAATTATCTCTGACATTACAGTAATCATATGATCAGTATTACCTCTCTAGCTGCTTTTCAGGAGATTTTCAAGTGGAATGGAACATTTTTAAACCTTGGATTTAATAACATTGCTGTAGCATGTGCTAAGCTATCTTCAATTTGGAAAAATCTTACACCACCAACTTTATACACAATCACTCACATTTGAACACCAGTTATAGCTAATTTCACCAAATACGGAAATCCTGATTTTAATATGGAAGTTCGCACGCTTGTAGAGCAATAATAGACTGTACTTTGTTGTTGTTAGGAAATCTCTTTAAAGAGTTGAAATCTGCTCCCTAAAATGTCAACATTTTCTCATTTTTTAAATGTAACTTTGCCTGGCACTTTTCTGCAATAGGGTGATAGTGCACTAAAAACTGAACATTCTTTATACGAAAAGTTTTACACTATTTCGCGCTGTTCCAAAGATACAGAAAAAATAAAGTCGTCACGAGCGCTATCGAATTGGAAATTATGGGTGAAATCTGTCCTTATAATGGCATTTGCTCTTCGATTGTTTAAAAGTAGTTTCGAACAGCATAACGTCCGATAACTTTTTAACGCATTTTAAAGAACTAAATTTAAATTATGCTCAAAACAAGATACAGTAGAGACTCCTATGTCCGAATCCCTGTTATCGGAATACCCTTACATCCGAACGCCCTATTATCTGGATGTTCTGTTATCCGAAGAGTATTTCGTAGCGATGTTTTAAACAATATATTCATGTATACATATCTTCCTGTGTTCGGACGATCAAATTCTAATCATAAAAATTAAGTATGAAGCTGGCATAGAGTATTATTATAACAAGCAAATGAAACCATGTAGTTTTAATTGTTGAATCAAAATACAAAAGAATTAAAAGTCTCGAATATGGTGAAAGTGCAACGAAATTAGCAAAAATACATGATGTTTGGAGATCTACAATCACAGCCAAAAATATGGGATTCTTAGACAATGAAATACATTATCAATTTTGTTCATTTCTACATAAATAAATAAAGTTTAACCCCTCGCCTTACAAATTCTTCAATAGCTGTAGCATGTAGTAAAATATTATACACTATTTATAGTTGCTATAGTAATTATAAAAATTTCAAAGGATATTAAAGAAGGTAAATTAAATTTTGTAATAAATATCGTAAGTATTTGTTCTGTTTTGTGTATAATCTACGTCACGAGTTTCACTTGTTTTATGGCAAGAGGTTAATACAAAAGAATGTGATTGTTCTAATATTCGAAAATTCTTTTATCCGACCACTCTTGTCTCCTTATTAGTTCGGATACGGGAGTCTGTGTATTACTGTACCTGTATTACGACAAATATATTACTACTATTATTAGTTACAACTTATTTGACTCTTGAAGATACATTTCACGAATCTGCAATATCTGTTAAAATGTGGAATTTGCATTCTGCTGTATGACATCCAGGAGAATATTTTGGTTCGAATACGTATTTATGCGAATTGACATTGAAAATCAATTTTGCGATAATTTATAAATAAATTATTTGTTGGTGTTCGTCTGCTCATAAATCTGTTGTAAGGTGTATATCAAAAGTATTTGACATTGTGTTCTGAATTTCTTCGTATTGTTGCTTTTAAAGCTAAAGTAAATATTCCCGGAGTATCATATTCTTCCTCGGAAATCGAAAAGGTGTGTGGTCGCTGATTTCGATAATTTTTAAATATGGTGTGAAAATCAACATTCTGAACTATTTTCTTTACATGTAACGGACAGTAGATCTTAGTTTCCAAAATATTTGCAAAAAAACTATTGCTACCATTACATGGAATTATGCCTACACGTCCTTAGTAGCGTATACGTCAGCATGGAATATTTTCTACGGTTCTTATGAACACATCGCGGTAGCCGAAAACCAATAGGTATAACGGGTAAACTTAAAGTACAAACTTTACCTATTTCAGTGACTATGAATTTCGGCTTGCGTGGCCGGTCGCTTAACAATAGCCGGAATAATCATCTAGTCCAAATCTACCCTAACAATCTAACTTGTAACTAATTTAACTGATTAGGGTCGGATTAAGTTCAAGGCAGATTATTATTCGGCCCTGCAGGTTGAAAATCATAGTCACTGAACTCGCTAAGTTTGTACCTTAAGTTCACCCGTTATACCTGTTGGTTTTATAGCCATTGTGATATGTTTAGGGGAACAGTAGATCAGCGATGGTTCCATATTGACGCACACACTACTACGGACGCTTACGTATCCTACGCAACATTCAATGGACGGTATCAATAGTTTTTTTGCAAAAAACTTAGAAACTAAAGTCGACCACTTACTATTGGGAAAGAAAAGAGTTGTTCAAAATATCGCCCTTTGCCATCATGACAGATCGAACAAAAATAATAATACAAGTAGGAAGCAAATTACGATAATGTCTATGTTCACAAACACAAATGCGATAAGAAAAAGATCTTCAAACTGAGATATTTATATCGAAAAAATGGTTTACCAATACTGTATCGATATTATATCGCTAAATATAGTTTATATTATTCATAGTCATATAATTAAATACATCTCTACAATGATAACACTTTTTATTCTGCCAACAAACTATGAACACGTATCTGCTCAAAATAAACTAACATTGGTGAATCGGTGCTAAGGAAAAGACGATGATGGATGTCAAGTAGTCAAGAGACAAGCTGGAAGACAAATGTCCATCGATGAATCGAAAGAGGATATAGGATCATGATTGAAGTTAAGGATCTTTCGGAACGATACCAAGAGAAGAACATTTTATTGTTTGGAGTGAAGTTTTCCTTCAAAAGGAAACGGGAAAGAAGCATATAAGTAGTAGTTAGTGAATAGGACGATCTCCTCGAAGTTTGATTTCTACAAAAATCGCAAAAATCCCAAGCGGCAGATTCATTGGCACCGGTTCAATTCTGGCCAGCGGATCAAACGTCGATGTGCGGTTGTCTGTTGGTTATAACGGGAGGGCACAAGCGGATACAGGCGTGTGGCAAAGACGAGAAGCTTTGTGCCGTCGACACCGACACCGACGCCAACCTCGTCGTTCGCAGGAGCGATCATCAGAAGTCGCGCGACGTCTAGCTGGCGTCGACAAAGGAGGATCGAGGCCGTCGTCAACGACGCGACTTGGCAACTCGTCAAGAAGCTTGTAACCCTAACTGTGCCATTGTGCAAGAGCCGCCTGGCGAAAACTCCTTTCTGGCCGGGCCCTACTATTTCGAGGCTTCTTTGTTTCTCCCGAAGGGTGAACGTCGCGTCGGAGGCGCGTGCCACGCTACCACTTGTCGTCAACATTCTCCGTGTGACTTTGCCCAGCTGATCGCCTGTTTCCTTTCTAACACACTGTCCACCAACGGTTTCAAGACCAGAAATGAGCAGTCGCAAATGTCGAAGAAGCAAAATGTTGCTGGCCGTTGAGTTAACATGCTTAATTACTTATACGGCTTCAGTAGTGACTATTAGTTGCCGACCGTTACTAATTTCGTAACCCCACGTACCATGAAGTAGGATTCAAGGGATTTACGAAGTAGAGGGGTTAGCGAAAAACTGTTTGAATCGGTATTCCTAAGGTCTCCCAATGATTTTCCACGGATTCCGGTTGGTTCTGATTCTTGAATAATGTTGACACTTTAACGGCTTAATATGAGCAAAGAAACCATTAAAAATTCACGAAAAGGAAAGGAAGGAAGGAAATTTATCAGCGAGACCCTCCAACGCTTAGAAGCATGAAAACGAAGTAAGATAAAATCGTCAATTTTGTGTCGTGCCAACCGGCCTCTGTACGTGAAGCTACTACGGTGGTTGTACGCATTTAGAACAACAAGTCCTTTTGAACAGATGGTGCGCATCGGCACTGCCATAAACAAGCCGACGGCGCAGTCTATAGTCACCAACTCAGCTTCCTTCTTTTTTTCTCTTTGTTCCTTTCTGCCCGGTTCCGTTCGCCCATCTTCTCTTTTCTCTGGCCGGCTGTTGTTCCGTCTCGCTTTCTCCTTACACGTTTCCGTTCGTTGTTCCACCACGTCCAAGGAAAGCCAATAAACCATCGAATTCCACGGCTATATTGCGGGACTCCGCTACCGCTTCGAACCAGCAACAAGTCCTGTGCTCTTATATTCCGCAAGTCGTCTTTCTGTCGAGCAGGCGTTTGTACTTTCGCAAATTACTAGCCCGTTGAGTTACGTGCACGCACTCACCACAGTCATGAAAAGTAGAACGAACCAGAAAGTATCGAAAGAAAAGAAGAAAATGAAACGAGATTGTAATATACATGGGGTTGAGTTCCACGTTATGCTTCTTTTCTCATGTTTATAGAGTAACGGACAATTGGAGAATTTGTAGGAATCGGTAAAATCATTTTATTACTTTGTAAAGGCTCTTTCAGCAAGGGCTTTCGAATGTTCTTACGATATATCTAGGGTTGTAATGCAAAAGGAAACAAATGTCATTAAAAAAAAAAAACAAAATGGAATTTGTGCAATAGTTGAGTTGAAGAACATAGGTTCCGCGTATTTATTAAACAAAAATGCACAAAAGTAAATTTCTTGTGTTCCAAAAATGAATGCAGTCCGACCGAAGTTCGATATTTAGCAATTGTACTCAAAACTTTAAGCGGTAATATTTCGAAAGTAAAAACAAGTGACTTAGGTCATTTTGCCTTACAACTACAAACATTTGCCTTATGGTTGTATGTTTTCGTTAATTATTAGACTATAGACCTTATGTAAATCTATATTTTTAATAAAGTTAAAGAAATGTAATTTAAATGAAGAGCATTTTACCCTCAAAATACAGTACTTTATACTTTAAAAGGAATGTTTGGTATATTTTTAAATATTATATGCACTGTGTGCGTTTTATCATATTTTCCATAAACGTATAGAAATCCGCAATTTACTGATTATGAAAATTTCTGTTCTGTAAAAAGTATGTCGTAGTAAATACATGATTTTTTCACGTATAGCCATAAAAGATCGTACTAAAGTATGTTATACAAATCTGTCAAATTTTCTAAATTTAAACGCTTTTTATATACTAAAAGCTTCTGGAAGTTCTTGTTGAAAGACCTTTTATAATCCTGAAGAAGTTTCATTACTATACAAATTGCCAATAAGTTTGCGACTTATTATTCTACAAAGGAATTCTTGCAAAAAGTTTTCCTGCAGCGGATAAATTTCTTTCTAACGATTAAAACGGTTGAAAAATAAGAATGTATCCCTTATTTGACGATAACGCGAATCTTAGTGGAAACTTTAACCAGCAGAATAAAATCCTTCAGAATGGAATTTCCGAGGAGGATTTAACGGGACAGCGAACCATTAAATCATAGTCCTATTAATCTCCAAAAGAGCGAGAAATGTAATCGAGCGTCATGTAGTTGAAAGAAAGTCTCCGGCTAGTTGAATATCTCTCATATTACAGTAATAAGATCTTTATGGTTCAATGACTTCCATCAATTTTCTTACCTTACAATTACTATTTAAACGGTTAAAAAAGGTCGTATTATTCGACAACGGCTTTTTGCTCATGCATAGCAAAGAATAACGCTACTTTTACATGTTAATCAACACGTTAAGTACCAAATCTGAATTTTATTTTTCTCATTCCAGGTGCCAACATATAAAATTTTAGTATAACAACTTGAAAATTTCTTTTACAGTCCAATATCATATTATTTGGTTAAATTATATAATTTACATATACAACATATATTTAGCTAGTAACCATCAACGCGCCACGTGGTACTGTATTTGTCTGTATTTATAATTATAAAGAAAATTACGTCATTTGTTTCCATGCCCAATCCGAATGGGTTGATTTTCATCATTTTTCTTCAACCAAATCAAAACAAATCAACAAAATTTGGATGACAAGTAAATAGTAATAAAAATTAAAATACTACGTGACACGTATCGCGTGGCACTCAACATGTTATTGAATTAACGGAAAGAGATACTTCGGAAAGTAACGATTACCTAAATAACGGAGCGTATCAAAAACAATAGCATTCCCATGGTGCATGAAGCGAGGAGGGTATTCAAAGCATCATGAGTGTTCTGGGAGGTTATAAAACTTGTATAATATCTGGTTGTCTGATCTCATTCTTCCTCTCGTTCGTCTCCTAGTAATAAGTAGTGAAGCGTTATGTGGGTGGAGGACCGTTTAACAGTGCCGACGAGCCGTGTTCTATCGCGTGGAGATATATTGAATTTTTGCCCATTAGAACCCTCTCGAAGCACCACCACGTTTCTAGAGTAAATACGTTTAATGACTGTATCTTGTTAGTGCATTGCACGTGCTCTATCTTCAGTTAATGTCGTGCGTCCCCCGCCACCACTAATGAAACATCTCACGACCTTTCGTTTCATTCGGAGGAACCACTTTTGGATGAACGTACGCATTGCCATTTTCAGATGCCATTCATGCGAGGGAGAAACAACGTGAAAGTAATGGCGAATTGAACATCAAATATAGTTACTGTTATACCAGAAATTTATGAAATAGCACATGCGTGCATAATAAACGTTGAGGAGCTGTTTAATAAATAAAACTTGTTTGTACAGTAAATTAAATAACCACAGTTTATTAGCTTGAACTAAAATAACAGTCAACCAAAGGCAAACTTTATTCAAGTATTATAATATTTAGTAGTTAGGAAGTATTTAATTTCTACAATATAGTAGCATAGAACATTTTTGATTGGGTTCACAATCAGACAATGTTGCGTGAAAACGTGTATTGCTCTCCGTGTTTACAAACTTCTGCCATACGTAGTGCTTTCTCTATATACGTCGAAAAGTGAACTGTTCAATACACACTACTTCACAGATATATTGTACATTCAAAGCTATAGTGCCAATTTAATTAATTTTATTCTCTCAGAATAATGATTTCTGTCAACAGGGGTCTTATTCTGGTATGAATCGAAGATATTTTCAATGATGACTATATAAATGGTTCAGAGAATCTAATGGATCCAAGCAATATCATATTCATTTCAAAGATCTTTGGTGCCAGAATTTGTGTTTTTCTTTCAAGTAAATTCATAGTGGAGAAATTGTCAAATGAAACAGTTCAAGTTAAACACTACTCATTGAACATAAGACCGTTAATAGAAGAGAAAAAAAGAGTATTTTCTATCGTATTTTCCATTATTCCTAACGAGTTTGTATGTATCTTACTTAAAAATAAAAGAATAATTTCAGTTTCTTAAATTAGTTATATCAGAGCTGGATTAAACAAACCCGGTCGATCTCATATATGTGTATTTGGCGTTATATTGTAAAAGATCTCCTATCAATTTCTGCAAATATTTATTAGAAAAATCAATTACCCTAGTATATGACAATTTAAAAAGTTTAGGCCTAGATTTACCTCCCAACGAATCTAGTTTATTCATTTTAATAAATGGAACATTCAGCCAGGAAAATTAGAAATTCAGATCATCAACACTATAATAAAATCAAGTGAGTTAGCTCGCTTTTTAGGATTTTTTTTCGATTAAAAGGTAACATTTAAACAACTTATAGAATATTTACATAGAGAATGCTGAAGAGTGATATTATTAAATATCGTAGAAATATTGTACATGGTGGGGAGCACACACAGAAACGTTAATTACTCGGTACAAGGGTTTCGTACGTCCAGTTTTGGGTTATGGACGTTTCATATACTTCCTCATACAGATAAAACAAACAGAAAAAATTGAAGAAATTCAATTTGCTGCTATAAGGCTGGTCGTTGGACTTAGGGTGGGTACACCTACTAACATATTTCTATCCGAACATAAACTTCAATGCAGTAAAGATCGATCAACATTTTTATGCTATAGTTACCTCGTACAAATTTTCTCGAACAAATAACTATTAATTAAAGAAATTATAACTCGGTTCCAAAAATAGCAAGCCATATATAATAGAACGTGCAAGTTTAGTAATAGACTATTTCTACAATGTACGTATAAAAGATTTAAATAATATTACGGAACACATCTACATATTTCACCGCTCACTTTAATATTTTTAATTATAATTATCTTTCTTTACTAAAAAATATTTATATTAATATTAAGTACGAGCATACAGTTGCAAACGCTAACAATCCCATTCGTTTAATAAATGAACTGGTAATTGAGGAAAAGACCTACTGCATTTTCATGGATGGGAGTAAGTCTGAGAATTCAACATTGGTCGAAAGTACTTAAGTATCTGTATTTGAGAATTGGGAACTTCAGTAAGAAGCGTCAACAAGAATTCATTCAGCGGAATGTGTTGCGTTGTTAGAGGCGGTTAATATTGCTTTAAGCAATCCTCATCCATACCATAGTGCATCACTTTTTCCGATTCTTTAAGTTCCTTACTCTTCCGGAAATACGGAAATACGTCTTCCGCTATCAATTAATGTTCTTTTTCATAAACTTACCGAAAATACTTGCAATAGTGTTTATTCGTATTTAATGGTATGTAACCCGGACATGTAAGAAACTATTGTATTACAAATGTATAATATGTAGCAGAATAATTTCCCTTTGAATGTTGAAAATGCATTAATAAAAAAAATGTTGGATTCGTCTTATTATAATAGCTTTAAACGAATAGAATAGAGAGAATAATCTTTTAAAAGAGTTTAGTCGTTAAAAAGAAATTTATATCACTAGTATAGATGCTTCTCTTTTTTTATTTAAAACTTTCCAGAATATGAAATTTATTTTCACTTTTCTAAATAGAATAATATATTTTGAACCATAAATAAAGTTTCTATAAAAGAACTTTTAATTTTTTTCAAATTTTAAGTTTTATGTGTGTTTGCACCTTATAAAACTACATGAAACATAAAAGAATTTCATCTACTGTTTTCATATTCTGTCTGTTTTATGAGCAACTAACTTTTATGATGTACTAAAGAAAAATATTATTCACTCAAAAAAGTGAAGGTGACGTAAAATGGTTAAAGCTGTGCCAAAATTGTCCCTATAAAAGGTTTTATACATTTAGTTTTAAGATTTTATATGTATAGTTTTCTACAGAAGGTATTTCACTAGTATTAGTCAAGTTGTGAAGCTATATTGTTTCATAGAATAAAAGTGGGCACGCAAAAAGTTAATAACGAATTTAACAACGAATATACATATACATCATATTTTCTTTAATTATTCTCTTCTAATCGACATTATCCCTTGTAACCCGTTGCATTTTTTTGCACTGAACTCAGTATAATTCACCTACTAGATGTGACCAGAAGACAACAACAATTCACAAAGGAAGCAAAGCGTGAGTATACAAGAATAGTGACGACGAAGCCGTGAACAAAACTGGAAACGAGTAAAACGGCGGAAAACTGTCGCGAGCCGTTATGATAACGCAGGTGCGCGGAAGCAAGTACCATTTGCGTCCCCGTTTTAATTATGTGTGCATGCGCATAAATTAAGGAAAAGTGGCGGTAAGGGCATAAGGGGTCGTAACGCGTATATAGTTACCACTTAACGGTTTCATCCCCTTTTGGAACCGATGCATGTTGCAGATGAGGACACAAGCCATTAGTGAACAAAGGTGGATATTTCGCACTTTCAGCCAATACAAGTTCGAATGTCGACGTCTTACGCAGTAAGTGCTTTTTGCGTTCGTAATACAAGCGACTGTGGGTATAGCCACAGTCCACGATCTATTAGTCATATTTCAATAAATGACTTTATACATACTACATTTTACATGAACTGGCTATAGAAAGTTAGGGACTATACTTTCCTATGAAACGTTTTTAAATTACATTCTACGTCTTTTCATAATACTAAATTTCTGTAGTTCCATAAAAATACCATTAAGGGAGAAGGACAGTTTGCAGCTAGAAAGTAAGATTTTTAATTTTACATTTTTCAGCTAAACTTTTGAATGTAATCTTTAATATTTTAGGTTACTATTGTTGGTAATAGTTTTTTCTACTCCTGGAAATCAATAGGAGTATTAATGTTGGGACTCGATGCCACAACAATACCTCTAATTATTTACAAAATTTAATACCAATTCGTTTCAGGTAATTCCTCATGTAAAATGAAACAAGTATTTTAGTTCTTCTGCTCCAATTATTCGAAACATCATTTATCGGAGTAAGTTTGTCTCCTTATTCGGATAATCCATAGTCTAACGTATGTGAAAACTATATCAGATTTTAGACCGCAACTGCTCGTAACGTTCCGCTATTACCTACCAGTATACATAGACAACAACAAGCAAAAATATCTTTTGCTTGATTATCAATTTTATTAAATAAATCAACACGAAATTCAATATTTTCTTATTTATTTAATAGTTTAATGATTTAAGTTTGTGAACAAAAATTTGTAATAAATATCTTAGCTCTTATTTTGGTTTTATTGCAATAACTGCTGGAGTGAACGTCATTACACCACTTTTATATCCTATTCAATTCTCCATATATTTCATTATAAGATATACACTTTTGAAAAAATGATCTGATTTTGGATTTCGGTATATCAACAAAAAAGGATTGATACAAATTAAAGATTACAGCAATTTAGGAACTTCGAAATTTAAGAATTCAAGAAATTATATTTAAGAATATAAAATTCTTATTGTAGTGTTTCATTGCAAAATTCAATTGCTTATAACATAAAATAAGTCTCGATTGATATTTATGATACAAATATGAAATAATAATGGCATAATAGTGCGATACACTACACTTTTGTTAGTCAATCTTTATCTAAGCTAGTAAATATTTACTATCCGAGGTTACCAAAAGTGTCAAGATATTTTTAGCACGTTTTCAGAATTGTTTAACGTCGCATCTGAAAATGTTTACCGCTATTGAGAATGCAATATTAACAGCGATTCAAAATCGAAGTTATTACATTACGAATTTCATCTCAATCATCTTTCACTTCGTTGAACATATTATTAATTCTTTTCATTAATTCATCACATGAATTTCTTTATGTATTATTTACGGAAACATTTACATTTAGCTTATCTTTATCAAAGCTGTTGGTATATTCCTACAATGTATCGTAGTATTACTATTTTATTATCGTCTCATATTTCTATCACAACTTTTGAATGCTCTAAACGAGATTACGTTTATGTAACATTTTTTTCTCATTTAGACCCTAAAAGTACGCTTAACGTAATTTGGCCATTAGAATCTAGGACACTCTATATACAACACGGTGCAAAGAGGATAATCTATGAGTGTTATCATCGTGTGAACCAGAATAAATAGAAAAATTCTATGGACTCACAAAAATCGAATTTTGAAAATATCAATTTAGTTCTAGTTCAGTTGGTAGGCGCCTATTAAAAATTTCTCAAAGCGCCAGCAAGTTTCATGTATGTAAATTAATTGATTGAATTTGCACATATCGTGTCAAGCATTTAGAAAAATATCGTTTTGAGAAAAACGCGCTTACAGTTTTTCATGCAGTTACGAGAACATATAGGTATCGCCTTTTCACGAATTCCACTTAATATTTATTTAATTATGAAGGTCTTTAAGATCAATGCAAATTATACGTAGTTACTCATTTTCTTGATATGAAATCACAAATTTCATTATATTTGTAAAAAGTAAGATCGTGCTCGTAATCAGCGCGTTATTCTTCGGTTCCGAAGGATAAACAAAACAAACCTTTTGTCCAAGAAAAAATATCTGGTTCGCAGCTGATCATTACTTTGCAGCGCATTGTTACACGCCGATCCGCTGTGGTAATTTTACTGCTCGTAAAAGCACATTTTAAGGAGCAGTTCGAGACTTATACGATGTTTAACGCTCCTCATAATATTCAAGGGTTTCGCGGTATATAGGTGTTACGAGATTGCTTGGTGAATTGCACAACGATAAATTTTGTGTTCTGATTTGAGTTTAATTAGCAATGTCCTGAATGTAAAATGCATATTAGTATTTTTGTAAAGTTTCGCCACTTATACGTTTTGAAACAACGTTTCAATGTGTTAGGTATGTTCTGTCTGGACACTTTAATTTAAGGACTACTCTATTTCATTATATGTTAAGTATTGGGAGATATAAATTACACGAAAAAGGAAAACGTGTACAAAGAGTTTATTCATACAAATTCTGCACATTTAGATACTTATCTTACTAATTATCCTAAGTAAAATTATCGTCTAAATTATAATCTTGAACGTAGTTGAGATAACATGGGATTTAATGTTACTTTACGCTAGAATTAAACAATTATGAAATTATTACGGCTATTTGAATAAAAGGAAACATTAAATATAACGTTAATGCAGCCGAATTTATTACTTAAATATGTTTCAGAAATATTTGAAGTGATTTAATTACTAATATGATGTATTTGAAAAATCTCCATCTAATATGTAATATGAGTTTACTGTACGGCAATTGTTTGATTTTTTATTGAGTATTAAATCATAATTGTTAAGATGGTGCTACGTATTAACACATTAAGCAATTTCGAGACATGGAATGGCTATAAATGTTCAGGATAGTTTATAGCGCTACATCTGACAATCTGCTATCTGGTTTCCGGTCGAATGGATACTTAACCGCGACCTGTCTGTTAGAGGACTAATGTAACGTCACTGAATGCGGATTACATCCGATACAGTACCGTCCATTAGGTTTAATGCGAAAGACCGGTAGCTAAGTGAAACTGGAAGTCTACAATTAGGACCTAATTATGTTTGCTTTAAGATGCTGTTCATTCCCGAGTAGATATTGCAGAACTTCCTGGTCGTTCTCCGTGTAGGAAGAAATAGCTATAATGGTTATGATCTCTAAGGGCTGCGCATTCGATCTAACCAGCAGATTATGTGCTGCCATTTTGAAATTCTTACAAATTACTTTTCCAAATACTCTTTATATAATGTAACTACGATAACATTAAATGTTGGTTTTTACTTTCAAAAATTAAATAACAAAACTGATTTGAATGCTACTCATAACAAAAATTGTATCGTAGACGAGGTACAGAGTAGACCTATCATCTAATGGTATTTTCTGTCACACCATTTTGGCATCTCGAGACTCCATTACCATTTTCATTTTTACCATTTCGATTGTGTAAAATCTGTAGGTTCTGCGTTTGTTTTTACATGTTGCATATTAAAATACTTTAGAAGTGTTTACATGACTTTTCAAGTAACGAAAAGGAAAAAATGCTTCCGAAAATTCTGATTTTTTTAGATATCGGTATTTCAGACTACGTGACACGAAGTCTTATAAGGTGATAGCTCTATTCTGTACCTCCTCTGTGCTTGTATTTTTCTGAAGAGTATGATTCGCTACACCTAAGCAGCCTAACTAAAATTTGGAGTTGTGAACTGAAAAGAAATATAAATTGTCGATTTCCCAATTCTAAAGATTTCATAACATAAATCTAACTTCTGCAACTAGAGATCGATCAATACAGCCCATAAGATTCAAGTACATTTGCCAGGCTAATTCTAATCCTCTAGTTCAGACAGGCCCCTTCCTCTTACATAGACTTCTTTCATGGGAAGAAAACTGTGAATGTTATGTTAATAAAGAAACGCTATACTTTTTCTAGTAATCAAATTAAAATACTGTTTGTATAAAATCAAACATTAATCAAATATCAAAATATTATAGTCGTATATTTCCTCTTAAGTGATTTTACAATTCCGGTTTGCGCGTAGTTGATCTTGTCCTTGAATTTCACACATAAATTTTTTTATTGCATAGTGTTTTACTTATGACAAAGATAAGGTGCCAAAGAAATTAGGTGTCACAATTTAACTATTCTCTTAAAAACATTAGCTTTTAGATTCTATTGGCTCTTTAACTGGTTGATTTTACAATATATTTACAGTTTAAAGTTCGATTCAAATATGATATAAATAGAGTCAATCTATGGTAACTATATTTCACCCACCCCTGATGGAGGAGTCACGTACACGTGGAACGATTCCCACTCGTCCGTGGAGGGAAATAACTCTGTCATAGAAGGGGTACGTTATTGATATCGCTAGAAAGCGAGGCTGTTGGCGACGACGAAGTAAGAAGAAGGAGCACAGCAGCCAGAGGGGAGCCAAGAGTTACGTGTAGGTAAGTGTTAATCTTGGTGGGTTAACGCAAGTGGCGCCCGCTGCCAAGTCTGCGGATTATCGCGCATCTTGTAATTGCCAACCAATCCCACGGGTGGAACCAGTTGGGAGTGGCTAAAACTGTTTGGCATCAAGCCTGATTGTGCTACTGCGCTCTCCTACGTACCGTTTGCCATTCGGCGGGCTGCCGACGTTATTTCCTCGGTGGCCTCTTCCTCCTCACTCTTGTCTTGCGACCCCCCACAGATTCGACCATCCCATTCTGAGATCGTCTAAATCCTATTCGATGTCTCGACCTAGTCTTCGTTCGTTTGTCAACAACGACGGAGACTATTGGTCTCCACGGAAATCACGAATGTCCAGTATCTAATGTACCATTGGTCAGCAAATTGTAGACGGCTATAACATTCATCCCTTTTTTCTTTTGTAATTTATCATTCATATCTATTTTTCCGGGTTTTCCATTAAATCATGAATATTATTCGACATCATTTCGTGCTTCAGCATAATAGCATACGCCAAATGTAGCGTATGCCTCGACTAAGAGCATTACTCTTCGAGCGGAACGCTGTAATGCTGAGTCTGTACATATACGAGAGTGTTCATCAGCTATAACGTAGTAGGATTATCATACTACCTCTTCTTTAATCTAATGAAGTATTGATCTTACACCCCAACAAATTGCAGAAAGATAAAGCAAATTTTTAATACAAGTACAATTAGCAGCCTTACAGTTGTAATGTAGATAATAAAGTATTTTTATTGATTTTTCTTGGATACGCCTGGCTACAGAATTAAGAACACATGGTTGTTAAATATTAATAATTTCAGACATGCACAAAATTTCAATCTAAGAAACCTTCACATTAAACTCTTAATACGCATTTCTTATGTACAAATTTTGTTTTACATTCCTGCTTGAAAGTTTCTATAGAGTTCACGTGAAACGGAAGATACTCATTTTTCTTTGGATCTACAAAACAACTCTGGCTATAGTCTAACCCATTTTTTATACATCATGTGTCCTTTTACAAGCCTCTATAGAACTGCACTTGGCAGGAAATCGATTAAAAACAAGGTTATAAACAATTCGCGCGATTATATTGTACATTAATTTGTAATTGAAAAGAAGGGTAGACACAAAAGCGAGCAGGTGGGTATTGGTGCAAACAAATCGAGTGGAAACAGCAAGAGAACAAAGAGGCGCACGTTCCTGTTACGGCCGAATTAGGACTGCCTGCTGAACTTAACGAGTTGTTTGTGCAATGAGTGGAACGCGATGGGCCACGTGGTGGCGCACCGGCACGAGTAGGAAATGTCTAAATTAAACGACAAATACGCCGAGACACGGGGATTTACACGGGGCGCAAAACACGCACCCTCCATTTTCTTTGGCTTGTGTACCTAACCGTGTGGCCGATCGTCCTACTGTCGTAGTCCTTGTACACCGAATTACAGTACCGCATTACCATAAGCCCATCATTTATGCGAGCGTGCAGCCGCCTCTGCATATATCGTAGTAACACCTTAAAATATTAAAGTAGTTTGACCTGTGACAAGCTTGACCATCACCCTCAAACTGCCGCCCTACTCCTCCAACTTATAATTACTCTGTGGAAATTGGTGCGAAGAGGAAACTTACACAAATTGCTGTGTCCTCCTTTCTCCGTGTTGAAGTAACGCACATTCGTACGAATAGTTCCGACCCTTGATACAACCGGTACTGTGTTAGGATTGTTTTAGTGGTTTCACAGAAAGGAAAGCGTCGCTAAGAGATCGTGTCGTCTGTCGAAAGAAATTAAAGAGACTACGAACGACGAATTCTTCCGCTCCCTTTGCCAACAAATCAGTGATTAAGTAAGAAACACTCGGACCAAGTATAAGTTTCTAGCATGGCCTGGACGTCTCTCGAGGAACAGTGATTTCCTAGTCCTGTCTTTTTTCTTCTTACTGTATTTGTTTCGTTTCTGCTCATACTCTTTAGAGGAATATTCAAATGGGTGGAGGAAAAGAAGAGAATAGCAGGACTTTAACTGTCATTCGTAGGCAAGCAGTCTAGATTGGTATAACGCGATGGTGCACCAAAGCGGGCGATGGTGAGTAGTGTGAGGGGTGTCATGTGTGTTTTATAGTTTCGCCTGGCCGGGGGCGGCGAGGTGTTGACGGACGGGACGTGGTACAACGACCTAACGTTGCTTACCTCTCTTTCTCTCTTCAGCTATCTCTCTTTTCTCACCCTCTTATTCGTTCGCTTGTTTGTTGTCTCTTTTCCGTCCTAGCCTGTCTCGCGTATACTCTTCGTTCGGCTACCAACTGCCAGAGCTACCCTCGGACGAAACCCAAACAGTGTTGCCAAACGTCTGCGACGCATAGGCCCGGTCCCCATTTGCATTTCATTTGCTCTCGAACGCAAAATATTTTGCGTACCGTGTTTTATCAAGGTTGTACGAGGGAGAGAAGCCCCGAGGCCTCTTTTCGTGTTTAAAGATCATCCTGTCTCGGTTATAGCAAGCGTCCCTGTAACTTTGTACATTTTCAATCATCGCTTGCTTTGTTATTTTAATCCGTAAATATACGTATATTGCATTCTGGTTAGGGAAAAGCTGGGTATTATGTTATACTTGCAAATAAGGAATTATAGCAAATAAGAATGCATGAGAAATTATTGTTGCTACAATTCCTGTCGACTGACGCATGTACGATTCTGCTGTTCTGTGTATTCTTCTTTTGCATATAAAACCAAAGTGGAGCGTTTTGTCAACCACAGCTTACTTTGTGGGTATGTTGGGTATAATGAAATATGTAAGGAACAATTTTTTACTGCGGAAATTCACTTTGAGGCGGTGAAAGCAGCCCCTTTGGGTTCTTCATTTTTTAATCATAATTTTGTAACGTTAAACATTTCCGTGCTCTATCATCCTATTATACCTACACAACTTTTAAAAAAAAGATGCTTATTCGTTTTATTTTAGGAGGAACAGTTAGAAACAGTCGTTACATATAAATAATTTACTATTTTGAATAAGCTACTGAAATATAAAAGAACATAATTATTTTAATTATTCATTTGTTATAAATAATCGTTTACTCTTCTACCCATACTACTATACTTTTATGTGGTATTTGATTTCATGTGCATTTTTCAGTACGTAAAATTATTTCTTCTCCAGTAAAAATTTATAATAATGGAAACGGTGGTACTCCTCATCGGAACAATGCTTTTATTAAAGACTGAACGAGAGAAAAATATATAAAAATTAATATATACAAAAATCAGTATAGTATAACAGTTATAGGTAGAACTTGCAACTAATGTTGCGCCCAATACGCAGCAATTCTTTTGGGTGAACTTCGCGGGGTTGGCATTGAAATGAATCCTGTCCTGAAGGAAAATCGACTGCCGTGAATTTCGAAATGAAGGAATCACGTCGTCGGCCACTAATAGCAAATTCTTTCCTCTGAGATTTGATGAACAACATTTACGGCAAGAATAACCGAGAGTGTACATCAAATGGCAAGTTAACTGTTGCATCTCACTAACTAGCATACGTTCCATGAGGAAAACGGATTCCTCACGGAAAGAACGTCAGTATATGGGGTACTATTGACTCAAATATTGGTTATTGTGAAGCTAATCACTCAAGTCTCATTGAAATTATGTGAATGGTTGAACTATTTGTTGTTTCCAACATTAACTATTTAGATTTACTTGATGACAGAATGTACATACAAGTATGGTGTAGTTTGTTGGAATTTCTGATCGTCGTGACTCTTGGAATATTCTTGGAATACTCTTCTCAGTGTTGTGAATTTGTGTTTTTATAAGTTTGCGTGTTTTCTGATTGGTGCAAGCTATGGTGTGAGTGCTGGGTGCTGATTCTCTGATTGAATGTGTCTTTTGAGGAGTGTGTTGGTGGGTGTGTTTTGGAGTCGTGTCGAATTGAGAGTAGGAGTTCTTACAAATATTCGATGGTCGATACGCCCATTGCCTAACGGTAAATTTATTGCTACTTTTCGCCGGACTTACACATTTGGTGTCCAGGTAATTGCGACTCGATGACTCGGTGGCAATAATCTAATTTAGCGGAAATTTCGCTCTTAAGATACGGTAAACGGATTATAGATATAAACATTACTGTTGCTTTCGCCCGTGAAGCGACAACTAACTAAAAGGTAAAACATTATTTCCAAAACGCATTGTTCCATATACGTATATGTTGGAAAACAATAATCAGATTACCCTTCAACAGATACCATAAAATTGGTAGTTTCTTCTGTACCACCATTTTCCACAGACGCTGCGCTTTATATATATTGTTAATTGATTTTGCGAATTATGATTAAACAAGATTATACACTTTTGAGAGTGTTCTAAACGAAAGTTAGAGTATTTATGAACATTATAGTAAACTTATCATTTTCATTCAGTTAGCAATAATTGATTTATAAATTATAAAAACTGATGTAACTTATCGCGTTATTAAACCCTAAGTATATTTAAATTCCATGAGGAATAATAATCTTTCTACTTGCATAGATTTTACATAAAACAAATATTTATTATTCATGAACAATAAAAAACAGCTTTTCTATGTTGGAAAATGGGAATGAAATGAATAATCATTTAAAAGTGTGGTAGTATGAATAGAATAGTAGATAATATTGTGGTGTGCGGATTAGACTGTATGATGGGGTGAGTGACCTGCAAATGAAGTGTGGATGATGAGTGTTTCAGACCGAGTGGAAGAGACCAACTATTTATGTTAAATTATCGGGTCCAAGTGGAGAGTGCTTCTATAAATGCACAGGGAAATTTGGACGCAGAGCAGTACGTGGCATGATTATGAAATCTTTGAAAATACGAAACACATAATTGACATTCAGATCAGTCGTAGAGAATCAGTTACAGAGAACATGTTCAAATCGGAAGTATTGTAGTTCGTAGTTAGTAGTAACTCGTACGCAGCATAGTGATAAGATAAAGTTAGGTACATTAAGACAATGGTTTTATGTTTGATATTTCACTCGCTTTGGTCTACTGATTTTATAACAATTTATAGTAAATGTAAAAGTATATTCTTTTATATTTTAGTAGATTTTCCAAAATGATACATCTTTTCTATGCAGGGTGTTAAAAAAAAAGTGTTTCAAGACTTTAAGAACTTATGATACTCAGTGAGAGGAGTCAACAGCGTTTGATCAGCTTATGTTTTGAAATCAATCCTTTTGACAAACAATCAACTTTTATTACTGTTCGGGTTCTATATATATAAATAACTTTTAGTGTTCTTCAATTTAGCATTTCTACCATCTGGGTGACACTCGCCTGATGATACGTTTTAGAATTGTTAGTCCTTTGTCAGAATTTGCATAGCTTTAGTTTCTTCTGTATTTTTCACTGTCGTCGCTCAATAGCAGTTACATAAACCTCCACGGCCCAAACAGTCAACCTAGGACTATCGGCCACGTTACGGTTTCCGCACTCGATGCAGGGGCAAGGAAACCATTTCAGGTGGTCCGCAAATGTGTCGTCCACCCCCGCCGTTTTCTAGTTTCGCCCCCCTTGGAAAATACCGTATGGAAACGCGCCGAGGACGTAAAGAAAGGTGTGTTCATCGCACGTAGATTCGCTGATTGGGCTTTCCCAAAATTAGGACGGAACCAATCAGTGAATGATTGCAAATTCCAAGGATGAGCTCAGAAATAGTTTGCGATCACTTAGCATAGTCACACGAAAGGAGTCCCACGAAAACCACGAAACAAGAAGGTCGCTCCTTCTACATTAAACGAGACGATTGGAACTTAGCCCGAACATAGATTCAAGTATCATCACAACATCACTTAGTCGTCCGTAAGATAGTTGTACTCCGCCAATAAATTATACAGTCCACTCATCACATACAAATATTCCATACGTTATTAATTGGCGTGTAGAAGTCGCGTGAAACGAAGAAGCGTGTTAAGGATACGCGACGCGACAATTATTTACCTAGCAATATTCGATACCTTGAGTGAGTTTCTCCGCGACACATTGAACATAAACAGAGAAATTGATTAAAACATATGTTCAAGGTAGTCAACATAATATAGATTATTAAAGATCCAATTGGAAAGACCCTACACAAAGTGCATTTGTGTCATTTTCACGTTCGAATAATAAACGAACAGTGTTATTGTATAGAATAGCATCTTCATTTTTCCACGCGCAACGCCAAATGAAGACTGAAAAGTACCAAATTTGCATTTATGAAATAATCTTTGTCGATGATAATGTAATATTCTTGTGTTGACAACCTTGAACATACTTCTAAATCAATTCCTCTATTGATGTTCAATATGTAGCAAAAAAACTCACTGCATTGAAATTCCGTAAGTAATAAAAGAAATTTTGGTAATTATTTAGAAAAGGGGAGGTCTCACCGATTTCGATGATTTCATAATATGTTGTAGAAATCAACATTTTAAACAACTTTTTCCTATACATATAACCGCCACTCGGCCTTAGTTTCCGAGATGTTTTTCAAAAAAGATCGGTACTATGAACTCGGTGCATTGAATTCTGTCTATAAGTACGCGTCCGTCGCAGCGTTGCGTAAACGTTCGATCGGTGATTGTACACTGTTTCTTTAAACACATCGAGGCGGCCGACAATGGACGCGTATAAAGAGTGTGCTTACGAACTTGATTCGCGAATAAAAATCCCACCCAAACCTTACTCAAATCGAACTCCTCTACCTAGTAACTAATTTAATGAATTAAGTTCGGTTTAGGTTCAGGCCGCAGTATTCATCTTCTGTTTTAATGATCTTTATTGATAGTATCCGAAGTTGTAAACATTTCAGTCATTATTTCGAAAAAGTATTTTACACATTGTATAATATTCGTCGCTGACCGCTACGCTGTTATATACACATAGAAGCGATAGACAGTTAAGTAGTACCTACATACCTATATTTAGAAAAAATCTCGGAAACGAAAGCCGAGCGGCGGTTATATGTATAGGAAAAGATTGTACAAAATGTTGATTTTTATAACATACTCGAAAATCGGCGGAATCGGTGAGACCCCCCCCCCCCCTTTTCTAAATAATTACCGACATTTTTGTCGAGATAACTGATTTTAAGACCTATGTTAATATGACATTTGTTACTCCTCTCGGTGAATACTATAAGTCCGCAAAGTCTTAAAATGCTATTTTTTCACACCCTGTGTTGCGTCCTAGCACCGTACTTTTTTGTAGAATTTCACGGGGTTGTAAATCCCGTTTACGCGGATCGCAACGGTGGTTCAGACGCCGACTGTATCGAACCTTAATCGATCCCAGTCTAGTTATGGTGGGTGAATGAATATAAACTTAACTACGAAGCTAGTGGTTTTCTAAGTGTTAATGTTTGAAGACGACTCGTGGATGACTGACTGTCGCGACCGATGCTGCCAATCACGAAGTCTCTGAGTTTCTTAGTTGCTCGCTGATTGACAGTTACCAATCAGTGAGCCTAAACGGAGCCCCGACACACCTCCTTGCGCCCTTAGCGCGCTCGCTTGAAGAGGGGTGTCGCGATGCTTGTGGGGGTGACGACATTTGACAACATTGTGGAAATTCCTCCAGGTGGTTGACCGTTCGGTATCTTTACCGTTACAAACAGATGTCGAACTACCCTTCAGAATTTCCTGGTTTATGGTACGGACACGGTTATTGAGAGGCGAAAGAAGCGACCATCTAATATTCGTCGAGCTTGAGTTATAAACTGCCTTCTTTCGCCAGGACATAAACTAATTCTAAAACCATGCTAATTGTAACTAAAATTCCTTAATCTCAAAAATAACCATCTGTGCAAGTCCGCGTCATAAACTATGTTGGTGACGGTCGTCAACACCCTGTATAGCAGTTGCTTCCATTTCTTGCCGTTAAATTATTATATGTAAAATAACAAAAAGTTAATTTGTTTAGAAATTGCCCGTCATGGACAAATTTTTTTTTCAATAGTTTGATAGATGACAAAAAACTCAATAATTCATATATGTATAATTTTGCTTCATCTCATACCGTTACAAATTTACATCCAAAAAATGAAAAATACGAAAACTGTGAGGCTGATTTTACTCCCTTAAAATGAATTTCCGCTGAAAAAAATTATTCCTTGAATAACACATCATGCTCTATACACTTACAAACTTTCATTAAAATTGGAATTTTTGGGTTGAGTGACTTTCCTCGTTAGTCTTAATTTAAAGCGCAATCTACTTCATTTTTTATATTGTTGTTTTTAATCACATTAATATTAAACGATACAATCTTAGTCTATGAAAAGGTAACCGTATACCAAGTTATCACTATTAAATTTACATTTTAATTAACCGGCAATCTTGTTATCCGTATATGAACTGTAACAACTCATAATATATATAAATTATATTTTTATATAGATCGTATCTAATTTATGCCCATGTGTAAATTATATTTCATCTATCATATTCAAATTTTATTATAATATGTATACGTTTACGTTAATGCAGTTGAGTGAAATTTTGCTTATCCGTAACTTTCATGCAGGGATCTTGGACGTGTTTTATTTTTTACGTTGGTACTTCATCAACTAACAATAAAAAGTTAATGATCTGTATATAGGTGATGCACTCTAAGGTTGCTATTGCTTAACATTTTTGAGCTAACTGTGACACCTGCTGTCGCGATTTGCCTTCAAATTTCCTTAAAATTGCAGAAACAACATATAGAACTACTCGAGTTCTACATTCTAATGTGGCACGAGATCTTTATTACTACACCTTGTTAAATAATTACTATTAGAAGAAGAAAAAAGACATGTCGAGTTGCCTACCGTTTGAGCCGCCTATTTGCAAAATCGATTAACTCCATAAAATAAAAGCTAGGGAAACTAATAAAATAAATATGCAGTCTTTTTTAAGATTCCTTCTAAAATTCAAATTAAAATAATCACTGTAGAATATATTATTACAGGTGTAGCTTCTATCTAACGACATATAAAATGCATGGAATCATATATTCTTGCAATACCCGCTATTATTTTTATAAATTCTTTATTATTCTATGACCAAAAATATTTTTCTCATTTCGTAGTGTTCAGCCCAATTATTCAGGAAATTTATTTTAACCATAAAAAGTTGAGCTCCAATCAAGTGCTTTGGCACTTAAATTTTAAAAAATTCAAAAAGTAGAGTCACTTCGGTCTCTGAACGGCTCGTTTTATCCCTTAGTGTAGTTATAGCTTGTCAGCCTCAAAGGTCACAGATTCGATTTCCGCTTGGTCTCTCCTATTTTTCTTCGTCGCGCCCTCATTTCTTTCAATTACCATATTATTATGCATTAATAACTCAGAAGCTCTGAGTCCTCATACAAATTTCACTTGTTTTACCAAATACGATTCTTCGAATCTGTAGGACCACTACCTTGAACGATATGCGTCATATCTGTGAAAGTTACAGACACCATAAGTATTCCATATCAATGAAGTAATTCAGGTCTATGAACCCTTTTAATGCATATTGAGGTTATTCGTGTACTGGCGTTTTTATATCCAAAATTCTCTGAAAACCGACAATTTTAATGGTTCAACGTGTCATTGAAAGGAAACTCAACGCTAAATGGCGATGAAATCCATAAAATTCGCGATAGACACAAATAATCCCAGTATTCATTCAACATATATTTTTTGCATCGATAACGAAGATATTTCTTCTTTTTGTATCTTACGTATTAGAATTCTTCTAAGGTTATGTTTACGCGTTCAATAATTTTGAAAGCACTAATAATTTAAAAAAAAATAACTATCTAGTTCAAAACATTCATTTGGAGCAGTTATGAATCGCTTATAATGTGTTTTATGGCTTAACCTTACTATCTATTATCAAATGACCTTCAATTATAAGTCGTTAGAATTGTCAAAATATCTACTATCTTATTAGGAATAGAAAAGTTTAGGATGCCATTTAAAAAATGAAGGTGACCTTGAAGCTGTTCATCTACGAAAAGAACTGGTACCGTTATATTATGGTTTCCTCCAAATCATACAACTCTTTTTTACAAAGTTTTTTCATATTCTGAAAATAACAAAGATATTCAAGATGATCAAAATTATTTCTCCATCCTGCATACAACTTCTCATATTTTCGTGTTTTCTTGCATAAAATTTATATGTATTGTGCACGAATACCAAACATATATTTGTGTATCTTATTTAACCTTATGTCATGCTCCAAAATTACATTTTGTTTGCTTGCTAAAATAGTTCAGCATTTTCTAAAAAGCAGCAACGGCTACTTTTTATTAGTTGTTGTAGACTTAAACGTAAATTCCCAAAGTAGATTTTCCCTTTAGTGTAACATGCAAAAGTTGTAATTTCTTTGATCAAAACAGAGGCAAACACTTTGATCAAGGCATTTCACTTGCTTGTGTTCGATAAATTTTACAAATATTCGAAATATTTGAATTTATTTTTAAATGATAGCATACAGTTTTAAATAAAGATTTGGGAGAAACTACATGAATTTTTTCAGAATTCTTTATTAATCTTTAATCAACCAAATGAAATCCCGTATACATTGTAAAGGCGTCGGAAAAATACACTTTAAAGATTAACCGAAATCACGGATACATCCTTAACATGAAGCGTTGTTCGTCAAGAAAACGAATGATAATACATCTCGAAAGTGTAGTTGTCTGAACTGGATTTTAAAGTGCAGATGCGGCATGTGTAACGCCTGCCGTGTGGAATCGCGTCTACGAAGTTGCGGACGAAGGGTTTCGCAACAGCTGAATCGCGCGACTGTGGCAGCCGCCTCTGATGTAGTGCGGCGAAACTTTGCGGGCAAACAAATCCACACCGGAAATCCGACGAACGGCCGATATACACGAACCGACTCGCCGAATAACATTCGTTGCGAGTGATGGAATCGTGGCATGGGTTAAAAGGCAAATTGAGTAAACAATTAAGACAAACGGCGGCGTGAAGGTACCGAAACAAACATGCTCCCACATCGCACTACCGTTCCATCGAACTACAACAAACACGTCACGTCCATTTTCTCATCTTTTCTTCTTTTTCCACCATTTTTCGACGAAAACTTGTTAACTCACACTCGCGCTGCAGTTTCACCGTACACAAAAGTATCCTTGATAAATGTACTATAACCAGGAAAGACCACTGGTAGACGATGTTGACAAGTTTCGCGTAATTTGTCAGCCGGTTGTATTTACTTCCAGAACGGGCTTACTATGGAAGCGAACATACGTATGCTTTTTCCGACGCGATTTCCTGCGCAAGTGATAAATGAAAATGTAATTTAATAAACGGACTTTTCGAGAAAGCTTTTCAGTAATTAGTTATAATAGTTCCTCGAAGTTACGAGAAGCCAGGCAGGTTTTTTTAAAATTATTGCACAAGTAGATTACGCCTAGTTCCGCCCGCTTTTTCATAAGCAGGATTGGTTCACAACGGACGGAAGCCGGCACAGAGGCTCGAGTTGTGGCGCAGTCTCATATTTTAAGTCTGGTAGAACAATATTAAAAGTACGGCAGCTGCGCTGCTGCTGAGAGAGAAGGGGTAGAATTGGAGTGATATCACACAGCCTTCCGCTGGGACAGCTCCATCCTCGCAGTCTACAAAGCTGTTCTTGCTCTTTTCTCTTCATACTTTCCTGTCTCACTGACTTTGTCTTACACACTTTAAGTCAGTTTCCTATTCGAGAACACAGTTATGAAATATTGCGTGAACGTCTCAAGAAAAATACACCGATCATCAACCTTTTCGTTTCTCTTTCAACATGATTTTACTGTAGAATATGTCACTCATAACATTAATACATATTAATATTTTATCCAATATTAATGTCAGAGTAAGCATGATTATTATACTAACGTCAGAAAGGATCTTAAAACAATTATTTTTAAATAAAACATAGGAATGATTAATTGAATATCATTTTTTCATTAATTTCTTCGTGTTCTGCCTGAATCTATTGAGAGTACTTATATGCATAACAAATTATATCTTTTGTAATAGATTAATGGTGAACATAGAATTTTATAATATGTAATATGAGGGTAAGATATTATTCATTTATAAAGGAATTAATAATAAAGAGACGATTGATCAGTCTGCAAACTTGTGTTTTTATAATAACTTGTGCAAATAGGCAGTAGATTAATCCAATCTTAAATTGTATAAAATCCTGATTTATTGTACGGAAGGCATTAATTAACAAAAACCTATTATAATTGAGAATTATAGAAGAGTAATCGTATTTAAGTTAGCTACAGTTTTGAAATTTTATTCCATTAAATAATACCTTTTCCCTTTATAATTATGTTCTAATTTCGAAAAACAGAACTTCAACATGAAAATTGAAACTTGAGATTCCACATTTTAATTATGATTCATTTATATTTATCTCTAATCTAGGAAATCTTTTACGAAAATTATAACACTATTAGATCGAATTAAACGAGTATTATTATGAAATAGTTCATACTTACTAAAAAAAAGTTTCGAAATAAATATTTCTAAAGTGTCTTTACATATATTGTTTCTATAACAATAAATACTTTTTCTGAGCCAGAATGAGGATTAATATATAGTGCTAAATATAAGTATTGGCACACTTAACTGAAACGTTATCAAACTTTGAACTGCTGGAACTTTGTGAAAAATAATCGTACAATAACCATTATGGGGTCATTTTAACAGTTTAACTCGTTACTCTTACGATCCTAAATTCAATACCCTCGAAAATTCTTTTTTATCGGCACGCAATTGAAAGAGTGAAAATGGTTTTCTACAAAGGAATTGAAAAAGTTCAAACTGCTCTCTAATGTTTGAACAATTTTTTGTACACCTAAAATTACTACTACTTTGAAAATATAAGACTCCTCTTTACAATGATTCTCTCAAAAGTTGGGATACGACATTTTCCTGCGTGGTATTCTACTTCTAATTCGATACGTCGTACATAAAATATCGTCACGATTATAACGATTATAAAGTAGAAGTAAAGTCGTTTTATGATAAATTATTTTATCAAAATATTAAAATACTGAATATAATGAAATTGATTAGAATCCTATAACAAATCCCTTTTTCATTATTTTTCCTTGTAGAGTAGGTATCAAACTGTCGATACTTGTCGATACTAAATTGTAAATCGTATACTAATTTTTGAGTGGGTCGTCGTACAAAGAAGACTTCAATCTTCAAATTCATAATAATATTAGATGTACAACAATTTTTTTAAACATTTGAGTACAGTTTGCATTTTTTAAAGAAAACGATCTTCTCTTTCTTAATAGCTTCCTGATGCAAAAGGACTTTCAAGGAAATTCAACTCAGAGACGTAAAAGTAGAGGATTCAACCTTTAAAATGACCCTATGACGATTGTTGTACAACTATTTTTCTCCGGGTTGCTACAGTTCAGAAATGAATAACGTTTCAGTTGAGTATGCCGATACTTACATACGGCACTATATATAATTCCTTCGTGTCCAATACAAAAAAGAAAACAGAATAAGCGTCGGACAAACGCGTAAAAAGCTATTCCATGTATCGCAGTGACCCACAACTGTCACAAAACACGTAATGAAATTCTCTGTTGAACTAACAAAAAAGATCAGCTTCACCTGGCAACGAGAAAATTTCTCTCGACGCAAGGAATGAGTAAAGGGGAAGGTGAAGGGCTCTCGATCGGTGAAACTACTCCAGGTTCCTTCAGCGTGGAAACTTTCGACTCCGTTGGGAGGCGAACGAAGATGCAACGAAGCTCTTCTCGTACACTTATCCCCATCCACCCGGCCACCACCCTTCTCCCCTCCACCCGACCTTCTCCCTCTTTCCCACTATTTCTACCCTACCCTGGCATTTCCCTTCTCTCTTACACTGTCTTGCGATGTGGTGGAAAGTATTTATCGTAATTCTCCTACCAGTGCCAACTCTTCGTCCTTTTTTCGTGAAGAACGCCCTGTATAGAGGGAGAAGGTGGAACCTTATCGGGTAGTTCTTCCCAACTGCGGAAAGCCTCGGTCTGGCTCAGAGAGAGGAGATTTGATAAAGGCCGAACGGAACGAACCAGGGAAAACAACTGGAGTGCATTTGTCTAGATCGCGGAGAAGCGGACTACTCTTCTTAAGGAGTTTCTTCTATCTTGCTATCTTTGCTGTGAATTCGGGCTCACCGAGCAACAGACCCATATCCGAACCGTCTACCTGCAACGTACTCGATTCCTCTGCTACGTTTTGTAATCACATCTTGATAAAACTCCATCGTGACCGGCAATCGTTTCTTCTACATATTGCTTTCACCGCGACCTAATTCTTTGTATAATTTTGTTGCTTTCGAAACAATTTGAAAGAATCTTCTCAATTGAAAACACTTAGATTATAGCTTTTTGTGTAGTTCAATCAATTATTTAGAATATGCTTGTATAGGTACTTGTGTAAATTCAATAATTTTATGTTTTTTTACAGGAAAAGTTTTAGAAAAAGGAAGGGAATGATATGGGTATCCATAAATAACGAATATTATACAAATAAAATATTCTTGGAAAAAGTCTAGGATGTCTTATTCCGACCAAAAAATAATTCTAAGACGAATATTTTAAGTAAAGTAACGTACTTAAAATATCGTAGAATATTACTGCTATAGTATTACAAACTTCAACAGTGCATATCCTGCCTTCATCAACATATCCCTTATTAAAGAAACAATATTTGAATTCGTCATTGCACGTATTATATGAATGAAACCAAGAAATAATTACACGAAGTACCTACCGTTGGTACAATTAAGTCTTATATAAACATTGCTGTTACAGTTATATATGGTGTTTGCAACGAATATAATAAATGCAAAAGTTTCTACTGCATTTCATTTGAATAAGCAGCGTGTCACATCGTAAAGAAAGGATTGCAAGGGCAGAGAGAACAAGAAAAGGGAAAGTTAATGTGTTTGGTTCTGGAGCTGCTAAGGGACTCACCACTATGAGTACCTTAGTAGGTCTATGCCTTAGACACAAGAAGAATGGAATGCAAATCAGAAGTTGCATTTGTTACAATGGTTGATTCAGTAAGGACTTGTTGGGAAGTGGTATTCCAGTTTAGTTGATGCTGAGCATAGGAGTGTGGCGGCTCTCCTGCACCCACCACTAGAGGGACATACGAAATAGGACTTTCTCGAAAGCACTCGCTCCAACTACCTCGTCCATATATATACCGCCTTTAACCTTTCTTCCAATATCCCAGTGTCAGACAGTGAATCGTGAGCATAAGGCAGGGCCTGCTCTAGGTAACCTTTTACTGATGAGTCCACTAGCCAGGCCCAAGACGAAACGCAACACCCTTCCTTTACCCTATCCTATCCTCTCTCCACAGCTCCACAGGAGTATCGTTTCACACTGCTCTAGCGAAGCGAATGATCCCATGCTTGACATTGTTTTTAGTTTTCTCGACTACTTCTTTTCTGTTTTTCTACGTTACATTAATAATAACTTATCAATTCGATAATCTTAAATTTGCTAAAAGTATCTTTCATTTGCGAGCGTATTACAACCTCCAAATTACGGAATTTTTTAATTAAATATATTAATATGAAACAGGAGTACCGAAAAATTGTCCAATAAATTCAAGAGAAATAGTTCCAAATTTCTAGGTATGTCAGAATTTGAAGCCATGGTTCCATACTTTCTAATATTTTTTTCACACCAACTGCAGCCAGCTTGCAAATGCAGTGCATATTCTCAATTATGCATGATTTAAGGAAGAACACGATTATTCATCTCGATGTAGCCCGTGATGATGCTTGAACATACTTATTGTTAGTAGCCCGAAAAGAGATCGACACAAATCTAAGGCGACTTGCCCTTTTGCATCAGCTCAGTCACTTTGGTGCGTGGTATTGATTCTGTTAAGTAGAAAGCATTCAGCGAGGGCGCGAATGGGATGAGGGTGCGAAAGTGCACGCCATTGGTGGCGATAAACGATGCGGTTTCTTTCAGAGGCCGACTCGTGGAGAAAAGCGGCTGAATGAGTAACGCGCTACGGTTCGAGGCGTGCATAAGTCGATAAAAACTACATCAATTAGAGCAACCCGTTGGTTTACGCGCAAGCTTCACCGTTGAAAGACGAAAGAGAATTAAAAGGGGCGGTGCGTGTTTTGGCCGTAGCTGGAAAGCTTAAGCAAAGTCACCCTCTTCCAACCCCTCGTTTGTATTCTTTACCGCACTGTGCACCGTTCAAACGAACTGCCACAATTTTTCGATTTGTCATGATTGGTTCATGCACGTTTCATGCCACATGATAAAAATTTAAACGAAAATTTTTACAATAAAAGGTAAAAAAAAGTTCTTTTTTATCACAACCAAATTGTGTAAAGGCAATTGGGGTTGATTGTCAGATTTGGTATTGGTTAGTTAACGACGTGACAACTAGATCGAGTTTAGTGAACATATATGTACTTACTGCTTTTTATGAGTAATTACTTGATATGTATGACTTGTCACTTTTTATTACTTATTGTTACAGTTAGACAAAGAAATTGGATTTTTGTTTACTCAAGCGAATATTTCTTACTTTCTTCTTCATTGTCTAAATAATATATAATGTATTATTGTGAAATGGTATGCCACCATATTCTACATATTTTTAGTTATAACTTTCTTCTCAATTACTTTCTTCTCTAACAGCTAGCTTAAGCTTTTTTCCGTTTAAGTATTATATATATATATACATAATATATATATATTATATAATCCATTTTCTGTATTTTATATTTATTGCAAATGAACTACGACTACTTCACAGATACTTCTCTGTAGAAAGAAGTATAAAAAGTATGCCGTAAAGAAAAATAAAACTTATTGAAAGCAGTAAGTCATGTAAAAGAAGGTTTTAATTTAAAAATATTTAAATATGTAAAATTCTTGTTAAATTTGCCTTTCAAGTGTTTCAATAAAAATGTTGCTATTTGCGGTATTCGTGTGACAACTCCATTACGCAAGACAATTAATATCAACGTTGGGCAGATTTTCTTATGTGAAAACATGTATTTTCATTAGCATTACAATATTAATTATTTCTTTCTAAAATCATAAATACCTATGTTTCCTTTTACCATGGACAGAAATTTTAAGTATTTAATAATTGGAGAGAAAAGTTCGTGTTAGCTAGAAAATGTGGCAATTATTCTCGGTCTTTCTTAAAACAAAATGTAAAAAGTTCATTTGCAATATATTACTCTGAATTCACGTTCATGCTGAATAAACACAATAACAGTAAATATTTCAGTTTGTAACGTGAAACGCGGATACTAAAGAGCATTGGGTATAAAATTAATGTCTATAATGTTAGATCATGATGTTGAAACCGGTATTGAATTTTCAAAAATCGTTATTGCGTTATCGATATTGTATAGCGCGTTGCCTCACGACTTTGCAAGCACAACGCCACATGCAAATTGTTTATTATGCTGACGCTGCAATTCTATTCAGTTCTCTCCATTTTGTACCCGACCCAATAAAACTGAAAACAATTGATGCGTTGCTTCACTGAAATATACAGTTACGTTTCATACGATATTTCTCAATAATTTTCGTACGGACTATAACACAATAATGGTGAGGCATTCAAATCATTTTCGTAACACACGGTAAAAAGTAACTTTATGGCGCGTAAAGAATTTCTTTCCAAACTGATATTCACGAAGGAGTTTTTCATGGCGAAAAATATGAATCCATGGGAACACCGTTCGTCCATCACATACGTACACACATTTCGGTAGTACGCACGTACACGTATTCTCTGGCATTCATTTATAAATGACTATAAAGGAGAACGGAGTCTACCTGCAGGGTAAAAAATTAATCGCGACGAAAGAAATATATCAAGCATGGGTAAACCCCACGGGGTGATTAATTAGCACAGGAAGCAGACGATTAAAATTCAGATACAGTACGCGTGCGCTAGAGCAGACATCAAGGGAGTTGCTCAGAAATCGCGCAGACCCATCCGGCTGGATTTTATTCCGTTCCCGCCAGTGCCAGTAAATCAAGTCACGTGTCATTTACCCGAATACGTAATGTATCGCATAAATATACGAGCCACGCACACCGTCACGCATGGACGGACATGTGGAGGGCGCAGAATTTTTTTCCATCTCTTTCCGACCTTCTTCCCTTCCCCAGCCTTTCTAATGGCCTCGTCACCCTCTGTCCAGCCTGGAAACCGCAATCCCTCATCTTTCCCTACATTTACTCGATCCGTAACGGGTGAAACGTAAACTCATTCGTTCGCACTCTGACGTTCGCCACTCATATCGTGCGTGCGCACACGTGTATACGTGCGCGCGTATATGTACACTTTTTTTCTCATCTCTGGTCTCTCGTTCGTGCGACATCAACCAAGATAACAACGTTTCTCCTGGCTGCCACAGAGAAAATTGGACTCAACTGAATTCCTATGCCACAGCGAATAACATTAACAATAACGGCATTACAGTTAAATCCTGTGTGTAGAGCATGGGTAAAACTATTCTGAACTCAAAGATAATTTTTCATTGATAAATCCTGCATGAAACATTCATTTATTCCCTTGAAGTATAGAAGGCAATGTAACATTGCTAGCAAATTTTTATCTTTTATGGAATTCAAAGATTAACATTTTGCTTTGGTATTATTGTTACATTCATCTCAATATTAATAAGCATATTATTATTATGCTTATTAAAGATGATACACTATTAAAATATCGTGTAGCTTTAATCACATTTTTCAGGAAGTTTTAAACTGTTTATCTAAATAAACGGACAATGAATAATAATAATGACATATCGTTTAAATGATAACGTTTCACGTTGATTGCAGTGGTATTGTTCCTTTTAATACAGCCAAAATTTTGGAATATAGTATTTATTGGAGCACCATAGTATTACATTGACAAATTATAAATTTGCAGCAATCGAACTATAAAAATATAGAAAATTTACTTATAAATACTATTTCCGTTGAAGGTTTGCAAGATACGTTTACGTTTTAACAAATACGTTATCATACAAGGTGAAGCAGGTAATTAGTACTACTTCGATAACTTCAGCAACAATGTTTTTAACGAAAATTGTTTGAGATGAATATTGCATGGTTCGAGTGAAGCTATATAACGTACTATTCGCGTTTTTGTTTATTATATATCTGTATTTTTAAAATTTTCAAGCTCATTCTCGGGCTATCATACGGAAATCAAATTCTTTTTTGTAAAAAAGTATTACAATGAACATTAAACGATTTCTAAAGAAATTGTAAATCGATTAACTTTAACAATATTTTAATAATGATTGGTTAATAATCATTGCGAAACACATCACTAGTTTTGCTTTTATGTTGACTAAAACTTTCCTTTTGGACTTCCATATAAGAATAATCTTGAAATCTCGAAAAGTATAAATAATACGAAAAAGCTAAATATTGTCCCATGTGCCCGCAATGTTCACCTAAATCAAGCTTCGTTAAGCTCATTACTTACAGACTTATCAAGGTAGTTCCAGTTTTATATTATTTAAGTAGTTAGCAACTATATGAGAGAAGCTATATAATTAATAGTAAGATTAAAAATATAAATATTATAATACACCAATATACGGTGTGAATCAGCCGGGAATTGACAAATCAATACATATTTCCCATTTTGTTATATTCGTAATTATCGTTTCTAAACTCCGATTTTCAATGTATTTTTACGGCCTTTTAAATAACTATTATTAATAAAATTTGTATACCAAAAATAAATGGCGTCTTAGATTTCATCGGATTAATAATAGGAAAAGATTCATTAAATCAATGTAAAGTTAAAGCCTCTATTGTTTTTGTACACGTCACGAAATCATTAAAATTCTTTGAGAAAAAGACAATCCCAGCCAGCAGTCAGACGCTCCCTGGCATTAAAGAGACGTGGCGCTTGGGTAGCTATAGTCGAATCCTTCGCGGTTACGAGATCTCGGAAAAGCGAAAAAGCCCAAGGAAAAATGAGATACGATGGAGCAGCTGAGCGTAAAATAGTCCCCAACTCTGCGCGAATATCACTTACTCTATACCGGTTTTCCTACCGCGGCTTCGCATGTTAGTTTCTTTCGTATCTAGGCAAACGATTTTGCACTTTTCTACGTCAAAAGAATCCCTCAATTCTTTGTTTGACATTTTTATACTTTTGTCCTGGTATTATGATTTCCAACTTCAAAGCTGGAAACATACAATTCTTCGACCTCTTCGACAAAAGAAAGGAAAATTCATTTATTCCTGTAAAAGTGCATTCGGTGAACAGGCTAACGCTAATGATTGCAACTTAAAAGACTGCTGTAGGATTTTCTTATTTTCCCGCAATCAAGGGACCAAAATAAATACAAGATTTCAAATGCGATGAAACGCCCGGAACGACATTATGCGACGGTGTAAAAGAAGAAATAAAAAGGTAACGAGGAGGAGGAAACAATAAAGAGAGAATAAAAGTAAGATCCCGGTTAATCTAACTCTGTGCCAAGCGCTGCAGAGATAGATCCGAAAATGAGTGGATCTCTGGAACCCGATGCAACTTCCGATGATCCCACGATGGAAGATTACCGCATCTATTGGCGATGATGGTGATTTGCTCTCAGCTGCAGAAACTCGAAGGTTGCACAAGAGAACCGAAAAAAGGAAAGCCGCCGTGAAAGAAAGGGTCGAAGGAGGACGAGGGTTTTCTCGAAAGCGCGAGGAGGCAAGAACAGGGGCAACAACGGAAATAGAAGCATAGGAGGCTCCGCCGTCCCGCCTCGTCTTGATCAATACAGCCACGGCCTACTACTATAGGTAACGTTTCGCTGCCTGCTTGCTTGCTGCCTTGCTTGCTTGTACTTGCTTTCCTTCCTCATTCCCCTTCACTCGTTGCTATAGATCTGTCTCTTATTCGAACCAGTACGCCTCGTCCTATCCCGTGGCTGTTCCATCTCATTCCATCTTCCCGCTACCATCCAACAGGAGAGAGTAGGTGTACGCGGCAGCAGCCTACCCCACGGGACATGGACGACCGAAAGAACACCTCTCTTTCTCTCCTCATGCTACAGCAGCCTGGTTTTCTTGTTAAAGACGAAAGTATCAGATATCTTTACTGAAAAATTTTGCGGTGTTCCTATACAATTTTGTGAAGAACGTGTGTGCATTCTAGCAGGTTACCGGAATACCTCGTTTCGGTATCCCGGTTTTAGATTGTAACTTTCAACCATTAAAACACAATTAAAAACGACTGCACTGAAAAGATTCTACTACGCAAACAGGTACAACTATTTTGCATTTTATGTATTTTTGCAGGCAACAAAACTTATACGTACATAACAGTCCTGCAATGTACAAATGAGATGCAAATATTTTCCGAAATGTTAGCAGAAATTTGGTATTAAGAATAGAACCAAGTGTATTTGTTGGTTTACCAAACAAACAAGTGACATTTATGATGTCCCCTCTCCAAATATGTATTACGAAGAACAGTGTGGATATAAGTGCTCTAGTTACTGATGTGTAGAAGCTGTGTGTCGCTAATTTTAAATACTCAAAATGCGGCGGCTTATGATTTTAACGATCAACAATGGTTTTCTCTTTTGTTGTTTATACAAAATTACAGACGAAATTTGTATTTCTTTCGTTTATTTAATTTAACAGTTGTAGATTTCTCTCGGTTTGTTATTTATGTCACTGAGTAAGAAGAAAAATATTGTACTTATATATCTTGAAAGTAAAAATATTATCATTATTAATTTGTACTTTCAATTACATTTTAATGCCAATTTATAATTGCAGAGTGCGTGTGTTAGGTACATATTCTAATTAAATCAAATTAAAGGATTAAGTACGTGGTATCTACCAATTTCGATACATTAATACATCTCCGAACAATTATATGTGATTTTTAGACATAAGAGTTGAAAAAAATACATTTGAAGTATCAAATATCAAAGGCTTTGACCCATATTACTTGAAAAATAATTTGAATAAGCCTTTCCGTATGAATCACCTATTTCTATTACATTACGATTATAATCTGAATAAATATTTCTACTATTTCTATAATTCCAATATGTACACTACCGTCCATAAGTATTCGAACATTTGATGTAATCTGATGAAAAGGTTTATGTCTTTTGATATATTGTAAAAATCTCCAACTAAGATTAACTTTAATCAGCATGTAAATTGACACGCAAAAGAACTAAGACGCATTATACGTTAATGATCTAATCAAAAAATGGATAAAATTGTTACATTCTAACTGAAAAAGTGAAAAATTCTAACAACGCTCTACGGCCATGTTCATCTGCGACAAAGACGTGAAATTTCAAAAAATTTATACAGATTTCTAGAACGTGGTGCAAAATAAATATTTCAATGGTTCAGAAATATTAACAATCTAATCTAATATTGAGAAATTAAGTTTACAGACACTTGGAATCACGTCTTGTGCAAGACTAGTTAAACTTCAGTTATTGCATTCTTATTTATACTAATTAATGTTAAATATTGTTTTCATTCATCATTATCAACTTTATAAGATCATACAAAATAAAAATGGTAGTGAAAATTATATTATATACCTATTTCTTGTATTTCTAATAATGTAACAATATCCAAATACTTATGAATGGTAGTGTAATTATTACGTGTGAAAATTCACTCAAAGAATGATTAATTTCGATTCCTGCTATTTGGTAATATTAAAAGGTGACCTTCGAATCTGTAACATAAAATTAATTTTACGAGACAAGTATGAGTCTAAATATGGGACATCCATTTCATTTACTCCGCTTTCTGAGGTAGCTTACAGAATACTAGAAGATGTACACCGTTGATCCATGTAAGCTAAGTTTCTGGTAGCTGCGCCTTTAGCGAAGAAGATATTCGTTGGTGGATGGGCTCATAAGAGATTCAGGAGCGGCTCGTCGCGAACGATAGAGTTCTCTCGAAAGGAGGCGGAGGCAAATAATTGCGACTGGCGTAGCGGTGAAAGAGCGGAGGTAGAGAAATAGTGCAAAATCACCGGTATGGCTCGCGTGCCACGGCTGTTAGACAGCCGCGATGGTCACACGCCGCAAAAATTAACAGTTAAACAATGGAATCCTGTCATATAGCCGTTACTCGCAAACCGAGGTAGAAATAATTAGGGAAGCGAGTTACCGTGTACAACCGGCTCAACTTGCTCCACACTCGTTCCCTCGTTCGCCACCTCCATGCCACCCTCTCTTCCCCCATTCTCCTCTATCATTCCCACGATTCTACAAGCAACGGCACCCCCGTTCATCCTTAACCAACCCCTCCATCCTAGCCTGTTACAGCAACGAACGGACATGAAAGGAGCGGTCGTGCTTTCCCAGACACTCCATACTTCTCCATACACCCATACCCCTCGCCCCTCCCTTCCCACATACATTTCTCGCACGTGAGGTTCCGCCACTGTTATACGCCGCTAGCTGACTCTTTATGGTCTTTTAATTAGAGCCACTTTGCAGAACAAGGATAGGAAAGGTTACGAATGCCGCTTGGAAAGTTCTTTAATTTGCTCGATAAATCAGCGGACGGTTTTCTGCCGCGGTGGAGAAACGTTTATCTTGCGTTCGGTGTGCGTCGCAAGCTTTCCGGACCGATCGCAGTTTCCTCGAATAATTTCGTCTTTTGCGGTTTGCCGTGTCTTTCCTTCCTTCTGCCTTCCCATTCCCTGTTCCCTTCATTTCCGCACTTAATTGATAAACCAAACTTACTTATTTCACATAATCAAGGTCGTTACTAAGTAATCAGCATTAAGGACATTTTTTTATTTCTATTGCTAGTTGTATCACCGACATTCAATTGTAACGCTAGTAAAAGTTGCCGCACATTTAAAACTGAGATTTATTGAGTTGACGACTTTTTAGATAAAATGCATTAAACATTTCACGCGACTAACGTGCAAGCTTGTATTTACTTCAACCTTCTCTTTTATCCGATCCAGTTAATCTCGATTAATGTTCATAAATTACCGCTCCACGGCTGCAACTTCGCTACGATCGCTTTCGAAAGAGCCCAAGTTTCACTCGATAAAGGTTTTGATTAAAGTGCTTGCGTGTAAGGAAGTTCCATACGGGGCTATCCATATGTTTCCAACTTAATCTAACTCGTGCCCCGAAAGCTCCAACTTTTTGCGCGATATTTGATCGCGCCCGTTGTTCTCTTTCAGTGGAGTCTCGCTGGGCTATAAATTTTTCGCGTCTACTCGTAAGCCGTGGTTGACCGCAAAATAATATGCGGCGGGGTCAGCCCTCATGTTTGGCTGATCGGCGGCTGATTACACGTGTTCCATGCCAATGGTAGGAGGGCATGATAAAGCTGGCGGACGGCTGGGGCAGAAGGCCAGACACAGCCTCAATCACCGCAACCTGCTGGTCAGCCTAATCCGCCATGGTGGCCACCCATTCAAAATCAATAGATAATTTTAGCCCTCTACACTAGGACGTGTATGCATGGTGACGTACGTATGTTGTAAAGGGAGGGCCAATAATCCTTAGCCTTCACTGACCGGTCTCTTCTATAAATCTGAAGCTAGGGAGTTAGCTGAAAGTACTAAAATCTCCAGGCAAAATAGATTCACACTTTAACAGGATGGGGATTTAAGAGATATTTTTTAAGGAGACTACTATTATCTAGTGCTAAATCGTACATGTTTAGATTTTGGTTTTAACAAGTAATTAGAAGTTAAAAGATAAGAGATAATGTAAGACAGTCACATCATAAATAGAATATATACAGAGGAATTATGAGTTTTTGGTAATGTCCATAGTTTGAAATAACTTGTAAACGATAGGTGATACGAAAAAAAAAATATAAGAACGTTTTTCTCTCGTCTTTCATGTAGAGTGTATGAATATGAATTAATGATTTTTCGTTGGAATATTTCAAGATCATTTAAAACTGCTTTGTATTTGTTGAAGTAGTATGTGTCTATTTTCCTGTAGTAAAAGAGCACGGAAAAGGAATTCAAAACAAACCGACAAAGATGACGATTTCTGTTTTCTTTTACTTATTTTCTTCGTGCAATACATTCCAAATTTTCTTTTTTTAGTATAATTAAACGCTATTTACACATTCACAAAAATAATATCTGGTTCTAGAATAATCAATTGAGTTTGTTACTGTAAAGCATTTACAGATTTTCTATTAATATCTCGCGATTGAATTTCAAATTAAATTATATCGTCATCTTCCATTACATAATATTCATTAGTATTATTTTCGTCATCCATTATTTCTGCTAATAATGAATGTGATACAGCTTCTGACAGTTGATAACTCGTACATTGTATTTTTGGATCATTTTGTATTATTTCCGAAAAATCAATAAACTCTGCATTTATTATTCACTAGAATTGAGTTTTCCCTCTCTGTTATCATTTTGTTCATACTTAAACTTCTAAGGTATTTCATACGTCTTTTTCTATCGAAATACTGAAAAGTATTTGTTCACATAATTCCGTTTCAGAATTTAAACGCTTTTCAAATGTACTATTTAGGAAACATGATCCTCAGCAGTATAACCTTACTGTTGAAAGTAACCTACTATCAATTTACTAATGGAGAAGGCGATACCGTTGCCTCTATTATTTTATAAGCAGTATGTACAACTCAAAGAATTTTCGTTACGAGATGAGAATTATTACATTCTGAAGTTGCTACTTCGGGACACTTTCCTTGAAGAGCAGGCATGAGTACACCTGGGACTCCGTTTACACGATGTAAATGTATCGCATAAAAAAATCGTATAAAAAAGTCAAGCAAATATTGCTTGGCAACAAAGTATAAAACCTGTGTTAAAAAACGCAATCTATAGAAATACATTCGCTGAAATATTTTATTTAATAAATATAGTACATATATGTATCTATATATTACTGAATAAACATAATACGTATAATAAGTGCAACAAAGCGAAGGAAAAATTGATAAGTAGTACATTAATGTGTAATAAATCGTATTAAAAAATCGTGTAACTATGAATAAATCGCGTTAATAGAAACTGTGTAACTTTAAAGTTGGATAATAAGTACAATAAAGTGAAGGAAAACTTTATAAGTAGTAAAGTAATGTGCAAATGTGTAATAAATCGTATTAAAACATCGTGTAACTATGAATGAAACAGGTTAATTGAAACCGTGTAATTCTAAAGTTTTGTAATAAAATACGATGTGAATGAAATTCCAGGTGTACCTTGCATCTTCGTTCTTCGAAACAGTATTATATTTCTCCAAAGATTCTATCTAATACATTTGGATCGAGTAACTAAATTAATCTTGAAAATTAAATAATTAATATACCTAACCGCATGTTCTACTTCTCCTTTGAAGTAATAAAAACAAATTATACATTTTCAGACATTGTCCATTCCTTCTTAACAATTACACTCAAGACATATTACGAAAAGTTATTTGCTTATTATTTTCTAGACAAAGAAGGGACAAAAAAATATAATACTACCTGTTACATAGTAGCGACGCTTACTATCTGTATAAGCATTTAGCTAATATTTTATTCATTTCATGAAAATAAAAATATTTGCAGCAGCAAATAATATTTATTTAATGATCATGTTATAGGATCACCTCACTGCGCACGGAACGATAAAACATATTGGGTGTTAATTTTTTTTTAGTATAACGAACCATTCTGAAAAATTTGAAAGAATTGAGAACTAATAATCATAGCAAACTGTTGCAACTATAAAAATATAAACATATTCACTTGGTAATAAAAAATAGACATTTTTAAAATTCATTATTTTTTTAAAAATCGATTTTGCAACCAAAAATTTGATAAAATACTCAAACGAATAATTTAGTAGTTACAGTATCGCAGATTTTCTTTATAATCTTTTATATGATAGAATAAACGAGATCAGTCTTAAACTGTAAATTACATTTAGGTCTAAAGCTGCCCTAATATGTAGTATAAAGGGATAAAGCATTAAAAGTCTTCAGAAAGACTTTTCTTTGAGAACTTTATCAATTAACATGTTACAAATTCAATTTGGTTTCGAAGCACTTTTACTATGCTTATTCGGTTATACCATTTATATGCTTTTCTCTAGCAATGTGCTTTTGTAAATCATATAGTTGTCAAACGAGTTTTATCACATTGTCAGTTAGACTTACTAAGCGAGCAAATATTAAAGTGTAAGTCATTATCTGTGATTTATATTACTACAATGCCTAAATGATTTGACAGTCAACAGAAGAAAAGTATTATATTAAACAAATACTTCATATAACAAACTTTTCTTACGGACACGTCAGTAATAAATAAACATATACTTTATTTTTGTAAACATAATGGGTGTAGCGAAATGAATAGCATAACAATATAAATAATAATATAATCGGGTGAAAACTAATAAACTGAATGGTAGAAAGTGTATTATTGGGATTTATTTGGACATTTGCATTGCATGTTAGCACAAACATAAAACTCAAATATGATCAAGAATATGCTAACCTGACGAATCTTTGAATTCAATTTTTCTCGAAAACTAATTTTGTTATGAAAAATTTTTATCGTGTTTGTGTAGTTTATCTTTACATCACACTTTGCCGGCTATATTACGTATCCCACCATACAGAAGATTACCTGTCTTCACACATTTCCACGCACAGTGTTCACTAACAAAGCTTGTGTTTGAACATCTTTAGTCATTATACGTAAAAAGATATGCTGATTAATATTTAATCCATAGCCGACTGAGCGATCAAAGACTATTTCCCTTTGCAATGTTACCTATTCACAAAGATGAAGAAGTAAGGAAACGATGAATACCATTACAAAGGTTAAGTATCAATTATCTAAGAGGAGCTTTAGAGCAAGCGTATCCTCGATGCAAAGATGAGACAGAGACCAAAGGTTATCGGACACCCTGTACACGACGTTATATTGTGCGAAGCCGTAGCGGCGTGTGGGTAGAAAGCACACTACGTGTTTTGCTCACATCACCGAGGCATTAAGGCGCGTTTTGCCCTTCCGTACGAGGAACTAAGTTCGTCTGTCCCCCTCTGTCCCCTCTTTGCGTCCTGCTGGCGGCGATGTTCTCTCCTACACGGTGGCATGAATATTCAGGACCTGCGCCTCGTTCAATATGAATGCCGTTGATCTTGGCGAGCCGCTTCTCGTTCCGTTTGCGTTAACCCACACCCATGAAGATCGCGTGGTTTGCTTCCAGATAAATAGTATTCAGAACGAGATACCGTTGTCCTTACTGGTAAACTAATAAAATTCATTCTGATGCTGAGGGAACACGTCTCGTAAAATTACAGAAACGCCGAACTTACCTATAGAATGCGACCGTACACTGTATATGAAACTTAACCGAGTAATTCTAACCAGTTTATCTTCGATATTTCTTTCGACGAAGTTCATTCCATTGTATGTGTAAAGCATGGAGTGTCATTACGGAATACCGTAGATCAGCAAACAAAACAAAAAAATCATAAGGCGACCCAAGTTACCGATTCCATGATGATCTTACCCCTTCAGTATCAGTTGAAGGTATATGTTCTATGCGAAGAAATATTCAGCAAAGACGCACTACGCAATTCAAATTGAATTAATTATTGGTCAATTATTGATACTGATTGTGTCTCGTTATTACTTAATCAATTTATTGATCACAAGAAACCATTCACGCGGACATTTTATTTCAGTTGTACTCGCTGGGAGATTGAAACGATTTGCTGAAAGCACACGAGTGCACTCCAGGTGAACGTGGTTGAGATTCTTCGCGTTATTAGAATAAATCGTGCAGATATCGGGCCGGGAACGTTCAAACGGACTGCACACAGCGAACGCGGCAAAGCCAAGAGCCGGCTGATGTGGATACTCGAGCTTTCGGCGGAAAGCCGAGGCAAAGAGACAAAGCAGGGTAGGCAAGATTCAGCGCGAAAGAGAAAAAGACAGAAAGTTGGAAGAAGAGAAAGAGAGCCAGTGAGCGATAGCAAGAGAGAAACGTGGATACAGATAAGAGAGGAAGCAACCAGGAGGTGATGTTGGGGTACAGTGAGAGGAGAGGATGGCAAGCAGTGTGGTGCTTTGAGAGTGGACCCCGCGCTGAAAGTTCAATCAAGCTAAACAACATTTCTGTCCGGTCGCTGGCCAAAAAGCGGACTGCCGCGCACGACCGGCCCGACTGCGGCAGGCCAGAGGGCTGGCTGGCCAGCCAACCTTTCCCGACATCGGTCTGGCCTCAAACCAACTTCAAACGCGTATGAAATCGCGCTATCGTGTTGGCGAGTAGGGCGTGGCCGTATTCGCGGGACCGTGCAGGATCTGTGGTTTTCCAGGTAGCGATCAGGATCGAAAATTTGTTACTACACAGAGGCGACAGTTACCCTAGGTTTGAGTAAGGATATGTAGGTAAATGGAAACAATGCTCGAGAATGCAAGGATTGAATTTTTGTTTTTTGTTGGCAGAAGTACGTTTCTGTGCTTTTGAAGTTTTTATGTGCTGCCTCATTCGTTGAGAATAAGCAATTTTAACTTATTTAATTACAAAATTGTTGAATCAAGAGACAATGGAATTGAAGTTTTGAAGAACATCAAGGGCTACAGCCATCCATGTAACAGTTGAATAAAGCCGTTAAATGACCACATTTGTGAATAGTATGTATTTGTAATTCAGTTTGTGGTACTAATTCACTTTCAGGTAGGAATGTACCGTCCTTTATATTGGAGCAGAAGAAATGTTTGTAATGAATTTAGCAATAAAAAATACATGATAATTAATAATTTAACGGTATCAGTGATAAATACGACGTCATTTTAATTTAATTCCATTTCCTCCATTAATTACCAAGATATTGGCTATTCAAATTTTCAATTTGCATACCTTTTGTTACTTTTCATCTGAATATAAGTTTGTACGTTTCGAAAATTTAAGAAAAGATAGCTTACATTGCAATTCAAAGATGTATATATTAATTGTTGCAATCATCTTGAGCTAACATGGGCATTCTTGCTGTAGTTATATCAAAACTAAATTGAAAATTTACAATAACTTTTGTTGCTACAAATATTCTTCATAAACATTTATCATTTACTTTGCAAATTATGATCAAGAAATTTATAATTGCTGAAAGACTTTTTTTGTAACAATATGTTTATTTTTCATCATATCAATTTCCTATTTCGCTTAATAAAACATCGTGGGAATTTGAATTCAAAGTTGGAAGCAAATAAACTTCACCAAATTATAAAAACCTACAGTGTACCAAAGGGGAATGTGTACACAATTCCCCCTTGATCTCATTCTATAAAATTGGAAATACGGTGTACATATTTTATTTCGTATGTCACCCGGAAAATTCCAGATAATACCGTTTCGATCGGAGAATTCACAACCTAACCGTAAATGTATGTAAGTACAATCTAGATAAGAACACGTGAAATTCAAATATGCAGCTATTGAATATTTCTGAACATTTCTATATTTCCTCAGTCTGCCAATAAGTTATTTATTTGACCATATACTATTCATAACTTTTCATCGAGGAAAAATATAAAATAGTTAGTTCACATTTTTACACTTTACCTCTTACGAATATGGAAATCAAAGGAAATTGTTGGAAAAGAAATAGCGCAACACTACTGTAGCCAATATATTTCTGGAATATTATTCAATCAATATTAAATTGGTCGCACAATCTAGAAATATACTTCAAAAATCAATTCGATTAGTACGAAACGTAGTTAATCATTATTTCTATTATATGTATAAACTGAAGTTTAGGCAAAACGTTGTCTGTGCCTTACAGTCAAAAGGACATTAAAAAATTATAATTATACTATCATCTAATAGTAATATCTATTTATACATACAAATCTTATTTTTTATACCGATTAAAAATAATTACATTAATTCAATACGATTTAATCGTATGCTTAGTAATTTATAAATGTATTAATTAAATATTTTCGACACATTTGTATCGTTATTACGCCCAGCAACAGAAGGAAAACTAATACAACAGTAGTAATAATTTCTAAATTATTATCACACATTTACATAAACTAACTATTCAGAAGTTGTTATGTAAAATTGTTCAGCAGAAGCTGTTCAATCCTTAAAGCAGCTGCCAGTTAGTCCTCCGAATTTACTGGTCCTGATGATTCATGTCGACTTCTCGTTAAGCAGCTACGAGTGATGTCCAGGGTTTACCGATTTTGACAAGCAACCGTCGGCCTGGTAAGACGAGACATGTTGATATATGAGTAGACTACGTCATAGCCCTCACACGGGATTGTACGTAGCGAAATCAAGGGAGGATAATAGCTGAACGGACATCAGATTGATCGGAGCCGAGACTGGTTGTACTGGTAACGCGAGCAAGGGAGAAAGGAGGTGGGCTTATGAGGAACAGGGGTCGTCAGCCGGATTTAGTTCTATGTGTCCTTCGTATTTGTTCCACTCTTGCTTCTCTTATTTTTAAATCACTCTTGCTTTTTTCTCTTCAACGCGACCGCGTAGAAATGCAAATCCTTTGTTACGCTTGAAGATTAAAAAGAGTAATCTGATGAACGTGATCGAATAAAGTAAATTACAAAAAATGCGTGGGTAAAATTAGAAGAAACATAACGGCAGTATGGTTACCAACTGCGCTACTTTTACGCTATTAAGTATAAAATATCGTACGATCTTAATAACATTTACGGTGGACACGTAATCTGAAACCAGACCAAAACGAGAACCAACTAATTGGAACAGGTCGGCCTGGTAAAATCTATTTGCTCTGAAAAGCTGCAGTATCTCTACGATCGTGAGAAGTTAGTGAATTATATTATAAATACCACGCTGTTAATTCGCACAATATGTTACATCGTGAATATAGCGTCGTTTGGAATAATGAAGTCAGAAGCATGCGTGTCTAGGAATATCTTCTTACCACATTAAAACGTGCCGCACGAAATGTCGTGTCTCGTCGAGAAACAAATAGGCGGTCTGATACCGTTTATTTGAGAACGCTGTGGTTGCTGGAAAAGTTTGAAAGTGGAATTGAAAGTAAAGCAGTGTAGCACGTAAACCGTGTTCGCCACTTCCAGCCATTTACCGTTCAATTCGTGAGTGGTGTTTTTTTAAATAACAATTCATCATTTCAATTAAATCGGTGGGCCATGTGTGCTTTCTTCTGTGCACCGAACGAATCATATGCTCGAATCGATATAATAGAGTTATCATGCGACCGGTATTATTACATGCTTCCCCCATTAACATAAATACAATTCTGTAGTGGCGAAAAGAAGAAACGGAGAAAAATGGACTAGCGCGTTTTGCTTTTCTCCTCTTCTTGCAAACTTATCCTTCTCTCATAACTCTCATTGTCTTTCCTCTTTTATCTTGAATGAAAGTCTGACTTGCTCTTTCTCACACGCGATTCTTCCCTATCTCCGTCTAAAGCTTTATTTTATTTCCTCCATTGTTTCCACTTCTGGTGGGTACCACCCTCACGTACTCCTCCTCATTTTCCACTCACACGGGCCCAGGCTTCCACCAACACGTGACTAAACCTCTACAAACACCCACACCCAATGTTGTACGCACGTATATAGCCACATCGTGATCCCTTTTCTCAGTTAGTTCCTGGTCCCTGAACGTTGGCATTATTTTGCTCGGTGGTTCCTTTGTTTCGGTCCAGCCTATTGAACTGTGGGTGAGATAATACGCCCTACAGACCTTTGCGCACGACACGTTGCTTCGAAACAAACCCGCATTCTCACCTTCCAATAATCCGCACTTTTATCTCAACATTTTACCTTTTATACAGTACTAAATTCCATTTGGTTCTTTTCGAGCGATCGCGTTCAATCCAATCGATACGTACTTTACGTTTAATATGACATAAGCATGGTAAAAATTGCTTGCTTCAACGGTTTACTGTTTTCTGCTATACCAGCTTTTTGCAAACTAGTTCATGTTTAACATCTGATAAAATTGTCAGAAATAAAGCGCTATATTTATAGGTGAGCAGTGCTACTTTTTTATGGAAAAAACAAAAGCGCCGGTTTATTATTTGTTCCGTAGATTTAATATTGCATTTAAAATTTAAACTCAATACTGACGTTTTCTATATATACACAATCAAACAAGGTTTGCATCTTTTTCTTCTGAATTTAAGTTGAATGTTAAGGGACAAAGTATCATTAGAGGCTTTCAGAAATTGTAAATTCCGTTGAAATGTAAAACAGAACAAAAACTGGGAAGAAAGGAAACATCGCAGATACCATTCTTTGATCTGTTAAAATGAATGTATATATGTGCAAACGTTATGTTTTATTATTATATTTATTACAAATCTAGCAAAAATAGACGTAGTAACATGAAAGAATTGGATTAGATTTGGGTATATTTATTATTTCCAAAGCGAATATGTCTTATTGAATAAGCAAGACATTTCAGAAGTCTAGCAAAATTGTAGTTTGGAAAGAATTCAAGAGTTACATGTCGCAGCGAAGGATACCATAAAGTAGTTGACCTATGACCTTCTTGCTGCAAGAAAACCCTTTACTTAAAACCTTCCTTTCACGACAATCATTTTCATGCTGTTGGTTTAGTTATAACTAAAAATATACGTAAAACAATAAAATGAAAGATATCCTGTTTTATTCTCTGTTTCCTCTTTTTTGCCTATTACGCGAAAAATTAATAAGAAACAATTTATCATATAATTCATTTGGAAAGCCTTATTTTCCGTAAAATATGATTATTCTTAAAATATTCATAAAATCTGAGAAATGGTAAATTTAAGAATGTATATATACTTGTTAAATACCCATACATGAAAACATATTTCGATGAAATAAAGTCTTAATACCTAATACTAAGTTACGTTTGCATGCGCGTTGGCCGAGTATCGAAGCGTAATTTGGATGAACAATTTCCAGGACGAAGTAGCGCCGGTATTAGCAAACCGCGAGCTTATGTATCTCAGAGTAAATTCCGAACTGCAGGGCATCTAGGATAATATTATGCCGTGCTGACATCTTTGGTGTTAGCCGGGCCGTCCGTAACCCAACACCAGGCTACGGAGCAACCCTTGCCTTCCTTTACCCTCCTCTCTGTATAGCCCAGAGCCCAAGCAACGTCGATAGCGAGAGCCCGAGATCCTGTGGTCACCCTTTGCAGGAAAGGCCAAAGGAGTTGCTTGCTTTCGCTGGAAAGAACGAGAGACCCGGATAGGGTGAAAAGGAAAGGGAGGGATACAAGGATCGAGAGAGAGAGAGAGAGAGAGAGAGAGAGAGAAAGCCTAACCTTTCCACGGAAGACTAGGGAAACCGACTGACCGAACACTACGCCTTACCAAGCTTCTGCACCCACGATACGGGGCTTTCAAATTAAGGCACAATTTCGTCCAAGGAGCCACGATCTGAGTTAACAAGACGAGTTGGAATTAACGCACTTGAGTCTCACGCATTTTCTTAAACAACCTACGGAAAGTAACCATTTTACCTTTAGTTTTTTGACTTCGTGAAATGTAAGAAACCATTATCGATATAGTGGACGTAAAACCGCGCCAGAATGTGACATATTGAAAAGTATTTGCGTTAATTTAGATTCTATTTCTTCTTGGGATAAAGCTAATCATGTAATAACAATTAAATAGAATTTATATTAATTGCATACAAAAAGTCAAATACTCTTTGCAATTGTTTTTAGTTGACGAGAAAAGAAGAATTACATACAAATTTCAATAATGGGGGGATCCTTATGTTATGATATACGTTAGTATTGTCTTAGCAAAGCATAATGTTCGTTGTATGGATGATATAAGAACTTTCTAGGATCGTAAAAATGTATGTTTCATTGCATTAAAAATAGGAATGAACGAAATATCCTCTTGCCCCAGAAAGTCTGAAAATGGAACACATTTGTCACATAAAGGTCCCAAGGGAACCTTAAAGCACTAAAAAACGAATTCTGTCGCAATCCTTAATCGCTCCCCAGAAAATAGTTTATCGGATTCATTTTGCAGAAAATATATATGTATCTATATACTACATTGAGAAATAACAAAAATTCTGAAATGTTCGAATTTGATCGACGATGTATAATGTGAACGAAGCAAAAAATACGCAAGGAAAATCGTTCTGCATATTTTTCAGCGGGAGAAAAAACCAGTATGCATAAGAAAGCGGTCTCATGTATTTCTAACCTCATTTTGAGGCGTCGCTTGAATTTATCGCTGTAACATAAATACCGGCCGTACTTCGCATACCACGCGTAAGAGGTTCGTATATGCGCGAAGACATATCAGAGTGTAGCCATTTAAAGATAAAAGATCTTCCGGCCATGTAACGTGCGTAATATAGTGCATGCTATACAGCGGCCTCAGTGTTATTAAATTTTCGTCCACGCTAGTCACGCGCTATCCTAAATTTTAAATCCACCAAATCATCATCGGAAACGCATGAAATTAATTACCGGTGTATGTAGTGGTTCAGACTGCGGAAATGAATATTTATCATTTTGGTAGAGGGAAGTAACGTGTATTGTCAACAAATTTACCAGTTTCTGGACTTCCGACATGATAGTATTTACGCGGCAGATGTGAATTTCAAACGAGACGATAGAACGTGCATTCTTTGCGCAGCGATTAAACATGCGCATGATACTTAGGGTAGAGAAAAGGGAAAGAATGCTGAGAGTACAAAACCTGTAGGGGAGTTGCAAAAGTTAGTGGCTGAAGTCCCCGTAGAAAGGCTCGTTGTATAATATTCGAAACAGAAAGCGTAGGGGTTAACAGTACGACGGCTATACCGTCGTTGGTGGGTGAAACTAGCCTGAATACGTCAGTACGCTCCAGCGCGCACAGACTTGCATCAAAAATGTATGAAATGATATAATTTTCGTTTAATTAAAACTGTAATAACAGTTTTGACTGCATTCCGCCAGGCTGGCATTAAAATATACGAGGCGCCGCCGTCGCCAACGCCGCCACTATGCTGAGAGAACAGTTAGTGTGGGTAGACCGGGGTAAAAAGTCAGTCGATGAAAAGGTGGGCGAAAGAGTGCACCAGAAAAGGGCCACGAATCCCGCCTTAATATTTCCGACCATTCTCCCCTCCCATGCCGCTGTATATATTGTGTACAATATTTTAATTACAGTCGCTGGAACGGGACCTCTTTCATCGATTAGTGTGGCTGCCAGTTCCATTCTGGCGTTTTCAAGAAAAACCTCCTCAAACATTCTTCATTCGTTACAGAACCAAAGGCATACCGAACCATGCAAAAATATCTTGCTGAAAGTATGACCAAAGTCAAGTAACTTCGATTGTTTATTTGTTTTTCATCTTGTAAAATGAATGTTCGATTGCCTTAGATTCTTTTAATTAAACAACTTGTCATCATATTTACTGAACGAGAAGCAGACGGCTAAAAGAGAACTTTGAACAAGCTCGTGTTCGAAAGCTACGGCTATGTGTAGAGACACGGAGGCGAGAAAGGCGACGAGAATGGAAAATAAACGTAGCTATGATGCCGCGAGTTTGAAACAATTAACATAACAAAGCGAAGGGAGCCGGCAAGGGATGGTCGGAAGGGCGGGATATGTTGCAGCCAAGAGCAGACGAGAACGCGGGCGCGTTTCTCTTGAGATTTTGGCACTGTTTCCACCGGCGGTGGTAGCCTATTTCAAGTTGTGGTATTTGAAAACATTTCCCCGGCCAGCGTAAACTAATCCGACGTGAACAGTTAAAGGACTAAGTAGTGTGAAATTTTCTTCTATTACCAATCACATTTTATACAGAAATGTCATTCGTTATAACTACTGTTATAAATTTGCACGTTTCGGTTTTTTCTCTTTGAAGTTTCCGCAATTTTCAGTTACAAATATTTATGCAACAAGTGTTTTGGCGTGTGGTAAACAACTATTTGCTTTAAAAGGGATAATAATAAGATCTGCAACGGTAAATACTAACCGTAAACGAGAGCTTTAAATCAAACTTGTTCGAACATCGATATATTTTTCGCACTTCTAAATTTGTAGATCTCTTTTAAGCTTGCGTTTGCACGAAAATCATAGTGTTCTATAAAAACTTACAGACCGAACAGCTTTATTTTTTCCACAGCCCCAAGAAACGACGCAATCTGTTTGTCTCGTTGTATATGCATGACGTCGGATCAAGCGAGAGAACATTTTCCACGTCGTGCGTTTCAAAGTACGACGATTCAAAGCATCTTCAATGTCTCTTGCCGTTTTCCAGCGTCGTCGACGTAGCGCGGCTTATTTGATTAAGGTACATTGAAAGCACCATGCATATAATCGTATAAATTGCTTTTGATGTGAGAAAGCGTGAGACTTTCGCAGTTCTATCTGCATGGCTGAAAGTTTCACACCCTTCTTTCTCACTTTTTGCATTTTCTATCGCTTCTACCTCTCTCTTCTCTAACGCTTCTTGAAATATCTCCGTGATATGCAATATCATCATGCGAAAATCAAAATACAATAGCTGCCACGAGATTTGCCTATCTAGACGATAAATATGATATCGAAGGGAAGATATTAAAAATCGTTCACGTTTGCACGAAGATATAGTGCATGTCAAGTATCGTCAAACTTTTTGTTATAATTTCTTTGAACAATAGGAATATTCTAGGGATGATAATTTCATAAATCGCAATTACAACTGGAAAATATAAAATTTTTGTAATAGTTCTAAGAAAATAATTATACCGAACAATGGTGATAAGAAAAGCATTCGTGTACGAATTTTCAGAAAAACGTCACGCGATTAAATTTACTATTTTGATAACGCCGGCTAATCTAGTAGCTTTAAAATTAAGGTTACCAGCGAAATAAAGTTACGGTTGAAGTCCGACGATAAATTAACTGGAGCACGTGACTGTGATAAATATGTAATTTTTTTCATTGGTACTAAAAATATATCAAACACTGAGACAAAACGAATGTTTTTAGGTTTGTGAATCATTCATAAATAATAGACTGATTTTAAACTGCAAAATATAATGGAGTGTCTTTAAAACAGTTTTAAAGTTGTCGAGTATAAAATATGAAACAGAATTAAGTAATAATGATATAAATGAATGCTATTAAAATACTTTGGTAAAAAATACGATTACATGCTAGCTGTGTGTTTTAATGACTTTATATACTTTCACTTAATTGGTCTGTATTGTCACTGTGGAAATTATATAAATGTGTTTACAATACGCAAACACAATCTATTTATGTAAAGCATGTGAGTGGAAGAAAATAATAAAAGCGCAATGTGTTTGAACGACACGTCACGTCTGGCTATACACAAACCGTATCTACTTGTCGTAGTACGCACCCAGCTAAGTGGAACGAGGCGTTACGTTCAGACGTCGCTGTTCCGGTAACACAATTCAGAAGGGAGTTCTCTCCGAGGACTTTCACCGTATTAACCCAATATCAGCCATACGCTTTAGAATCAGGTTAACAACCTTCTAGTTCCAGACTTCTCCTTCCGTTGATTCAAAGAGGTACATCACTATGTTATTTATTTATCAATCAACAATTGAACGATACTTCGAATAATCACTTTTATGTTATGTATTTAATTTTTATATTGCGAAAGGAAGTTTTCATAAAAAATGGTCTTCATATAAGGCCGATTCTCGTGATAATTCTTCACTGAGAAGAAAGAAAATTCTATCCTTGTGAAAAGCGAGCAAATTGCAGTTTTCCGGCCGATTCCTTCGATTGTAGCGATTCATAAACATTCCTTTGGTATCCGTTTACGTTCATTAGCATTTTGTCGTGCAGAAAATCACGAAGAAAACGGTATGTCCTGCAGTTTCTTCTTGATATTGCAGTTTGAGTTCTAGCTATTGCGGACGCAACCAAACAGCATTGGTGGTGGTAAGTATAAAATGTCAATACGTTTACTGGTGGCCCATTGTTGAGCTTGATCTATGTTTATGGGCGTTACGGTATAGGTCGTGGTAGTGGCATAGCATATGCTGCAACGACATGGAGAAAGCGTGAGTATCTCTTTCTGTAATGTTCCGGCCATAATGGTACAAAGGCGACACTGGCTTCTAACTTTCGCGCGGTAAAATATATGCTTACTTTTGTGGAGCGTGCGAGCAAAACCGTGGCTGTGCGTAGATTTGCGAAAGACGTTGAGATAAGACAGGTACAAAGGCCAATTCTGCTCTAGTTGCGGACTTCAATTTTCATAAATTCATACCTTTCTGTCACACTTTAAATAATTATTCGATTGCGCAACTCTTCTTCAATTCTATTATGAACTGAATCTACTTTGCTAAAAATATTTAAGATTCATATTTATCGGTTATATTTTACGAAACACGAAGAACTACGTAATACGTATATGGAAAATATTTGTGAATATATAAAGGACGTTTAAAATTGGAAAATTAAATTTGCTTAAAGAACTCATAAATTTAAGCGTAGCTCGGAACTGGTTCCGCCTCTAGAAGTAAGGTACTTTATACTATATTTTCTATATTTTACTAAGTATTGGTCTAATAAACATAGTAATTACTTGGCAGTTTTACAGCAAACGTGGCGCGAGTATGGTCATTGGTCAGGCAAACCGTAAAATATGCATACTTAAATATGTATGAATCAAAGAGCGGAGCTTGAAAAATTGAACATGGAAAAAAATCTCGAAGTGGCCACATAGACAAGTCAGAGCATAGTAGGGTGTTGTTAAAGTTATGTAGATGGGCCCTACTCATTCTCGAGGTCATAGATGAGACACGGAGGCGCCAGGCAAGTTGTTTGCACAGGTCTAGATGACAAAACGCGCAACTACTTTCGTATATTCTCTCCAACACATACGTCGTACGTATAACTGTTTCACCTTACCCACACGCTTTAAAGCGTCCAAAGGCGTACGTATGTGTAATCAGCGCTGGCCGAGGGCGATATAGCTTACGATAATGCATGTACCTAGTGCAGATCTCTCGGTCGAACGATCGTTCCCTTTGGCCTGTTTCCCCTATCGTCGACTCGTTACCTTCGACTTAGCGCGTTCACACGCGATATGATACTTCGCCAGACGCTGTTACGCTTCAACGACAATCTTCTCCTCGGTCGATTTCGAAAAATTGAACTAGAACGGCACGAATTTACCAGCGCCTCTTTTCTATCTCTAGAACGTGTACCTTATGCTGTTAGAGTATTTTCTCATTTCGGGTTATTTTCTGGCTGCGCTCGATGCTATCCGGCACGTAGGAGAAAATTGCCGGGCGCAGAAAAAAGGAATTGTAGCGAGCTGTTCGTTCGCTTTGTTCGGTATATCGCACCACCAGCTTCGACGAGGCGAAGGGGTTGAGGCACCAGAGACTCACCGAGGGAATGAAACCTGATTTAGGACTGTGGTCCAGAAATCTCTCGGGGGACCGTCCGAGTTGACCACTGTGCACTCGCCTCGCTTTCCAGTGTCCGTCTGACTGTGAGTGCGATCCTTACCCTGCTACTATCACCGATTCTCTGCCGACTCCTCCGTGTCCCACGTCCAATGTTCTCGTGTCCCTGGACGCCAACAAGTGCGACTCTTTACCAACATCGCGTTCGAAATGCGTTCGGAATACTAAAACACCCTCCAGGCTTTATACGAGAATTTATTGAAATAAGAACAAATCCTGCTGGAGAAATATTGCTATCGAGATTTTCGTTTCTACGCAATCTGCTTCATCAAAAATTGCTATCCTATACTTTTCCTACACACGATACAATTTTCTCAACTAGTTTGCACAAAACTAAGTCTCCTTCATTGTTAGAGAAAACTGAAAGAAATTTTCAGTTTATTGCAAGAAAATTTCAGCTAAGGGAATCAGTAGTTCAGGAGCTTCTTCCTACATCCGATGCAGATAACAAATATTGTTTCGACTCGTATAATATTGAATCCCTGTGGTCCCATATCGAGCTATATCCCTGTAAAACCCAAAGCAAAGTGGAAGGGGCTAGGAGGAAAAGTTTTAGGCAAGAGCCAAGGGAAAGAAAGAAATAAAGAGAAAGGTAGGAGGACGCTCCTGGCACAGCCTGGCGTGTAGGTTACTACGTGCTTGCTCGTTGGGGCATCCCGTGACCGTGCTCTGGCTTAAGGATTCGGGTCAGGCTGTAACCTGCCTCGATTGCAAATACAAGGGGGAAACACTTTTGGAAATGCTGCCAAAACCAAAACTCAAGTGGCATAGGGTACAAACCTGAGCGAGACCACGAAGGCGCAAAAATTTAATCGCCTTTCCCCACGACTCATTTGATTTCTCTTATACCTGCTAATATTACTTGGTATGGAACAGTCTGTTACGACGCAACGTGACGTCAGAGAAAACCATGCATGGTTTTCGACTATTTTCGAAAGAAGAATCAATCTTGTATATTTCACTGCTCAAAGGTATCCAATAAAAAAATATCTGATTATTTTTGATAGGATGAAACTGTAAAATTGTAGATAATTTTGTGAATTATGATTATAGCTATATGTAGTAAGACCTTATGATACATTAAAGTGAATTTTTAAAAGTTAATATGCAATAATAAAGTTGAGATCCGTGGATATTAAATTTTATAGAATTGTTACGATATTTAAACAGCTCTATATCTTTAAGTTATCCAATTTCCTCCGTAAGATCTGTTCACTGTTTTAATGCTTATCTCAATAATTTGATAGAAATATAACCATGATTAATCTATGTAATAATATCTAAACCAATATCAACATTGAGATCGCATTTAATTTTAGCACGCTATTAATACATTTCTTAAACATGTAATCAATTAATTCCATCAAAATGTGATAAGTATTACTTTCAATTATTGATTAATCACTTCTGTACACATTTTAGTAATATTCATGGGCTGTTACCGCTAATGAACAAAAGCGTCATTTGTTTATCAGTTATGGAAATCTTGATATACTAGCTGCCATACATGCAATTTTATTAGATACAAAATTAATCAGAAATAACAATAAATTATCTATGATTTGAGTGAGAAGACGGATAAGAATGTAAAAGAGATTCAGAGTTGCAAAATCGAGTCGTCTGAATGATAGTTGTTGACGATACTGTTTTATTCATTTTATACGCATTAGATATATGAATATATTGTACAGTTAGAACAATGAAATTTAATTTTCTAAAAGCTACTATAGTGTACAATTCTAATTTTTAATTAAATAGCACATTATAAATTGATACTTTTTGATTTCATTGAAACTTCAAGTATCAACATTGTATAAATACATAACATCGCATTAACTTTATAAAAAAAAATAAGTCAATAAGACTTATTAACTCTATACTCTTTCTAAAAGTTATTTATGGAACATAACGTAAAGATTACTTCAAAAGTAAATCAGTCTATTTTTGTATATAATCGAAAGAACTCATAGACATTAAGGAAATCACAGAAGTATACCTAACATACGGATGATATAATTGCTGCACAGATACGTAATTAACGTCTGTATTTTTATACTCCTTTTTTACACAGCCGTGTAATAGCATAGAATATTTTACGACAAGCATCACGTCCTACGCGTATGTACATACAGTAAACTATCTTTCTGACATTCGTAATATGTGTTTCACACAAAAAAAAAGATAGGTACATGTGACATCATGGAAAAATAGCACACCTTTTGCCAGCGGATATGAATCCTATTGAGCATACTTGGAATATACTTGGGAGATCCAGTAGTGGCACAAGAATGCACTCTCGATGCGATGAAAGCTCACTGCTTAGGAACTGAAGAATGGCCCGACATACCACCAGAAGCGCCTCGCAATCTTTTTGGAAACTGTGCATTCCTGTCTTATTGCGGGCGTAAAAAATATAAAATTCGAGCTGGCAAACATTGATGACATTCCAAGATACCAAGTATGAATTGCTCTTAGCTGTTTTGTTATGTCTGCTTTAAATGATCATTTAAAGCTTAAGCCACTTCCTACGATTCACATCCTCATAAATGGAAATCAATTTTAAGAAAACCTTAATAAATTCGTACACGAAGTGAAAGCTATTAGAAGTTTAAATAGTGAAATCTTGCTAAATATTTGTATCTTTTTCATATGTCAATTTTAACTTAGAAGACCAACGCCTGTCACGAGAATATGGTTATTATACCCCATGGCATACTTCTTATGGAACATTCAGGTTGCGTTTCAAACTTTTTAGCAAATAAAACATCCTGAATACAAAATGTAATCCAGCATTCGATACAAATGAGTATTGTCTATCAAAAAATTGAAATACCTGGCTGATAAAAGTAGAGGTCCGCGGCGCGCGGCCACACTATCGCCGAGCGCTCCACGCTGCCTGCTTGATTCCGCGTGCTTGCGGATCCAAAAAAATCCTACGAAGTATCGCAAGCAACAACACAACGGTTCTAGTGTCTTGTTCTAAGCACTGATGATCCTTATTTACGCAATTCGCGAGGCTTCTTCGCCTTCTTCGACAGTATCTGCAGCACAACGATGATGCACCGTCATCCCTCTCCTCCTATTCGCAACATGAAAATAGCACACACGCGTCGCGATTCTTGACAGCAGGACGGAGGAATCGCTTGACAGAACAGTCTCGCTTCTTTCACTCGCTTGGACACTCACCGGATCACATTCGACGTAGCAATGTCGTCGATACGGAACATCAATAAAAATTCAACAAGCACAGAGGTAACCGGCAATTTTGAAACTGATCGCGCTTAACTCTTTTCAACGTGAGGAACATCCGTGAGTATCGCGAAAGCGCCACAATCAGAGAGTCGCCGGTAGTAGTCCGACGACCACGTGAGCTAGGAACGATCGTATTTCTGGATCAACGTGTCGTCGATCTCGCGTAGGCAATCAGCCTGGCGAAATTAAATCCATAAAACGCTGAAATTGTTTCGCTGACCTTGCGACGGGAACTACAATGGTTGGTTAACACGCGCACTTCTTCCAACTTCGATCGTAAAACACCAGGAGACACTTTAAAACCGGAAGGACGAATAATAAAACTTGATTCTTATTTACGCGTTAAAGAGATAATCTGAAATTACGATGGTTCGTAGTCAGTACTCGCAACACTGGGGCACGTGTGTATCACCAAATATCAATAATAACAACAACAACAACAGCACTATCACCATACAAGGGAAGATGGTCCCTTAGGAATCGTTTCTCCGTTAGCTTCGCAGCAGACGCTCCTCGTGCTAGGTGTCAGCCCTTTTGGGAGTGCTGGTACCGGCGGTAACAGCGTCGACCGCGTGGCTACCGACCGTGCCCCTTGTCGACGTAGTCGTACTCATCAAGAAAAGAATTCGTCACCCTGACAGGTCAAGGTAACGACCAATGGTTGATTCGCCACCCCGCACAAAAAGCTTAACAGTCTCGTTTGACGTGAAGAGAAGAACGCGATCGTCTCCGGCCCGTTTCAGCTACCACTAATCGAGTTTCGTATTTGACGTTTAATCAACACAATGTGTCCCGGCGATGAAAACCCGGCAAACGAGAAGGCAGAGAGGGGAGGGGGGTGATAAATAGTGCTGGATGTCCAGCTGATCGGTACGACGTGTGAAAACTCGTTCACTCAGTAAAGATGCTGCCTTCTTTGCCAAAACGTGGAGATGGTGTACACTGCGGTCGCTCTCCGCACACTGAGGGTAGCTGACGTCACGAGCCCACCACGCGGAGGTGGTCTCGCGAGCGAACGTTTCGCGCCGGCGCCCGCGGCGCTACCATCCCTATAGATACACCACCAGTATTCCTCTCTGTGCCGGTATACTGCCGGTCGTCTATATATCCCATCCGCCCACGTCGGCGATTCGACTCGGTTCTACCTACGACCAGAGACCGAGTAACGGTTTAACCGTCAACGGAGGAGCTAACACCTAATGGAGTTTTACGTTACGCAACGTTGGACACGGTCAAAGAGGGCAAGCGCGCGCACCAAGACAGGCGGCCAACCTTAGAGATGGAACGAGAGAAACCATTCCACGTGAATATTATGCTAATAGTAATTTGTTGATGCGGTTGACGTGATAACTGCAATTCCTATTACTTTATTCTAGTCTTTGCGAAGCTTTATTTAATGCGATAGATATTATGACTATAAAAATGGTTATAATTTTGTTAGTTATGTTTGCAATATTATAGTTCGATATAGATAAAAAAAACGATAAAATTTTTTGGAAATTCATGGTATCGCCAAAAATAGGTATTTATTTTACATTCTTTAAGCAAGAATAACTTTTGTAAAAAACTGTATACCATCGTGAATAGTAGAGACTATTGTTTTCATAAGTAGAAACACAATTTACCTAAGATGTTTAACGTTATCGTTTTCGACAGATGCATTAAGCATTCGTATTCCCAAGTTTCGTACGATTTCCTATGTTATGTATTTATTAGCAGTTTCACTTCTACTATCATTCTACGTTAAATTTTCAATATGTCAAAATTTTCACAAAAGCATATTTTAAATACATACTCGTTTGTAAAATAAATCATAATTTTGTGGATAATGTATAGTTATACCTCGAATTTACACACTAATTGGGTTTAGAGTAACCAACGTAAATTAAAAAAGGCCTAATTCTGGATAGATTTCATGTATTACGAGTGTACATTTCTGATGCGGCTTTTATAATATTATCTTTTTACGAATTTTAAAAATTCCTAACCCATTATCAAAAAGTTTTATGATAATTACTTCCGTTAGCAAATTTGTGATATTTTATCTCCATTGAAATATGAGCTTCAAATCAGCTATAATCATGGTATCTGATAAATATACATTAATTATGGTATTACCTTTTAATTTGAGTATGAAGGATTTTCGGGAAAAAGGGTGATGTCAATTTTTAGTATTTTACAGAAAACAAATTTATGCCTCAATGTAGTGTCACAGCTTCTTTTTTTCTTCATTTTATTTTGCACCGTTTTAAACTTTTACTTAATATTTTAAGTAGTATATAATATATTCAACTCTAAAAGTAACAATGTTGTATGGAAAGGGAGGGGAGTCACAAAAATATTGTTCTTATTGTCAATTTCTCTTGTTTTACTTTGTTTTATTTTCTGTTTTAGAATCTCAGTTGGACGTACGATATTGCCGTCTCGATCGTCGTCTTAGTGTTTTCGTTTTTTCGATTTCCATCGAAGCGTCGCCTTTAAAAGTAGCTGGGAGTAGCATTTTTGTGCTTTTTCTCCGTAGAACCTGTTCAAAATTTGTAGGTCTTCAAACTTTTGAGATGTAATTGGCAAAGATACTGTTCAAAATAAAAGATAAAAACAGTCTCCCTTCTTGCATTGCTTTTCTTTAATATTCTCCATTGTTTTGTTATACATCATAATTTTTTATAGCTATATATAAAGCTTCGAAAAATGTTAATTTGCAATGCGATATAGTTGGCGATAAAGAGCACATACGGAAATATACAAAAATATGTTAAATTTAAAATTCGATAAAACTGACATCTCTTTTTTTCCTGTGGACACTTCACATATATATATGTATAAATATTGTTTTTAATTATTTATAGATAATGTTTCATTGGTATATTCTTAATATCTTGACGTAACTATGAATATAGACTCCAAACAAAGTTTTTGAATCAGGATATTGTGTTACTGATAGAAACGACATAAGTTGAAGCGACGTAATTCGAGATACTGCTACAGTAATCTATCAGCTATTTAATGTATCATTTAAACTATCGAGAATAAGACTGAATTGAAATATCACATATTTTCTAGACAGCATAGTTTAAGAATACTTTAACAAAAGAGCATGGAGGGACTAATAAACAAGATAAGCCAGATCCACCTGAAAAATCTTTGTAACCCATGGAGTCCGCCGAACTGTCGACGAGATTTAGGCGAATGGAAAGTATGTGTATGAATAGTAGGAGTACAGGGAAAAATTCAGGGAAAGGAGTTGTTATAGTCGTCAAAGGATTCTGGTTAAATTATTATAAGTGGTTTTTTGCATTGAACTATTTTCTTTGCTGTTGTGTAATCGTATTTGATGATCGCACCGTTATATATATAAAACATGTTATGTGATCACCATCTTTTACATAAACAGTTTTTATAAAATGCGTATCAATGACACAATTTGGCAATTTCATAATTTTCATTATACAGTGGAGTTCTCTATAATGAACGGCTACAGTGAACAGTTTTTCTCATTAAATCGAAATATAATCGATTTTGTATGTTTATTTACGTTTTTTATTTTCTATTAAGCTTATCCTGTTCAAATCATTGCAGTGCGTGATAATTTTACTGTATATTGTAAGCTTGGAATGTATAGTGGTTACAAATAAAAATTTGAACATCACTCTATTTACCTTTGAATTTAAGTGTTATCATAGTATCTACTAAAAAATTCTTGCATTGAAGGCTTGAGATACGTACGAATACCTTTTATAATCATTATACTAGACGTAAATATGTATATATATTTCAACGTATGTTACAACGAACGAGCTTTTAGATCAAATTAATTCGTTAGAGGATACTCCACTGTATTTATTCACACATGCTTGACAACTTTTTTTCTTTCTAATTATAGGTATGGATTTCAATCGAAATGTTAAGAAATCGTAACTATTACTATACACATATAATTTTATAATTATATATTATGATATACGGAGTTTATATATATTATTAGTTTATATTAACTACTTATTGATAAACAATTTTGATTCTTCTCAGTGGAAGAAGTTATAAATTCCAGGTCATTTTCTACAAATTAAATCGTAATAAATGAAGTATGTTATCAAATTTACAGCTTACTTCAGAAAATTATACTGGCAATAGTTTTCGTGAAGAAAGATTCTAATTTAATCGGAGGTAATAGATTATAGTGATTTCAATGCAAAACTTATAAAAACAGTTTTTTATCCGTAGCAATTCTACTGTGCCTCTAAAAATATGTACGATGATTGTATAACTTGAATTAATAAAGCAATGGTAAGTATACAACAGAAAATTTGATGACCATAAGATTTCATTAAAATAGTACTGTATTAACGTTCAACTCCACTTTATAAATTCATATATTTTTACAATAAAATATTGCCGACGTAAGGTGTCTGAATAGCATTTGTTGCCCTTTTATTTGAATTACAAATCATTTATTATTAGCGCGTTAAAAATCAATCAAGAATATAGAAGAATGAATAACACAGTTGGTATCAGTTATGTCTTCCGCGAGACTACCATATCGTTTCTCCTTAACTTCTTCCCAACCACAAAAAATCGAATGTTGGATAAAGATCGTACGAGTATCCCAGCCGTGGTGATACCCATGATCCTTAAGGTGATTTCTCACAGACGAGAAACCGCGAACGAGGGATTTCAAAGAGAAAACTCGCAAGTCCCTTCGGACCGTCGTTACGGGTAGAAAGTTTCGAAGGAAGTTGTGGCCTAACTCCGTTAACTCCACGGAAGACGATGGAGAAATCGACAAATCCAAGCGGAAGGATCGGTGAAAATGCCGAGACTTTTTGTGAATTTTTAAATTCAGATATTACAATAAATGGGAATCCCACTGGTTTCGGACGAAAATAAATGTACACCAACAGTTTCTTTTAGCAATCATTAATATACACGGTCCAAAAGATGAAATAGTCGAAGGGTAACAGTTGATACTACAAGTCTTCTATTCCTTATACGTGGGGTACCTGGTTTAACTGTATGCCAGTTAGTATGTAGGTTGATGCAGTAGAAATAGAACAGTCGAGGAGAGTAAACGAGAGCGGGAAGCAAAAGAGACAAACAGAGGAATACAGAAAGGGAAGAAGGGAAAGCAAAGAAGAAAGAAAGAAAGAGAACGGCCGCCCGTCAATCTCTTTTTGGTCCGATCTCGCTCGTTCTTGCTCTCTTTCTCTTTTGCTCTTGTTCGTTGGTGGTGTTGGGTCGGCTGATGGTAGGAGGTGGATGGAAATCAATAGCCCTGAATAATGAACCCCAAGGCAGCACCCTCACTACGCTCTCTCCACGGTCTGGAGCAGTTTCTCATGCATCCTCTCATTCCAAACCGAGAGAGAAAGCAATTCTCTCTCCATCTCGTACTTTCCCCCGTTTTCTATTTTCGTCTCCCTTCTTCTTCCTTCGATCTCCTTCGCTTCTCTGCGCCACCCGGGGCCTACCGGATCCCTTCTCCTTCTCAACACCCGAAAGGAGGTGTTTGTGTCCTCTCCTAGTCCCCAACTTTGCTACAAGACCCCCTCGAACCCAATTCGGATAACCGACGGAAGAGGAGGAGGAGCAAGAGGACACGGAAAATGATTACCCTCCTCCTCTTTCTCCTTCATCTCCTCCTTCTCTTTCTCCACGACGGATCGATGGTCGTCGAGCACCTTAGTTCGTGATTCTCTTGGATTCGGATCAATACCTACTTTAGCATTGCAATAAAATGGTCGGACAGCGCGTTATGATAGCCCACTCTCTTATCGAGTATCCGTCGAAGAAGCAATTTCGCGGCCACTAAATTTATTTGTGGTTTCGCTTGGACGTAAAACGTGTACATTACCACGATCTAAGAAAATAGAATAGCACTCAAAGCATGCCGACGTTTAGAAGAATGCACATAGGTCTAATATTGATTAAAGATAAATGGATCACAATCAAAGGGAGACGACGAACACTACAATTTTATGAAATTAACATAATTGCTTTAGTTGGTCCGGGGTGCGATTCTAAGAAATTGGAACCTGATGTGTTCATTCGCCGAAGTCTCGATACGACGTCTAGAATAAATAGACCCGTCAATTTACATAGTCGTTAACGGGCATAGCTGGCAAGTCCTTATCGGCTTGGTGGCTCCTGAACCTCCTGACCTAGCCAACGTGTTCTATGTTATTCCTACACTACTCCTTCTCTATACCTCGGTAACTTCAAGGCCTTTCTCATATATACTACTCTGGATCCTTATCCGAGGGAAACGCTTATTAAAGATCGATTGGAGACGGTACTATAGTTCTTGGATGCTTTAACCAATTGAAAGTGAATGGATAACTGTAAACGTTAGACTAAATGCAAACCCTTGTAATTTACGAGCGCCCATATCGCTCCTAGAATTTGTATCTTCAACAATGCATCTGTAATGATGACTAATAGCTGCAATTTAACGACATTTAAAATTTAGATGCAATTGGAGTGTCGCAGAGCGTTCTTACTTTATTGGAATTGAGCAATTTGATTATTAAAAATATTCAATATTCAGTTTGCAATGTATTATTGAATTCTAGATAATGAACACCATCGAATGTGTGTACAATAAATAAAAGAATATGACAGCGTTTATTTTACAACTCTTTGTCCTTTAACGTTGAGTCTCATTCTCTGTATTATTTACCATCATATACCTTTGAGTTGCGATATTGCACGAAATTAAAGCCACGTGTCATTTTCAGGCATTTTCAGTATACGAAGTGGGAAATGTTTTCCTCAGCAATCAAACGAATCACGGTACTACTTGTCTTCTTTCCGTGGAGCCAAAAGAGCCTAAAGCGGATCAACGGAACAACCCCTCGTAAAGGCTGGCTGGTAACGACTATGCAAATTTCATTTGGCCCAGCCCAATTCTTCACACACGAAAGATTAAGACATTAGACCAGCCAGAGGAGGAGGCGTAGGAGGAGAGTATGCTCTAAACTAGGGAGTGAATATATAGAGAAGGTGGAGACGAACGAGGAAGCAGAAAAGGAGCTTTCGCCATGAGGTTCAGAACACCGACATACTTCCGCCGTCTGGATTATCTTCGTGCCTTCAACTATGCATCGCTTTCGTATGTAAACCGAAACCGATGGAGCTCTTAAATTTTGCTCGGAATTTCGCTCGTTACCGTACATAACTCAATATTCTAATAACCGCAACAGTCGCTAATACTCGCCGTTTCTATTCAATTCTATTATACATCGCGTGGTACGTTATGCGTAAGTAAACAACTTTGATTATATAAAATAAGTTTTTTCATTACATTAATGTAATAATATGTTAACAGGTTAACATTTATGAGTAATTTTAGTGAAATCACATTTTACATTTCATACGGTAAAAAATGCGGTAAAGTATGAGTCATTTTTACTGATAATTAAGAAGTTTCTAGAAACGGAATATTTGATTAACTTTTTTATTATTAAATAATCAGAACGTGCTTAAAATGTGAATTAAGTATTACAATTTCATACAGAAAAAGCATTTCGGATTTCCGAATTTCAAAATTGAGTAACTCTTATTTGCCAATTTTCAACTGTTTCGGTATTTTGTAATACACATTTCTTCTTTACTACCTTGTTTTACTCACAGTAAATCATTCAAAATCTGCGACCAAATACAACATATTAATTCTTATTTCCACATTGGTATTTTTATAACAAATGTATCATATTATTTTCATACGTCAGGTTATTTTTTCACTGTAGAGACGAAATTTGATTGCAGTAGTTACAGGAAATATTTATAAGTATTTACATTTCTCAATGAGGTATTTCTTGATTAAGAAACATTTATACTTCTACAAATTTTACATTAACTATTTATAGCTAGATAAGAGTATTATTAAATGACGGAGAACTTAACAAGTTAGCCTCAATCGGTCGATACTTACATGACAAAATAAATACAGTAATATACAAACAATTTTTGTGATTACTATATTTACACGTGTATTTCCACAAAGTTGCCAGTATCTCAATTCACAAGTATTCTCCGGCACCAACCGAATTTTATTTAAGGAAAAAGTAATTAGTTAGTTTTTCCAATAGAATAACCAGGGTATGTAGAAGATAGCATAGAATTCGGAGTTTTATATTTCACTGGAAACGTGTATTCTGTATAAGAGCTTTCGGCCAAAGAATTTCACGGTTCTTGTTCTGTTACGAATGAATCTCGGCGGCCCGCTGTGCGGCCTTGCGGAGGATTTCGCGTCCGTTAGAACAACGACAGAAAATGCATCACAGGTTATGCTTTCCATCTCGAGGTCCAACCTCCTGCCGTTGCCACGATGGGAATTCCCATTCTTCGTGTTCGGCGGTCCGGAATTTTCCGGCAGCCAGCTTCGACGTCGCTCGGAACTTCTTCCTTGTACTATCCCCCGCCGAGTGCAAGAGTGTAATTTTAGTTTGATACCAATGCAATAGCCATATGGGTCGCGCGCTCCCTTTCCACTGTCATAAAGGACCAGAAGAAGTAAAGAAGGAGAAAGTGCATCGTTACAGGGGAATAAGGTGGTGCAACACGGTGGTGTCCTTTACTTCCTTTAGCAATAGCTCTTCTTGCCGCCGATCGAAACAAAGCCATAGGTATTACCTTATTTCCCCAGTGCCTTGCTCCCTTCTATTGTACAAATCCTTCTTAGAAGGGTGTTCAGACTCACACACTCGCTACCTACAATCTGCCAAGATATTTCTAGCCATTCCCTTTTCATCCTCTGTGCTCTGTGTTTATGCCAAAACAATGTGCGTACTCGTTATTTTAATGGATCCTTTGCCTAGGGGGAGACCATCTTTGTCAGGAAATTCCTCCTGTTCGACATTGTTTGCCATTCGTTTAAGGTAAACGTTTAAGTTTGATACCAGGAACTTAAAGGGAAAACACTGATGTTAAATCACTGCAAAAGATGCCAGTGAGTGGTATTATTTCTGGAACAACGGATTATTACTATCAAATGCATTTTGAATTCAGATTAGAAGAAACAATTGCTCTATTGAAAGAATTGAATGCCAAATTGTTTAGAATGCTAGTAATTTTCAATGGGCCAGAGGGCGATGCGTTCACTGGATCGATCCGTAGAAACAGGAGAGACAGAGAAGAGTCGATGTAGAGAGGCCTCTGGCAAAAAAGTGGGATAACATACGCCTGTGCATGCAGACGAAGAGACGAATGAACGGACGAACGGACAAGCGGACGAACGAAATGAACGGACAGACAGCCCTCGTGAACCTCGTGTCGAGAGAGGAGAGAGAGATTGCGGAAAGGCTAGTAGAGCGGGGTTGGATGCCATTGTAATGGCGTGTGCCATGGTCCCCATGTGCCAACCACCCCAACAGCTGAGCCCTTTGCTACACTGCTGTTAAATACGCTGAAACGAGCAAACCGCTCGCGAGAGTTAAACTCGTAGTTATCGTTCGCATCGATATACATATACCTATGTGCGAATCGATGGACGCGTCCTCTTTAAATCCACTCTACTGCACAAACGCTTGCAATTGAAAGGAAATGATTTCATTTGGTTCTATTCTGCGGCCAGCGCCGATATCTAGATTTATATTTTAATACGTTTAATTGAACGACAAAATGATATACGTTTGTCGCTTAAATTATGCCGACGAGCCGCGGCACGATTCCACCGTTCGTTGCATTTCGATACCGTTTGATTGTGAATTGTAGCATTGAATTGTATTGTATTTCGAATGCCGCCACCTCCTACGACCGCTTCATGCAGATTTTATCGAGCACACGTGTGTGTAATTGTGTATGTGTCTCGTTGTGCGAATGTGTAGCATCGTCGTTAAGTCTGTTAATTATCTTCTTTCCTCAATTCGGAAAGTTACAGCTTTATGTGCTCATTAATAAGTTATGACGTCGCTGGCAACGAGATACGAGAAATGAGATAAGAGAGTGGGAAAGGAATGAGGGTCGCAGGAAGTGTCCTCGAATACCAGCTACGGAAAGTTACTAAAGTATCGTAACTACCCGGTAATTAAGTAAGGATGCCGAAGTGGCAGCCAATGGAGCAGGCAGTGAAATAAAGGGAATGCAAAGCAAGTTTCCGTGAACAGAACCAAGGTGGTAGTTTCCTATTTACGTTGAATTGTAACTCAATCTGTAGGGCAAAACAAATTGATCGAGTGCTGGGGCAGCTGGAAGGAGGATCGGCATAGCGATCGTCGAAGAAGAAGAGAAAGATGACCGAGAGGGAGTAGACTACCATGATTCAGACAGCCGATACTCGCCAAGAGACTTGAAGAGGTGGATATATTAGCATTCTCAATAACCTTCTGTTACCGTGCCCGAGGAATGAAAGAGAAAAGAAAAGAGTGATCGCTAAGAAAATAATACCGCGAAGAAGGATGGGGGCGCAATAGCGAAGGCAAGGATCGAAGAAGGAGACGAAAAGTTTCGTTCGAAATCGTGACAAGGGATGGGCAGTGAGAGGGGTGGAAACTGCGCAGCTCGAGGAATCAAAATATAATTACACGAAGACAGGTCGTAACACGGAGACAGAATCGCGGAGAAATAGACGGGTCTCATTAAAATTGGAGAGCTGTTTCGAAACTACAAGACTACCGTGTCGGTTGCAGCCTCGTCGCCGTTGAGCACTACCTTTCCCTAACTCGAGCTCTTGTCACACTCTCCTCCACGTTGTGTATCCTTTGCCTAAGCCTTCGGTCGCCTCCTCCTCTGCTCTCATATTATATGTACGTTTCGAACGAAAAACTTCACAGGAGTTACAAGCAACGTACTAAAAAAGCGTGCTGGATGTAAAATAAAGGGAACGCTGCGTTGAATGAAACTTCGCGGCTTTCAGATGTGCCTTTTAATGAACCCGTCGACATCGTCGGACCGGCGACGTTATCAAATGATAACAACTTCTCTGTAAGTAGTTAGAGCCAATCGTCTTTTTCCTGTTCTGTCTCGACGGATGCCGCGATACCGTCATTTCGACACAGACGAAACGTACACTGATGCCCGTGCCCATTATTTGACTTGGCGAATGTCAATGTAAACGAATGCATTTCGTTGGTTGTTGGCAAAGTGGCCCCCAATTGTTTCAGTGGACGCGCAGGTCGAAACCATACACCCTTGTTTACTGGAAAACTTCAAATTACAGGTACCGTCGCGGTACGATTGCTGAAAATCGTTTAATAATAGCTTTGTAGCTCTTTTATGTGTGGGCGAAACCTTTTTTTTCATCAGCATGCACGATGATGAAAACATTTTTAAAAGCTCAACAGAGTACAAATGTTTTTACGTTTACGTAAATATTAATCGTAAAGCATGTAATCTGATTCAAATACAGGTAATTACAATAAAAGACGATGAGATAACGAATAACATGTAAAAATTAAAACACCTCCAAGACTGTTTAATATGATATATTTTAAAGTTCATACGAGTATCAATGACGGGCATCCATGTAAAATCTTATGATATACGCATGCATACATTTTTAATACAGATATCGAGGCAACAAAATATTGTCGATTCACGGTGCACGTATGTGAAGCGTAGCGAAGTTGGAAGCGAGAATAATTCGGAAGATTAACGAGCTATTTTCCAGCAAAAACTCGAACGGCCATTCGTCAACCATAAATTTTGCATGCCTACAAAAATAAAAATGTGCTACCCCCAACGGTCGCGTACCGGACTTCTGTGCAGCTTATCGGCCGGATATTTATTGTAAAATACCTGCATTCCTGGCTACGGTCAGGCGAGCGGATTACAGCCATTTTTCCTGCAAATTAAATAAACGGGACCCGCTGAAGGACACCGTCGGCGATACGATACCTGACTTGAAAGAATTATTTATCAAAATCTACCATTCTTACACGAAAAAATCAAACGTTGATCCATTGCCTGAATATTTTACAATCGCCTTCAGCATGACTATTATCGATCAAAAGTTGAATTAAACCACATATCCGTTGAAAGGCTAGCTTTAATATAACGAAACGATATTATCGAAGCCAAAATTCCGAATAAAATCGTTCAATCCCCAGACTTTCCGATTGATGCAGAATTCATGAAGACAATCTCCGCGAACATTGTCTCATTTTTCCAAATGCCTTTATAAAATCCCGAGCGAAGCGAAGCAATAGCATCACCAGAAGCTCTTCTCTCCTCAGCTTTTGTCCCTTCCGTATCTCTCTTTCGTTTATACGAAGGTATCGCATAACCAACCCCATCGTAATTCGAGCAGCTGAGATCGAGTAGTGGTATTAGGTAAGTACTTCTCGCTATAAGAAGAGATTGCGACTGGTGACCGGTGACGTCAGTGTTAAAGTCCCCGTTTCCGGACAAGTTTCCGCTGCGGAAACAGCACGAAACGGTCGTGAACGTTGTCCCATTGTATCAGGTTTGCTGGTGTCTGGTGCACCGCGATGTTCGAGGGAGGAAGAGATTGCCTATCCTTCTTCGGTGAGAAGGAGAGGTTACCGAGGCTGGATAGGGAGGCTTACGGCCGGCCAACAAAGGCCGTCGATCGTCGACGTCGGCTCATCCTCTCGGCGATCGACGTGAATGCCCGCGAAATTTATTGTTTCACCGGCTTAGCCCGCTCTTCTATGCCCCTTGCCTCGCCTCTTTCTCTTTCCACCTTTTCCTCCCTCTTTTAACTCCCCCGCGTGCGCTCTTTCTCGCTCTCAACGTCTCTGTTTCTGGCCGTAGTTGCCGCCATACATCACGTCGTGAGACAAAAGAATAAATCCTGATTAATCTCTCAGTCGCGTTTCGAAAGCTACCACGCCGACGATACGACATATAATGCGTCGTCTGGCCCTACAATGCGAAGGGTGCTCGTTGCGATACACATCGTGCGCCTACACTCTTCGTCACAACCATTCTCGTTCTATCACTGATGGACGCAGGTTTGCACTTGTTATCAAACGAAAGTGCTCCGTTCACGCTTATCTTAGTTAAACGTATATGAAATAAATCGTGAATTCACGTAAGCTATCGAAGTTATTACTTGCGTGCATTTACAACTTTTCGTTAATTTATCTAACGTCCTATTGTGACGCGTTACGCTTCAATGCACGGTTCTGTTGCTTTATTCAACATATAAATAGATGCAAATGAAAAATAAAGCAGATAGTAAAAAAATATTTCCTGGATTCCTCAAAAATCGATGTATAATAAATAAATTTATTTTAACATATGATATTTATATGTATTTATAGTACAATGCTTTTAGATTCTCTTTTACCATTATTCAGAAATATTTCCAAATAAAGAACATATTAAGGTGCATTAAATTCATTTTTAAAGAGACGTTTGCTTATCACAGTCTATAATTCAAGATACTTTAAACTACATAAATTTGCTGTTACTTACCTTTATGCATGCCAGTGTATTTGTCCTTGAGTACCGTGAACTCGTAAATTTTCCCAAATTCTTCAAACATCGGTCGTAACGCATCCTCTTCTAAATGACGCGGTATTTGTCCTACAAAAAGTTTAATGGCGCCGTCTCCATTGCTAGAGGATGGCGAAGACGAGACCGGTATCAACATTTCTACTATTTTTCACAACACTCTCGCCGGCTGCGTATCAAAACTGCTATCCTGATGTCGACGACCTTGGACTAGCTATCCTCGCGTACTGCGTCGATCGATTGTGTAGCACGTGTTTTCGGGTTAAGGGGCTTCGCGATTACTTATCGCATCGTGCATAAACCACGACCGCAAGCAAAGTCAGTGGGCAGTTGACACGTGAGAAGGGGACGGGCTGCGTCACGAAGGTGCTCGTTAACTGTCGTCACCGAGGGTAACCAACCAGTTGAAGGGCACGAGGAGTTGAGATGACGAGAGCGTGAAACGGAGGCGTTATTTGCCGAAAGCAGAATCCCGACGAATATCGTGGTAGAGGGGTGCCAATGGAACAAGTAAGAGGAGAAGCAGGAGGCGGCAGTAGTGGCGGAGAAGCAGGAGGTCCGGTTTTAATCAGGAGCTCGATAAAAAATACACGATAGCGTAATCTTCGTTGGAACGGAAAACAGAGTGACGTGGGAAGGGTAGAAGGACCGAAGAGAAAGAAGGAGCAAGATAGGAAGATCGTGGAGAGGATGGGAAGCGGCTAATGCGGCTCGTGCACGGGAAAGCGAATACTTAACGAGAAAGGGGGTGAAATAAAGGAAGCCAGTGGAAGAGGGGAGTCAACGTTGCCGCTTGCACGCAACGATTAATGGTTTTCGAAACACATTAAGAGCAGCCTTTGAAAAAATATCTCCTGCCCGGGTGAATTAAGTGCGTGGTGTCGCGCGTGATCACGCGTCTGGTGATCCACGTGGATTTAATGTCCTTTCGACTGATCAGGAGATACACGTCGTCCGTGCACCTGTATTCGTGGTGATTATTATCAATTACACGTTTACAGTGCTGCCCATTACAATCGATAAACGCGCTGAGCAATGTCCGTAGCCGCGTGCACGAACACCAGTTGCTCTGATAGTTCGCAGGTAATCTGAATAGAGAATGGCGGATATGATCGAGAAATTCGACAGATTTAGCAATAATAAACGTTTCACGGCAATATTTTAAACGCAGAAATGTAATTTACACGCCAGTTAATTAATTCACATTTATATATGTAAGAATGTAGTGTACAACAAAAATAATTGATAAGAGTACAAATAAACTAACAATGCCGATCACGATACTGCACTTTCACTAGACAAATTTCACTTTGTAGTTGAAGTAAACACAACTAACAATTAATTGGTTATTTACACGTTGTATTGCATTGGCTTGTGTACAATGCTCCACAATACAGATCCTTGTCACTTGTTCTGCTGATATATTACACTTTATACTTAGATCTAGATTTTAACAATATAATTCCTAGAGTAGTTGACACGTCTCTTGTACAACAGAGTACTATTGGATAACAACAAAGTGATCCTTTGATACGCTACTTCTAAGTAAATTCTCAGAACTCTTCGTGAATCTGATTATTTCGTACACAAATAGAAATATCTTAAACTAAACGATCACAAGCACAGCACGTTCACGATCACGAGAGAACAGAACTACGACACAGCGCACGAGACACTAAACAACACTGGTGGTTGAACGACCCTCAGCTTGATCCACACCACGCGCCCTAACGCCATCGTCCACCGGGAAATTACACGCATCCTTCCCCTTCTATAAGCCCCCCTACGACGTCACCCCATCTCAATATACGAAGGGTGCACTTCCCCTATTGAGTCTTTGCCGGGCACGGGGGCGTCTTTGCGCCCTCTTATTAGCCTGTCCAACTTCGCAGCAGCTTCTGCACCAACCGTTTCCATGGATCGTCCTTAACCTCTGCTGTCCTATTCACCCGAATTCGCGTGGAAATTGGATTCCACGAAACAACGTTACAGTCTGCGCTGTCGTGCTTCAGATAGCTGTCTTAAATCCATTTTTACTTCAGAAGTGTAAATAGCCTTGAAGTTTTTAAATTAAACGCGTTTTCTTAAGTATTTTGTGTTCTTGAACGATTTACTCTTTTTCTTGTTTCTTTATCTTTTGCTTATTCAAGAAAACGCTTTTATGCTTGCTGGCTGACATAAAGATTCAATATTAAGAATTTTATTTGTGTGATAGCCTAGGAACTGTATCGAATACCTTGGAAAACTGTTAATAAATTACGGTTACATATACATGACTAAAGATATACAGGATTTACTTTATTTGTATTTGACATAATTTAGTAATAGTAAAAATGATAATTTATCTTAAATATTTTTGTATATTTAATATAATTTTGTTTTAACTGAATGTTCTTTGTAGGTACGTTAGACGTATTTAAATTTTGCGACTATAGTTTTACATTTTTACTGAATTGAAGTTTCTTCATTATTGGAGTCTTTTTAATATAGATTATCCTTGATATCAAATAATTGCAAGAAACATAACAATGTTCAGTTTTATAAACAAACGTACAAAGAATCAGAGAGAAATCAGTGACGCAATAACTAATGCGTTTCATTGCAAGTACCAGTTTTGTAAGTACTGACAGGAAGGGTATCTGATGTAGTGGATAGCCACTCTACGGGGTTAGCGAGCTGAGTCATCGACTCATGCGATACTCGATAGCATCACACTCTGCCGGTCTCGTAGCGCACACATGCACACAAATAAACAGCTGTGTATACGAGTACACGTCATTTGTATGAAACTCCTAACTTTTCAATTTCAAAATTTTTCGCACGATGACTACATATTCACGACCTTGTGATTCTCACAACCGGAGAGTTTCTTGCTACGTTTTAGTATGAAATCATATTTATTAATACGTTATAGAATATTTTTAAATGTATTCCATAAGTAAATCATTACTTTTTGGCGTTATAGATTTCGCAAACTATATAATATCTTAAAAATATGCACATTTTAATGTATACATGATACATGTTTATAATGTGATACATACTTATCAAATTTTTTCGTTCTTGTCTCAACTGTAGTTACCTATTTAGTTTTTTAGACGATATAACATTCTATAAGATTTTACAGGTGTTATATTTCATAGATTTACCGTAAGATCGATAATATTTTTACTGGCGATAAAATACTTTTATTTTTCATAACAAAGGCCTATGGAGGGAGGTACGAGCATCAACAGGAGGTATACGTATCAATAAATTTAGTTTCAACATATGTACAGGGCTTTGCGCTTATCGACCCACCCTCTATGGAAAGACGCGGTACGCGATGTTAATGTAGGTTAAGGATGGAAAGAAACACACCCTAGTGTGCTCTGGAAAAGCACAGCGGACACAAGAGTGCTGCATAAGTATTACGTTCCTACAAAACTGACAAACTGCTCTTTGTTTCGTAACTGAAGAGACGGTGGTTTTTCGTTTCACAAAACGCAAAGCGTGGTCTTGTTTATACGTTTACAACAAACCGCGACACTGAACTTTTACTGGCTAATATGTTTTTATCCCTTAATGAAAAGAATAGCAATTTAATAACGCAGTTACAAAAGAATATGTATTCTATCACAGAGAAATTACTCGTTACAGTTCAGATACTCTTCAAGGTGACAGTGTTCGTATTCTTTCAGATTAAACGCGTAGAGTGCCTCTTTAATTCATATTTCGCTCCCGAGGAAAAGGAAAAGAAGGAAGTGAGAATGGTGTACCGTAAAGGTCGGCGTGTGGGAGATGAACTCGACGACGTCGACGTGATTTATGGCTAGAGGAAATTGCCCGAAAGTATACGAATTTTTCGTCGAAGGACGAAACTACAAAACGTGAGCCATGAAAAGCAGAGTATCGACCAAGGATAACATTAGAAGGATGGCAAGAAATACAAACGAGTTCCCAGATACGAAATCGAACGAGTTTCTATTCTTACATACACACATGCCCACAAAATACGGTTCCTCGTGTTTTATAGAAACGTCCGTAGAAAAATCGAGACTAAGAAAATAGTTTCTGAATGTAGGGTTTCGAGATGGACGGGCTGCAATTGAGTAGTTTTTCAGAAGAAACTACACCCCCGACAAAATTAATCACGCCTTTCTCTCCCCACTGTATATCGAGCGCCCTCGTGTAGTTAGATCCTCGGCAAGAAATATTTCAACGGATTCTAAAGAATGTGAACTGTACATGCAATACCCCAGTGTCAACAATTTTTTTCTTTTCTTAGGTAAGTGCTTAAAAAGACCATAAAATATGGGGATAAGACCATGCAAAATTTATGTTAGAGTAGCATATGAGTCAACCCTTCTCTCGTTGTCACTATCATACGGCGTATATCGTCGGAGGTCGATCTTTAGGAACCATCTTGTATCCCTCGAACCTCATCCCTTTCCATTTACCCAGGAAACACACCCAAAAACTATAACCATCGGTATCCGACGCGCATGCCCTAGAAACTCTAGTAGCAATAATTCACACACGTGGGATGCTTTTACCTCAGTACGGTCAGGCTGTACATGTATGGTGGCATGTATCGCAAGTATTGGCCAGTTTCTTCCTGCAAGTAAACGGCCATGTGTGCGCTTCGTAACAGACTCATGTCTACGTATACAAGAATGTATGCGCAAGTATGATATAACTCATGGTAAAGTTCCGAGCCACTTGTGCCGCGTAAATTATTAAGCATGTGTTGCCTCTGCCTCTCTCCTCTGACTATGAAGAAAGGAATAAAGGGAGGTGCTGGATACGCCGAGAGGACGAAAGGTCAGAGAATCACACGGAGAGGCCAAGAAAGAGGGAGAAGGTAACTGGCGGTTTCTGTTCCAACCTCTCTGTCGTTCTCTCAATAGGATGAAGCACCATTGTAATGCCGCGTAATGCAATGCAATGCGATCTAAGTGAACTTTGGCTGGGTCGAGCGCATGCATATTAGCCTCATCGCCAAGTAGCACTGCCACAACCGCCTCTTGCGTGTTCTCCCACCCACCCTTTCTTCACCCTTCTGTTCTGACCCTTTACTCTCCTTCGCACGTACTCCCACCTACGCTGACGAAGCTATATTCTCTCTTGGTCCTTCGTATACCGGCTACCATCCCGACTCCCATCTAAGGCCGACTTTAATGCACGAGGGTGCCATGGGATTTGCCGGATTAGCACCGAGAATTAGCAAGCAGATGCGGCAAGATGCTACCCGCCTCCGACATCCCGAAAATTATTTGTCGCTTCGTCGCGTTGCTTCCTCTCACGCATATGTTCACTGTTATTAGAAACAGTTTAAACCTTCACTGCGCCGTTATATTCGTATATTAATGTAATACAAGATAGGATAACTTGTAATATCAAAAAACTGTAAATTTGAGATTTCATGCAGATAACAAAATCGTGAATGTATATTATTACTTCTGTAATTATCATTACATTTTCTCTTAAAGGATAAGATATGTAATTTACTTTAAATAAGATAAACATTCTTCTAGTAAGGCATAATATAATAAATCGATACGTATGTATTATATATTTTTTAGTAACACGAGAAACATAAACAGATTTTACAATTATAGTTCGTAACGTCACAATTTAATATAATGTTCTATTATAGTAAACAAAGGTTGTACAACGATAATCTTGACAGCATAATGGTACCTACAAACTGACTACCGATACAAAAATTATAAGCTTTGTATACATCGAAAAGTGGGAAACATGACAAAAATAAAAAAAGGTTGAGAAAAACGAGAATTGGGAAATCGGGAAATAGAAGACAGGATTCGCTCTCTCAGTGTTGTCACGCGAGCCTGGATACTACATTCGAGACCGCGCAAATACACAGAAAAGATTTTAGAGTAAGGAGACAATGAAACGGAAAAGAAATAAAGCAAAAATTGGGAATCGAAGGTTACACAAAAATAGACATTAGTGAAAAGGTGTAGAGAGATGTAAAGAGATAAGGCTCGCTTGGGCCCAATCGTTATATGTACGTATGTGACAGATACCAAACCAGGGCGAAACCTTGGAAAGATGCGTGAAAAAAACTGCATCGATAGTATAACAAGGATTTCGTGACTCTCACATCTACTACAATTTTTTTTATTAATTTGTAAACATACTTCAATATTTGGGCTTCTGAAGTACGCACTAAAAATTCTTGTTCATGAGATAATAAAACACTATGTTAGGGTTGATAGCAGTAAAATATAAAGTTCAAATAGCATGGGATAATATTATTTTAAATTGAAAAGCACAATACGTTCTTTTGTTACTTACAGTTAGCGTGATTTACTTTTCCTTCGACACATTTGCTTTCTTATAACGCTATGAAGAATTAGCTTAATGATGTATCGATCAGATTGTGAAACTGCATCACGTAAAAGACGGCGATGCTCACGAAAGACTGAAATTAAATCCAATCAATTACTCGTCGCGCTCCTTTCGGCGTCGTTTCGATATACATACATACGCACACTATTCCTTAAAGGAAGATGGAAATCATCGTGTGCCGTAGAGCAATGAAGATTTTCAGCAACTTGACATCCGTCGAAACGAAGATATATATCGATGAAACACGCATCGCAAGAGATCGCACCCCGAACGGAAATGGGAAATACGCTGAGAAAAGTGAATTAGAACATTCGACGAGTCGTAAATCGGTGACTCCGTCCTCTTAACAAAATTACTGACGGTAAATCAATGTGCGGAGAAAAAACAGGGAAGAGACAGAAGAAACGCGTGTTCTTGCTTCTACTACGACGAAGGTGTTACTTGTCTTAACGAAAAGGCCAAAGCAAAACAATACCGTAAAAGCTCTTTACAGAATTGCGACAAGAATAGACGAATGCCTGTTCGATACTTTAATCCTATTAGTTCCAATCTATTTAGGACAGTATCCTACAAATTAGCTATTTAAAACTTCCTGTACAAGTACCTCGTAATAAAGAAACGATAAAAGCGTTTTCCCGTCCTAGGATTTTAGAATTAAAAGAGCTATCTTATACAGGGTAAATGGCAATATTTTAGGATCATAATCTATGTAGAAGTGAAAATAGGGAAAAAATGTTACATAAAGTTTGTTTGTAAATGCTTTATTACAAAATTATAGACAAATATTGAACGTAGCCTGAGTATGTGCATAGAATCATATTCATAATTTCATAATATATCCGGGACGTTGGATTAGTAGCAGAAGACCAGTTGCATGACCTCCGAGATCTCCAGTCTTTACGCCTCTGGATTTTTATTTATAGGGAATATTAAAACAAAAATGTTCAATAGAGAAGTAAGTACACGTGACGAATGAATCTAACTAATTAATAAATCTGTTGCTGAGATGCATGCAGCAAATGCGTGAAGAAATTTCCGATAGAGTAAATTCCATATCAAATTGACGTCAAGCTTGCACCGATGTAGGATGTGATCATTTTAAAATTATATCAGAATTGTTAACGATGTTCACATACTATGGAATATTTTGTACGTTTTTACCTATAAATTTTTATTAAAACATTTGTAAGCAAACTTCAAATAACATCTTTTTCTTATTTTTACATGTAAATTGTGCTCTTAAAATATTGCCATTAAAGTAGGGGACACCCTGTATATCAAATAATAAAATTGCGTAATGATCTAATATTAGTTCTAAATTATTTCATTTTTAAGACATTCATTACGTGAATTAAAAATGTACAGAATTTTATTGTTTGTTATCTATCCTATTTATTTATAGCATTTACTATACGATTTATTTACACATTCGAAGTATCAATTTTATTTTCTTATATTATTGCCCTCGAAAGTACAAATTGAAGTTCGGAAACTGAATTATTTTTCGCGTTTTATTACATACTGTTTTTCCAAAAGTGACTTCATTTTCATCTAATCGTGCGCATCGTAATTAAAAAACTCAGGTAGCTGCATTGTTATACACATATTTACAAAGTATCTCGAGTTTTGCACAGACTTTTGTTTGCACGCACTGGTCCCTGTAGCTGCGTTTATTCGACATAAAAGATGAATCAATATTACTGGCCGTCAGTTTCTCGATGTGAACCTCCCTATTGCGAGTTGCACTATAAATTTAGCATTGGCCGTTCCACTAACGCATGCACTTGAGCATTTGAAAATTGTTTAAACAAAACTACTGTGAATTTGTATAGCGTTCGCAAGCTTTGATAATCGTATACCTACAACGTGATGGTTACGTTAACAGCACTCCTGTTCGCCGCGTCCAAACAACAAATATTTATGCATTCTTGATGACGTAGTGATGACGCGCAAACTACTGTAGCAGTCAGTAACCAATCAATTAACTTTATTTCATTGAGGAAAAAACAAAATCATATATACGACATATTCATAATACAGCATGTTCGAATTCTCCAGAAACGCTTAGTTACTAGGACAACATAAAAGAGTTTTATCATTGTAACAGTTAACCATTATTAAAATTCATAAAAATGTATTTACTCATATTGAAATATCCATCGAGTTGATTTCTTGTTCTTCTTCATTTACACTTCCATGTGTTTGTATAGATATATGTATACCTGTGAGTTTAACTAAAACAATTTATAATTCAATCCTGGATTAAATGACAATTGCCTACTAATAACAATGCACATAGAATTACGGTAGATCGATAATTGCGAATGGAAATACATTTATAGTCACTAATTATCATATCAGTAATATATTAGTATCACGCTTCAATGATATAATATATGTATGTACGCGAAATCCTTGTGAAAATATGAAATCGTTAATTAAAAGTCCTCATATATAATTGATTTCTTAAACAGCAAACAGTTTGAATCACAAATTTATGCCACGCAATAATAACATGTTAAAGCGAACCTTAATATTCTGCTTTTCAAATTAATTGATTACGTTTCAGATGAAATCCAAATATAAAATGTTATGATATAAAAAATATTACGTTACTTCCAACTTTGATAATTGCGCGTTTCCTTACCTAAAGTTCCAAATAAGTATTGTATTATTCCTCAATGGTTATTCCTCAGTTATACATTAATGTGGGTATTCATAGTATAACAGAACAGAAGCCTCTAAATAATAGTATAATCTCATAATCTCTAATAAATGAACAATAACTTTCATGATAATCTCTGAACTTGGAAAAGACGTTAATAATTTAATCGATGCTATCAGTGATGGAGAAAATGTCATTGTAAATCCACATTTATTAGCTTCAACATTAATCACAGAATACTAGCATAAAATATACTATAAAATATGCTACAGCGGTACAACCTATAACTTTATTTCTAGAAATCTGTAGTTTTACTGAAACTATTAAATTATCATAAATCACTGTCGCAATTATAAAATATAGACTTATCAATACTATACAAAACTACTATTCTAGAATTATGTTCATTAGTAACTCGTTATCAACTAATCCTCTTATTGGAAGAAATATCGATATATACAGTGAGTCGCAAAAGTTTGCATACATCTGCAAATGTGAACTACTAAAAAAACACAAGAAATTCGATCTTCTCAGGCATTAAATTCGTTCTTTCACAATTGTCAACTTTATAATTTTGTGAGTTCTTTATTAAAACGTACGCTTACAATACTACGAGATCACTATCAATAGTTTCGTTCAAAAGTATCATCAATGGTATAATTAACAGCTGATTCTTATAAATTTTTAATGAAACAGTACCTTAATGTGACATGTTAACTTAATTACTGACGCGACGACTGTACATACTGTATACAATGAGAATAAAAAATAGTAATTTAAAATCTCTATTATACAGACTAAATGTGCTTCTAGTACGAAAATAAATTTCTTCACAGAATCAAGGAAATTCTATTTAAAAAGAATTTTGTGTATTAAACAACTTTTCTGAATTAGGAAGGAGTTATAAGTGTCATTAATCATCATCATTTTCTTTGTCAAAGTCGCTGAAGTCCATCACGCAGCCATGGGTCATAAAATGCAGGTTTAGTTTCTGCGTAACTACCAACTGGCTAAGTACATTTTTGTGTTCTAAAAACAGAACTGGTTTGTTTTTTGTAATTTCGTTTAATTTGACTTAAACGGTGTAATAGTTCAACTATGAACCGAGTAAATTAATGGAACAGGAAGGAGTATTGAATCTGAGAAATTAAGACTTCAGAATTTCATTATTAAAGTATCACACTATCAAACTAAAATAGCGTTAAAACAATTGCTTTGAACTATTTTTAAAATAAGTTATCTCTAACACAGAAAATTCTGTCCATATTAAGAAAATCGTTTTAATGGTACCACTACTGACACTTGTCAGATAATACAGATTTTCTACACCACTTGATACACATACACATATGTAGGTATACATGTATAGATAATACATGTGTACGTATTCTCACGAAGTATATACTGGCAAACTTGAAACGAGTTTCAGATTCTTTCGTACGTGGAACGAGGTGTCGGGGCGTTTTGAAATTCCGGTACTCGAAACTCTCACCGCATGCCTTCTAATTTCCGATCGCTTCTTACCTACTCTTACGCCAAACTCCGTATATTTCAAAAGAGCGCTTGTATATGTCTGCTTGCACAGTACGCAATCTAGGCAGGTACGAACATAGTGCAAGCAACTTTGGTAAACCTTGGATAAGACCTATACATACATCTAGAGCTATATTAAAGGCTTCCAACGAGAGATATCATCGTTTAAGAATAAACGGAATTGATCGTAACGAAGATTCTCTAATTATAAGGTTTTGATACCATAATGCGTAATATATGTAACATTTATATAAACCAGAGATTTAGGTATTACAACTGTAATTATGCAATTTTCATGCATATTATGTTGAAGTAATAAGCGCATTGCTACAGAACATTTTACATATAATACATAGAATGGAATATTTCGAACGTTTCATCATCATCATCACATACATCTCCTACATATTTTATTTTGTTATATTCGCATTAGTACACCCAGAATTTGAATGTAAAAGCGACTATGTTTTCGGGACGAGCAAACTTGCGTTCTACGTAAAATAATAAAACGAATGGAAAAACTGGTTGGACAAAAGTAAGAAGTTTAGTTGAGTCCTTCTGTGATTAGATTTTCTATATTTTCAGATGTAGGTACTATTCTTAACATTAACTAAATTTTTTGTATATTCATTAAAAAAGCGTGTCATTCTTATTTTACAATTTTTTAAAATGTTTCTTTATTGGTATGAGAATTTATAAAAATATAGTCGTTTAAAATGTTTAAAAGTGTCCCAAATGGATTAGGGTGCAGTCACGCACCATTCATTGACTACCATCGACAGCCACCAACCAAATTTCAAACATGGAAATGATAGATTCAATACCGCAATATATCTGTGCAATAAATAAATTATCATATAATTAATTCACAAATATTCTAATGTATTTTGTTTTCTTTTTTTTTATACCTTTCTTTTCGTTGACATGAATTTAAATATTTATATAATATATATATATATATATATATATATATATATATATATATATATATATATATATATATATATATAGATATGAAGTAGTTACGGTCACGGTGTGACCATCGTCTACTATCAGCCATTTCTAACTGGTTTATAAATCAGTGTTACCACATTTACCTTCATAGATACGTGATGACAAATGTGGTAACACATAATATCCACTAAATGTTATTGTTATTAGTATATCTGTTATTTATTTCTTATATTTACATGTAATAAGTACTTACGTGTTTATAACCAGTAGTTTTTCATTACTTTCAAAATAACCGTAAAATGTCAACTGGCATGTGTGGACATAATAAAAATAGAATGTTAATAATTGCAACCAAGCTAAACTCATGGTTCAAATGGCATTCACCATTCGGTGGACGTTGCGTGACAACGTGTATTAATTTTGGTAGTCAATCGGTAACACTCGATGATAGTCGATGGTAGTCAATGGTGCGTGATTGCACCCCAAAGATCCGGCAACTGTTACTCCATCTTTTCCACGAATTTTTTTAATAAAACATTTTGGTGCATCTTTTGACGTATACTTAGGGTATAATAGATTAAATAATTATTCTGCTGGAAAATAAACTTTCCCAAACACATTCGTGTCTATAAGTTGCGATAGTTCTATCATTTCTAATTTTCCAACACCTCTCGCAAGAACATAATCCCGGAAAACATAATTACGGAACCGATACGGTCTATTAAATGTCCAGAAGAATGAGATGGTCCGACCATACACCCCATCCGCTTCTGTGTTTATTTCCTTTTTGTTCAGTAATTGAAAGTTTTACTCATTAGACTCTATCACACTTTCTCAAAATGGTACTTGCAAATATGGTATACAATGTGTAGCATAGAAGTTATTGTTACTCATATGCACAAATTCCAATTTTAAAATTTCTTTTGTCTGCCATTGTATATCAATTCGACCTTTTGTCCCCATTTGGCATTGACTTTAAAGATCTATGATTTGGTATTATATATGATGACATATTCTTTATTATTATATTTATCTTTTTATGTCGAGAAATGTCAAATTTTGTTTGTATTTTAAACATAATTAGGGCTGTAACTACCTGACTACGTTCACCATCGTATTTGTTGGTAAGTGTTCGCCGAAGCTACCCATTCCATTCCATACAAACACATGTGTATGTATACTACTCCTCTAACCTGACCTCTAATATTCCAGTATCTAAGTCACAGGTCCGCTAAATAGCTTTACTGGTGAGTCCACTAGTAGGCCTTGGACGAAACGGATTACCTTTCCTTTTTTTCCCCTCTGCCTTTCTCACTTTCTCTCCTCTTCCATTTCTTTCACATCACTGTAGCTCCAAAAGAGCTGATCGATTTTCGTATGTGAACTGAATGAGATATAAATGAGTTATAAAAACAGGGAAGAAGAGAACTATGGAAAAAGATCATACATTAATCACAATAGTTTTCCTCAATTTTATGAAAAATAAACATTTATTTTTGTAAATAAGCTCCAAATCTATGATTAAATTTTTGCTATTTAACTTTTATTTTCTACATTCTTTGTTTAAAAAAAATTGTAATAGAAGCAATAAAATTATAGGTAGCGTTTTTAAATTTTAACATTATTCAATTTGGAATATGTTAAGATTTTCAATATGACATTTAGTTTAAATACAGTCTCATGTTATGACTATCAACAACAGGCCGCCGCTACCACAAATACGTACATATTTTCTTTCTATCTAGAACGACAAAAATTTCATGGGTCATCAATGTCTGTATCTATCCGACAATGAATAATTGAAGTCCACGTTATTTGATTTACGTAAAATATTTCTTCAACTTGTAATTAAACAAGACAATTAGATAAAACTTCTTTCATATAGATCTTCATTCTTTCGCTTACATTATAAATCATTGTATCACAGACGAGGTACAGAATAGACCTATCATCTTATATGATTTCGTGTCACATGACCTAAAATACCTATAATCTAAAAAATCAGAGTTTTCGGAAGAATATCTTCCGTTTTATTATCTGACAAGGAATATAAACACTTCTAAAGTACTTTAATATAAAAGTGGTAAATAAAATAAAAGTGGTAAATTGGGCTACGTAGCCCACAAAACCGTGTGGCAGAAAACTATATTGAATAAAGTCTGTATTTGTATGTTCAACAGTAGACTGATAAGACTGACTAGTCAATTCGACAATGGTTTCCTCTACTCTAATAAGAAAAAGAATGTTCGAATAGTTATAGTACATGAATACTTCACGGATAGCAGAGAAAAAAATGAAGTAATGGCAGTCAGCACTATTATTAAAAAATGGACTGCTTAAGACGTACCATTTTTCTTTGAGTGCGTCTCTCAACACGCTCACATATCATTGATGTTGTACAAGGTGTCTCATCTGAACCTTTACATATAATTCCGTGATTATAAGAAAAAACTTCCCGAGTTACATAATTTCACTTTCGAGATATTTGCGTTTTAAGTTCTGAATATCGATTCTTTTTATTGGCAGTGTTTTCGTGTTTTTGTTTGTCATGTGGAGCGTTGAGTGCAAAAACAACTTAACCCGATTTAGGTTCGGAAAAGAAAAAAGACGAATCAATTGTTTATTTATTGATTTTATGTCACATACGTAAAACGAATGAAGGTTTTTAATCTTATCAAGTATTTTTATCGCTTAATAATGAATTACGACTAAAATGCAGTCATCTGAAATAGTAATATTCGTTAAATCACAGAAGATACATAAACGGATATAAGTTGTCTTTGCGATTATCGAATATTTTTGTAAAGATGTAATATAAAATTTAAACGAGGTGTTGGGTCCCGGGTAAAGGAATCGAGTACAACTATTAGCTGCGAAGAAGTTTATTGGAGATTTTACAAAGGTTTCGTTGATGTTGGACAGTGTCGTTACGACGGCTTTTCACTTGGATGTAGTTGTTAACTAGCCTGGCTTTGTGGGCTGCTCAGGAAATATATATAAGGTTGGAGTATTTGTAAGGGAGCCGGAGAAGGGATAGCGTGGAAATAGATAAGAGTCTATGGGTCTAAGGATGATGCGTAGGATGACTAAGGGTCGTAGAATGATGCATAGGATGACTGACGGTATTTGTGAAGGGACATTGCGCTGGGTGATATCTGGTTATCAACAGTACATATTTTCTTAATAAGATAATCGGGTGAGTATCCAACAAAAGAAACATTATATACAGTTTTTTATGCACGACAAATAATATGAAAACGCTTTAATAGTAAATGCGATTGCTGTAACTCAGCGGAAAAAATGTGATGTAATGCGGGGGACACCAATGTTCACAAAACATTGATAATAATTAACGATGAAATCTTGAATGCACGTCCTAGAAGTTCGTATATCTAGACACAAGTAGTCTGAGAACACAATTACGACGAAATTTGCGTCTAATGTCTCATATATGTAAATACCTACGTCGGTATACATTGTATTACCCTCATTTTTAATAATTTTCTGTACCCGTATAATTAATGTGAATAACAATAAAGAGAATCGTGATAATTTATCGATACTTTAGGCGAAATAATGTAATCGTGACGTATATATAATAAATATAGTAAATACAGTAATGTAGTATGTAAGCGTCCACGTGTCTTACAGGCGACCAAGGGTCGCTGGCTATGCCATTGAAGAATTTACGATTGAGACTTACAAGGCTGCGTGCGGCCAGAGAAAGTGCCCCCAGTGCGTGAAATCTTCCAGACATCGTACCCGGATGTCTGGCGACGTCGAGCCGTATGGCTATCAGGCGCTTAAGGGTTGATTGTTTGGAAAGTCAGAAACCAGGCGATGACTGGTGACCACGTTGGGTCCTTCAGCCATCGACCGCTGGAAATAAGTCATGGAGTTTAGAGAGAGATAGTATGCGTGAGATAGCAAGCAGCCGACGCGACGTTGCGTTGCTACAAGAATAGGGTTTCTGTTATTGAGGATCTGGCCACGGAGTGGGGATGGCAAGGGTGCCTTCTGGTAAGACGACTGTGATGAACCCCACGGCACTTACCCTAGAACCCCGAAAGAGAACGAAGTAGATTCGTAAAAATTCAAACAAGTAAATATATAACAAATAGTATTTGTCGCGACGCGACTTTAAGCGTAGCAGACCAAAGGGGCTGCAAAGTCGTTTATATGTCTTAGCCTGCGACCAGAGAACAATACGCGGCCTGCTGACAACGTGCGTAGGCAAAAATACCGTTGCCAGAAAAACGGTATATTTTAGCAGGCCCAAGACAGAGACTCCACTCTCCACGGTTCTACTACTGTCATCCCTTCTCCTAAACATAATTTTTACCCAAATGGTTTCGACACCAACCCTCACAATGATCAGTTCGCCACCGCCAGTCACACAGAGCAGTTCACACACACGAGTCAAGCACATCACTGCGTTATACATAACACACATTTGTTCAAAGACACCGACACTCAAACTGAACAGTTGTGATATTAAATCAAGGCATCTTAAACGTTCGAGAGTGTCATTTTATTTCTAAACCCACCCGTTACCTCATTAAGTTGAAGTAAGGGCAACGTTGCCAAGATATCCATCACGGCCGATACAAAAAAAATGTCTGACGGACGATGCTAGACCGCATCGCTACGTGCGTATTCTATGAAGGTTTTAAACAATTCAATATATTTTTAAGAGGTCCTTTGGTCGCACGACACAGAAATGTCGATGGCAATCGCTCCGTATGGCAAAATTTAAGGTAGTTGAGGTATACCAAAGAAGGTGGTATTATATTATATAGAGAATCTTTATAAGAGAAAGAGCCTTTCCTTAAAATCGATCGAAGAAGGGACAAAAAATTAATAGAAATCTGTGTGAGAATTTAAAATTATTGTACGAATGTCTTTCAAATATATTGGAAGAAAAGAGAAAAGATTTATTAAATATGTTGTAATTTATTGATCCTGATGTAGGATCATATTATATTAACTAACCGACAGCAAAGGATATACAAAATACTGATCCTGATTTACATATACTGGAGTCTAATGAAGAGGATGCTATTTCTGAAGAATCAAAGACGAAAATTAAAATGGCAAGGAAACAAAAAATAAAAAGAGATAGTACTTTCCATATTTTCGATAGTCTAAGTTTCTTCTACTCTTCTTTCTTGAGTTGCATTGTTTTTTTGTACAATACAAATGATAGTTATATATATATATATATATATATATATATATATATATATTATGTATATTATATAAGTTAGAAGTAGTTTTCTACTATTTCTGGTGAAATAAAGTTATAGATTTCAATTGTGTCTCTTATCGTATTTTTTATATTTTTGTCTCATTCGATACATTTTGTGGACCTACGTCATTAAATACTGGACTTCAGTCAAATTGCATAATTTCTTTTAATATTTATATGAAGTTTTCATTTATTGTGCTCTTATAAATACGTGAATCCTAAATTACATAGATTAATTAAAGTATAAACTCGATTTTTTTAAAATTCAGACTTGGAGAGTTTATCTTTACAACCACAGAATTATCTAGCATACTATTCTTGTTGTTTCAACAAAAATTTCAAGCAAAAATTATGTGCTTTGTTTCGAGCGGGGCGGCTGGGGTAGGGGGGCACCTTATGCCGGTCACAAATTTTATTAAACTGAACGAACCTTGAAGATTTCAAAATAATCTTTGTTTCTTTAAATGGAAATGTAGTGGAATCCATTTATTATAATCACTTCGGGAATTGCATTTCTTTTTATAAGAATAACCGACTGATAACAGTACACAGCGGATGCGAAATTTTCATTATTGAAAACAATCAATTATAAACAACTATGACATTTGTACACAGTTTAATGGGTATACCATCTTTGTTACTTAGATTTGCTGGTTGCATACCTCAAGTCGAGTTTAACGTGTAAATTGTCACAAGCTTTCTTCTGGCCTCTCCTCCATTGTGTTTACATATTTTCTAATAATTCTTGTCATGCACTCATGTAAATGATACAAGATACGTGTCGATTAAAAGTAAGTTTAGAAGAAAAAATCGGGTTAATACGAATTTGGTAAGAATTCTTATCACTTGTCCCCAAGTGTATTTATCACACGTGATACCAATAACTAAAGTTTGATTATAATAGGCAGATTGTTTTTAACTAATTTTATATAAAGTGGTTTGGAACCGTCTCATTATGATAAAAGTAACCCATTGATAACATTATTCGTGATTTTAATAACCGGATTCCACTGTATGTTTTTGTTTAGGTTGAGCACATTGCGTGATGAATTTGTTGATCTAAATGTATCAGTCTTTCAACGTCATTCAAGATCATTTATTGCTGTTCAAAACATAATTAAGATGTAATAAAGAAAGGATTGTAATAAATTAAAAATAAATATGTTTGACATAAATATTTTATTAATTTTATCAGCTAATATATAGTCAGACAATGGCGGTCACTTAATTACCATTAGTTGCAACGTAATTCTTTACTGAAGTATATTTAATTACTTCATACAGAAATAATTAAGTAAAGAAAAAATTTTGAAAGGACCAAAAAACTAGATAAAAATGTAACTTCTGACCCAAACGGTGACTCTTGATCTTTGTGATAATGGTAAAGATAGCAATACAGGCGATGGCAGAAACAAAATATATCTGCAATAAATTTGGCTAAAGTAATAAAATGGAGGATAAATGCACTTCCTGTTGGCTATGGACTCATTCAAATGCAGTGAACGGGATTCAACCGACGAGTATGTAGGAAACAATGAGGTAAACTCGAGACTTTAAATATAAGATGTCATAACTCCAATATTAGTGAAATAAAAACGAAATTGAAATTGAACAAACATTTAAAAAGAAAGAAGATGCCAAAAATGGCCGGCTACAAGTATACGTTTCCTATATGATATTGCCCTATAGGCCTGAATAAGACTGACAATGGGTACCCGATACTGTCCTCTCGAATTTTTTAAACCATGTTTTCTAAAATATCCCTTTACTCTAATTGTTTAGTGATTGCGATACTATTATTTTTTTTGTAATAGCGCTGCATTTTATTAAACCTAGATAATAATATTAAGCAAAAATATTGTAATACATTATAAATACAAAGAAAAACACCACTAACAATAAGTAACACCTAAAATATTGTTTTGTTATCTTTTGGGAATTTTTGCACAGAACAGATAGTATAATTTATACAAAAAAATGCGATTAATGGGATTTACCAACTCTTACGCAGATCTGGACCCGGATACACAAAAACACGATCTAGATCAAAGAACGCGTTCGGGTGCGTAGAAATTTACTTGACTCAGAAATTCAGAATTTGAATAATGTAATTCCGTTAATAGAAATAGAGAGGAGTTATGTTAACTCAGAAGATTATGGTACTTAATCTATTTTTTATGGCCACATTTAAAATCAATTTTCTCGAAAACCCAGCCTCATATGAAAAAACGTTGGTCTTTGTTTCCGACTTATTTTTCCATACGGAATCGCCTTCTTTTGTGTTATTTTTGGATTATACCATCAATTACCGAACATCCTGTACATATATTTGATCCCCTACCTTGGTTTTATTATAATTATTCTTACGGTCATCGCATGTCCACCACAGATTTAAAAAAAAAGGTACGTATTCAAGAATTGCATCTTAAAAGAGCACTCTTGACGATCGTGTGCTTATCTCAAAAGATAGCCACCTTCAAACTCGATTCAGCCAGCGTTACTCCATTCCACCTAACCAACCCACCCGTCTGTCTGTCTACTTACCCACCTACCTACATATCTATGCAACTTACTTTCTCTCCACTTTCCATATTTCCAAAACTCTGAATCATTTATCCGTGCTCAGCCGTGCATGCCTGGCTGCCCTCCGTTACGCTTTCGTCTAGTACTGGCCCTCGGGGACGCCGAAGAGATGCAACAACCAGGTTCGTGCGCACCGTGCACATTCGTCTTCCTACAGAGAACGCTGGCCCGAGACTTTGAACAACGACCGTACAGAAAGGTCGAGCTGCGTTTAGAATTACTATTAAGCGCTGTTAGTGAAGCATCCTGTTGTTTCGTCACGGATGGTTATATCGGTTCCTGCTCGTTAATTTTACTCGAGGATAATGCTTAAACCATCTTCAAGCAAATGAGTAAGCACGATAGCATACTTTAAGTTTTACATCGAGTTTGCATGACAATGATAAAAGCTGTAGATTTCACAGGCACTGTAAAGTATAATGGTGATATTTTGCATAACAATTGTTCCTTTTACGAAAAAGTGTATTTATGAAAGTAACGTGATAGAAATTTACATAACAGACTGAATTGAAGAAGCTTCCGACCGTTTCATACCGTTTATTAATTCCCATCCGTTTTAATAAAAATATACATAAAGTTATTCAAATAATGGGTAAAAAATTTGAAGAGGATCAATATTGTAAAAATACTTTGAGGTATTTCGTTACCAACCTAAATTAAGAAAGCACGTAGAAAAAGTCTGAAATGAAAATTGGTGTTACGGAAGGAAAATAAAGAGCGCGCCGCAAATAAAAAGGCAAAGAAAAGAGAAAAGAAGAAAAATGTGGACGATGCTTTCGTCATGAAATAAGTCTCGCCGGTAGGGAGACGATACCTGGCGTCGTTCTGACATTCTCGTACGAAGGGTTGCACCCCTGTGTTACCGTCTACAATACAGAAGAGGGCCCTATTGTGACCTAGAAGTCAGTATCTCGGAGACCTCCCTCAGCCAGCATCCGTCAGAGCGTATTACGACCCCCCTTTGCACTACTTGGTTCCTGCATCCCTGTCTCCACCACGCCTCGCTCAGAACCACCCCCATTCGTCCCCACCTCCGCAAGACAGCCATTGTGTTCCCTATTAATTACATTGCTTTACCACCCCAACTTCATGCCAGGACTTGCATCAGAGTGGGTTAGGCTACGGTCTAAATACTGTGGACCGTGAGGTACAGTCTCGTCAGGATGTACGAAAACGTTTATAGATTGTCAGTGTAGGAAATTGGCTAATTCGTCAGAACGTGTTTTCCTCATTAAATCGGTTTGCCGAGGATTAATTGCCGTTTACTTGATTTTACCAAGCTTGTAAAACGCGGTTCCTAATAGTTTCTAAATAGTTTCCTCCACTGGAATTCCTTTCCTTGATGTATTTTTCGCGACAAGAAACAAACTAGTATATCTAACACGCTAACCTTCTATATCAACTGTACACACAGTCGCGATACGAATGAAATTTTCTACGTTCGCGATAGAGGAACTTTACCAAGTGAAACTAGTCGTGGAACGCGTTAGCCCCTTTCATCCAACAACAATAACGAAAAGCTCGTTGTTACAGACGACTATGGAAGAAGGGTAGTACAGGAAGGGTGGCACGGGAACGTTCTCTAGGCGGGACGTTGATGCTGATTTTAGCGTGTTTATCCAGCTCTCTAATTTATTCAATGTGTGCATTCACTTCGCATTGCTGCTCTGTACGCTCTCGTGAACGCAGTTAGGATTTAATAGCGCTCGTTTTACTGACAAACTCGCCCGTAAGCAAGGATAGCGCGAAACTGCGTTCGTGACTGACGAAAACTGGATTAGCGCCAGAAGACGTAAAATCTAGGTGATTCTTACAAACCTAAACAGAAAAATTATAGACAGCGTAGGTAACACAGGCACGCTATGCAAAACAAAGACAAGAACAATAATCGAGTAAAAGAACTACCCAAATATGTAAGAAGATAAAACTAAAAAGGCATGGCCAATTGAAAAAGAATACAGAAGAAAATGCAATTTCAGCACGTGACGATACTACCTTTAAACTTAACGCATAAGCAAAAACAATTCTTCAGGTATCGTCAACGACATACTTGGACAATGTTTATTGTCACACGCTATTTATTGTTTCTCGTAATACGTGGTATGGAATTCGATACGCAAACTGTCGTAAATAATTTACGATTTACCTGTAAAAGCGCGAAGGGAACTTTATGAAATACGTATGCATATAAAGAGTTAAAGAGAAACCGCGAAGAAAACGAATCTTGGAGTGAAATAGAGAGCAAGAGTGGGCACGCAACGTACGTATACAGAAGAACTCGAGAAAATCGTCGACGATGCTCTACGGCATAGAGTCTATGCCAAGGCAACCAGCCACATGTTGCTCTCTTTTAAGCGCTATCCTTAATATCGACAAACGGATACGACTGCCGATCTACCGGCAGCAACGTGCATGCACGTATGTCGCGAATTCGATACCCCGTATCCAATCGATGCTAGTGAACACGAAACATTGTTACAGTGTCTGCTTTGAATTCAGATAACGTATCTCACGCCTTCAATATCTTTCTCATTCACTCTAACCTTCATTCTTCGTCTCGTTCTCCATCTCTCTGGCATATCTCTCCCTTTTGTACCTCTTCACTCCCTATCAACCGCTTTTCACACCTCGTCCCCGCGCAGTAGCTTTCTTCTCCTGTCTTTTGCTGGCTCATGTACTCGTTCGACGTATGTATAATGAAACGAGACAACGTGTCACATATGAAAGTGCTTCCAACGATGAGAATGCCTAAATCGTCTTAATATTGAAATTCGATATCGTGCATACTCGTTTTCAACATCATAGAATGCAAATGATACTAAGCAGTCATTATTTTCAAACTGAATGTGACCTGTGTTCGTATTTATGGAATCGAAAAAGTCGAATGTTTGTGCAATTTTGTGCAAAAGCCGTTGATACATGTTATACAACATCAGATTATTTCATACATTTCTGCGATTTCATATGTAAATTCCACGTAGTAAAAACGCAATATATGTTGGTGCACGCAATCTGAAACAGTACGTAATATAGAACAATTTAGAATCTCGACAAATAAGTAGGCAAACTCGATTGCAATCATGTAAATAACTTCTTTATAAATAATGAGTAACAACACTGATTTTTGTGTTTCACTCGAAAACCCGTTAAGAGAAAAATATTTTTGTGTTTGGAAGTACAAGGAAATTTGTTGAAAAGCAAAATAAATAGTTGACTCTTTTAGCATATGTAAATTGAAACATATTACATTTACATGATTTATAATTAAATATGCTTATTTTTGGTTCATCAAAATTTATTTACTCTTAAATTCATTTTCTCTTTTTGTTAGTATAATTATTAGTTTCCTGTCAAAACATATAGGTATACAATACGAGACATGTCAAGTGCGTACAATATGGAAGGGTCATTCAACGCCAAATCAAGTACTTTTTGACCTCGATATCAGAGATTTTGTCGAAACTGAAATATGTTGTGGTCCGCGTGAAATTGAGAGGGGCGGGGGGAGTTTAAATCATCATGTTCTTATTTTTGAATTCGTTTAAGAAATACAAAACTTTGAATTTTGCAATTTTTGCCCATTGTTAAGAAACTGGACTGCATTTCAGAATTTTTATCTCAGAAACTATATCAATTTTGTTTACATTGCAAGATTAATTTTGAATAATATCTACCGAAGGATTTTACTGACGCCTCTTTGCTAATGACACTTTATTGCAATAATTAAATCAGTTCAACAATCATTAAATTCAGAATCATAAACAACCTCAATGGTTTGTTTATGATTCTGTTATGAAAAAGCGAAAAGGTGATAGTCATCTTCCATCGAGAAAGGATACAGGTTGATTAGGATATCTACTGAGTGATATTTGTAAGTTTGTATGCGTTGTAAGTTGTTTAACGGTTACGTCAATTCCATTGCATGGTCGTTTGCCATAAGCTGTTGCAAAAGAATGCCATTCAGCACGAACGGCAAAATCGTTACTACGATGTATTAAATTGATAAGATTTTTTTATTTTCATATTTTACAGCTACTCCATCAGAAAATTAAATTATTTTCTTAATATTGTTCAAAAATATATTACAAACATATTTTATTAATCGCTTTAGAAAAAAGTAATTCTGTGTATTCATCGAACAATATCAGTTTTTCCACTTATACCTACCTACCTGTTTATATCTAACAATGAGCAACCAAATTCGTATATATTAACTTCATTACTACAAAAAAGCGTTATTGAGACCGCAATAGCACCACACACGAAACGCTGCGCATCGTTCCTTCAGCAGCTTATTGACATGTTAATTTTCTAAACTCATTTCGTAACCAAAACTTCACGGAACATGATCATATTTCTTAAAATTTGTAGACCCCAACTTTCAAGCTGGAATTTATAAAATAAAAATTTGTTTATAATTTTCAACATTACAAAATTAATATTTCACTGTACACAAAATTTATTTAAACACGTTGAGCATACTAGATTAAAACTAATAAAAAAATGTCCCGAATCGACGAATGGTCGTTGAGATAAAATTTCCGAAGTGCAATTAAGTTTCTTAATAATGTGCAAAAAATGCAAAATTCGAAGCCTTGTATTTTTGACACCGAAGTCAAAAAGTGATCGATTTGGCGTAAATGATCCGGAACATGGTGTAAAACAATGGCGATAATGATGTTTATGATTACGATGCAGAATATTTATTGGCAGTTACAACAGTGTTAATGATAAAGAAAAATCATTAGAATGTGTTCACGGGTTTCATTGGAGACACGTAAAATATGGTATTTTAGGCACGCCATTCACACGTCAAACGTGTGAGAGACTAAGAAAATTAAAATAAATTTTGAATAATAAGAGATGCCTGCATAAACATGTACGGTAAAAATTAATTTTTGCGAGTTTCTATTACAACAATTTTTTAGATGTTTCATATTAGATACTATTCCTTTAAATAGCTGATTCTAACTTTTCGTACTTTTTGTATTGAAAATTTGAAACATTTGAACTCTCACATACTTAACTATTGTATTTACATATGAATACCTATTAATATTGTCATATTCTAACGTTAGTTTTATTACAAAAAAAGAGATTTCTTTTTTTTAGCAAAGTTTTACCATCATATATTTCATATTACGTATGGTTACCTAACCAAGTAAATTTTAAATGTTGCTACATACCGTAAACATTATCTCTGATTTCTCAATTAATTTATGGCGCTCTCTTTTATAGGAAAAAGTAAATATATCATTTAACAACAGTTTGGAGGAATTGAATATTCCAAAATTGATAAAATAATCTAATACGTTTACCTGTAGAGGAGTGTTGTGCAATACTAATGATGAGCAACGTACATCGAATCAAGCTAATCCTCGTTTTTATCGTTACGTGAAAGCAACCTATACACAAACAGACCAAATACTATAGTTTTATATAACATTTTTTTTAATAAACTGTAGATGTTTCTGCAATCTATCCAGAGGACATTTGGCGAGTTATTTTGAGTGACGATTGGGTAACGTGTTGATGTCCCTTTCAGTCCCATGTCACTAGGTTTTCCGGACGTTAATTGTATAATTCGACAGGCTTCCGAAAAAATACGTATACTGCATATAAATATTCGAAATTAGAAGATTGAGAATGAAGAGAATCAATTAGAATACATATTCATACCATTGTATTAACTAAAGTTAACATAAAGTACTGAGAAATAATATTCATGGTCTCTATAATTTTAGGTATGAAATATGAAATGCGTCAAATTGACGTGTTCCGCAAACCTAGTGTTAAAGTAACATGTTCTCTGTGTACATGTATATCTACGCAGGTATAGCGTTTACATCTACGTTTGTGTTATGAGGTCTTACCGTTGTTTTCTTCTTAATCTTTATACAGAGTATTGGACAGCGGGTTCGGATAGTATTTTGCTTTACTAGCTTTGTGTTTTGATGATTTGTAGATCCTTGCTAGTGTTGTCGTTCTGAACGTACCATGTTTGCGTTAACTACTGTGCGAAGGATTATGAATTGTGTAACGTCTATCTTGGAAATATGGCTTTTTGCCGCTGTTACCCACAATTATACGCCATATGTCCAGATGAATTTGATTACAGTTTTATAAATTAGTAATTTGTTTTGAGTACTTAGTTTTGACTGCCATTATGGTGTTTCCAAGTGAGTTTTGAATCAAGATAGAGTTCCAGATAACTAATTACTCTTTTTGGTATTTCATTATCGTAAAGTATAATTCTCGGTATATTGCCTTTACGGAGAATGAATGTTACATGGTTACATATTTCATAATTTATTTTTACTTTCCGTGCTGTTAACCATTTCCCTAATAGACCTGTGTGATTTTGCAATATATCGATTTCTCCGACTAGGTAATTGCTCCGACTGCACCGAACATATTCCGGTATCGTGTTCTTGATTTCAATGTTGTCGACGTTCGAAGATGTTTGAACACGTATTTACGTGGATATGCAGTGTGTAACAAATTAATTTTTAGAACTGACCTTTTGTTTATCAGGAAATTACACTATTTTATCATATCGTGTATACTAGGTTGTAAAGAAATAGCATTACCCTTGCAATTTTCTTTGTATATTGTATAGAAATTTTGCTATCATGCCAGTCACCCAACTTTTATTAATTTCTATTTATGCTAAAAGTTATATTCTTAAATTTGAATTTTACTAAAAAACAGAGTTGTATGTACTTCTCGACTCTTTTCTAAATAATGAATTTTAAAACTATTAGTAGTGAGTAATTGTGAGCGATCAATGTGTATATTACATATGTAATACAAGGTTAAGTTATTTTAAGATGAAATAATTAAATTAATACATTCTGTTATGCCATTGAACTCATATCTTTATCCAATACAAATAAGAATATGGAAAGAAATATACAAAATAACTTTAACATCATTTTGTTTATGTTAATAAGTTCTTCATTTGATACCAATGAAGTTTTGTATAAAACATTTTTGGTTAAACTATCAGAATGAACTCAAATATTATGGCGAATTATTCGTAGAGTACATACCTTGCATAGCCCACTTTAGTCGCACATGTACCGCCACACCACTGAAATGGTTAAACTTATACGACCCATTATAATGAACTCTATTATGCCTGCAATTGAAAGCGTAATATTATATACAAAGGAATCTCGAATATATGAGAAAGATTAATTAGTAGCTGCTGGAAACGATAGCGATACACGATCGTGAATTTTTGGTAAACGTAAACGTGCTGGACAAAAGCTGCCTAATAAAACTTATCAGTAAACTACGAGGCAAGGGAACAACAACGTTTTGTAGTATTTTATTTCAATATATTTCTTTTTTCCTTTTCATTTGGTCAGCTTTTGGTTATCCTACTTACCCTAAACTTCTATATGCATGCATGTTAAGGATTCTAATTTTAGCTTAACGATAGGAATAATGGAGGAGCATTGCATCATGTGAACGTAATACTGTACATAATATTGTGACGTATTCAATGTTTAGAATATTATGAAAAGAATTAAAGGATATAATTAAATGGAACAAAAATTTCATTTTAACTAGTAAGAACATGAATTATCATTAATTTTCGTGAAAGAGTTTTTTAAGTTTTTAAGAATTTACAAAGGGGATAAGATAATGATACTAACGTAGGGTAAACGTTGCTAGTAGGAAACACTTGATTTTAAAAGTTTGCTAAAAATAGAGAAATCTGTCTTTTTTAATAATACTAACGCGACTGGACAAAGAAACTAATACATAATCATATTTAGATTGTTAAGTGTGGAACAATTTAAATGATTTGATGTTATAGTAAAACTGATAGTAGTGAAATTCGGCAATTCAAAAGGCAATATCTAATACGAAGTACATGGAAAGTTTAAAAAGAAAACTACAATAGAAGAACTTTATGTTTATCATGAAAAATGAATATTTATTGGAATAAAGGATAGAAATAAAGAAATATCTCTTAGGTGCGTCATACTTTATCCGTGCAGCTTACCTTCACTAAAATATTTAACTGTTTGACTCGCTTCTCAGAAATGTTTGCACTCCGCAAAAGAGAAACGTTTCTCTTTCAATGGCGAATATTCTACTGGTACTTAATTGTTAGAATGTTCTATTGTTGTTTATAAGGAACTCATATATACGATTGCCGGTAAAATTAGCTATTTAATTACCGAGATTTGACAAATTTCCATATTGCGTACTTTTCCATATTACCCCTACGTTTACCTTATATAAGATGATTTAGATTAGTGACACAAAACTACAGCGACATAAGGATTATGATATTTGAAGACAACGTAAGAAGTTTAAATTTACACTTTCAAACCTATTAATTTTTAGACGAATCTAAGGCATTAAATTCATGCGAACTACCATGAAAACAGTTCGATTATCGCGTTACATTATCATCATAATTTTGAATGTTACATCCGCTGATAGAGATGTAGGTACGTTTGATCTAGTTGCCCCGAAAATTGCAAAGATCACCGGCCGTCCGTTTCAATCAATGACATTAAGTGCGAACGATTATGTTGCGATAAAACACAATCCTGAGCGCAGAACATTATCCAACGTAGAGACTGATATCGGTTTTAATGCGAGGAAGGCATTAGCATTAATTTGAGTTACCGTTTATTTATAATGGGTTAATGTTAATTTACGAAGTAGCCGGCATCGTGTGGGCCTGCCCTCCAACAAACATCCAACCCCCACCTACGCCCTCCTGCGACTAAAAGCATTGTTTCAAGCCGTGGTTTTGTGCTCAATTTGCATTTCCCTGCTAATACATTACGGTTTATAGCCGCGCGGCAGTCGCTTTCGCCGTAAACTGCATAAAATACGAGGACTCGCTTCACGTCCCGCGGTGTTAGGGCGGTGTCCTAACCGCGAACGTGTTGCTTGCGGAAAAAACGCAGATTTTCTCCTTTTACAGACATTTTGCGAGGACTAAGGGTAACGCGCGACATGAGCATCGCCAAAACGAATGTTGTTCCACACTTTTCCTGCTGTCAAAAGCATACCGATTTCTCTTTTCATTTCCGTAACTATTGCATATAGGTGTTTTAACTACGATTTATGTAAATCTGAACCTAATTAGCTGAAACTCATACATTCGCGAAGTGTACAGTATCTATTACTATAGTGTACGAATTAGCATGTGTGAAGAAATATTAAAATTAGATGTAAATTAACAAGCGGTTACAATTTTACAGAATCAAGCTTGAATGACCCTTTTATATGACACTTTTCTGGCCTTTTTCGATAAACTAACACAGCATAATATCAAAATTTGCAAAATTTTTGTTATCTTTGGCGAGATATAGTGTACATGTATTTCTGTTGTGAATTTTGAATTTGTACCTGGAAAAAAACAAGTTTTGGAAAGGATTAGAAGAGATTGGAGTTAGTTGTTAGAGGGAATTTTAAAACTTTTCCTCTTCAATGCATTAATCATATATATAGATATCTCTCCATATGAAATTCCTTACTAATCTATCGATACATTGTCATTTTGTTATCCGTTTTGTGTTTTTGATACAAATAGTAATATTTCTGTTTCCATTGAGTAATCTAATAAGCTTATCAAACTTATGATTATCACATTTGAATTAGTTTTGCTTCATCTACAGATGCATAATAATTACATAAGAATACGTTAAGCTAATTGATAATATTTCATACACAGTGTCATCAACTGAGTCTATTTGTTATACGTGAGACGTGTTGGTATATTGTATTAGTTTCACTAATTTATTAATTATTGGTTAACGAACTAATTAATACGGATTCAATAGTGAGATTGCATTGACCTATGTAAAAAATCGACAAGCTCTAAGGGTGTTACACATGTAATTGAGGCAGCAGTTAGAAACATTATTAATAGTAATCTCTCGATGAAACCGTCAACTAAAAATTACTACTTAAATTTTATAATTTTGTATAGATTTTTCAAGTTATATAGGGGAAAATATTTTTAAATGCGTGAACTTACATTGTAACAGAAATAAACCCCAAAAACTAGAAAAGGAGATTTGAATTTTTCTTCTTAAAAAAATAGAACGTTAAATTTTTAAGAATTTTATTATTTTTTTTAATATGCTCAATTACAATCATCATTAATATATCGCTCAGGGGTATACCATCCAGAGCACTTCTTATGTGCTCATTGACTACACGGTGTTCATCTAAACCACCACCACAGCAGTTTAACCACATTTTATAAACTATTTACAAAAAAAGCAAATGTCGTTCTTTTATATATCTTCTTAAATCCACTGTACCTTATTTGTAATTTTTTAATATGTCTGTGGCATCTAGGCCACAAAAAACGGTTGATAAGCTGGCTGGAATTACCCCCTCATTTTGACTGGTATTACCCGATATCATTTGTTAAAATATTTTAAGTAATACATTCATCTGAATTTACATATTACCAAGAATCAAACATGAATTTGAAACTAGAAACATTTCTTTATTTGGTAAGATCAATATTTATAGTTTACATGACTCGACTATGTTGTGAAATGCACATTTATAGATTGCACGAAAATATAACATTTGTACGATGTGAAAATGATTAATACTAGCTTCTCTAAAGAGCAACAGTAGAATCCGAAGTCAAATAATATCTCTTCTAAGCATACAATAGCTTAGCAATAGAATGTAAAACCAGAAACTAAAATCTAGTAAAGTATCAATAAAAATCTTTAACAATAAAGATACTCAAAATAAATAAAAAACCACAAGAAATTAGAAAAAGGGACTTCTTTAATCCTTTCTAATCCTTTCTAAAATAATTCTGTAAGCGTTAAATAAAACCACATTTATGTAAAACCAATTGCTTTTTTAATAATATTATGAATAGCCGATTTGTTTTGCTCTGACCTTTTTTAAAATACTTAGTTTATTATTATATGGACTTATTGTACAAATTACACTACAGAATGGAAAAAAACATAAAAGAGTCGAACTGTTAATATGTAATGAAATACGCAATTATAACGATCGCTACGTCGCGTACTTAATATGTGTTAATTAATCATTATATGAGCACCAATTTAGTTCTCGTCATAAGTACTATGTAAAAAAGTAAGTGTAACTAATTTTTGCATATATAAAAGCCTTTCTTTCAAAATTTGATATTAAAATAACATGCCCCACAACTGGATAGTTTGATGCAACGTGTAATGGTTTCTAAAATACCTTTTTTAGTCAAGGTTACGGTTTTATGTATGTACATATGACGTATCGGCTATTATAAGGAAAAATAGGCACTTTAATTGGAAGAGATGTTTGATATGGAACGCAAAAAAAAACGAAAAGATAGAAAAGAATAGAAACGTGTAGTAACTAGTTCTGGTCTTCCCCCAAAATTATAATTTCTCTATTCTATAAAAACATTTAATCTATTTGCTGTGGCAATTTAAAATTAAAAGCTTTTTCGGTGCACAGATGCGGGTAATTTTTATTAAGAAAAACAGTATAAGTATTTAGATATCTAATACTTACCATTATTTATGTTGCACATATAAATAATAGTGCGTATACTTTTACTAAATAATGGTCTAATTTTGAAGAACGTCCTTCATAGCGGAACAAATTATCTTTCTTTTTCTTTTGGAAAACCACACTGCTGTATTCACAAATGTGCACGGACAGAATTGTCCGCCTACTACTGTCTCTAATCACTTGATACAACGTATTGCAGTGAAAGAGAGCATTTTTCACGGTATTTGCAATATTTACTTTAATTTACTTTAATAACAGAAAATATAATTATCTATTTATTGCTAAATTAATATTTATACAATGTTAACAATCTCCGTTGCCATTATCAATGAAAAATCATACTTTCTGTGTATACAACATGTTTATGTTGTTACTAGCCAGTGATTTTTTCAAAAACTATTGTGATTAGAAAGAAATGAAAGAGGAAAAAGTTTTACAGTTTGTTATGGACAATGGGGCAGTGTATATCAATTTTGTATATTTATATTCTTTTTTGAGAAATAAAAAAATTGAAGAATAACTTAATTTCTCGAAAAGTAATGTAAATATGCAAAATTAATATACATTGTTCTGTTGACTATAAAAAACTAACGTTTTGTCCTGTTCTCTATTTTTCTAAACACAATGGTTTTCGAAAAAATCGCTAGTTAGTAATAGCGTAAACGCTCTGTAGACAATATTTACTTGATGAAACTAAAATTGTAAACTAAAAATATTATATGTACTCTAGGAATGCATTCATATGACTTGAGAATGAGGTACTAATAACGGGAAATAGAAACATAAGAAAATAATACATCTAAAATGATATATAAACAGAAGCTAAATATTGTTTTTACTAAGAAAGTCATAATATACTTTACTGAAAGATAGATCTAATGCAAAGTCATTCAGAAATCTAAAATAACGTAAGGTTAATGTATTAAGCTGATATTTTTTTAATCTTATGTATTAATTTTTATAACCAAATAACATTTGTAGTTTTCTTAAAACTCAAGCGATTATCAATAGTGATTATCAAGCAATTATATACTCTTTTAACAAAATATTGAATTACGGCGACGATACTTCATGCGCAATTGTGTTTGATAAAATCGACTTCGGAAAGAAAGTGACCCCAACCACATTTATCTCCACTTGAGAAAAGAATGAACGCTTGTCCTACGGGTGAGCACTTTGCTCCACGATGCCTCCTACGGACCTCTTGAACTCATCGCACATCAATATTGTCTCGTTCGAGTGGCGAACGACGACCGATCCGTTTGTCCGATAACAGACCCGTGGAGAAACATTTGTAACTGACTGGTTCGCGTTTATTTTAAAGACAATCGAAATGTTGCGAACGAGTCTTTTGTCTACTCTAGAATTTCTTTATGTCTTCAACAATTACGGCACCTATTATTGGAACTTGTAAATCGTATGAAAAAATTTGATATCGACGAAATAATTGGAAATTTCGTTTAATAGTAAAATAATCAGGATGGAAGGATTAAGGAATGTTAAATGGAGCAGTTCATCAAGACTTATAATCTCGTATCGATTGTATTAGTCGATGCACCGATTCATCACGTAGATGTAACGTCATCTTGGAACCAATATCCTCGCATATAAATCACGCGTCAGCCATTGTGGAGACAAAGATGAATATCTATTCGGCCGGCAGATGTGTCCCTGAATTACTCGATATTCTTAGTAAAGTTCGCAGCGTTTAATGCAGTGAATATTTTTCAAATACGAACTTTATGCTCCAAAACTTTAAGATTTACTCAGTTCTTTTTGATGAAATAAGTACCAGATTTTCTCTCCAATAATTTTGATAGCTTCAGATAATTGTTTATTTATTACTTCTATAAATTACAGGAACATTATTATTCATGTAAATACATACATAAAATTATATTATTTTATAAAATTATATTAATTATAATGTTATTCAGGTCCAGTACAATTATGCTGATACGGTTTATAATATACGCCTACAAGCATAATCAATATTTAGTACAATACAGCCATTCATTTTTTTTCGCGACAAAAAATTTGTTATTTGTTATTTGATGATAATTTTTGTATTAAATCGCCTGTCGTATTGTGTGGCAATTCATCTTCTAGTCGTACTTACAAGGTGTTTACCTTTGTAGAATTATATTGCTTTATAAGTTGTACAAATATCAAAATATTTCCGTATGCTCACTTCGAAAATTATTACTTTAAAATTAAGAAAACAAAATATAGGGTAAGATCACAAGAGTTATCCCACCTTTAATAAAACTAATATCGAAACTACTATTACGCGTAGACGTGAAAGGTAATAAAATTTGGAATTATTATATCAAATTATTGAAAGATTTTGGAGGCTGATAATGTTATTGAAAATAAAGATTGAAAAGCGTTTGACTCAAATACAGATGGATATAAAGTCAATATAACATATATTCTGAATAAGCAATTTCGAAAATAGAAATTATAATAAATTACAAAATGTACAGAGAGAAATATGCAGATACAGAAATAAAATATGTGACATAAGATTTGGTTTTAACAGTTTAGGAATTGTGAATATCAACTCGGCAACGATAAATTAGGGAAATCCCACAATGACTACGCATTGATTATCATTACTTGTTGAAAACAATGTTGCATAGCAAAATAAAATGGAACTTACCGAATTGCAAATTGATAATCGGATTATTCGTTTCCGAATCTATTGTATGTAAAAAAAACCTTCGTTCGCTCGCTTACTATAGATGTTCGCTTGCTAGTCCTTCCTCGCTGGAGAAGAGATGGTTGTATTAACGGTTAAAATTTTAATGCAAGAAGTAAATTTTGAAATTACGGTTTCGGATGTTAGTGACAAGGAAAAATTAAACTATACAGAACATTAAGGATACGGAAAATACGTAGAACAATGAAAATATTTAAAATACGTAAAGTAAGAAGAATATGGAAACAGTAAAGTTACAAAATAAAGATACACGAATTAATAATAATATACAATTTAATTAGAATACGCGGCACTGAATCTTTTTGTTACTCTAACATCAAATACTCACCAAATATTAATTCTTGATGATTCTCAATTTCTGTATAAGGCGATTCCTTGCACCTGTCAATGAAAGTTATAATACTTTGTGCTAATTCAACTTCCTTTCCGTTTGTGGGAGTCGGTTCATTACTAGCATGATAATTATACTCTTCCATTAACATATTTATAATGTTAATAATGTTAATTTTCATTGTAATAAAAAAGCTGTAATAAACCAATAAGAAATAAGTAATAATACATATCATTTCAAAATTAAACAATTTCATAAAGTGAAAATTTATATTACTTTTAATATCTTTACGTATTTATTTTGATACTTTACCAGTATAATAACTTGAAACAAGAAGTCTCGGTTTTTGTGACACACGTTATTTTGATTGTCGAGTAATTCGCGACGATTCACGAATTTATCTGAACCAATCGAATCGCGACGAAGAATGGTCAAAATGCTTAAAGATGCCTGAAAGAAACCTTTGGTTTAGCTGAACAACACTCGGCTTGTAGCACAAGTTCTCAGATTAATTTGGGTTGTGCCTGCTTCAAAGTTTAGCATGAATCTGATCTCGATTAGTTAAGGGAGTCAGAATGTAGGCTTGAGGAAGACGTAGATAATTTTTTAAATCAAGAAGTGGGAATTAAGGTAAACTACTATTGGTTGCAGGGCGGTTGTTATGATTAGACGGACGAGTAGAGGGTAGAAAAAGTGGTAGTAAAATGACGTATTGAATTTTTGGAATTTCCGGATAGAAGGAGACAGAGTAGCGAAGAAGTTACTTGAGGTAAATCGGTAATAAAGTCTTGGTCAGGCAAACGTTAGACTGATTAGTTTATTAGGGGCGGTGTGCATGCGGCTAATTCTTGGTTCCAGTTGATCCTCCAGTGCTGACTCCATCAGGCCTGTTTTACAGTATATTGTAAAAGACAATTCTGGCCGGACCATTGCAATAAAAACAGATCTTTTCAGAACTACTACACGCTCTAAACAAGGAAATCTTCAGGTTTTAATACATACGGAAGGCAATCTAGGCCTTTGTTTGTGAACCAACGGCGAGCTGTTAAGCCATAAAAGCCTACATTTCTCGCAGCTGTAGGTGATACCGCGCCGCATTTTTCTATGCGGTACTACCGATGACTATTTAAAATAGTTAACGACAAATCATATAGCAATAACAATTAAACGAAACTTTGAAAAAGTTGACTGTGTCCCTAAAATACGACTCAGGACAGTTTTTCGTCGCATGGACAGGTAAAAAATTATATATACAGTAATTCCTATTTATTGGTAAAAATCAAAAATTCCAAAGACACAGGTCCCCTATTTTAGCCTATAGTTTACGTACATTGGTGTATATGAATGTGAATTATCATTTAGTATGAAAAACTAATAAAAAAATTCAAATTTTTAATATATTATTTAAATAAATAATTTTTTTAAAAAAGTATTATATGATCACATTCCGCATCCTAGAGTGCATATTTTGCAACAAAAATTTTTTCTCTAACCCTTTTGGTTCCCGACATATTCTAAACAATGTATTTTCGACCCCTATCTTTGGGGGCTGTTATCAACCCTTCCACATGGATCATTGCCGATAAAAAGAAATACGTGTCAAATATTTTTTTGAAAACTTTCTCTCAACAAAATTTCGTCGAAATCGGCGTGTGCGACTTCGGTATGTTCCCTTGTAAGTTGCACACAACTTGTAACAAACTCTATTTCCATATTTTGCACCACGGATCACGTACGTACCTCGCGACTTGCTGATCTGAGTTCTGAAACGGTAGTGAAGCAGCTTTAGCCCTTTCAGAATAAGTTGGATAATCCCATCCTCGAAATGCTCTACTGGAAATGGAATTGTTTATAATCGTTGACGAGAGTAGTGGGAAGGTATCGAAAGAAGAAATTGTCTCGTGGTCTCTTTTGCTCTATCTCCAGTGAAGAAGATCAACGCAGCTATAGTATATTCATTCTCCGGTTTACAGTAACGCATATCACTCTCGCAATGCGATTAACGCAGGACTCGCAACGAATGAACTATAGGCGACACGCGCCTGACGATAATGAACAGCTATGTGTAGATACGGAAGGCCGCGATAATCATTCTCACGCTGGACTCACATCACGCATCCTGTTTATAACATCAATTCCAAGGAACGATAATGCCTATCGGTTATTTGTTATGGGACCACGTTGATTCTGTCGAAGAACTACGTCAAGTTTTACATTTTTTTTTCTTGAAAAACAATAATAATAATTTTGGTTTATCCGTATTTTCTATTGGAGTATTTACGTCCTATATACAAATATAGAAGAAAATACGTAAACATTTAGACCAAGAAATTAGCTAAAAATATCAATTTTTTAATTCATTATATAAACAAATGGATTTTTTTACAAATTCTAGTCGAATGCATCACTAAAAAATATAACATCCACCTATGCATGTTATTGGTTTATCTCTAATAGTTTGCAAGATATTCGAATAAATACGTTTACCATCCCACCTTAAACGTCGGTTTTTACCCCTTCAACATGGACGATGGCAAATAAAAAAACATACGGGTCTAATATTTTTGGCTACTGTATAATTATGCAAATTTTGATCAAAATCGGAGATACACACTTCGGTATGTTCCTTTGTAAGTATAATTTTTTAACTTCTTTAAAATATGTGGTGATCTACTTTCACAGTTTCGCGTTGAACAACCCATTCTCGCTGTTGAATCGAAACTATACCTTCAAAGCGTTTGACAGTAAAAAAATGCACATTTGAATTTTCCATGGGAGAAAAAATACAGTGTTTCTTTGTAATTCTAAACGAGAATTCCAATGTCGGGACTGCCTTAGAAAGTAAATTTATAGAAGGAATGTTACCATTTTTTTCACTATATATTAATAAAAAACCGCGAAACCTTATTTATGTGCCTAATACATATAAAACTAAAATATGAAACAAAAATTAACTTAAAAATACATTTTAAATGACATTTCTTATATCATTGTGCAATATTTAACATGCTAGAATTTTTGGTATTTTACTTCGTTCGCTTTCGAGGTTCTGGGCTAAATGCCATGGGGTTCATCACCTCGGGCTATTTATTATCCCGCTCACGATTTGCGTGTTTCTTCGTAAAACACTGAGCCTTCGTGTGTCCTTTCTTCGCGCAATAGCTGCAACTCACGATTCTACGTTGAGGTTGACTCTTTAAATCAGCGCTGGCTACATACTTCACTTTTCCCAGACATTCGCTCATAGTATGTCCGTGGTTGTCGCATCCGTATCATCGTTTCTTCAACGAGTACCGTCGATGCTGCTCTTTATATTCGTCTCTGCGGTTAACTCTGGTCTTTTCCTTGGATCCCTTCACAAATTGAGAAACGCCAATTAACAGATCTGATGTTGTTCTGTATTGGCCGTTAATTTTAGTTTGATAATTAGCTCTACATATTCATCTGGCTTGAACACTACGCGAGTTTGCTCAAAATACGCCAATTTGGTCATCGCATGTTGGGTGTAAGACGGAGCACGATGGCTGCCATACGTCGATGCTCGCACCAGCCGTTCATGGAGCTTCTTTTCCAACAGGAAGACTGCTCACAAATCTTCTTGAAACTTTACCCAGGTACGCAGTCTTACCTTCCATTATTGGTACCACACTTTAACTGCACCTGTCAACGCGTGAGTTGCCAAGTATAATCGTTGAAGGTCTTGAATCCCAGCAGTGATGTACTATACTAGATCGCACCAAGTGGCCACATCTTTGAAGTCACTTCCGCTAAACTCAGGTAGCGCTTCCAGTAGGGGCGAAGGCACAACCCTAGAAGTACTCGCGAGCGCGGCCGCCGCAACACGATTTCCCATTTTTTTCTAACACTTGGCGGACAATACTTCAACATTGAATATGACATTGTCACCTTCCATTTTAAAATTTTAGTTAAAATAACTAAATTTAAAATAACTAACGCTACTTAAAATACGAATAACAATCATTAGAACTAAACTAAACACGAGATCATCAAGTCACACCGCACAAAGCGTTTTAAAATCGAATTAATCCAAAATTACAATGGTCACTAAAATCACAGGAATAAGCGCACCGATTCGCGATATTCGAGTAAAATGTAATACTACAATACTTATGGAATAGCCTCGCGACTACGCACGTCGAATTCTATCCCGCTTCTGATGTTAGAATTTTTAATGTTTTACTCCGCTCTCTTTCGAGGTTTTGGGGTAAGTGACGTGTGTGGTTCGTCACAGTCGTCTTACCAGAAGGCATCCTCGCCTTCCCCACTCCGTGGCGAGATCCTCAATAACAGAAACTCTATTCTTTTCAGCAATGTAACGTCGGGATACTTGCTATCACACGCATGCTATCACTCTCTAAACTCTACATCTTATTTGTAATGATCGATGGCTAAAGCACCCAATGTGGTCGCCAATCATCGCCGGGTTTCTGACTTTTCAAACAATCAACCCTCAAGCGCCTAATAGCCATGCGGCTCTAGATCGCCAGCTATCGAGGGACGATGTCTGAGGGCACTTTCTCCGGCCAGACGCAACCTAAGTCCCAGTCATAAATTTTTTAACGCTAGAAAATTACTCGCCATCGACTCTTAATCGCCTCTAAAAACACGTAGATACTAACAGACATCAAGTTCCTTTTTCTAACATTTTAATGCAACAATTATTTGAGTATAGTTGAAATTTAACTGTACAAGGTACACAGTAGGGCTTAATTGCACAATTACAAACGGCAAGTAACGTAATATAAATAAAATAAGTAGCGAACTCGATCTTGGAATGCTAAAAGTTTCGGTTTGCACTTTTCTTGGTATAGCTTATAATGAAAGCTTGAAGATAATTTTACTTTTTCCCTTTTCTTTCTTGAATAGTAAGCTATTCCTGAGAACCTGTGTTCCCTTTCCAGTCGAACTTGATCATTTAACAGGTATTACTGAGCTGAAAAGAAAAGTAAAAGAAGAAAAGATGTTATGGAAAAATTGTCAAAAATCCTCATACTGAGAATCCTGAAGACGGGAGAAAACAGAAATAAGGTAAAAAAGGCGAATAATGGTCGAATGAGTGGGGCAAGAAAAGAAATGTGGGGTGGGAAAGTTACTGAGGGAGGTTACTCCTGTCGAGCATGACGGGAAAATTTACGTTTGATTTGGTAAGATATTGTATTTATATTATATGTAGATATGTGTTATGAAAATAAAAGATGTATGATTTTAAACAAAATATCCTTGTATTAGGTATTGTGCATATTTATAGAATGATTCATTACACGTTTCGTTTAAGAGTAAGACCGTGGGGTAGCGGGTGAGTCAACCGGTAAGGAGTTTTAAGCCGCAATCCCAAACCTGGGTTTTACACAACGAAGGACTGAATACGAGCTTATACACGGGCACAGAGTTGCTATGGGCACTTTTATTGTTTAAACTCTATCTTGAATGGCAGGAGTTCATGTGGATCTGGGGTCAAGTTTCAAGCCAAGGTATTTTACACCTCATTGGACCTAAAAATAAGAGATTTAGTGCAAACGTTTTATCGCGATGATAATATTAGTAGAATAATGCCGGACAAAAGCATACGTCTACACTTCACAAAACAGTCGTTAGCTGACGATGAACTCGTAATTTTAGCTGATTCTTCTGAAAATTATAATTGTGTTAAATCAAACCAAATTAACATACTTTTATATTTTACACCATTAGTACGTTTATGAAAGTCTAAAATACATTACAGCTACAGTGAGAATAATTGCTTACTTTCATTAATGTCTTTTCCAATACAAAGGACACTTGGAGGGAACGGCCAGTCGGGCGCTTACCTGCATCGCCGTTCATCCCGGTATTTGTCGGGTTGCCCTGACCAGAGTGTCCGCCACATAAGAAACGGATTTTTAAAGAGGAAAGTACAAAGAATATACGCAAATTTGTTCAATTTTGGTTCTAGTATTCAAGTTTGCAAAACAAAAATATTTTGAGAACTTTTTTGTATAAAAAATGAATTTGCAAATGAGAAAAAATTTATTGAAAAGAGCAATCTTTTGCGATTAAAATGGAAAAAAATAAAGTTCGTACCTTTAATAGATATAAAAATTCTTTTGTAGAGGTAGTTTTCGTAAAAATGGTCAAAAATTGTCAGCTTCGGGGGTCTGTATTTTTTAAACAATTCCGAAACAAGTAAAATAATGACTTAAACTCCGCTTATTTTCGCATAGACTATAACATATTTCAATTTGAACAAAATCGCAGACATCAAGTACAAAAGTGATCGATTTGCCATGGAATGGCCCGCACAGGAGTAATTTTGGTGACTTTTCATATAGGGGAAGAATAGGAACGTGCCACAATATTACGTAAAATTTAATATAGCTGTAAACGAATTTTGAGCAAGAAAGACTTCATCATTAATAGTGTAATCGCATCGTATCAAGAAACCGCAGTATTCTGTAAAGATTTCATTGCTTTATGGTCGTGAGAAAGCAGCATATATAGCTTATCTAGGAATTCTAAATCAGACACGTGTAATGGCAGCCACTAGACTTTACTCGCGTACCGTCAGAAGCGATAGCAACCGTATTTATTGTTAGGGGTGCAGTAATGGTGATGTAGAGTTTGGAACGTCTTGTAGTTTTCTCAAACAATCCAGTCAACTTTATTGATGATTAGAAGCTCAGCTAACCGATTCTACTCTTAATATCATTCGACAGATAACTGGCGATAGTTTGGAAATATTTTTTTTTATTTCAAGCAATTTTAATCTTTCTTGAGATTATTTTGCATTACATTTTATATACAAGCGTGTTATCTAAAAGGAATTAGTGTGTTAGATAGATAGGTTACAGCTTTTTAGGAACGAGTAAACCGCATTATATATCTCTACTGTGGGTTTACAAAGTATGACGTTGTACGACAATGGGAAGGAGTAATTCAGTTTGTGTAATTTTCTGATAAGGGTGGTTCTTATTTATAACTATAATAATTATAATTATATAATTATAATTTATAATACTGTTTCTACACAGTTTTAGCAGTAACTAGAATTAGAATGTATTGAACACTGCAAAAGTTCATTGCAGATATTGAAGAAAATTTGTCGGAAAGGAAATAGTGACGTTACTAAGTAGTTGACTAAGAGGTAAAAGAAATGAAAATCTAATGCTACTTGCCATTAATTATAATTGTAATATTGTTAGTTCTGAATATTTCGCAGATATCGCTAGGAAGTTTCCAAACATCCTAATATAATCAATGGTGATTGATGGTTCCAGAAGTTCCACGTTTTTTAAGATGCACTGGACCTCTTCCAATCGCGAACCACACTCCTGGTATTCCAAAAGATGACTTTAAGTGAATAGAGATGTGTGTTCCGTTTTCTGTTCATGGTGACGCAGTATCACGTGTTTGATTCTTCTAACGAGCTTAAATCGATGTCAGAAGAGTAGATCGTAGTCGAGGTGGAGAGACGTTTTGCTATTCTGTGTATACGACTTTTTAGTTTTCTACTGGATAGTTGCGGTAGCAAGTGTGATAACATGTTAATAAGTGCTACTGTGTCTGTGGTGTAATTTAAGGACTCTTCTCGAATATTTACACTGTCATGTGAGGTGAATAAGAATTCGGTGAGGCTATTCGTGCCCAACGGAAATATCTCTGCATTTGTTAAGATGAAGTCCTTCACAGGAATCAGTTCAGTTGCGACTTTGTTTACGGAGGGAGTGGGAGTTTCCCTTTTCTGCTTTTTAACCGTGTTTTTGATTTTCAGTACAAGTTTTGGATGATTTACCTTGAGTTCTGAGTTACCACTTGTGGTGTTTGAATCTGATGAGAGGGCCCGCTTCGTATTCGTGGAGGGAGGCATTGATTGCTTCAATTTGTCCTCTTCAGTCGATGCATTTTGACAATTGCCAATAACGTTGATGTGAGATGCGGAGACAAGAGGTATAGGGGAAGGAGCTGCGTTCTTGAAGAACTTCACCAGATGCCCCTGTTTCTTGCATAGGAAGCACGTTAGCTTTTATATATACAAGTAGATTCAATAGGCAGTGTGGTCATAACTGATCGAAAGCGAATCTGGGATTTTTAGAACATCTTCTGGTTGGACATTCATTTACCGACGGAAACTCAAAACATATGCAAACGGGGGTTCATTCATACCTGTCCTGAAGAATGTAATTGGAGACACAGGGAGAATGTTTAACTTCCTTAATTCTTCTATAATGATTTCGTGCGGAATAATCGGACACACGTTCGACAAGATTATTCAATTCGTTTTGCTTCCGAGTTTAACGGTCTGATCTGCAGCACGTGTTTACTTTAGTGGTGGTGTCGGTTAGTTTGTTGGCTACATCCTTGCTGCTTAGATATGTGTCTAAACAGATACGGCTTTGAGAGATTCGTGGGATAAATCTGATATTACTGGGATCGATGATTTTTCGAATAGCAATAACATATTCATGCACTGAAATTCCGTCGACTGAATTTAAGACAATCGCCTGTTCCTTCGTTGGAAATTGGTCTTTTTGGGCAATTTGGGCATAAGAGACTGGGTGTAAAGCATTCTGAGATACTGTATTCATGATTGATGTATTTTTGGCAAAAGAAATTTGCGAAAGCTCCTGTAGTCAGAGGCTCCGCTGCAATCACTTGATATTTAGAGGGTTTTAGTAACCACCAACATACATAACTGGCGTTAGGTTTAGAACATACACCGATTGTAACTACACTATAACTAAGAACTCCTAAGAAATTTATTCGCCGGCACGAACTCGTAAACACGTCTGCTTCTGTTGACGGTTCGCACAGAACTCCCCCGTTTTGAAATATGATAGGTTCGTTCTTTGCCAGAATTTCCAAATACTTCGCCTTTGGTAAATCGATACCATGCTTTGAAGAAAGAATCTTTGAGATATTTCGATAACAGACCACGAAGAAAGCAGAAAACTGAGAAATGCAGATATCAGTTTCTTTTACAGAAAAGAAATGTGTTCTTAACTAACAATTTTCGATGAGCCTGCAAAAATATTTCCAATTAATTATTTGAACCGGCGAAAAGAATACATGACTTTCTGATTTGCATTCGAAGGAACAGGTTTGTGGGAAGTGATGGAACTGATTATGGTAGAGTATTCAAAATTTTGACAGAGTCCTGGAAAAGTGAAATCGTCCAGATGAACTACTCTGTATGTATGTATGTCTGAGGAAGTGTTAGAAGAGTACATTTTTACTTTTCTTAATTTTCCTATAAGCAGTATTTGGCATTGAAATCGCTGTCAATGATAAAGAAATAGCCCGCTTTAGTGATATGATTCAAATTTACTAGTGTATTGTTTACTAAAATATGTATTCCATCAGATGAAACAAAAATACGGACAGAGACCTTGTCACGTTCCAAAGCAGGTGAGATGAATATCTGATAGAATTTAAGGGAACTATGGATAATAGACTTACCCCACTTTTGTTACTATGAAGTTCACCTCTGAGGACTTTATATTTAAGAATAAGGAGGTCAGTACCTGGGCAAAAGCAAGTTTCAGTAACACGTACGGCTTTCTTCTATTCAAACCGTTTGAGTTTACTTAGCAAGATGATGAGAATACGCAGTATACAGTCAATGAAACAATTAGTAAATTAGCATTGAAAAAATTTTGTATCCATTGATGGTATCTTGTACCGAAGAATGCAGTATTGTCCTTCTTTGATGAGGATGTATGTTTAAGTGTGAAAAGGCGTATAATTGTATCATTCAATACAATAAGTACAGAAGAATCATTGAAGAACATTTCAGTATTACCAGAAAATGCGAAAAATGATGTAGATGTAAATATAAATGCTTTCATTTCAATGCAATCTGAAAACCGTTTCGATAGATACAATATCCGAACAGAGTTCTTGAACGAAGAATCAGAGAACTATGTCTGCGTTGGCTCCTTTATTAACTTGTGGCGTCTGTAATTGGTCAGCTATTGAGGATAAGTGACGGGTATCATGTACCTGATTGTTTTATGTAAAGTAGTGAGCTTTGTTTTGAAATTTTTTTTGAAGTTTTGAACTTATAGAAGTGGAAACAAAGAATTTGCCTAAACAATCCCTAATCTATTATATAATTTTCGAATGTCACCAATCGATGTTTATTTATGACCAGATAGATTTTCTCCGCATCGACCTAAGTCAGCTAGGGGTAAGGTTCAAATAAAGGGACCATATATCAATTTAAGCCAGCTGGGGTGCCTAAACCGTACGTTCGGACTTCGGTGCAGGAAAATCACTTTCTGGAAATTTATCATGAAGGTATAAAATAGTATGCTTTTTTGTAAGGGGACATGTCTAATTGCAAGGTAGTTTTTTTATGATTCCTAAAATGCATTGAGCTAAAACTTTTGCTAATATTTATTTCCAAGACCTAAGTTGATTTAATAATATCACAGTTAATATTGTGAGTAGCTAGCCCAATCAAGCTTTAGTTTGTATTAGAAGATCTTGATTCCTTGTGTTATTGCCAGAGACGTTGTCACTATTAGAACCGTCGACAGAAGAATCCGTGATGAGGTGTAAGCATGCGTCTATTTAGAGGAATTTGAATTGGTTACATTATTAACATTGCTATCGTAGAAACGGAAGGGGTGGAAACGGTTTTTGTATGTATTAAAACAAAAACTTCCAGATCTACGCTATGTTTATTTGTATCTCTAAAAACGAGTTTTAATCATTTTTTCCGCAGCGATGTGCCGTTATCGGGGCATCCGTGTAAATCTAATGAAGTACACATTTGTTTAACAGCATACATCGCATAGGCACGCATCTGCAACACCTTATCACCTTTGGCTTTATTAGCGAGATTCATGTTGGATATGTATACTGGGTAGTAAGTCCGCTTGGAATGTATTCGCCAAGATTGAAATAGAGTTATAATGAGATAAGTCACCTATTAGTAAATTGCAAGCAGTATACGTGTCCTGTGCCGTCCTAGTATTTTCATCAAAGCAACGAGAAGCCGAAGAGACAGCATTTTCCGGGAACGGATAGCAGGAAGTCGTTGCTGCAAGCAGCAAGACCAAGCCAGGCAACCATCAAACGCTGGCGTTTTGAAGGGGACGTATTCTCCAAGATTTAAGAGAAGAAAACAGCAAAGCAGTAGAAGTAATGAGACTCACTGGGCATGTCGAATGTACTTGACTGAACTCATCGAACTTGTATACTGACGACGCGACTGTACGATAACTTACAATCAACTCAACTGAGAAGTGACGATATCGTCCCACTTTTTCCCCAAAAGTGTGACCTTTTTATATGTTTTTGAGTGGTTACAACTACATAATTAGCGTTGACCAAATACCAAGTGCACGGACATTTTATGACTATTACAGTGTATGCAAGTAGAAAAGTATAGAAAGAAATGAAAGAACACTAAATTATGAAATCTGTAATGTAAAAATCGTACATTATAACGCGATTTTATGTATAGAATTTGAAATATAGCAACTGGAGTGTTTCTACCAATGGGACATCTCACCTGCATTTACCTTATCTAGAAAAGCAATTTTTGTATCAATATGTTGCTTCCAATGATTTGTGTTAGTGTAGTTTGTCCACAGTAGTAATACACATATTTTCTTTTAATACGACGTATTGTAATCGTACTATTTGATTTCTTTTATACGTTTTGCGTATGTATAGACGAATCAGATTAGATTCACTGTAATAATATTATTTCACGTGATAGCCACAGTACTTTATCAAAACTTACACCTTTACAAACTGTAGAAATGCGAAAGATATTCGTATTAAATAATTACCTAGAACCTATGTGTTGCTTGAATTGCGTGGATTCGAGCACCCAACGCTAATTCTGACTTAGCCACAATTTAATGAGTCTAAGCCTAGTTTTTAGACGATGTTTAATCAACTGAATGTCCGTGTTATAAATCGTACTTAGTTCGCGTTCGAGTTCGTAGTTGACTGTATTCGTGTTCTTAAAATATTCTAACTTCGTTCGTGTTGTACAATGGTTCTCCCGTTTGTGTTGTGTCACTAAGTTCGTGTTGTAGTCGCTTTGGAGTTCTGTTTGTTTCTGTTCGTTTGAGGCAAGATGTCCATCCACCTCGCCTCGGAAGAGACGATCCGGAAGGGGGTGGGAAGCGTGATTGGCCACGATTTTTAGAAAGTAACCGCCCTCGTACCCGTGATGGTCACCCTTGAAAGTAGCCGCGACCAAGTAGTGACGCGCAAGGGTTTTCGCGTGTTTTGGGAAAATCCGCAGCAGGTAACAAGCTGAAGGAACACTCTGACCCTGACTACAGATGGTTGAAAATAACGGATTCTAAGATTAATGTGTTGGTCCCAAAGTAATAAACCTGAGTTGCCGTCGCGAGGGTATTTTGTCTAAGAAAAATGGTCAATGGTTCCATAAACTTATTGCTGCTGCGAATCGGTTCGAATTTCTCTGGCTATTGCCTTACAAATTTAGAAATTCCGAACCTGGTTTTTATGGGCTGAGTGCGGGGACTTGAACAGTTATTTGTGATTTCTAAAGCTGTTGTATCGCGCTCTAAAGTGATTCAACACTATGGTATATACGAATATACGATATATAGAACATAACTTTGATATTAGTCTAGTAAAAGAGAAATTTGAAGCATGATTTATTAGAAATCGTTTTCACTAAACGATATAGCTTATAATCTAACTTTTTACGATGGAAGAAAGTATGTACAAATATGTGACGAATATAATTACAGAATGAATAGTTGCGTATTTCATGAAATGTTGGACAAATGTCAAGAGACAATTGTATAAGCCGTCATAAAATGAAAATCAAGAATAACAAAATCGTATTTGAGACTTTATTTATATGATTTTACTGTTTTATGTTTAACGTCTCGTACGTCGGAACACCAAGAGATGACGACATTTAACAGTCAGGAAGAAACAAACATCTTCCTGGCACCGGCTTTTCCCATGCTATGTGCAAGGTCCCATAGTTTTACATTGAAACCGAGAAATTTTTGCCGTGCCGGCGACCGTGTGACGAGGCCTTGACTCATCCTTGTCATAAGGTCTCGACTGATCCCTATGACGAGGCTTCGACTAATTGCAATTAACAAACAACCACTCGAACTCCGGACTCTACCCCCACCTTAATAACTAAGTAAGATGTTATAAAAGACCCCTCCCAATAGTGGAGTCTCGATTTTTGGGGAATAACTTTGGAACGCACAAATAAAGATCAGTTTCAACATCCACTCCATCTTCACTATTCATTAACGTGATCGACCACGAAACGCGACTATTTTGCAACCTTTGGATACCTCCACGGAATATTCGAGACGTGTTAGGCCTCGACTTCCGAAGGACTCCGCAAAACCCCAACTTTTACACCTTTTTCCAATGACACCAAGTTTGGTTTTATATGTGCAATTTTAATTACGTACAAATTTGCAATCAGCGATAAAACCTGATAGTATGTGTATATTCACTTATTTTCATTATTTCATTACTACGCTGTATAGTATACACATACTATGCTGCATAGGCCCCGCACGGCTGTGCTACCGCTCATTGGAGCAATGGAATCGTATTTACTACTTTGTACTGACAAAGGTTCTCCTGTAGTGCAGACCTACGATATACGCAAATACGCAGGGATTTAAATTAGTTTGTGGATATGTACTTATTTCATTTACGGTTTTAAAAATAGTTTTCTGTGCGTGTAAATAAATGTTCAGGCAAGTTGAAGTTATATTAAAATAAAATTAATACCTATTGTTGAAATTATATTAAGATAAAAGTAATTCTTGTTGTTACATTAGCGCCTGGATTTTCGTAGTTTATGAATATCTTTTTAATTTTAACTTATCATTAATTTATTGCACTATAACGAAAAATCTCTCCCCTAGTATTCTAATCATTCAGGCTATCAAATTTTATATTTTTTTCTTTTTTTCATTGATAGCTAGAAAAATGAAACGACATCTATCAGGGGCTGAAAAAAGGCAAATTGAAAAAGACGCGAGCAAGTTGCCAACCAACAGAGAGGAGCATTGAACCAATTTATCCAAGCATGAAATGTCAAAAGAGCACGTCGCTTCAATGTGTACATTATACACCTACAAGTGCTTCTCTACGTTAAATCGCATCGATGTTCAAAAGCTGCAAATTGTATTGCAGAAAGAAAACTATTGGAGAGAGATTCTGTAAAAAATTGTATCCACAATAAAATTCCTCGTAAGTTTGGGCATTACTTATCAGCAAATAGGAATGTTAAAGAATGATTTTTAAAGTTCTTCCCAATAGAAAGACCTTGCAAAATTTGCCAGTAGATATAAAATATTGCCGTGGACAATTGTACGACAATGCAGAGAAATATGTCGGCCAAGTACAATGATCTGCAAATAAAAATAAAACAACACGTCTTTCCGTGCTTTAGTCACTCACTTACTTTAGTTTGTAATGTTACTGCAGAGAGTTATTGTAATGCTTCCAGATATTTTTTATTCGTGCAAAATTTGTTTTTTTCTATGCAACATTTCGATTGGACATATTATGCAATAAATTAGATAATGATTCTTATACATTAGAGAAGTTATCAGATACAAGGTGGTGTAAAAGGGCTGATGCAGTTTCAGTGTTAAAATGTGACTACAAAAATATAAATGAGGCATCACATGAAATATTCAATTCCACGAAAAAAAAAGAACTTGTTTTTATTGAAAAAAAATCATTACTTAAACAAATGAATGATTATGAAACTGCTGTAATGACAGTCCTGTGGAACAAAATTTTGCAAAGAATCAATGTAACAAGTAAACCTTTACAATCGATTGATTGCACAGTTGTTAAAGGTGCGTCATTATTAAAAAGTCTAGAAATTTTTATTAATATAAATATAAGACATAGTTTCAACGAAATCGAATCAGAAGTTAAAGAAGTAACGGATAAAACATTTGAAGATGACCGCAAGCGTACATGTATAGAAAATCGAAAGAAATTTTTCTACATATTGTACTCTACGTAATATAATTTAGAGTTTTTTCCGTCTTTATATTGTATGCAGAAGAAAAGAAAAAATGCATTAATAATTAATAAAAATGTATAATGATAACATTGATTCAAGTAATTTTAAAGATGAGTTAGAACAGTTTTTAATCTTATTAGATGAAGAGGACAAGCGATCAATTAATAATATATACAAAAAGGCATAAGATATAAAAGCAACTTTTCCAAATGTGGAAATTGTTTTGAAAATTTTGCTAACTATGCCAATTTCAAACACATCGGGGGAACGCTCATTTTCTTGTCTAAAAAGAGTAAAAAATTATCTAAGAAATTTAATGTCAGAGGTAAAACTGAATAATATAGCTATTTTATATAGAGAGAGCGATTTACTTAAAATGATTTATTGTGATAAAATAGTTAATAAGTTTGCAAAACGAAAAGCAAAACAAAAATTTATTTAAATGTTTTCACATTTATAATTTTAATTTCAAATAAAATTCTATAATTTTTTCGTCCAAATTTCTGATTATTACGCCTATTATACTATCACTAATTATAATTAAACTTTTACATATGTTCGTCTATTAGTTAAAAACTTTGTGATTATTACTATGCTATTATTAATTATATATATATATTATATTAAAATTTTATTGGAAATGATACATTAACAGTACATGATATTTTTTATTTATTTAAAGATATGGTTAACATGTACTTTTATTTTCCCTGTCTCTCTCTATTTTTCAAAGGGCTCAATATTTCTTTCTGTGCTCGGGGCCTCAACCGACCCTAATTCGCCTCTGAATATGTATGTGTAGTTTTTTGCAAAAAATCTGATTAGCATAATCAGGAGCATACGGCTTTTCTTACGGACACTTGTACAGATTTTTCCATGTACTTGTTGATTGTAAGTAAGTAAACTCGTGTACAAGAAAAAACATTTGTTCTTTTTATACCAAAATTCTATGGAGAATATCTTGCTTTTCCTTTGCGGATTTTAATAAGTAGTCAAGTTGAATGTAACGCACGAATTTACCTGGCTCTCAATAAAACATCTTAACATTATCTTCCAAAATCGAGAGTTATAGAATTTGCCATATCTTGTATGAAATACTTACTTGTTCATTTTTGTAGAATAGCAAATTATATGAATATGGAGTATCTTTTGGTATAATAAAAAGCATTAGAAAATTTTATTTATATAGCAAGTTCCATGCCTTTAGCAAGTGTCCGGAAAAATTGTCGTTAAAAGGCTTTATTTTGCACCGAATGTTGAGAATTAGGATGCGTTACCGAATTCTTAAACCGGGTAAATGGTCCTATCATTAGGTTAGTAACCTTGGCAAGCTGTCCTTTTATAAACATTTTCGCCGAGTATTTTATCGAAAATTAAATTGCTTATGATCTAAAGAATAAATATCATCCAACATTATTGCACATGAAAATCTTATTCGACTTGACATACAAAATTTAACCTTTGAAAATATCCCTCATTTTTTTAGTGCCCTGTATGTGCCCTGTATGTGTCTGGTCTCTTCAATGCGGTCTCAACACAGGCCCAGATGGCAAATACTTCTACCTGAATGATACGAACACGAGTACTTACCTAAGCTGAATGGTGAGCCTACCTTTGGGCTGCACCCTTTTACACCTGCACCGGACCCGGTGGAAGTTTTGGAACCGTCCGTGTATAGGACAAGCCTTCTCAGAGTGAAGAGACTGTCTCAGTCCCGCCCACAATCGTCTCTGCCTACGAACAGCACCCTATTACTTACGATGGAAGCTGTATATCGGTTCGCCACTATTCCCTCGCAGGATAGAGTTCCCAATGGAGGTCTGCGCCGCCTGTAGTATCATAGTGCAACCCTATAAGACGTATCTCTATTTCCCTTTTAAAAGTAACAGCCTCCACCACTAATTGAAAGTATAAAGGTTCATTGTCCAACAGTAAGCCCACTGTTGGCGTTAGCATTGTTAGGAATGCACCTGCGATTAGTAGCAGTGCAAAATTGTATACCATTATAGGAGTTTTGCTTCCCTTATCATGAAGGTCCTCCAAACCTAGGAAGTACAATTCAACTGGAACTCCAGGATGACTTTGCGTATCTGCCGAAATCGCACATAATTCTAAGCTCCAAGTGTAACCACACCTTTTCTTTGTAGGCCCTATAAATAGCGATTATTTTTTGAGTCTGCCTCATAATTTGATTTTTTACATGATCTGCTTGTTTTACAAATAATAATACATTCTAATTTTACTCAGATACCCGATTTTGACCGGATCTTGCCTACATATTTAGAAACTACATATCACATCACTGGTGAACTATTCGAACATTCCAAAGCTTTACTATAGTAAATGGCGATGGGAGCATAAGTTATAGCAAGCAGCTGATTTTTCATTTATTCGTACTTTGTCGTTTAGTTACAATTAGCTCTCAATTTTAGCAGTATAACTCGAACAATTTTTAGTATTTTTTTAATAAAACTTATTCTTACCTATTCAAAACAAAATTTTGTACCAATTGTTATGTTGTTAACAATGTTTGATTTCTGTAATTTTTATCAACTCTTAAAAGTTGGATCTTTTTAAAAATTACAAATTTTGTTGTTAGAATAGTATATTTTTCGTGTTCTTCAGAAACTTACAAAATTTGTCACAATAAGTATCAGTCTTCGTTTTACAAACACATGTTGTAAATATACAAATTCGATAACCTCATAAGTTGGATCCATACAGAGGACACTGCAACTATGATTCTTTCGAACACTTTGAAAGGAAATCAAAGAAGACCCCCTTAAATGAAATCAAATTTACTCAAAAAAATGTCTTTATTATATTATACTTTAATAATGAAATCTTTTTTCATAAATACAGATAATCTTTATATAACGCAATTCACCATTGTAGACATCCTTGTGTAGCACAGTTCGAAGTTTCTCATAGCATAGCACATGAGCAAAAAAATATATAAAAAACTTGTAAAACTAATTTCAATAATACTATCTTTATTTTGTAGTTTACATATTTTGTTAAATAAAATTTTCCGAATGAAATCGAAGTATATTTTTTTCTCCGTTTGATGAATAAAGTTAGTACGTAGACTTTACTTGACAGAATTGTCTTTAAAACGCGAGTCCACTTTTTGTATGTCATCTTTCCAAAACAACTTTAAAGCTATAGGAGGCTTACTTGTACTATTCACTTCCGCTTCTAAACAACATTCCTACAAATTACTCATTGTTTGGCGTTGATGGGATGTATAATCCCTTAATGTAAAATCGAAGAATGAATTGTAGGAAGACCGAGGTGTGTAGCAGAAATATAGATTCCAAAAAGATAGTTTCTCCAAAAAAGGTGTTTATTTAATGATTTCATATGATCAACTGTCCGATCGACTTCGTCCTCTTGCTAAAGCAGCAGTGGGGACGTTCTAACGGACAACACCGTCCTTTTCGCGGACGAAACAGTTCGTCGTAGTATACCCATATATGCGTTATATGACAACATTTCATATAAAATATATCGCTTATAGTTCGGCATTTCTTGACAATATCTTAAGGAGACAATACGGAAACATACAATGTGACATAAGCAGTATGTTTGCTCGGCAAAGTGAAATACTGATGAGACAAACGGTTCGGCACGATTCAACGAACAAAATATGACAATAAGATTAAAATAAATAATCGGTATATAACATAATTAGTATAGGTCACTGTTCATTATCTTCTAACGTCCGGATCCAAATTTGAAAATTCAATACACTTAAGACGATTTCGTATATAATTTATAATTTCCTTTCGAACTTTTCATACCTAGTAGATTCGAGTAATGAACACGACCACTTTTTCAGTGTCAACGTGACATAATCCGAACTCGTTCGTTTCTATGAAATTCCTCCGGGACAGTAAATAACATTTTTTTATGTTTTACTTTGCGGTACATTAATTCGTCTCGCAGCTCAAAGAAATTTTATTTTTGTTTCTTCCAATTTTATTTTTAATTCTTCTAATTTTCTCGTCCTGTTTTTGCTTAACGACTAAAACTTGTTGAAATATGTTGACTTGTAATACTAACACGCTATTACATCTACTTAATGCGTTTACATGATGCACTCTATCGTTAGATCGGTGCTCTGTCGTATATTTATATTGCTGCAGAACCATTGCCCAGCGATAAATCCATGGATTCACATTCTGTTTATATAGTGTAAGTCGAAAACTGCAGCAATCCGTGGCGATAATGGATTCTATTCTGCACAAATATACATGGAATCTTTTAATGGTATAAATAACCAATGTAGTACTTCGACTCTTGTACTGTGGTTCTTTTGCTAAAATAAAAAACGGGTTTCAAACGGTTATTTGGCTGTTTCTGCAACAAAATCGCTCCGAAATCACTGCTACTCGCATCACAATAGAGTTCAGTTTTAAAATTAGGGCTATAGACCGCTAAAACTGGTTCCAACGCGTGGTTCTCCTTTAAATTTTCAAGCGCATGAATTTCTTTTTTTCGCATCTCGCACGACAATTCATCAGGATCCTTAACCGCATCGCATTGTTCCCTAGTTAATTTTTCGGTTTCCTGCGCTACTTCCGGAAATTTAGGATCAACATCTAGCTTATCCGCGACTGTAACAGGCGACTCTAAATGTTTGATTTGGAGGGCTTATCTTTCGAAGCTCGCATTTGGTGTATTTTTCGAAACCACTTCCTCTACTGAAAAACTACTGCCCATTGTAACCTTTATCGAAGGGTACAACATGAAATCTCTACCTAATATGGCAGCATATGCCATCGTGTTATCCAGAACTATCAGGAATTTCATTTGTTTCGCTATTCCATCCACGTCTATAATCTCATTAAAAACTCCTTGAACTACTAATGATGAAACGTTTAAACCTCTAAGAGTTCCGTGTACAAAACGAGCGTACAACATCCGGGTGGTATAAAACTGTGTTGAATGAGACTAACAGGCGATCCGGAATCAATAATCGCTGAATGTATATAATGGATTATTTTACCGTCAGCATCCAAAGCAGGGAATCTGATCGGTATCATAAACGGTTGCACTAAATTCGTAGTCGTAGACCCCCTCTGGATTGCTGATTCCCCCTGGGTTATTGAAGTTCTTCGGGTTGTTGCATTCTGAGGACTGACGGCAAATTGATGCGTTGAATCTCCACATCTAAGACAAGAGCCCCACTCTCGTTTCGGACTCTGGCAGTCTCTCCGAAGGTGTTCTGTTGCATTGCAATTACAGCATCGTGATTCACCAAGGTGTCGTATCTGATTTCCTTGCGAATTGTGCTCCGAAGACTTCGCCTTTCCTCTAAGCTCGCATCTCAACTTGTCTTCTTCGTGCCAGCCTATTTGGACGAGTGTCGAATCTGTCCCACAATTCTTCGAAAATCTGTGCGACCCAAAGCATTATATTGGTTGACTTTGCACGAAAGCAACTTAATGCCTTTCCATGTAAACCCTGATAGATTGTCAGCTTCATAAAATTCTCATCTAGCTCGTACATACGTTTGCTTAACCAAATCGGCTTGCATTCTCCGTTTCAAAATGTTTTCATTTTCTACGTCGGATAATTCGTCTAGCATTTCTGCCCCAACTTTAATACTAGCCTTATGTGCGACTGAGTAACGCTTGCTTTTTCTCGCATACCTTCCTGTAGTCGATTCAATTCTTCGATCAATTCCGAAATATTGTCTGTGACTCCTGGTTCCGCACTCGTTAAACCGACAATTAAATCACTCTTACTGCCGCCGGTCGGGAACCACCTCGACCGCAACAACGTTTTTAGTTTTGCGATAATAAAATCGCTCATATTTCTGTGGCCTTCACCCGGCATCGCAAGCAAACTTGCACAAAATAAATCCAAATCCACAAAACTAAAACAAACACGAGTGTGACTAGTATTTCACTCAAACTAGACGCAATTCTATTCCACGTTTACGCTCGTTTTGCCGGCGCAATTCCCTAAAACAGTGATATTCGGCACAAAAATCACGGACAAATCACTCCAATTTTGCGAACCGTGCCAAGAAGAATTCGAATCCCACTTCTGAATTTATAAGAGGACCGAGATGTGTGGCAGAAATCCAAATTCCAAAGATACAGTTTCTCCAAAACAGGTGTTTATTCAATGATTTCGTATGATCAATTGTCCGATCGACTTCGTCCTCTTGCTACAGCAGGAAAGAGGACGTTCTAATGCACAACACCGTCCTTTTCGCGAACGAAACAGTTCGTCATAGTAAAACATTCCATTTAAAATATATCGCTTACAGAATAAAGTTGTCATTAGGCTTCAAATACTTCTGAAATAAAAATGTTTAGTTTCTGATCATTTTTAGTTATTACCTGGTGTCAATATGATACAGATACTGACAATTTGTACGTGTCCCATCGGCTAACTTCAAAACAAGAAATTTCACTCTTTATTCACTTCTTTGCAAAATAAATTCATGGATGAAGCTCAGACGATTAACACGACGATTGATAAAGGGCCAAAAAGGAAAAAAGATCAACGAGCCGAAACTTTCTCCTCCGGTCGTCGCGTCGTAGAAACGTGTCGCCAGTTAGTCAACAACGCAGCACCTAGACCTTTCTCAGTCGATGAGAACGATTTTTGGAGCGGAAAAATATCTTTGAAGAGAAAAGTATTATATCTCGCGGCTCGTCCGCCATTCCCAAGACCTCTCACCAATTTCAGCTCCATTTTCTCAAGTTGCTGCTTCTCTTTTCGACCAAGCCGTGCCTGTCAACCAACCCGAGAGCCATTATCGGCCAGTGTCAATATCTTGTTACCGGCATATACCGTCGCGACCGCAGCCGTCTCCTGTTTACTCTCCTGTGGCCGGCCCATTCTACTCGTTGCTCCGCAGTCCCTTTTCCCTCGATTTCCGGCCATTATCAACGTCCTAGTAACGACCATGAGATATCCCAAATGCACAGAAAATTCTCCAACGAATTCTGCATTGGCAATTTTTTACCAGTAGCGTAATCATTTTGTCATAGTACGATCTTACAGCGTACTTTAAATTTATATTTTACAACTGCATATCGTCATACTTGCATTGTGTTTAATTTGACAATAGTTCGCGCAGTTGGATTTATCGTCACAGAAAGATGATCGGAAAAATTCTCCATTCGTTTAAAATTTTTGTGTGGCGCAAAAAGCTTACAACCTAATTCTCTTATCTTAACCAACCCATCGTCATCGTTAACTCCAACAACATAAAACCTTGATAAGGAACAAATTATTAAGCTTTCGAGAGGACAAATGTTACGATTAATGGTACTTTCTTCAGGCGATAATTGTTTTTTAAATTCTAAAATCATCAACATCTTTATTCTGCATTTCATTACGATTTTATTAAAATTTCATCTAATATCTGTATGATAAGCTATTTCTGAGAAAGCTCAAATAGTTCCGTTCACTTAATATGTTTGCAAACTGTAATAAAGAAAGTAACTAACCGAATCTTTTACATATCCTTCACCTGTAATGTTGGTTGGGTTGCTGATGAACATACATTTCCGTTCATACTTTCCTCATTTTCCTTGTACATGTTTAAAAATTGGTTTACGTGCTGTTTTTAGATGCAAAAATGCTTTTATTACATTGTAAACATATTTACGACAGAAAGATATGATAAATGTTGATAATATGGACACTTGATTTTAAAATCTTATCAAAGATAGAGAAATTTGTCTTTCTTAATAAAACTAATGCGATTGAACAAAGAAACTAATATGTAATCAAATTCAAATTATTAAGTGTAAAACAATTCAAATGATTTGTTATTATAGTAAAAAAACGAACCGAAGTGAAATTCGGCAGTTCAAAAAAGTGGTATCCAATATCGAATTCCTAGAAATTATATAAAAAAAACTAAAAGAACTTTACGTTTATTATGAAAAATGAATATTTATTTAAACAAACGATAGAAAGGAACAAATATCTTTTAGGTACTCCATATTTTTTCGATGTAGCCTATCTTCATTCAAATATTTAACTACTTAACTCGCCTTTCAGAAGTTTTTGCACACCGCAGAAAAATAAAAATGTTTCCCTTTCACTCTACTTACGCTTAATTGTTAGTTTGTTCCGATATTGTTTATAAGGAACTCATGAACACGGTTGCCTGTAAAATTCGCTATTTAATTATCGAAAGTTTACGAAGTTCCATATTACCTACGCTTACCCCATAAGAGTTTATTCATTCTTTACTATGATAGAGAAAGAACATCGCACCATTTGAAAGATATACGTAGGAACTCAAACTTTGTACCACTTTTCAAACCACAGTTCGTCTTGAATAAACAAAGCAATTTTTCCTCGCATCTATTCTCGCGGCGAGAGCATGACTCCCATAGTGCCTGGTCGCACGAGCATTACAATAGTTACAGACCGTGCAACGGACGTTGTAACTATAGTTACACCGCGTCCACACTGCTTGAACATGAACAGCTCGCGAATACTGTTCGTCAGCAGTGTGGAGAGTTTTGCGAACAGCGAACAACGAATACTGTTCGCTCAGAAGGCGGTACATCGAAGGGTTTGTACACGCACTCAAAGTTCGTAACTGTTCGCGAGCTGTTCGCGAGCTGTAGTGTGGACACGCTGCTGTTTTTGTTCGCGAACAGTTCTCTCTAGTGTGGATACGGCATCACACGAACCTTTGATTTTGAGGTCCGTAAATGAAAATGTTTTTCCACGCCATTGAATGATAGATGTCTGTAGATATTTGTACTGTTGGTTGTGAGATACCAGAGTACCCGGGTACTTGGTAAGATATTCGGGTAAACAAAAATTACTCGGGTACCTGGGTATTTCATTATACCAATAAGACACGCAGGCCAATAAGATTTAAAATATAAAATTTCAATTACACGGACTAATGTGTTTTCTTCGATCACTTGCGAGTAACATCAGTTGTTGAATACCCAGATGCTATTAACGGTGAAACATAAAGCATACAATAATAAATCTAAGTCCAAAACAAGTTACTCAGCGCGATATTCATTTTCGAGCTGCCCGAAGTCTATCAAGAATTACTTAATCTCCAACTATCCAAAAATAAGGGTGAATTAGCAAACAACTTCATCCCTTACTTAAGACCCAAACTATGGTCCTCCGGGACATTTTGTCGTCAAAAACTTCGTCTATAGACTTCAGAATGTAACTCTCCGCACACGATATTATTTCTGTTCGTGCTAACTTGTTGGGTCTATATGATCCGTTGATAGTCAAGACTGCTGGTGAACTGATAAAATTTTTTCGCTACAAAATTTACGTAGAACATTCATTCGGACATTCAACACCGTAATATAAAAAGATGACGTTTGGCTCTTGGATCAAAGTTCATAGGTATCTCATCGGTCCGTGTGTTTCATCGACCGCACGAGATATACGGAAACCCGCATAATTTTTTATTAGCCGAGTATTTCATGGGTACTCGGGTATCCGGGTATCTCGAATATCCGATTCAAAACAATAGCTCTAGTAGATATACACTCTGTTTCACATTTATAACGCACATACAAATTTTTAATGAACTCCTGTTTTCGTTACCTTTTGTTACATTGGTTATAAATATAAAACTAATCCAAGACAACAATTGTATAATTTTTTGAGCAAGTTATTGTTTTTTAAATTATATATTTGTTTATCAATAAAGAATAACTTCTGTTAGTTATTTTTATTATGTTGTACTAAAGTGGAAATAAATCTAATCGTCGCCCTAACCATAAATAAATATAAATTGGCAGGTGGATTATAAATATGAAACAGAGTACATTAAGATATATCAAAGAAACAGTCGTTAATTCGAAAATCGTGCATCCAGTTTCACAGGATACGTGAAATGCAACAGCGTCTGTATCGGCAGTTCGATGCACGTCGTAACGTTCGCCATCTACTATTGCCGGAGCCGCGCGGGGGTAAAATTCGGCAGACGTAGCTTTCGTAATCACAATTATATGTTGCGCTACAGCATCCATAGCAACGTTCGTTATATTGATGCTTGTATGACCAAGTTCTTATTTTTCACTTCTGTGAGTAAAGAATCAAAGGAAAAGAAACTCACGAAAGTATTGCGATGCGTGCCTAGTCGATCGATAGCTGTAGAAATGCCCATAGGGTCTGTCACGCACAAAAATATTACGTCATATATCTGAGGGTAGACGGGCTCCACGGTTGTTTACGACTTACGGGATCGTTTCCAGAAGACTTTTGCGATATACGTAACCCCCAACGGGCTCAATGAGTGACGGAGGAGTACGAAAGAGCGATCTGCAAAGTCCTCGACCGTCGATTTATTTCCTTCGCGAATCTCGGACGGTCGTTTTCACTTTATTACGCGAGTATCGTGCGTCGTTGGCAATGTCCGATAGACGGGGTCCTATAAATTTTTATGACAGTAATCAGAAGTGATATCAGATGACCGCTTGATATCACACACGTATAATATGGACACGATAAAGTTCGAGACACATTCGTGAGTCGCTTACGTATCTTTAACCCACAGGTAGTTTGTCACTAGTGATATACGATCAGTATGAAAATTCCCGGCAATTTGATCTATTTTCTGTATTATAGAGTTGTAATAATGGTGCTATGGTGAAAGGAAACATATCTATAGTTTAATAAATAATTTTCTAAACGGCATGTAAACGTTCCCCTTGAAAATTTTTCAATGCATTCATTATACGAAACAAATTATATCGTAAACACAATTTCCCGAGAATACAACTAAAAAAGTTATTGCGTTGCTTGATTCTTTACTGGTGTTTTGAGATGTCGGTAAAAGAAGGGCGAAGGAAAGGAAGGGCAGATCCCTAATACAACATTTTAGCTTCGTATATTTAATAGTTTTCAAAAAATTAACAAAAAATTTTCCGCACAATACATGAAATTTTGCCGATACGGACAGATAGTGTTGGCACTTTTGCCAACGTAGCGACGCACTGCGTCTCGGGGAATCCCTAACGTCAGCTTAGCCGACCAGATGGTATTGGCCTCTACTTTCCATGTAAACACCTGCGAAGGGAGCGATCAGTGTAGATGGTATACCGACCTCTCACTTGGAAAAACCTTGCACAGACGAGACACAGAATAGACCTATCGTGCAATGTATTTTTCAGAGACATGGTTTGAGGGTCTCCAGACCCCTTTACTATTTTTATTTGTACCTTTTCGATTGTCTAAAATGTATAACTTTTGCGTTCCTTTTTACATTTTGTAGATTAAAATACTTTAGAAGTGTTTAGATTCATTGTTAGTTAATAAAACAGCTCTATCCTGTACCTCGTTTGTGAACCCTGTCCTCAACCGTTAAGTATCGTTTGACAAGTTAAGTCTACCCATCATGGAAAGCGACTCATTTAGTCATCCATTGACGTCATTGAGCGCCGTCCAAAGCTATCTAACAGGGACCACGAGGAGATAGAGTCGTCGACTTTCACCCGATCCCGTGCAGGTCGACTCTAGTATGCCATCGCCATTACATCCCACAACTACAACTCTTGCGCGTTGCCTGCATTAGTTATCGCATGTTGTGCCTAACGGATAGTTGATATTGGCTACCCTGGTCGCGGGGATCGCGATGTGCCGTACCTTAGCTGATATTCTGCTATACGGGCTCTAGCCTGCGAAATGTTAGTTGGCTACCACTGTCCAGCGCAACAGCTGCGAAGGGAGCGATCGGTGTAGAAGTTGTACCGACCTCGAATTTGGAAAAAGCTTGCACTCAAGCGTTAAGTGTCATTGGACTAGTTCGATCTACCCGTGAGGGAAGCGATTCGTTTAGTCAACCCTGGACATCGCAGGGCGCTGCCCAGCACTGTCCAACAGGGACCAGATGGAGGTAGCGTGCAGGTTGGTTTCAGCCTAAGCCTTTCCCGTTACACTCTACATCTACAGCACCGTAACGCCGCCTGCTCGAGATGTCGGGATTTGCGTATACGGACATTGTAATTTGCGGTCGCTGAAACATGCTGCAATTGGTATTAGTTTTGATGAAATGGGTTAGAGATGGAATAGTTTTCCTCTCGTCACCGAGCTGAAGGTCGCTTGGTTGATGAGCGAAAAATGTTTTTTTAAGCACCTTATAGATACGGAGGTTTACATGGTGGCTGTGTCGTCAGCTGTTAAACAGTTGACGAGGATATTAATACAAAGAGTGACAACTGTATTAGTGACGTCTCTGTAATGTACAGATAGGCAGTATTCAATGTAATAATACCTGGATGACCAATAAATACGCGAAGTTAAAATTTTATATTCAGAATTTACTTCCCATCCCTCTTTCCTCCGCAAAATTTGGTGTCCATCGCCCACTAGAGCTTTTTGAAGGAATATCCAAGTTTTTTAAGCACAAGTCTATATTTTAACACTAAAAAGAAATATACTTCGGAGGAGTTTGAAAGAGTAATGTTCTTTTACTCATTTTGTAATAAAAAATAAGGAATTAAAAGAAATTACAGCATGTGTGGACTAATCTCGACGAATATGAAATATATTATACAGAACGAGATTCTGAACAACTTTTATGTGAACAATAACTGCCACTCGACCTTAGTTTTCGAAATATTTGCAAGAATTGTTGGTACTACGGCATTGAAATCTGCATGTAAGTAGGTATACATATGTGTTGTAGGCATATTGCATCTGTGAGAGATTGCTCGCTCGTCTAATGTTTCTACTTATATGTAAATACACCACGATTGCTGGCAGGCAGGTGTATATAACGGATGAACAAAAAATTAAATTTAACCAATTTTAAGCATTCAGTTGATTCAATATTGACCTGCGTTATCGACTGCCTTATGGCGGCCGAAATACTGGCCAAAAACTAACCTAAATAAATAATTTAGAGTTTTAGCCTGGTGAATGTTCCACTGTTTGAAAAATTGGTGACTTTCGCCTTACGTGACTTACTTCCACATTTTTTCCAAACACCCGTCGTATCCGCTCACTTACCGGTTGCTGGTTTGTGTTTATAGAAACACTAGACGTGCGGTTTGCCACCCGAATCAGTTCACCTCTCACGTAGAAGTAGAGTTCAATGTATGTAGTAGCCCCAACAATTTTTGCCAATATTTAAAAAACTAAGGCCAAATGGCAATTATTATTCACATAAAAGTTGTTCAGAATCTCGTTCTCTGTAACATGCTCAAAAATCATCTACATCAGCCCACGCATTCTACAGTTTTTAAAATTTTCCGTGTTTTGTCAAAAAAAATAGCAAAAATACATTACTTTCTCAATTACTCCCGATCTATACTTCTTTCAATGTTGAAATATAGCCTTTTCGCAAAAAATTCGGGAAAATGAACAAAGGGGCACATTAGCGAGTCGCTATGCCGTGTGTGTGCACGGATACGTGATGTAGCAAAAAAAGCTAAATGTCATGCCGTATTAGGTAAAGATCTTGAGCTACCTGTATTACTGGTTTTGAAACGGCAACAAACATGCTCTTTGAAAGCGTTTCCAAGCATTTATTACATACATGGGAAATAAACTATTAGATATTACCTTCATTACACGATTTTTCATTCATGTTTTTAGTTGATTAAAACGTTTTCCAAAATTCTGCAATAAACTGAGTCCTGTGCCAAATATTATGAAATGAGTTAGAAAATGGATCAGGAGCAAAAATGTAATCAAAAAGAAGAAGTAAGCTTAAATTAACGAAATAGAATGACTGCACATAATAATATAAGTAACTATTTAAAAGTAGACTGAATACTTCTCTTAGCAGAATTCTGTAGAGAAAGCAATATGGGGTTATATGAAATATTAGTTATTTAAAATTAAACGATTTTTCTTATTGTAATTAACAGTTCTTAAATTATATGCAGTAGAAAATCTGCATTCCTAAATTCAATAACCACAGCTCAAAGTCTCCGTAGTTTATGGATTTTGCTTAATAAACTAAGATATTTTTTAAGAAATAAATGTAAAAATATATTTAATTTGTGTATACATACAAGATATCTTTTACTGGTTCGTCGTTTTTGGCAGAATAATCTCAAATATTAAGATTTTAGTTAAGCTTAAACGTTTATTTGTGACAGAGGGGGAAGGGGGGGGGGCAGAAGCATATCTTATCGTAATTTATCATTTAATGTTGGCAATGTCTTACTTCTAAACAAAGAACGACTTGTACATAGTGTTTGTTACTACATAACCATAGTTTCATATATCCATAAGAATCTATCCCCCGCGGATATGGAGTCTTATTTATACTCTTTCTTAAAAAAAAGCATAGAAGAGTAGGAATAGAACTGGTTTTGTTTAAATTTATTTATAAAGCAGGAAAACACATTTTACGATGCGGAATCTAAGACTTTTGCACAATAGAGTATATATATACATGCATAACTTGAATCCTCTTTATGCTCTTTGCAAACGCGTTGTACATACGGGTTTTACGCTCCTTTCTCTCCTCGTATTTTTCAATTGCCCTGCTAACGAAACAGTCCCGGCGATAGCATCGGTTTCAATAGCGTCACACAACAACCCGCACCGTGCATACCCATCTGGTGTACCGTACCTCCGGTTCAACTATACTTGTGTTTGATTAAACCCTTCGACTGCCGATCGACATACACCACTATATACACGTACAATGACGCATAAAGCTTTCGTTCAATTACCGCAACCTCTATCGTTGGACCCTGATTGAACCATTCGATACCTTGGTTCCGTTAAACGTTCGTGTCTAATTAGACGACGTTCTCTTCACTTCGCCCAAAGATACGCGCTTCTATTACATTGTTTCATTGCCTACCAGAGAAGTAATACAATAATTTTCAGTAATGCGTAAAACGGATTATTTTTTAACATGAATGCAGCTCTAATTGAGTCGTATAAAGATATGTAATTCACTTAAAAATCATTTTCACTTCTACGGATCATATGAACAATGAGTATTTTAAACTATTGCCGTAGGACGGTTTGAATTCATGTAACAGCTAGCGAACGTGAATTCACCGGTAACAGTTAGATGTGGCTCAGCATGATTCGTTGAAAAACTTGTGCTCGCACAAGCTAACAGCGAGGACGGCGTCGATTAATTAAAATAGCGTGAATGCGATTTAGCAGCATAGCTGCGGCAGCCGTGGGTAGATTTTCCACGGCATAGCACCATCACCGAGTCTCCACCCCCATTCGTTCCTCTCCGTCGACATGACCCTCTTCCCCGTTGCCTGTGTATCACGCCGGTACCCAGCGTCCCTTTACAGCCTGCTCTGTTCCCGACCCTCTATCATCCATCCCCTCCTCTTCACCCTCACGACCCAGACTCGCGAGGCCATTCGGCGTGGTTTACGCGTCCGGCATTCAGATGACCGCATTCGCACGAGCCGAGGAATGTCCAACAATATCCGCATGGCTACGGTCACCGACGACGAGGCTGCAACGCGGAATTCGCTCGCTCATTTCGTTTTTTCCACTCCTCCGTCATGCGCCGGATCCGGCAACATGTTATTGCGTCCCTACACCCCTCCTTTCGCGTCACCAATCGTACGTTTCCACTGTATACCAGCCGCATTTTCACCGGACGGCTACACAAACCCGTTCGCTGCCGCTTTCATTAATCGGGTTCTCCCCCCGATCGTATCAATGAACTCGATCAAACTATTTAGACTCGAACCGGGCGGTCAGAAAATGCGAATTTCCAATTCTTAAGTGGAGAAAATTGATTTTACCCTATTCATGGCAATTCGTATAGAATATTCGTACGTTTACGATAGAATTTCATAAAGGCATTGTAGTGTTGTAATTACAATTACACTCATTTATCATACCCGTAATATACATAAAGCAGTATGACAATTACGGTAATTGTGAACAAAATTATATGCTATGGGAAAAACTTACCGCCCTAATTTTCTTACTTCTTCCTAGTATTAATATTTCATAAACCTTCAGTCTATGAATTCTAGTTTAGACAGCCAAAAAACAAAAAGATATAAATACAAAACTTTTTACTATATATTTATTAATATTTTACTTTACACTATTTTACTACATACAGTGACTCACAAAAGTATTCGAACGCTCTGTTATAAGGAAATTCTCTTGACCCGTAAGTCTGATTTTAATGAAATTTGTATACATGTAGAGCATAGTAGTGCATATATGGAGCAATTTTTCTTTTGCTACAGGAAATTTCTTTAAGAAAGTGAAATCAATTCTCAAAGGTTTCAAGGTTTTTTTAATTTTTTTAATGCAATTTTTCCTGAGACCTTTGGCAACAGAATGATAGAGTATTAAGGGTTGAACATTCTTTGTATGAAAAGTTATGCCCTATTTGGCACCATTACGAAGTTGTACTTAAAAGACCTAAGGGAAAGTGGCACTGTAAAGACTGATTTCAGCTGATGTCATACGATTAGGAAGCTTGCTACAACTTTAACTTTGTTTATAACTTTGCAACGGTGCAAGATAAAGCAAAAATTTCCCTACATTATTGTTCAGCTTTTAGCACTGTATCATCTCACTGCGAAAAAAGACCCAGAAAAAATTGTACTAAAAAAATGAAATATGTTGAATTTTCAGAGCTCAATTTCATCTCTTCAAGAACACTTTCTGTTGACAAAAAATTGTTTCATGAACAGCCTAGTATACTTTCCATGCACACAATCATTCATTAAAATCAGACTGGTAGGTTAGGGGAATTTCCTCATAGCATTCGAATACTTTTATGAGCCGCTGTAGCTTTGTCCTTTTTCAACAAATTTAATTCTGCTTTCCTAAGCGATTTTAAATAATAGACTCGCTTCACTCTGCATTCGTCTACGGGTGACATAGTTACAATAAAAGCTTTGTTAATAAATAAATAAAACAAAGATAATTCTAAAAATGTGAACTTGAATTCGTTCGTCGGGGCCTGGCTAGCAACCAGATCCAGGCAAAGCCTTGGGAAAAACAGGAAGTAAAATTAAGAGAACAATAGCTACGCCTCGTACGGGCCTAGTCACCAAATGTACATAAATATATATTCGAACGATCAGGCTCGCACGAGTCTTGAGGAAAAACAGAAGTGCAGAGAAAAGGAAAAAATGAAAGGAACGGACAAACACGCATACAACACGTCGCGCCTATACTGTGACAACGGCGTGGTAGTACCACAGCCACCACACATTTTTGTGTGAAATAATAACTAGAACTTGGTAAGTCACTATATATTAAATTAAATAAACTTAACTATTAAAATAATTTCAGGTTTTCCTCTACATTAAACTTCTCAGTTATTTAAATGTTCTTATATTTAATTTCATATTGTAAGTTTACACCAGAGCAGAAACAAAAACTAGAAACTGAAAAAACGTTATTACACTTCGGAGCAGCTTAAATAATTGAATTTACTGTATTTATTATATAATGTTAATTTACTATGTAAGGTTTCTGTGGTTCTAATAAAATAAGAGAGGAGAGGTAACATGTACAGTGTGTCCCACCCACTATGTTTACTTTCAATATCTGCATTATTTCAAATAATAAACGAAATGTACGTTTATACTTTGATTATAAAAAATTACAAATTTCATTTAGAGAAACCAAATTAATCTCTAAATTTTATCTACGCTTCCATCTACAAAGAACGTGTTGCTACTATGTAATTTCCTTACCATACACAACTTTTACAATATTTGCACGTATTATTTAACATAATAATTCAATTTTAGAAAAAGCGAGTCAAATGATTCTGACTTGAAAGTACAGATCTGATGTTAGGTATCATTAACAAATTGTACAATACAATAAAAAATTCTTCTTTCATACTGAGTCTCAGAGACGTATATCTATTTGTTTTTGTTTGTTATGACAAATAGAAGCAGGCTATCAATTGCCTGTTTCAGTATTTTTCCAATATTAGTCGTCGTTTGAAATTGCAGCAAGACAGATATCTCAATTTAACTAATAACGAAAGGAGAACCTTTTATCTTTCTCGTAGAATTACTGCAAGCATTTCCGTTGTCTTTATCATAGAAGTTAAGGTTCATTTTTCTATAAGTTTTATATAAAAAAAATGTGTTTTTGAATATAATGTTTGCTGAGATATATAAATATGAATGTATATCAGTAACAATTCGCAATTTCTTTTCTATAGCAAGTAATTTTTAAGTCATTTGAAGTCCTCATCCATTTGACTCAAAAGATCTTATCACGTAACTAATACAGAAATAAAGTATAAAAACAGAAAATCTATTTAATTTACATACTGTTAACAAACAGCTTCTCTGTTAGAAAGACACATTACAAAGGTTGCATTTAAATCTATAGAATTGGGTCTGGGGAGCACAGTACAAGCTTTAGTGTTCTGAAAACGACCGCGAACGCTGTGGGTTAATTAGGATTCGAACTATGGGACGACAGCGATAGATCATTTACAATTAGGTTTCGAAGTTACGCAGTTAGGAATTGTGCAGATCTCGACAATCTGTGATCCTATCGACCGATATCGAACTGGCGACTCGTTTAATTCTTTTTTTCTTTTTAGATGTATAGAGTTAAAACCATGGAATTACCACTATGGAATACGTCCTGCAGGACGAGTGTGGAATTCGAAAGATAAGCAGGAGCATAACTTCCCGACGGGCGACGTAACTCAGCCGACCACCAACCACGGACCGTTATGCGTCCCCCGTCGCTCGTAACGCAACTATCTCGAAACTTGTTTTTCTCCTTTATTTTAATAGGTCCCGCTGCCTCTTCTTCGTTTTATCTCGCATTCAACGCGCTCCCCGGCGACTAATTCGCCAACGAAGAAACTTCGGGGTCAGTAATTGATGCAAATGAAGCTACTAGCCGCGCACGTCCGACTATCGGTTTAAATTCTTTGCAAAATTTAGCATCGACAATTGCGTTTCTTAACCGATGTGCATTCTACAGCGCACTCTCGATTTCTACATAATTCATGAAACGTTAACAGTTCAACTAAATCGACAATAGATACGGGACAAACTCTAACGAGTTTCCTTGGTCCCGGGTTAGGTGAATGCCACGAGGGAAAATTTGTGTTTTCCACTCTAAAATTAATATTGCGGAATACATTGCAATTAAATGTTGGCGTAAATAACGCTCTGACGCACAATTCAATTAAATGCAATGTAAATGTTCCGCCTACGGTACCTAATGCCGTACTGCTTGCTGTATATATTACTGAATTGTTGAGCGTTTGACCATGGTACGCGGTTGTTTCGATTTTAGGTACGTTGCAGGTGCGCCTTCATTATTTTCATTATTACGAACACGCGTGCCAACCGCACCTTAAAAATTTACTGGCCGTACAATATTCGCTACAATATTCTGTAGAATATTCAAATTGTAAATCAAGCCCCCAACCCCATGGCAAAATCGAATATTAATTCGAACCGATTCAATTACTGAAGGGAAATAAATGTTCCTAATTTTATGGTAGCTTTTGTTTCCAGGCACAAAAGAAGTGCTTCGAACGTTAATTACAAAAAGTTTTTCATCTTTCAGATCGATTTTGTATTATCCAGTTTTGTATTGTAGTTTGTTCATTCAAGCGTATCAAATTGATTGCTGCTCGAATATTAATTAGTGGAACTGTTGTCTGCAAAGGCAAAGTAAGATCGCTACTTTGTTTACCGTTACGTTACCCTTTATACTGCACGCAAAATACTTAAGCTGGCAATTTTTTACTACTATGCACAGTATACTACTCGAATGTACTTAAATGTATATATCATCTCATATAAAAAGGTTCTTCAAAGCATTCCTTTTTGTATAGGTGTTCAGTGTTAGCTTTGTGCGTTGCCACCCTACTGGGTGATACAGATGACGCCAGCAGTATCTACAGAACAGTACTCAGTACTCGGGGGTGAGTGACGTAATCTGCTCTGAATCCTGACTTGTAACACCCTACGAGTCACCCTTTGCTCCCTCTATCTACCCGCATTCCAGTCCAACTTCAATGGCAGGCGTATCACTTCGCAACTGCAGCAAGATAAACCTCCAACCCTTGACCCCGCGACTCCACTACCATCCACAGTTTACATTCGACTTCGCGCGTTCATTCCAGTTTATAAAACTTTAGCTCTCGTACACCGATTCTCAGTAACAGCAGTCTCGCACGAGTTGATATCACTCTTGGCCTAACTTCATATATCGTATTAGCACGAAACATTTGAATATACCGCAACACGTTCACGATATAACCATTAAAAACAGGAAAAACGTTTGAATATGAGACCCAACCAGTTTACGTATATATGTACATTTACTCACAAAATTAAGCGTACACTCAATTGTAATCCACAAATTGTGTAATTCGTGTAATCCACAAAGTGTAATACACACAAATTGAAATCCAAAATGATCAATTATACGTTTACGAATGGAGAAGATTTCAAAATGAAATTACAATAAGAAGGCGGACAATATTTCACCTTCTTTATACAAAATTAATTAATTTTATGCGACGAGAATTAACGGTGATTAACGAAATAGTAATCAACATGTATGATATCTCTATAATAGTGAAAATATCGATGAGTACGTCCACGTTTGTGTCAGCGAAAAAGTTATACCTTTACGTTTTCTATTAAGTACGTATAAATAACTTATTTTCGCTCAGGAATCTTGTACGTACTGTCTGTTAAAATATGCGAATGAAATACATATATATTGTGTGTTTCTACTTTTCAATATGCGCATGTATATTCACATTTTAGCTATTTTTCATCGGCAACATAGGTGTACGCTCAATTTTGCGTGCAACTATATGCATACAATGCACAGCTATCTGAATTTTTACTTCTTCGTTTTAATAGATTTAAATTGGGCCCTTTGATTGCATGTGAGAGTATTTCCTTGCAGCTAATGATACAGTTAATTCGGTTCAATATCAAGGATTCATTTACACGTATCCCTTGCAATATATACAATGCAACGCGAAGGTCTACCTGACCGATATATTTGAGGACCGAGGGCAACCTCGAAATACATACATATATGGATGAAAATATATTCTGGCAATCCCTCAGGGGATAATCTGGCTTAGGGACGCGAGTAGGATACCTGTGTGAGTAGTAGACCCTCGACTGGCGAGGCAAGGGGTAGAAAAGGTATTACTGGCCGCGACCAGCCACCTCGGTTGTGGTGCCAGCAAGCCGCTGAACTCTGCCTAATGATTATTTGTCGCCGTGGTAAGTGCTACGCTTAAAACAACATTACCAGACCGCAAGACTAGGCAAACCGCTATCCTACTCTAGTTTAACCAGTCTTATTTCAGCCGTCTCTTTCTCTCTTAAGTTACACAACCACTGGCGGCAAGTCTAATGCCCGCGATATAGATTAAAATGATCTCCCCTAAATTGTGCGATCATAGGACACTTTGAAACAGGGTTTTACACTTGGTCGCTTGATCGTATGATACCTTTGAGAATCCCCAGAGAAGGAAGTCTTGTGTGAATGTGTTTTCCTGTTGAGTATCGGTTCTGTTATTAAAACAAATATGTTTTCGACGAACTTAGAAATCGGCAATATAAATCTGAAAAGTAGGACGAAGTGTATCTCTCGCCTCCCTGACTCAACGGCGGTGACCGCGCCATAATCCCTTAATATTCCGGGGTTCGATACATTATGGGGTAGCTATTAACTCTGCGTTAACTCGGCGCAAACGGGATACCCGGTTTGCCGGTTGGCTGGATTATACAGGAGAAAAATGACCTTATTGGTTCGAGCTAGAACCAAGCCTGGGGTCTGTTACACCCTGCTATAGCAGCAGCTGCATATGCCGGAGTTCGGTTGGGTGAGTTGCAATAATATGATTCCCTCTTGCTCTCTCTTCCTATCTCCCCATCATCGGCCTTCTCTCATTCTCTGTTAATGCTCCCAGTCGTAAACACCGAATAGAATACAGTAAAGGCGGCAGCGTGTGAGTGCGTATGCGATTACTACTTCCATGAAACTGTTATTGTATAATACCATGCACATAAACGCAGCGTGTTTGCACAACACTTATGCTATGAACTAGTTTTGCGCGTTCAAAAATCACGCTGTTAAAACTAGGTAAGTATCAACTGCAATTTATTGCACGTTCGTCATTATTGAGCCCCTAGCATTCTGTGCTTATTTCATTTCAGAAAGACGTTTTGACACAAAATTTTACTTAGTATTGATTTGATATGTCACAGTTCATATCATTATAAATACTTAGTTATCTCTTTCATGATGATACTAAAATATAATTATGGAAATATGTAAGTTCATCCGTGAGTTCATTGTTAATATTAAGGTACAGGTACCGTAACAATGAACACAATGTTTTCACACTATCTTTTCTCATTTGGCATTTTTATGGTTTTATAATTTGGAAACGAGTAGATCTGACCGGCATTAAAAACATTGCCAGTATCTTCCGGCACACTAATAAAGTACGAGTTTTTCAATTATTAACAACTGGTGCTCATTAAGGACCTGAATACGGGGGACTATTAGTTACTTAATTAATTACAGACGAGCCTATTTTATTTCGCAACAGCGACCACAGCCGTATACATGTAGCATCCAATAATCCGATTCTGCATTTCTACACAAGCCCATTGCTACAAGTCTGACCCAGCCGCTGCTGTTTGTTACAAAACACAATTCCAGCACCTATTGTAAGCGCTATTTCACCTATTAAATAAAATACGAGCTACCTCAGTTGATGTTCATTAACGACTCTGCTAACGGCTCGATTGTAACGCGATTGCTTATTTAGTTTCAACATGTACATATGAACTGGTGTCAGGATTAGGTAGAATTGCGTGAAAAAGAACTGGAAGGGAAAGAATTAGAAAATATTATAAAACTTGTATCAGATTATGAGTGAAACCGTTTTTTTTTATTCTAGACAAAATAAACGCTAACATTTATTTATGAAATATATGTACATACAATAGATGTAGAATCGAAGAAATCGTTCTTCATCAATTTAACAACTAATTTGTACATTCTGTTAGAAATCTCTAGAATAGATACAACACAAAAAAACACGGTTATGTATAATTAACAAAATTGACGAGGAGAATTAAAAAATCGATGGAAATACACAAGCAATAAGTATTCGTATAATTGTTGAATTTTAAAAAGTTCGTCAACAGAAACATACTTTAAATTAATTTGATCACAAGAAAAACAAGTGAACAGTTAATTAATACTTTGCACGATTTCCTTTTGACTTTATAAACGCTGCAATTCTTCAAAACACTGACTGTGTGTTAACCAAATTTAATCTGACGGTGTAGGGATTTTCCATTTCCCTATGAGAGAATCTCTTAAATCTTCTTAGAAAGAAGAATGAAAATGATATTACAATCCTTAATGCTCACATTTTTTGCACTTCACAGCAGATAACATTTCAAAATATCAATATAAACTTCATGGTTTATTGTTCCATCAATAACTTGTAATATGCCAACACCAGCTGCACTCATGCACATCAAACAATTACAAAATCACCACCATAGTTCACCGTAAATCGTAAGTTTTTTTGTTTCAATTCCGTATTTTTCCCGTGGACAGCATGGTGTATATCAGACCCAAAACACATCATATTTACGTTTATTTGTAAAGCTTACTCTATTGTGGTATTTAATTGGTGGGTTAATATTATTATGTGAGAATTGCAATCTTTTTTACCTACTCGCTTTACTTACAAAATATTGTTTACAAGTCACTATACCGTGAAATCTTTTATAGTTCGTAAAAAAAGCTACGTACAGGACTAAGAGATAAATGTTGGGCATCATTCATACAAAATTTTATTTAAATAAGAATGACGAATATACAGTTAATTGTTAGTTGGTTATTACTTATTATTCAAATTAGTTCAGTACTCGTTTGGAGAACTTTTACTCATTATTTACTCGCATTCATCGTTTCAGTTTCTTACAGAATATGGAACGTAAAACAGTGTTGGGCAACATCTATTCTAAATAACGAAGAAAAAAAGACAAATAACTTAGATTTATTCACTATTCATGAGTGACGAATAACCTACTGAGTTTTATCTATAAATGACAACCAAATCAAGCTTATTCTATATTTAGAATGAAAGTTTCCCAACATTAAATCAATATCTGGATTACTTTTAAAGTGTTCAACTATTTTTGCTATACTATTTTTGCGGTTTGCTTTCTCATTCTAGCATGAACACAGTATATATATCCGTGGACGTCCAATTCTTAGGTTATTTTGTAACTTCTCATTAAACAGTACCTATCAATTATATAGTTAAATTCTGATAATTCGGTATGCTCGGGATTTCAGCAATATTGAATTATCAAATACGCTGAAATATTGGATTATACTTGCAATTCGGTGAAGAAGTAGAGAAGAATAATTTTAAAAAAACATCTGAGTAATTTAGTAGTAAAAATAAAATATATACAAGGTGTCCCACTTAAATCAAAGTTTTAAATTACTTTCGCTACTGTTACAGTCAAGGAAAAAAGAATAAAGTGCAATTAAATAGCTCCAAAGGATTAGATACACAATTAAGAATGTGTTCTACAATTATAAAATAACATACCCTCTCATAATCAGACATAAGCTAGAACTGACACGTAAGAATAGTACTGCGGTTATAATGAATTTATATGGTTTACAACTAGGCCACAGAATTTGATGTGTTTCATTCTTCGCATATGCTTAAGTGCATTTTCGCGAAGACATACCGCGTCTAACAAATAGCTACGATTTCGAAATATGTATATTCACGAGTTACGAAACGTACATACGTACTGTATTCCTCTAGGCTGTTTGTCAACTAACATTCGATGCCGCTATACGTTGCACTTCTTTGTTCGTCCGAAATGTGATTTGTGATAGTTACCGAATGACGTTCGTAAAGTTATAGTCAGAAGAGGAGAGGGTTGGGGAAGGGGGAACGGACATGCTAGATTATTGGAACCCTACTGTATTTTATATAATAAAATGTTTCATACACTTTTATGTTGGTTATGTAATTTAATAATATTTTACTTTCTGTTATCGTAATTTCCGTACCTTTTCGTTTCTTCTGTAACGATAATTTTGATTAAAGCTAAATTTTGAATATTCCTGATATCGATAACGTTTTCAACGATACTAATGCGGTCAGCTTTCATTAGAAAGCAGTAATATATTGTTTATAAACTTTTAAATATTACAAAGTAGGAACGGATACGTATTGCTCGTACATTTTTACCAGTCACCGAATCTTTCTTATCAACTTTAAAACTTATAGAAGTAACTGAAATCTTTCGTCCTATATTCAATCTAAACATTTCCGAGAATATGTGAAAACTCGTTGTTCATAAATAATTAGTTAATAAACTACAATATTATAAAGTCTTGCTTGAAAGTGATCGGTATACGAATACTTTTTAGATGTGTTGTATGCAACATTTTCAATATTTCGTTGAAGAAGTCTAAAACGAATGTATACATATGGAGTGGTACTTTTTATGTAGGAAGAACGGTTAAAAAGACTAAGAAACGTGATTGCAACAGGTACCTCATGTTTCTTCAGTTCGAATAGAAAAATACAGTATGTAAAGCTAAAAGCATTTCAGATGTGTAAAATATACTGTACTATATGTTAGAAATCAGGAAATGTCAAAAATGCTTTCCAAAATTATGACAAAATGGTAAGCTTAACTACGTCGATACACCAGAATTAGACATTTCTTTATTTTTCAACCTTCTCTCTGTACCATTACACTTCCCTTGCCATATTTAAACATTTTATTAGATTAAAGTCAGACTAATTATTCTTGAATTTAATCATGCAATTTGACATGTATTAAACGTGTTCTAAAAAAAAATAACAGAAACACAACATTTTAATGATTCTCCATCACTTGGAGAAAAGTAGTATAATAAAATAATACCGCTTTGAAACATGGAAAATCAGCTGTCAAAGAATTACTCATGGCAACGCTTGATACATTATATTGCAAAGAAGAATAAAGAAGGTAATAACACGATACTAACAGTAAGATATGCACAAGGGGGGGGGGGGGGAGTGTACGAATGCCTTTTCACGAATCAAAGAAATGTGCATAATGTAGCCTATCTTTCCGTTATTCTTTTTGACCAAAAAATTATTAAATTTTACGCCGTATCACATGGCGATTCGTCGAAACCGCCGCGCTTCGCTGCCGGACTTCTCCACGATTCGCAAATAAAGCCGTGCCCGCTCGACAAATGAAACTGTATAGATTTTCGTTATTGAGAGGCCTGCATCACCCAGTTGCACTGCAGGCCTGGTCGGGCAACAGAGTTCTCGTTCAGTACCATTGCTGAGTGCACCCGATCCTCACTCCACGCAATCTGCAATAACAACCTTCACTCTATACACTAGTTCTCTCTTTCTCATTCTCTAGCCCTTCTCTCTTTTGCCCTGCCCTCGGCCTACCCGCCTACTCCCCACTGCATACCCTGATCCTTCACTTTCCATTAAGGTACTGTTCGCCCGAGCGCTTGTGTATGTGTATGCGCTAAACGCTATGCCAAACCCTCGGTGCACCAACTTCCCACCCTCTTTCTATTCTCCTCCAACTACCTGCAACTACGTCACCCCCAACACGGCCAATACCTATCGTCTGTAGCGTGTATGTACTTTTCACCAAGTTTCCTAAAACAGCCACGTGATTTACCGTACAGTACGGAGGATGCGCACTCGTTAACCTCCTTTCCAAAGCGTGCATCTGTGTACTATTAGATCAAAGAAACAGTTTGATAATGTGACACCAACCACCTTTGATATGGTTAACTTTGCATGTTGATGCATCTATTTATAAATTTGGTTAAAACTCGGCTAGAAAATTGTTTAAAGTAACACGATATCACTGAGAAGTTGGTGTGCCTTCTTTTCTCGTCAGCAAGGTATTGTCTAACATCAATTTCTTTTCAACATATATGTGTTGTGTATATGGCACCATTGGCCACAGATGTGTTAAAGATGAATAATAGACCTTGAATGTAATGTAAACAGTTCTATCAAAATCGAAGGTCAATCATTTTCTGCGGGAATTTCCAAAGAGGTAAGCATTCTACGAAAAATTCACGTTCCATTCTTGTGCTGCAATCGACTGAAAGAAAAAAAGGTACAGGACGGAGCGGATACAGCTACGAATTGCTGAGCTGGTGATGTGGCGGGAGACGGTTTGCCTTTCCGGTTCAGGGAATTTCGTTCGGAGTGCTTGGGTCATTTCCAAAGCAAACCAAAACTGGACGACTGAATGGGCATCGAATCGCGACCGCAGCTCCGAACCACCGCAAACGCGAGCGTAACACAAACTCGACGAGAACGAGTGCTCCCTGCACCTCGTACGGGGGGGGTCCTTTTAGCAGCTCCGCGGTCAGGGCCATTTGACAGCCCGTACATAATGAATGGTTCACCGTACATTCGAATAACGAGGAGACTGTCGATCGAACGGACATGGATGCGCGATATTCGGTGAAAATAAGCAGGATGCATGAATTCCCTACCTTTTATGAAGACATACTGGAACAAGTGAAACGGTAAATGATGTGAACGACAATTCGAATCTTTATACAGGAAAACGTGGTGATGGATACAAGAACGAGTTGATAACTCTCATTTAATAGTAATATTATCCGTTTTCAAATAATCAATTCTACTTAATATTGTGACTTTAATTGTACAAATTAAAGTTAAATATATGATAAGCTTTGTGCGTATTATGTGGGTGCATAGACAAAGCAAAGAACAATTAGAGAAGTGTGATCGCGAAAATACTGTCCTGCAGGTAGCGTTTATATCGAGTAACACAGCTGTAACCAGACGACTTTGCTCTTTATATATTTTAAATTTTTGTAATTAAGAGCATTATCTTCGCTGGATTCTACATTTTTTCTGCGCTGTTTGCAATCAAAGTAAAATGAAAGTCTTGATAACTACTTTATTAATAAAACAATCGCATTTGTGATTTACATTATACATGTACTAAAAGAGATTTGTTTTTTCGAAAAATTTCTGAATCGAGAACTCACCAACAGTGCAAAATATTCTACAATAAGATCCAAGTATATATTATTTGTACCATTGCATGTGTAGTTGAAACTAATGAAGAATTTTGTGAGAGCCCATAAATCATGATAGATAGGCTTTTAATTATTTTCAACCAAAGTTTTCCTATTCAATAGTTATAAATGTCGAAGTGGAGGAAAAGTAAACATTTTTATCATTCTCCACATTCGAGAGCTTTTTAAAGATAAACACGTTAATAATATTTTACAAGCGAAACAAGTTATGTAGAATTTGAAAATGATTTGGAAAAATTTCTTACACAACGAAAAGTCAGAGAACTTCAAGAAGTTATTAGATAATTTACTTTCAAAATGTCACAGAAGTAGTACATATGATGAATGTTTTCATCAGGACGCTATACTGCCACGGCAATGAAATTTGTATAAAAGTAATGTGCTTTATTTTAGCATGTCCGTACTTCAACTTACTATTTCAATAACATTATGTACAAAATTATATTCTTTGGATAACATTACACAAAAATATAAAAAATAAAAATTATTTACTGGACATGTTAATTAACTGAAATATAATTGTAAAGTTTATTGAAGTGCTAATAGGTATACAGTAGAACTTCGTTCATCTAAATGAATTTTGTCCTAGTAGTGAGTTTACCGAACATGTGGAATTCAGTTTATTTAAACTTATCGTTAGGCCACAAATGGGTACCATTTATATAAACTCATGTCCTTGTACAAAATACATATAAATATTTCCTTGTATCTGATTACTAAAACAAAGGAAAGCTAATGGAATGAAACAAAATTTACTCTTATTATCTGAATGATCCAGTTATCTGAACGGTTTTGCTTCTGATCCATTTGCATAAGAGATGTTCTATTGTTCGTTTGTACAAGGTGTAAAGGAATTATATGTCATTGTGTTAGTAGGTCGATTCTGTACACTCGGTTTGGTAAGAATTCAAGATACCGCAAAATTGCCCTTTACTGCGTTTTAAGGTCATAAACAGAAATTGTTTTTTTCTCATTAAATCCCATTCTACTTGTCATAAGGAGTAAATTTGCTATAGGAATCATGGGTCAGAAATAACCCGTTCTTTTGAAAAATTATGATAAAGTTTCATTCAATTTTAAATGGACTTTGTTTACAATGTATTACATTTCACAATTAGATAGAACGTAAATGGCATGCTATTGATAAATATACCAAAACTTGGAATAATGGAAGAAATTGTGGCCAAGAGTAGTCCCAGGTCGTCATGACTTTCAGCGATTGAATCAACTGTTTAGTAACCAGGAACTAATAGAGTAACTCTTTATTCGACAGGGGGGGTCAATTTATTTAGGAGCCGAGAGCATAAAAATTGTAAATAATGTTAACATCTTAGTTATGCTGGTAATTAAATACGATTTATTATGTTGCTGCCATGCTTGTCCACATATTGACAGTAAATCCTGTCAATTCTAACCCTGAATTAATTTCTGTAGCATCACATAAGGATTTCTATACGCCCAAATTCTGGCATCCTTTTAGTTTAGCAAATTGCTGCTGGGAGAAACTGCTTTCACCCGTGACAATGATCTTTTTCTGGAACCGTCGATTCCGTTCTACTTTTTGTAGTATCCGGCGGTAAAATTCTTATCGAATGGCACAATCATTTCTGCGAAGTTCGTGCACAAGATGGTATTTATAATGTTACAGGTTACTTGTTACTATATTATTTTTCTTATTGTCAATATTCCTTTTTCTTACTGGTCACTGTTCACTTTTACTGTGGGACCCGCTTCCTTTACGGGATAATAAGTCTTATTTGCTTACCAACACAATTAAACGGTCAACATGAACATTGCCTCCTAAACAAATTGGGACGCATCATTCCTCTTGTTGAGTGAGGAGTTGCTCTATTAGTTCCCAGTCACTAAACCATCGATTTAATCGCTAAAAATCAAGACAATTTGGAACTTCTCTTGGGCAAAACTTCAGGCAAATTTCGATATATTTTATGAGCTGCGTCATCGATAGCGTGCTATTTACGTTCTATCTGGCCGTGAAATGTAATATGTTATAAATAAAATTAATTTAAAATTTGATGGAACTTTATTGTCATTTTTTAAGAGGGTGGGTCATCTCTGACTTGTAATTCCTTTAGCAAAGTTTCTCATGGTGGGCAGAATGCGATGCAATAAAAAAATCCAGTCTTTTCATCTTTTTTTCCTTACGTCAATTTTTAACAAACAGAGGGTGTAGAATTGAGCTATCATACTCGTGACATGTAATTTCTTTACACCCTGTATATTATTTTTCAGCGTAGCTCATCACACTTGGTTTATTAATGAACAAACATTATCGTAGCCTTTGACTACAATTTTTTTTGGTTGGAAGGTAAAGCAAGTATATCGATAGAAAATCTCCCTTTTAACTTGCTCATCTATTCGTGGATATTACTTTGCGGTACTGTATCAGTTCTGTATTGCGTCTTCGATAGATTTTAATTACAGATTGAAATTAGAACTCGACATTTTTCCTTGAATAATAATGGATTGTACATCTTATGTTTCCAAAACAAATTTTAAATGAAAAACAGATAAAGTAATCTTAATAAAATGTTACAGCCCTATTCAGGATAATTGTTGACTTTTCCTCTTATATTAAGTCATAAGTAATGTTGTTTCTTGTATAGATGTTAGATGTACTTTATTAGAAAAATATTTATTAATTTGAACATTTTATACCCTACACTGGACAGCCCACGTTTTCATGGATTTAAAAGTTATTCAGTGCCTGTTTAGCGAGCGTCATTAGACTTTGATTGGATAGATGTTATTATATCTTACTAGTTAACTTCTCTATCTTCTCATCATAATATTTCGTGTAATATAGGAATAGTACGTAGAAAAAGCTAGGTTACCTATAACTCAGCTTAACATACTTATACTTCGAGCGTAAGAAAATAATAGAATGCGAACAAAGAGATTATCTTTTGGCACTGTTTCATATGTATGTATATGTATGTACAAGTGCAAACATTTTTCACATTACACAACTGTCACAAGTTTTACGGTTGACCACAAATGCTAATAGAGAAATCGTGTCGAGCGATATAACGCTTCGCGTGATAGTCTCTGTGGTAGAAACTCAAAGCTGAATGTCATTCCACAGGTTATAACTAATAATGACGGTATCTCTCCTCCTTTTGCAAACGTAGCCCTGTTATAGCGATAACGGGTATGGCATTAATGGTTTGCAGAGTTGTGCAATCGCGCATGTTATTTCCCGGTACCCGCCACTTTATTGTCGCTATCGGATTAACCGTTTTAATTTAATCACCCGAGTGCTGATCGGCCGATAGCAAACACGGAAAAACAATTTCCCAGTGACCGCTATCTCCGGGGCACTTGTCGCATGGCGATCGGTTGATCGAAAATCGTATTTCAGAGACACATTTCGATTTCTCTACTGCCTAGTTCTTCAGAGCATCGTAAATACTCAAAATCATAAAAACAAATGTCTTTTCCACACTCTAACGTATAATGTCATTGTCCAGTTATTATCAGTTGTGTTTTACCGTACATGATACATATACATACATCTAAACTACATATGCATTGTATATATTACATACACCCATATTTGATAAACACCAAAACTACACAGACCAAATTATGGAAATTGTGAGAATATAATTTTCTTAAAACGTGATGGATCTAGTTCCCGAATAAGACTCTAATATTAATTACCAATTTGTTCGTCAAAGACCTTGTAACAGTGGAAAACTATTTGCGTGCGAATGTAATTGTAGCATCGTAGTGACAAAATTACACGGAGTATTACGCGCAGCAATCAGCCATACACGGTGCACAATAGAAGGATATGCGGGTACCGATCGCCACAGTGGTAGGGGTACACAGGTCACAGTGCATTGTCATGCAAGCAATGCGACGTGTTATGTATTGTTATGTTATTCGCGCATAATTGATGTCGCATTAGCGTTGCGCGCACATCCCTATAATGAACCGACGCGTATCTATAGGAATCCTGTTTGTGTATGCATTTAACTTACGCGATATGTCTGGTTCATCACAAAAACGTGAGAAACCCACGGCTGTCCATTTTGTAAGATATCATAGTCGACGAAGCCTCAGCTGGTGTATTCTTCGCTTCCGAACGCAAACCAAGTATTTTATTGTTCTTTGGACCCATTGAGTTACCTGTTGTAGTCGAGCAGTTGCACCTGAGTCTCGATGTATGAGAATCGTTGAACACACAATTGTTTATCGGTCCCAAATATTGCTTAGCCATGTATCAACAAATTTTGCACGTTTCATAAGTTAGAAGTATTATCTTGTATAATGTACAACTGCTAGAAAAGGTACCTGTACATTCCTGTATTTTTCAATTAGACGGTAACAACAGCGAGATACAGTGGGAAAACCACCCCATTTCCATAACACTACATTCCTATAGTCATGTAAGTGTATTATTGAATGATAAGAAGGTAGATAGATCTAATTGATTAATTTCGAAATGTTAATATAAATATAATACTGTACAAATACTTATATTTCTAATATGCGAAACATTTCACATTTATTTATTGCAAACAATATTAAAATTAAAATTAAATTGAACAATATGGATTTAAACCAATTTTATGACGAACTTTATTCACTGGTATTTTTCATCACGTAAATAATAGGAGAACATTTTATGCTAATTACGTCAATGATTCATGTTACATAAGATAATAAAGCTTACTTAATGATTGTTATATATATGTATTCAGTCGCCGTACACGTAATTATTAGTGATTAATTATTATACATATCAGACATATGAATATTTATTGAAAATGTATGATCACTGTTTGTTTCGATGTACACATAAATTTTGCAAAAAAGATGTGAACGATCAACGTCGAACCAGTATTCCGACGGCTGCAAGCTGCAGCAGTTATTTACAATGGAGGACTCGTTAGCTGGGTCCTCTATCGTGTCCCATTCCACCCAGCTACGCTCACCTCCGCATCACGCGCAACGCAAATCGGATTTTTCTCGTAAATTGATAAAATGATGGTTCGAATCCTGCAATACTGTCCGGCACCAAACGAGCCACAGTCCTGTCAGCGTAACATCCATGAAATTCTCGTGTCGGTACTCAGAAATCCGCGACACTTCTAACTTCGCGACAAAATTCCAACCGGCTGAATGTCGTTTGTTAGGTACGCGTGAGAGTTCACTGCGAACGACCTTTTTTTATACGCATGAACATATCCTATTATGAAAAAAAAAGAGACAAACAAAGAAAAGAGAGGAAAGAATTAGAGGAAGCGCAAAAATAACGATCAACCAGAAGTACCCAGGAAGGGTCCGCGTATGTACACCGTTGGTCCAATTAAATCCACAAGATAAATGCGTACAATTCATTCAATAGTGACTGTTCGATGCTTCAGGAAGGGCCGCTAATGAACTGAACACGAATATACATACGTATATATCTGTCAGTTGGTTTATACCAGTCTCTGTATGTACATATGTACTATAAACCTAGGTCGAAACTTGAACTTGTCTAAAAGATTCCGACATTTTGGCGATTGAGACATAAAGGTACTTGCGCTAACCAAGAGAAATAAATGTCAAGTGCAGTTCTCAAACTTTCTCTGCGCATTGGTCTTAGAGTACGACTAAAATCGGTAACATAGTTAAAACTTCAATGTTAAGCTAATATTAAATGTATGAGCAGCAATAGTGAGTAAAATACTTCTGGATTTCTTTCACTGCTGAGTTTTAAAAAATTATTATTACAAGTATACATTTGAATCGTATTAATAGTAATGAAAACGTAATCCAGACGATCAATATTTCTTGAGTATTATTAGGTTTTATTTTACTGATCACAACAATAGTAGACTACATACATCTTCTGCAGTCTTAAACGTGAGAATTGTACTCATAATGGATTCAAGGACGTGGTACATCCGTATTTAAATAATTATACACGCAAAAACTGTCAATTAATTTGACTGTTTCATTATTTTTGAAAAATATTAATATGATAAATGTAACACATACATAATACAGTACAAAATATCAACAATAGATTAAATATATGTACTAAAGTTTATATTTCAAATTAGAAGAATACATACAGTTAATGAATATTTTCAACAATGCCAACAGATATGAACTAAAGGATAGAAAAGTATTTATTTAAAAATGTAAGACAGAAATCATAATTAGATCGGCAAAAACTTGAGCCGATACTGGTTCTGTCCTCTGTTTGCGTTTGTTATACGTTAAAGGTTTAAATGGTAAACGTTTGACTTCGGATATTTATGATATCTTTGACAGTTAACCTATGCTCGTGACATACCGAGTAAGTAAAGGCATAATTTAAGCAATGTCCCGGACGTTAGGACGTTCGAGAAACTAACGTACAAATTAACAGTTAGGAACCGGAGAGGGAATTTTACATGAGAGTGAGTGAGTGAGTGAGTGAGAGAGAGAGAGAGAGAGAGAGTGACGTATACGCACCGAGGGTTTAAATTAATCTGTGCAAATCTATTTCGGTGTGATTTTTCTAAGCACTTTTGAGCAAACGACCGATTTAGACTCCCAAAAGCAGGAAGAAATATAGTAAAGTTAAGAGTGAGCTCGTGTTGCAAACATAATCGTGTGAGTCTAAATTTCGAGTTTTCTCGTTTGTAATTCGAGTTACTGAACTAGGCCAGTTTTTTTCGAGCGTGTTCGAGACTCAGATCGAGTTTGTGCGCAATATTCCTCAAACTCGAGAAAAGACCCGATTTCAAAGGGCCGAGGTTTTCCTGCTTCGAATTCGAGTGCAGGTCACTTCGATACTCTCAACAATCGGTGAAAATCCTACATTTTACGAGGGTCACCGATAATATGGGTCATTCTTCCGTGAACTTTGATCATGAGAAGGAAAAACCGCTTAACAGACTGTATCGGTCTGTAGCAGTCATGACTAGCAAATCTGAATAGAAAAAACCCAAGCTTCTCTCTACGCTACACCAAATCAGAAAGTAGCAGAGGTTTTTCTCCGTGAAAATCTGACAGAGCTGTATGCGCAGATTGACTACGGCCAGAGAGCACCCGAGCTTTACTCGATGGAAATCTGGGTTTTTCCGAATAGTACCCCTAAGGTAATTCTTGTTGGGAAATTCGTATTTATCGAAGAGCACCCGGAACTAGTCTTGGGAGAAATTTAGTATATGAAAAGGAGAGCACTCGTGAAACTGCTTTCACAGAAAAATTCATTGTAGCATCTACGGAAGACGAGACTACGATGCAGGGAAAGTGATCATTGGTGAAAAACCAATGTACGGGCAGAATGCACCAAAACACTTAGAATCATCTTCGCGCAAGAATCTTCCAATTTCTTGCGTTAATTTCAGATTGACTTGCTCGGCCGGAGTCAAAAATTCTTTGATAGGTTTAGTCCTCTCTCGACGCCGGCGAATAAGTCTAATTCTCCTCACTCTAACCTAGGACAATTATTCTGTTATTTTTATAGGGCCAAGCGGCTAGCCAGGGACCGAAAGGGCATCCAGCACCACGGTCCCCCAGCAGGAACAATCCGACACCCTGCCTTTTTTATTCTAAAAAATTCACTGTATCCAGGAGAAATAAGCGGCGGTATATCGAAAAAATAATTTCGATCCGCGAAATATAAACTTATTCGGCGTACACATTTAAATCCGTGTCATTGTCCTCTTCCTCTCTGGATTAACTCGAGAACTAAAGCCGATAGATCTCTTTAATTTTCGAACATTATTAATTAAAACGAAATTATTGTTTTGGTAGATTGATATTCATTGATACCAAATAAAGATGGATGAATTAAATAGTAGAGATGGATCGAAAGTAACTCGCGAAACTCGAATCAGAAACTTTATGAGGTCTCGAAACTCTCGAAACTTTTGAAACTCCAAATTTTTGAAACACTGAATCCTTATTTTCTTCCTTTTGTTTGTAAGGAGTAGGTATCCGGATAATTAGGATATTAATAAATCCGTTTTAGAAAATCAAATTATTTATTGAATATTTAATTATAATTTAAATAGATGGATAAGCGGTGAAATTTCATAAAATAATTAATAATTTTTATTCCTTTGTTTTATTTTTATCTCCTTATAAATGCCTGTAGTGAATTGGTGAAATTGTATTGATTAAAGTGAGTCTACAATCTAAACGTAAACTCTATTAGATTATTACTTAAATAAATTCCCATCATCACAATATTCACGTTATTTATATCAACTATCCCTTACCTAAGTTTTGGGTGTTTCGAATCGTAAAAGTAGCACAAACTTTTGAGTTTCGAGATTTCTAATGTTTTTGAGTTTCGAGGGGTTTCGAGTGTCCCATCCATATTAAATAGGTTAGTTGTTTCACATTAGTGATAAAGATGTTAATAATGAATCAATAATATTTGATACACGGTGCGACACAGGTCTCAATGGACTCGAAGGATAATAGAGGTCAGTTTAGAAGTCAGTACCACAGTCGACAAATCAGGTAGTTTAATGCCGGCGAAAATGCAGGTTGGACCATCGGGAGGGAGTTAGAGGTTTACAGGTCTCGGGGGTGAGTTTATCGCCGAGTTAAGTAGTATGAATGTGTCTGTGCCTGCGACTGTGGGTGGATGCCTAGGCACGGAGTTATCTATAGAGAACAGCTTTACCGTACCAACAATCCTCACATCCATTCATTTGAATAAATATTCATTTTCCTACTGCAGTTTTCTCCATCTCTTGATGTCCAATTCCAACAGTTTGCAGCGTTTAAGCAAAGATCTCGTAATGCTTGAGTTTCGTGCGATCATTACAAAGGATAGCATCCCTCCATCCTTGTTTGTTCGCGGGACAGACATTGCTACTTAAATATTTTTCTTCGTACCGTTTCTGGTTTTCAACAGGGACTGATTCCAATTCCATGGATCCCCCTTCCTCTGTCGTCTTTACAACTGCTCTAAAATACGCGCAGTTAACGATTCCGTAAGGGTCTTAAGGGAAACTTTCTGTTCTCGACGCGGCGTTGTTAAACTCTTTACGACGCCCATTCGTCGCTACAATGGCGCTACTGGGTACTATATAGGCCGTTCGAATGAACGAATAGGTCCGAGGTCTCAGGAAGGACCATTTATCTACAGCTGTCGACCGTTACTCAAGAGAATTTCACCAACTTTGAGAAGATACGTGATTATGCTAATGATTCCTTCAATTTCAAACGCATCCACGTTTGGACCCGAATAAACTGTGAAAAGAATAATTTATTTCCTAATATACAAATGTAAAATAGGTGTAATCTGTTCTTATACATTAAATGAATTATACGTTTTTAATGATCCTTTATTTATATATTAACATAAAAAGTTATTGGACTTGTCAAAGTGTAAAAAGAATTTTTAATTGTTCCCAGTTTTGCAGAATTAGATTCTAATAATCATTTGTGAAAAATCACTAAGTTTTAAGTTACGCTTTTTGACAGTCAAATATAATTTTCGTCTAAATATATAGTAAATTCTATTTTACATCATGACTCTAATTATGCAGTATCAAAATTATATCAAAATACTGTCGCTAATTCTCCTAATATGGAAAATAACGGTGGGATAATTTCATTAATAAAGGAACATTATTTTTGTCGATTTTTATATTTTTTTGTGGTCGATTTTTGAAATTGGATTTTAAAAATTTATTGTATAGTAAAATTTTATATTTGTAGTAGAATTGATTGGTGACACAGGATCTTACTTTACTTCTACCACAATAATTATTTTAGTTCTAATTGGAATTAAAATCTTTAAATGATTAGAATATTATGAATTTCAATTAAATTTAAATAATCCTATTGCTTAATCATTAGAATTTATTACATTATTTACTGTTGATTTTAATGTCCATGCTCGTGAATCTATGCTAAAAAAGGAACTTCCTTTCCGAAAATATTTGGAAACAAAAGTCAAAAACTTACAAAACGTACTATAGTTAGTTATTAAAAAAAAAGATTTTACTTCTACCCTTGCATGTGAAGTTAAAGCTAATGAAGAATTTCGTAAAGGCCTTCAAATTCGACAGATTTTTAAAGATTAATTCTTTACAATGCTGCAGAAAACAATCTAGGAATGTATCAAAATAATTGGTGAACATTTTTTGTAAAACAAAGAAACCATAGAACTATAAAAAATAAATAAGAATTTTAATTTCAAAACTTCAGACACTGAATATCAGAATGTCTTTGACAATTCACTACGTTCCTCAAAAATTGTAAATTTGTAACAAACAAAATAAGTGCTTTTATTCATTTCACCATAATACCATCATGGAAATAAACTAGTTTGAAAAATACTGCGTTTTAATACATGTTTGTACTTTAATGTATCATATTTCAATAGGAATTAATAATACGTAAAATGTACTACATTCCTGAAAGTAGAGCAGATGAATTGTTTCCTCCCCCATTCTTTGTGTTAATACGTAAAGGTAAACAGAAGAAATGCAACGTCATAAAGGTTACAGATTATGTAAAATTCGTAAACAACTGTTATCAAATTGCACTTATTTTTGCAATCATCTATTAAACATTTTCTTTACAATTTGGAATAAATTACAGCTAGTATCAAATAAATAGTAATTTATTGGCACTATCCATCTTTCAAAAAAAATGTCTAGAATTTGAAACAGATTAAATTGAAACCTCAATTAAGCTTAATGTAATACTGCGGTATGCAGCTAGATTTTTAACGTTCAAAAAATTCAAGCAATTTGTGCCGGTTTGATTGAAATATTTTATATATTCAGTATCGTGAAAACCGTAAAACATTTTATCCGTGGAACGAGTAATAGATGCAACGCGAGGTAAAAAACGAATTCAAAAAAACGTTAAAACTGAAACCATTCTATGAAACAATGGTTTGTGTGATTGCTAGGATGCAGTTAAGGATAATAGCCTGAATGAATCGGATGAGCCTTAATTCTGGTGCAAGGGGTTTGAAACAAATTTGGGGCTGCAAATGCACGAGAGAAAGTTCGTGAATATAAGCACCAGAGTAAGAGTAGAATACGTAGCAGGAGAGACGAAGAGATTACCAGGGATCATTAATAACACGGAGCACCATTATTCCGCTAACTTTTATCTGCTTGGACGAGCTCTAATGAATATAATGACGTACTCTTTCCTATTCCGATCGACTTAGCTATATGCACATATATCCAAGATCTGTTTCACGTCCTTGATAATTCTATAACGATCATATTTTACAAAACAGAAACATAATCTTACAACCTACATCACGTTGAATTAAAACAACGCTGATTTTTAAAGAAACTTCTATAAATTCAACGAAGACTTGTGGAGGACATTAAATTTGGATATTCAGTGAAAAATAAAATTATATATATATGTATATATATTTATATATATATATTTATATATATTTATATATATATATTTATATATATTTATATATATATATTTATATATATTTATATATATATATTTATATATATATTTATATATATATATATTTATATATATATTTATATATATATATATATGACAAAACTCAGAATAAAATGATCGTATAATTAATGAGATTAATAATGTTATAATTACCTTACATAATTACTATATAATTGTAACTATAACTCAAAATTATGTGTTACGCCTAATTCGTTTACACGTACAACATACTTCAGAAAAGTCGATGTAAATTTTTTAAACAAAAGAAATTATAAAGCTATTTCTGAATGATGTACTGTTAAAATAAATAATAAAATGTAATTAATGCATGTATAAGGAAATACTTTAAGTACATATACATTGCTAAAAATATTCATGCTATCACACTGCGTGTTATGTTTGATAACTACAAACTCCCACGCACTTCAATCAAGGTTATTACAAATATAATGTTACAGTTATATTAATCATTTATATAAGATGGTATACAATGGGATGTAGAGTGTAGATGGTATATTTATATAATATTTCAATAGATTAAGCTTGTATATTAAAAACTTTTGTCAGAATTAAATAATTTCCTTAATTCAATAATAATTAGCAATTTTAAATCATATTGACAATTAAACTGTAATGGATTTTTATTATGATAATTTACCAACATCTCACTTATTCTCCGTTTATTATTGAAACAATCATGTAATGTTATTTTTTAGAATTATCAATAATTGTGGATCTTTAGGAATATAATCATTTAAAATTACAACATATTCATTTAAGAAGTTCTATAGTTAGGAATTTATAAATATTCATATGTGTTTTTCTATTATTCGATTTCTGCTTAATTAGAAAACGTATAAAATCTCGTGACAAATAATAGAGCTGCGCATTACGCCCTCATTACGGTCGGATCAACGGGCATCAGTTGTGCAGTAAAATCATTTCTAGCCAGCTATTGCGTTTATTCGGTGTTCGTCGTTATCACGATATGATAGAACCGATAATCGAACGGTACGTGTACCTTGTACCGATAGATTCTTCTAATTGCAACCTATATTAACGGATATTGATCGTCTACTGTAATGACTACCATGTCTGTACACCCCAATTAGTGAAATTGATAAAAAAAACTGGATTAAACGTACATAAACGCAAGAACCCACGAACTCCAATTTAAGCTATGTGACACGGAATTTTAACGTCATTAAAATTTTTCGCGACTTTTGCTCCAATAACAACCCTATTTCAGCCAGTGTTTAACTCGTTATCGTGTTAGACACAACCTCTAACCATTTGGTAGTTCCTCTTTTTTTTTAATAAAAACATTTTCAATTCATTATATTCACACATGGAAAAACCTTTAATAAATTCGTTCGCATGTGCAAATGAGATGTAAGTAAGTAAATTATGGACAATAATAATAATGATGTTAATATGAAAAATTTAACTGTGATTGAACTTGAGTTCTTAATAATTTGTCTCATTAAATATTCATATTGAAAATGTTGCTCATTCAGCGTAATACTTTATTCATGTAATTAAAGCTCACATTAATTTCGTATTAATTTTTACATTAATATTATATGTTTTGTAGATTAATATACGCTACTATTTTATTAATATTAATGAAATATATATCAATGTTTTATCATTGCAGATAATTGTGTGGTACCGTAATTAAAATTATCAAGCATATACATATCTTATTTAGACATGGTCAAAGACAAAATACAGATATATCAATGTTGAATATTTATTTGCTAAATAAATACAACAGAGTTTTAACCTAAGTATGTATTTAATTAATGTAGTTGTACAAAACGAAAATGCTGTTCTTGGTTTGACGGTTTTCTGCTAACTGACTAAGACTCGGAAAAAAACCGAGACGCTCAGGGGGTGCAATAAAAGAGTGTCCTCCTCAGGTAGTACTGACCTTTGCAAGGGAGGGGACAGCATCAATGGATACAAATTTTCATTAAAAATACATGCATGCAATGCTTATTCTCAACACTCCCACTTAATTTTAATGGTTTAAGCTATATTTAAACAATCTCGCAAATAGGAAAGTTGCTGCTTTGACAAAGGTTTCGTAAAAATATCGGCTAGTTGTTCCTTTGATTTTACGTAATTAATTTCAATTTCCTTTTTGCCTAATACATCGCGGATAAAATGAAAACGTACATCAATGTGTTTGGATCGTCTATGATATTCAGAATTATTAGCCAACTTAATTGCAGACTGATTATCTATAAAAATCGGGATGCTTTCGCAATTTATCTTTAAGTCGTTCAAAATTCGTCTCAACCATATAGCTTCTTTTGTCCCATGAGGTAACGCAATGTATTCCGCTTCGGTGGTTGATAGCGCTACAACACTTTGTCGCTGACTGGACCACGATACAGGACCACCGTTCAATAAAAACACGTAGCCGCTCCGCGATTTTCGTGACTCTACACATCCTGCATAATCAGAATCTGTGAAACCTTTCACTTCGAGAGAGCTCCCACTATTTCCGAATACAATTCCTAAATCACGCGTACCTATTAAATATCTTATGATTCTTTTTACAGCTTGCCAATGCTCTTGAACATAAGAATCTAGAAACTGACTCGCGTAATTTACAGCATACTCTATATCCGGACGACATACTCTTGCTGCAAATAAAAGTGAACCGATAGCTTCGCGGTATGGCACTTTTGTTTCTGTATCACTCTTTTGTTTTTTATATAAATACAATCCTGGCTCAGCAGGTACACTCGATGAATTCGCCTCACTCATACCAAATTTATGAATCAATTTTTCTATATATCTTGACTGACTTAATTTCAAAGTTCGTTTAATACGGTCACGCTGAATTTCTACGCCTATATACTCATTCGCAAGATCGGCCGTGATTTCAAAATTACTCTTAAGGTAATTTAGCACTTCATCAATCGCACTCCTGTTTTCACTTATAACGAGTCCGTCATCAACATACAAGGATAAATAGACCACAGAGCTTTTTATAATCCCCACAAAGACACACTTGTCACTTTCAATATTTTTGAAACTGAATTTTTCCAAAAACTGCACAAACTTTTTATTCCAACACCGTGGTGATTGTTTCAGCCCATACAGACTCCGGTGAAGTTTACACACTAACTCCTTGTTTTCTTCCTTGATGTGACCGTCAGGTTGCTGCATATATAAATCCTCTTCGAGATCTCCGTATAAAAAGGCTGTTTTCACATCGAATTTATATATCTCATAGTCTTCTTTTGCCGCGATGGCTAAGAGAATACGGATTGATTCGTACCTTACTACAGGTGAAAAAGTTTCGAAATAATCAATTCCTTCGCGCTGTGAGAATCCCTTTGCTACGAGTCTCGCTTTATACTTTATGGCGCCATCCAAATTAGTTTTCTTTGCAAATACCCATTTGCAACCGATAACGCGTTTACCTGCTGGCAAGGTTGTGAGACTCCAGGTATTATTTTCTTCAAGGGCTCGTATTTCCTCGATTATTGCTTTATGCCACTTTTCCGCGTCAGAACTCGCCATGGCTTCTTTATAGGTCATGGGTATACAGTCAGCTATGTACGCAACGGGAACTCCGAATCTTTCTGGTGCATTTATCAGTCGACGGTCGCGTAATTGACGAGTTTTTGGTGCAACTTCTACTGTCTCTTGTTGATCATCCGGACGAGTTTCTTCATTTACCTGTCTCTCTTCTAAATTTCGCGGTTCCAACTCGCGGCTTTCTTCGTCAAAGTCGTCTCGCGGATTTTCTTCTTCGTCATTAAAATCAAAGAAAAACGTCTGCTTACTCACGTTGCACAACGCTATTACATTCGTTGACGGTTACATCGCTGCTGATATAAATTTTTCCCGAAGCTTTATCCCATAGTCGATAGTTCGTTGACTCACCATCGTAGCCTACGAGGGTCATCTTTCTGCTTTTTCTATCGAATTTCTTCCTCTGCTCCTTCGAGATATTCAAATATGCATCGGCACCGAACACACGTAAGTGTCCTATGTCTGTCTTTCGATTGAACCACTTTTCGAAAGGGGTTTGGGTTTCCCCTTGCTGCATGATCGTTCTGTTTAGCACATAACACGCGGTGTTAACTGCTTCACTCCAGAGCTCTGTCGGAACGTTCTTGCCAAAAAGCATTGATCTCGCGCACTCTACGATCGTTCGTATTTCTCGCTCGGCCCGACCGTTTTGCTCGTGTATATACGGTGACGAAAACTCGTGGATAATACCTTTACTTTTCATATGCTTAGAAAAATTTGCTGTTGTATATTCTGTGCCATTGTCAGACCGCAACACTTTCACTTTGTTTCCTGTTTGAGTATGCACAAAACTCTCGAACTCTATGAATTTCTCGAACACTTCCGACTTGTGCCTCAAAAAATACACTTTTCTGAAACTTGTGAAGTCATCTTTAAATAACAAGAAGTACCTTGATCTAGCCGGTGACTCAACACTGATTGGACCACAAACATCACTATGAATTTTCTCACCAGGTTTGAACACGCTCGTATGCTTAACTGATGCATGGGGTTTACGGGTTTGTTTTCCCATCACACACGTCTCGCAGAACAAATTTTCCTTTTCAATAGAAAAATCTTTAATCCCCATAATTTTACTAGTATTTACTAAAGCACGTATATTTATGTGTCCCATTCGCTCATGCCAGAGCATATTCCTCTGTGGATTTGCTTGGGCCACATTACACTCGGCTGGTAATTTCACCTTAAACAACATTTTAAAAAGTTTACCGTGCCGAACTCCGATCGACGATAATTTGCCATAACTATCGCGCACTTCACATTTTCTTTCATAGGCATGAAAGGAAAATTTTTTGTCATTTATTGTAGGGATTGAAAATAAATTTCGATTCAAGTTTGGCACAAACAGCACGTCTTGCAGTTCCCTTTCTACAAACTGACCGTAAACCTTTTCGTTGATTATAACGGTACCGATGCCCACAGCAGGCAAAATTTTGTCATCGGCAATTTTTACGGAGTAACCTTCACCGAGGGACTTGAGAGAGGAAAAGTAGTCCCTTCTGTATGTCATGTGCTTGCTTGCACCCGAGTCCGCTATCCATTCATTCTGGTCTTCATCGGAAGTACCTGAGTAGAACGCAGTAACATCGCCAATGTATGCGCTCGCCACTTTTGAAGGGTAATTAGCTTGGGCCTCTTTCGAACTTTTCTCTCCCGCTGATTTCTTCGGACACTCTCGAACCCAGTGTCCCTTCTGTTTACAATATGCGCATTTTGTTCGCTTCTTCAATTCTTCTATGTTTTTCTTACTCGCAGATTTTGCTGAAACGCCTTTTCCAAATTTGTCACCATTTTCGTTTTCCTTCAAGTTAAGAGCATGAACTTGAAGAGCTAATGATGATGCACTATCTTCGACTTCACCCAGACGCTTGTCTTCTCTGATTAATCGTGTAATCAGATTTTCCTTTTTTCTATCTGCTTTTGGAGTACATTCCCATGCCATTCGGAAAGGTGAGAATTTTGACGGCAAGCTGCTTAATAATTTTGACACCAGTGCTGCTTCCGATGGCGAATCATTCACATCTGTGAGCTTCTTGCATATGCACTCAAATTTTTCAATTTGCAAAGCCATAGATTCACCATCATTTATGCGAATCGTGTAAAACTGCTCCCATGCATTTTGTGTCGCGTCTTCAGTACAATCACCGTACAAATCTCTTAATTTGTCCCACATTTGCTGTGCAGTCGTACAATTCATCAGATTTGAATGTAGACTTTTCTCGATCAGACTAAGTATTATCATCTTTGCTTGTGAAGAAGCTTTCTTCCACTTCTGCCATTCACTTAGTTTCTTTTCTTTATCTGGTTCCACCGTTGTGCCGTCTATGAATTCGACAAGGTCTTTCGCTTCAAGAATGATGGAAACGCCAAACGTCCACAGTGGGTAGTTTGATCCGTCGAGCTTCGTGAGATCAGCAGAATCCCTTTCCATAATGGCTGCTTAATTTGCTACACTTCACACAAGTTACACACGTAGCGCGGGGTTTTGTAAAACGCGGGTATATTGTTATACGCGGATGCCTAGCTTGGCTTTAATAAAATACACTTAGGCGCAGTGGAAGCGTGCTGGGCCCATAACCTGTTGAATATTTATTTGCTTAATAAATACAACAGAGTTTTAACCTAAGTATGTATTTAATTAATGTAGTTGTACAAAACGAAAATGCTGTTCTTGGTTTGACGGTTTTCTGCTAACTGACTAAGACTCGGAAAAAAACCGAGACGCTCAGGGGGTGCAATAAAAGAGTGTCCTCCTCAGGTAGTACTGACCTTTGCAAGGGAGGGGACAGCATCAATGGATACAAATTTTCATTAAAAATACATGCATGCAATGCTTATTCTCAACAATCAAAATTTTTGTTTTTCTTAAATTAAAACAAATTATTGTTTTTAAAGTGTTTTCATATTTTATATTGTCTTCTTATATATATTTGGTAAACTGTATATTTTTGTAGATTTCTAAATTATATTATACTATGTACTGTTACCTATTTTTTCATACAATAAGATTTGAGAACATAAACAATTAGATAAGTCTGAAACAGTTTAAATAAAACAATTGCATGCAGTAATTGTTCATTCTCAATATACTTATGCGTAGGAATGATATTGCACCTTTCCTTATACTGTCAATCAAATTTACATTATACTCTAATTTTGTGCTAAAATATATGCTACGTCATTGCTACTTATAGGAGATGTCTTCCTTTGGCGTCTTTATTTTTGTAATTTAACGCATTCGTTGCGCAATGATTAATACGTCAGAAAAATGGTATTTATTCAAAGGTTACAATCACAGTTTATACGGATAAACTTCTCTCATCTACTAGCATAACACCTAATGCGAAAAACGAATGTATATATAGGGTGTCCCGCATTTTTCCGTACATACTTCGGCAATATGTTCTACAACTAAAAGTAAGACCAAAATGTTCTATAACAAAAAGTTCATAAATGCTTTGTTGAAAAGTTATGACAAAAATATGAATTGCGAATGATATGATAACGCTATTTCTCTCAGTTCAATACAGGGTAAGACGACACACGTAATGTTTATGTTAAGTAACATAAACATGCAGATTAGGATATGTTTACTGTTTTTATAATGTTGAATCTTCATGATGGCAAATTGTACATTGTGCTACGAATATAATTTCTGTTTCGTTTTGCCTTGTGAATGGATCATATTCTTCGATACGCCAAACAGTATTCCCTAATCGCGAGTATACAGATATGCATTTCGTATACGGATTATGTGCCGGAAATTCTAGAGCTGCTGTTATAAAGTATCGTGAACAAATGATCTCCCGCCACTGTTAGAAGATGTGTCTTTACCATTACGTCAAAACGGCTGGATACAATTAGATGGCTGTCTAGGACATTATGCCCGCTGTGTAAAAAAATTGGCTTAATAGACAATATTTCCAAAGATGGATTGGTCGAGGGGGACCAATTTGTTGGCCTTCTAGGTCACCTGACCTTACTCCTTTAGATTTTTACTTATGGGGCACTCTAAAAGAGAAAGTTTACGGTGCAGAAGTAAGTACAAGAGACGAATTGATTATAAAAATCAACATCGCATGTGAAAAGATTTGACAAAATAGCATCCAACTGAAATTAACAATAAATTCAATAATATGTCCATGTCAAATTTGTATCAACAAAGGCGAACGTCACTTTGAAATGGAGATATTGGATATTTAACAGCGTTTACATCATATTTTATATTTGTGTCATAAATTCTTAACAAAGCATTTGTGGACTTTTTGTTATATAACATTTTAGTCTTACTTTTACTTGTAAAACACACTGCCAAAGTATGTACGAAAAAGTGTGGGACATCCTATATATATATATATAGCATCGTTCCTCTATAGATTACGCGTTTGTTATGTTTGGAGAAGTATTCTTCTTTTCCGAAAATATGTTACATTAACTACTAACCATAAGGGAAAGAATCAAAAATTGCAAATTGTCATTTATTACCAACTATTCTTTTGTTTGATCAATATAAATAATGTTCATGAGTTAAATAATAGGCCAATAGGTTACATCGGAAGAAGTGAGCCAAAACTGGACCCGTAACGTATTTCTCTTGCTGACAAAAAACCACACAGCGAGAAAAACTTTCAATATCATTGGATATCTTAATTAGGCCTTACAGAATCATAATATGGAAGTTGTTCGATTAAAAAATTATTAGGCTTATTAAATGACCAATATAATAAACTTACAAAAGTAGCAAATAAAGGTATCATCGCCCTCGTCAAAGTAACCACATTTCGTGTGCACATTCAAGGTGAATCCAATCTTTTGTGGACTTTGTGTTTAATATTTTAAAAAATTTTAAAATGTATACTTATAAGCAATTAAAAAATTGAACTAAACATAAAAAGTGTTATGTAAAGACTGCAGAATACGATGCAATACTTACCGTAATGAATTTTTTGTTCTTTAGCGTATATAAAAAGATAATTGGCAAGCACAGCACTGAACTTTCGCACTTCTGAATTTTCACACCAATGTTTACAAATAACGACGACGCTTTCTGGTCTGTCGCTGATCGGAAATTATCGCGAGGTAGATTCAATTACAAAAATATGTGTTTTTTGTTTATTACAGCACTTATTTAAAAAAAAAACAATTATAGTTTTCTAGCCCCTACTTTCCCGAGTTATACATAATCTATTTACCTTTTAATATAAACTCAATAAAGATATTTCAATTTATTATTTTTTTTAATTTTTGCTTGAACGAAAACGTAAGACGAGGGAAAGGAAATGCATAAATGAACACAAAACAACATTATTCCATACCTCCAAGCATTTCTCTAATCCCTCCACTCTTGTAAAACTATACTGTTCCTTGGTTCGACCCCGAATCGAATATGGCTTTATCATCTGGTCCCCATACTATAAGAATCATATTGATTTACTGGAACGTATTCTACACAAACTAAGGCTTGCCTCTCGCTTCACCGATATACCCATGTCTCCTTTCTGCCACAACTATGACCCTTACCTTTCTCGCTTCAGGTTATTAACCCTACAGAAACGGCGACTTATAGCAGATTTACAGTTTGTACACAAAATCATCAACCATCTGATCACTTGCCCCGACATTTTATCCCAAGTACCTTTTCATGTTCCCACCTCACATCTAAGAAGCCATACTATATTCTACACTAAAACTCACCGTACTCTCTATGGGAATTTTAACTGTTTAAATAGACTATGTACCAACACGAACAAATTTTGCAGTGAACTAAGTTTCTTCGAGACCTCTTACCTATCTTTCAAACACTTTGTTCTTACCGCCGTCGATAATAATCCCTAATATTACAATTCGTTTTTCTGTGTTTTTCTGTTTCTCTGTTACTTTCTTTTCTTATTACTCTATTGTATATTATTTATTTTATTTTTTCCATTTTACTTTTCTTTTTCTTCTCTTTCTCTCATTTTGTCTTTCTTTTATATTATATTGTATCGCTACTCTGTATATATTTTCAATGTATACTAAAGGGTTCTTACACCCGTTGAATTTATAATAAATTTATTATTATTATTATTATTATTATTATTATTATTATCGTGACCATCTACATTAAGATGGTTGGTAATTTAAATGGTAGAACTGGAACTCTGTAAGTTGGTGGAAAGGGGTATGAATGAATAGAGGTTAAGGATGGATCAATGAGGGCAAAGGGATAGCACGATTGCTTGTGGAAGAAGGGACAGGGGACTAATTGAAATCCCACAACGACGCCTTCGGGTCAGCAATTCGGTTCTCGTGGTGCATGAAACTTTGGGAACTATATCATGGTTTACGTATAGATCTCTCTCAGCTTCGTATGTGCTAAGGGATCAAAACTTCGACTGTGCAAACACCGTGAAATAACTACGATTTAGAGTTGTCGATATCGATGACTTAATTGTAACTCAAACAATCCAACTGTTATATGAACTTACGATCAAATATTATTAAATTATCTTTAAAACATCTTAAATGTTATTACCGTTATTTGTTATAAAAAATGTGAAAAGACCCTTTATTCTGAATAAATAAAATTATATTACGTTAAAGAAGTTAATAGTTGAAAAGTTAGTGCTTCAACTTTTGTTTACTTATATCGTCTTCATTACTGTGACTTCTTATAACATTCAAACTACTGTTTAAATTCGTAAAACATCCTAAACTGAGAACTTCGTCTATTATTTGAAAATTTATGATATACTCGTTGCGATTTTTGTGTACAGTAGAACGACAATTATCTAGATTTCGGTTATTAAAATGACCAATTGTCCGAATATAGAACGAGTCACGTATGTATGTATTTAAACTACATCTTTTGAAACACGTATCTTACTTATCGCTGAAGAAACATTACCGAAAGAATTTATTACGGGGTTTATTATTTGTTGATGAATACGAAATGGAGGTTCTACAATTTTATAAAAAAACTTGATTTAAAAGATTTCATTTATCTGCTGTAGATTGCATGGGAAAGTTAACATGTGCTACTCTGAAACAAGCCTGGAATAAAGTGCGTAATAGCGATGATGATAATATGGTCCAAATTGAAACTGAATATGAATGAAATAATTTGGTACGCAATATACGAAGATTCGAAGTCTGTTGTAACGATGATATTTCTGAATAGATGAACATAGAGAAAAATGATTCAAGATATAAAATTATAAGTGGTGATGATATTATTTCATCACTGGTTAATACAGGTAATAATGCAATTCATAACGCAAATTAAGATATGAATGGATGTAATATCCCAACGCTCAGCGAAGGTGAAAATGCATCGGCTACGGCATTGCAATGGGCAAACGTAAAAAAGAAATAGATGCTGTACAAATGTTTATATTAGAAGGATTCCGTAACATGACAATATCTAAAAACATTTAATTTATTCTTTATATAGTATTCCCCTTATCAGAGTGAAGTATTCACATTTGAAAATTACGTAATTTTTAGTCAATTTATGACATAATCAAAAATTTGATTCCTTCAAACCAATTATCGAAACGAATTTTGCTCTCAATTAATTTGGATAAACGACGTTCTACTGTATTGTAGTCAACGGTGAAAGTGTGTATAATTCATAAGTTTAATCTAACGTAAGATCATTTGGAAAATCGAGTAACAAGGGTGTAAATAAGACAATATTTACAGTTCCATTCAACTGACTGTACCAACCAATCGTAGATTACGTTCGTCTTTGTTCATGTAGTAGACGAAATCCAGATGAGATGCCTTGTTGCTTTACCAGCTGTGTTTCAGAATCTATATATAAAGACGTGAATAATGTATATACAATTTCTTTCAATACAAATATCGTCACGTTTTTTCTACTTTTTTAAGTATAGGTGTTGGAAACAGTAAATCATGTTTATATTTCAGTTTTATACCATAAATAAAAAAAATGGCACAGGAAGAAAAAACATTAATACGTTTATATATACGTTTATGTAATAGTAAAAAAAGAATTGATGTATTAATCACAGACTTACTAATAACTGCAGACAGGAGGAAAACATCGGATTAAAGTTTGTTCTTTATCCGATTTTACCTAAATGCGAAGATTGAATCATACATTAGATAATTTTGCACGATATTTAAATAAAATGCAAAACGATTTTAGAACTACAATTTATTTTGTTATTTATTAGCATTGCATTCATTAATGTTACTGAAAAATAATGTTTACATTTTTCTCTTTGAAACCTTACCATCTTAATTAAAATAAAAAGAAGCAAGGTATTTTTTACACTTTACACTGATTCATCATTTACGACTGCATCGATCCTCGGTAACTGAACATGAAGTTTGTTGTCGATCACTGATGACCGTCACGGTACTTAACATGTTAATAACTAAAATTATATTGTCTTCGATTTAGAGTACCAATGACGCAAAATAATTACTTATTGCGAAAAAATCTTTTGTATATTCACTTATATCCTAATTATCAAAATCTAATAGTCATCTGAACAAATTAGATATTTATAATAAAAACGGAGAGTAAAAAGTGGCCAGATTTATAGCTGTTAAGGCACTTAAGTTATAAGACAACATTCTATAAACTCCAAAATATTATACAAGTACAATTAATTGCTGGTAATATGATGAAAAAAAATGTAAACAAAGTAAATAAGATACAAGGATGCATAAAATGAAGAATTAGAAACTTTAAAACCAAATTTCTATAACTATAAAACAATGAATGAAATGCAAAAGTTTGAACCGCTACCTTATAAGCAATAAAATAATGATTTGATGTTTGATGTATATAATGCTTTCTTGTACGTGGAAAATAGTGTAGAAATGAATTATTAATTACTAATAGCAATCTCAGAAGTACTAATGTAACTGTGTACATCAATATTACTTTGTGCTAACGTATTATATAAAGGAAATATTTGCCACATTTTTAACTCAATATAAAATGTATCACAAATTAATTTCGCTTTAATAACATAAATAATACACATACAACCAACTAATATCCATTTTATTTAAGTTGGGGTAATTGTTTCGAATTTACCTTATTAATAATTTGTTTGCATATTTTCTATAGAAATACTTTCGGATATATTATTTTTTTGTTTACCTATTTATATGTTTTACTGTACTACATATTGCAAATATAAATTCGATTGAAATAATTTGTGTTATAGGTATGAAATTTCATTAATATAATTCTATCTACTACATATGCTCAGATTCGTTACTTTAGTTGAATATTTTTTATTATGAAAAACAGTGATTTATCTAAAAATGCAGGCAAAACTTATCGGTATACTTTTTCTTACAAGATAAGCAGAAAATACTTTGCAAGATCCTGTTAAGGGATAGAATTTGATACGAGGTAAAAATGAGATTATTTACGCTGGCACATGAAATCCTGGTAAAATTCAAGAAGCGGCGTGCTCGATCTAATTTCTTACGTGGCCAAACACGCTGAAGAATTATCACCGTACGTACCGAAAAGAGCGAGCCCCCAGTCAACAGATAGAAAAACAGAGGTAGGCCGATGAAATATGACGAGGCGTCTGATACGCTGCGAAAAAGCGCGTATGCGTCGAAAAATTCGTTTTACCACAAGGCAACGACCAATCAGCAAGTTAACCACGATGGTACGAGCGCAGGAATAGTGGAAGCCATTCGTCTTGTCGTCGCCACGGGCATTATCATATTTCCCAGGCAGCGTCAGAGGGTCGCGGAGTCACCCTGAACAGTGCGCTGCTTTCCTCCATTGGTCCCCTTTACTCCTTTACGCACGAGTAGCGCCGTCTAAGTGGATAAATCTCTTCCGAACCAATTTCGTAAAGTTTCATTTGCATTGAAGGTAGATCGGCGGAATTTGATTTCGTGGCTTCGTAAACAACTCTTAGGTCCCTAGAACTCCTTAGATAGTTCGCCGCTTGGTAAACTCGTTAAGAGTTACCCGAGTGGATTTTGGTGAAGATTATTGACGTGTGTATAGACGTACATATACGAATTGCGTTCATTCACTTTTCAATCAGACCGTAAACCGGATTACATCGCCCGTTGTTCTCATAAATACAAAGATCGATACATGAACTGGTAGTAAGATTAGAAACACCTTCAGCATATGTGAATAAATTATCGCGTTCTTAAAGTGAACGAGATGCTGTTCTAACGAAACAAGTACGAAGTAGCGCGGTATAAAAGGCAATAACTTGAAATCTCCCAAGATGGAAATCTGCTTAGCAATGGGATTCAGGCGGAGAAGAATATAGATTGGATTTAAAATAAGATACTGTTGCAAGTTGTCCTACACTTGGGAGCCAGATAAGCGGAAAAGAATGGGGAGATGAAAGGACGGACGAGGAGAAAAACTCATCGGTGGTCTCACAATTCTGCTCACGAAGGGACCTTGGGAAAACAAAACTGAATCCCTCTATTTACGCTCGCAACTTTTATCACCACGGATAGACGATGCTACCCCTCGGGCTTTCTCGCAAGGCTACCCGGGTAATAATCATAATTCGCTCGCTATTGTTTCACAGATAATTAAGTTCTTGCCCCCAAGTGCGAAGCGTGCCGGCGCGGTGGCCAGTGTTCCTATGTGCCATGCTGGCATCGTTGCCAATTCGAGAAAAAACCATTTGCCGTCCTTATTTAGATAGAACAGAACTCCTGCTGCAAGTAGAAATGCATTAGAAACTCCAAGCAAACACGATTCTAGTTTCCGAAATTATAGTGCCGTACCAAATTTAATCGTGCATCGATTCAATTCCATCTTACTACCAGTAAATATTTACACCAATCGCTTACACAATTTCATTGTTGTTTCTTATGTTATGTAATTATAAAACGATTAGTTTACCGATTCGGGATCAATTCATTTTGTTAAACAATTTGTTAATATTGTGCTTCGCTAAATAATTTTTAACAATTTCTTTCATTACTAATTCTAGACATTAATAATGATATAATGTAGCATCTACATTTTCATGTAAGAAACATAAACAAATAGTTAATATTATTATTAGTTTACTGGATATATTCACAATCAATATAAATATTTCATGTGTAAATATGTATTTTTTCACTTTTCCTCCATTTTTAATTTCAAAGGCAAAACAAATTTTTGAAAATTGTTGAATGTTATTATAAAGATACAAATTGTAGAATAGTAACATCAATAGAAGCTAGTAAAGTACTGTGGCGGCTCTCCTGCACCCACCACTAGAGGGACATACGAAATAGGCTTTCTCGAAAGTACTCGCTCCAACTACCTCGTCCATATATATACCGCCTTTAACCTTCCTTCCAATATCCCAAGTCTAAGGCAGGGCCTGCTAGGTAGCCTTACTGATGAGTCCACTAGCAGGCCCAGGACGAAACGCAACATCCTTCCTTTTCCTATTCTATCCCCTCTCTACAGCCACAGTACCAAAAAATGATTTTCACTTTTCTACATACAGAGTATTCCACCTAAAAGGAACACTTTAAGTATCACACGTATTTGTAACAATAAAAAAATATTACAGAAAAATATTGTTTCGAGGGGCTAAGTACATATTTTGACTAGTAAAAAAGTTTCTTCAAATTCATACATATCATTTACAGCATTTGTTGAAATAAACTTTTCTTCACTAATCTCTGTATCGTAATTGTTTCGTAATTTTATATTTATTTCATATATTTCTCGATGTTTCGATACCATATTAGAAAAAATTCTCCCTTAACATAGTATATGGTTCTTCAAAATAAATAATATTTCCCTCTTATACTTTTCGTGTCGTTAGAAATAAGCGATACTTAAAGTGTCCAAATTATGTATGAGACTTGTACATTGCAAAGAACTGTAGCAGATGATGAGGTAAGGTTTAATAAGATTATCCTTGTACAATTACGTATTTTATCCTGAAAAAGACTTTATGCCTTATTCACAATGACTTTGAATGTTTATTGTATGTTTGTTTAAGTGTTTATTTCAGATTAAGAAATAGCTTTCTTCAATATCTACTCATTCAAATACAATAATCAGAAAATTTATATTATTTTCCAACTAACATGTAAATTTGTTTCTACTAAATATTAAATTTATTGTAACTAATTTACATATACATTTTGCATGTCCACTAATATTTTTTATCTGTAATATGTTGTTTCATTTATCTGCTAAATCTAAAATCAGGTAGGTGTACAAATATATATTTACTTACCCATATATTGCAAGAAATAATATTATTTCCAATTCTTAGATAATATTCTTTAGTTTTCGTAATACATAATGTCAAGAATGTTAAGAATAATCAGTAACTGACGTGCGACAATTTATATTGAGTAGCCTAATATTTTTCCATTGCAAATGGCACCTCATAAGTACAGTATTTGTACTCGTAGATATAACTGTGTGGTGGGAATTGTGCCTATCTGGTGATCATGAATTCCTAAGTCTATAAAAAAAATTTTAAAAGATACATCATTTTTGTTTAAATAATTTTTTCGTAAACTTAATACTTTTCGGAATATTGAAAAAAATATATATATATATAGGCTACATCTGAATAACATGTATATGATATATAAAGATGTTTTAATTTATTGTAAATCTTCAGATCGGTGAAGATCTGCAAAAAAATGTTTCCGCAAGATTGACCTTGAGCATGACTTTCAAAGTCCTTTTTTTTAATTGAGTCGAAAATGACCTATTCTCTTAGAAAACAGTGTCAAAGTTTCATTGGAATTTTATTGAATATTTAGCAATCTTTCGCAGAATTTAAATAGAATATAAACTGTTGATATTGAATAATGTTTCTGTCAAAAGTTAAACGATTTTATGAGACATAACGCAGTGTAAACAAATTTCTGTTAGGAAGATGCATTGGTGACACATGGAGATCAAAGTCATTTTTTAGTGGGACCTTATATTTTTTTTTTTATACATCGATCGGTAAATAAACTTGGGAGTCCGACTCACGGGAAAATATGGTTTCCTACGCTGCATAAAGCATTCCCCATTTCTCTAAAGTAAAAAATAACTGAGTTTAAGAGTCGCTGAAACTTTCACAGATTCATTTGCGACGCGTCGCGACGCTCTGAAATTTAAATATCTCTTAAACTACTATTTTTTCATAGAAACAGAATAATACTTTTTTTACACAAAATGAAGAATGGAATAGGTTGGTATATTAAAAAATATATGATCTCATTTAAAAAAATTATTTTTACCTTTATATATCCTCTACGCATCTACTGTTACGTGTGGGTAATATTTGAAAATATTATTTCGTTCACTGGAATTTCTTCCAGCTCTCGTCTAGAAAGGAAAATGAAAAGACGCACTGTTTAGAGTTATCTCCCCCGATACGAGGGAGCTTGTCCCCCAGATTGCTGGAAGCAGAACTGACTCAACGTCTAACCCCTTCATACATTTCCTTATATGGAAATCTTCAAGAATTCCTCGCTCGATTTCGGTGTATATAAACCCCCGAAATCTAAGCCTCGGGGGCAGTACCAAGCAAGAAGTCAGGACGTTACTCTGCTTCGCGTACGTTTGAGAATCGTCTGTTCCAGCAAGATCAGGCGCAAGTTCCCTTTCGGACCAACATTAAACCATATAGGATCCGCGAGTCGGTATAAATCCTATTACGGCAACTTCTACAATCGTTTCTCGAATCAAACCCCCGCATTGCCAGTGCGTCAAAACCGAGCATCAAATAGGTAATATATTTTAACTTCTCAACACTCTACATTCGCGACACTGACAATTGTATAACACTATTCAGTAATATATTGTTCATTGCCCGTGATAACTTAAGAGTCGTTAATTAAACCCAACCTTCGATATCATAATCCAAATTGAAGTAACGATCCCACACGATACAGCTTTACCGCTCGAGCTGTATCGATATATTAAATAATTACTAGTTACGAGGCCTTTACTAACAATCCTTGCGACTCCCTGGTTTCGCATCAGGTTCATTCGCAACAATCTATATCCAAATTAAAGCTCATTCCAACCTTAGTGGCTCCCCGATTTCGCATCGGGTTCATCCACGCAACTCGCCCATCCTAGCGGCTCCCTGATTTCGCATCAGGTTCGTCCGCATCCTAGCAGCTCCCCGATTTCGCATCGGGTTCGTCTGTGAAATTACCAACCTCCCAGCAGCTCCCCGATTTCGCATCGGGTTCGTCTGCGACGTTGTACCAATCTCCTAGCAGCTCCCCGATTTCGCATCGGGTTCGTCTGCGCCTTCACCCTCCTAGTGGATCCCCGGTTTCGCATCGGGTTCGTCCACGACGTTTCAACCTCCTGCGGCTCCCCGATTTCGCATCGGGTTCGTCCTCGTCGTCAATAATCCTAGCGACTCCCTGGCTTCGCGTCAGATTCGTTCGCGCACCAAACTAACAAATTCATACCGTATTCCTAAACAAAACTCCGCCGGCCTCACGCGCTGCTCGCGGCCCAGACTCGTAACACTACCTAAAAGGAATTTGCAAACACTACGTTATAAGCCTCATAGAATCATTCAACTTTTATCTAAAACATTTTTTAATATCATCAGCGAAAATTGTCGAAAAGACGTTAAGATTCTATTACAACCTTTAACACGGTTTTCCAAAAAAACGGGTCATATCTGACATATGGTAGGTACCTATGAAACTTTCTTCCCCTCGCGACGAGTGGAATACGGTGCAATTAAAAAAGGACCTTGAAAATCATGCTAAAGCTCAACTTTGCAGCAACATTTTCTTGCAGATTTTCACTGATCCGAAGATTTATAATACACTCTTGGTAGCTAAGACAAAACATTGTTACACATATCAAATGTTTTCACTTTTATCTTAATTTGCAAGATAACCAAGTTTGCAAATTCACTCCGTATGTAAATACTTACGGCTATGATGCGATTTATCCAGCAATGCTAATATCTATCGTGTTTGTAAATAATGCTTACGCAATATTTACTGGTTACAGCAGCCCAGGAAGAACGAAAGGATGAATTTTGTTAACTATTCTATTTATTATTAATTGTAAAATTGCGAAAAGTGATTGCCTCCCTCTTGTATGCACAGCAGTACCCGTATAATTATAGATGCAATTCTAGTATTTTTATTTTTCAAGCTTTTCTATACGTGATTAATAGGTTGCATCAATTGGTCTTAACTCTAAACAACTTCATTATAAAATTATTCTTTGATAATTCCTCACAAATAAAAATCAAAGGTTGTAAGATTAGTAGATCTTGCAGGCCAGACTATTTTTCCTCAACGACCAATCCAACATTGCGAATTTTCAAATTTGATTATCTCGAAAAGTAAGCCGAAAATAAAAACATTGGATTGCTCACATTTTTCTCATTTCTTCATAAGGAATTTTCTCCTGCTCGCTTATGCGGCGTATTTGGACACACCTTTTACGCAAATATAAAAGGTGACAATGTGTCCACATCTACTGGCTTCGTCAGTTTAGTGATTGGATTGAATAGAATTACTTTAAATCGCGGACGACATAATATATACGTAGGGTAAGAGCTCGTTCACACGATACAGTTTCTTTTACTGATCCGGTAATTTTGCGGTATCGATAACAGCCGAAGGCAGCATTCACACAGTTTGAGCATTTTTGTCACGCGTCCAGCTTTCAAACGTATGAATCAGCTGATTTACTGTGGCGTGTGTAAACCATTACATTCGTACTACGGCGAATCGGTCATTTACTGATTCAATTGTTTTACCATCTGGGATATCAATGGCGGTGCCCTTTTCTTTTTTCTTCAATCTCGTTTTATCAGCGTCTAAGTACCACTCGATTTTCGGGCTATACGAGAAGGCTGTCGTATGTATGTCGTTCTGATCAGTGGCACAGCTGAGTGACGAAATTTCGCTGCAATCAGTAGTTTTACCGTTTTCAAACACATATGAAATTGCATCAAACGGTAAAAAGTTGATTCTGCAAATGATAGATCTGCCGTAGTATGAATGTAATGGTTTGTACACACCACAGGAAATCGGTTGATTCATACGTTTGAAAGCTGGACATAAATGATGTTTCAAAAATGCACAAACTGTGTGAATACTGCTTTCGGTTATTATCGATACCACAAAATTACTGGATTAGTTAAAGAAACTGTATCATGTGAACGAGCTCTAAGCGTAGGCAATATGGAATAGCACGTAATATGGAACTTTGTTAAATTCCAATAATTAAACAGCGAATTTTATCGACAACCGTGTATATGAGTTCCTTATAAGCGATAACAGAACATACTGACAATTAAGCGTCCGTAAAATATCCGCTATTGAAAAAGAAACGTCTTTTCTCTTTTGCGGTGTACAGCACAAATTTCTGGAAAGCGAGTCGTATAGTAAAATATTTTAATGAAGGTAAGCTGCATCGAAAAATATGGAGTACTTAAAAGATATTTGTCTATTTCTATATTTTATTTAAATAAATATCAGTTTTCATAATAAACGTGCAGTTCTTTTAGTTTTTGTTATAAACTTTCTAGGTGTTCCATACTATATACCACTTTTTCGAACTACTGAATTTCACTTCTGTTTATTTTTTTACTAGAATATTAAGTCATTTGAATTGTTTCATACCTAACAATTTAAATATGATTATATATTAGTTTCTTCGTCGAGTCGCGTTGGTTTTATTAAAAAAGACAAATATCTGTATGTTTGGCAAACTTATAAAATCTTATGTTCTATATTACCAACGTTTACTTTCTTCAAGGTCGGTATTTTAGACGTGAGACATAAAGTCGCGCAATATGATGGGTCTATTTTGTACCTCGACTGTGGTAATATTCAAAGATTTCTCACAAATAAATATTTATTTTCCATTTTTAAATAACTTAGTGAAACTTGGAGAAACACATGGTTATTATTTCTGTTTGTTGCTTCCTGTATTAACAAATTCTTAGATAAAGTTTGAAGTAATTACAAAAGAGTTGAAAAATAGAGGTTATTGAAGTTATACTTGCGTTGCTTATATCTTAGACATTTTGCTCATGTGATATTGTTTCCTATAAAGGAGCAAGATAGTTCTGTGTATGTAACATTTTCTTGTATAGATTGAGGTGTATAAATTGTGACATACTATTTTCTTCGAAACTGTTGAAGCATCAAATCAATTTTTTTGTTAATTGAATGAGACGAAAGGGTTTATCATTTGTAGTACAACAATATTTTCAGTGACGGCTTCTAAGGGGGCAAAGCAGATACCTCTTATTATTTCTGAAATGTGTGCATCGTATAATAAATTTCAAATAATTCGCAAAGTGTTAATTTGTTCAATATTGAACCTTTATACTATTATACGTAGAATGTATCAAAGGTACGACTTGCATGCTAAAATATACATGGTTTCATTTAAAAATAATGAGAGGTTGTCTCTGTTTCCTTAGGAGCCGGACCTGAAAAATTTATTGCACAATAAATAACTAGCCTTTCTGTTCCATTCAATTTGAAAGAAATATTTCGTATCTATATCTACAATAGTTTCGGAGAAAATAGCTTGTCACATTTTATGTGCCTCATCCTGTATACCGACTAGTTTTCGAGATATTTGGTAAAATAGACTTTTCATCCTACCATACGACGATTTTTTTTCACCCCGTAAACATGAATTTGAGCAACTACAATAAACAAATATGTCTAAAATATTTCGATACTCTATTTGTTTGCAGTATTTCAATTCTTCGTTTGCAACTGTGAGTTGCGTGATATGCTATGTTGATTCAAACAGTGTTTATTTATTTAGCAATATGTTGAGAATAACATACACTGTGTGACAGCTGCAACATGAAAAGTAGGAGAGTGGAAAATTCGGTAACGTTTACAGCTGCAACAACGGTAACAGAAAGCTCGCCTCTGTCGGCGAGCAATGTCAGCGCGCTGGCTATCCGCCACACGTACACTCCTCCATCACGCCCTCCCGCCCCCACTCAGGATAAATTACGTTAGATATCTGTATACAAAACGACCCGGGAAAATTAAAAACACAAACAGTGCGCGGGCCACGGCGAGCACTCCTTCCCCTCGTCCTCCCTCGCATACAACCCTGGCTTTTTTCTCTTCCTCTCAATTGTACATCGGCCGCTGTTTCCCCCGAAGCAGTAGCAACGCTATTACATTATAGCGCTAGGTCACTAATCTTGTAAATTGCCTTCCGCTGAAAGTAGACATCATAAGTTTTCCAGTAATCAAATGATTCATTGGAACATACTACCGAACGAGATTGCACCAACGTTCGAAACAGTTTCAGGAAAGAACAATTCGTTGTCCTCGCGCCTCCTATGACGGGCTCCGTACTTTTGAAGCTCATAAACTCCACCACCCCTTATTTCTCTTTCCTTTTTCCTTCCATCGGCCATTCACGCACGAAGAAATAGCGAAAGAGCGGAGCGTGTACGCGCGTGCGCTCGTTCACCAACCACGACCTCCGTATTTCCAGCCGGTGAACGAGTGCATGTAAGAAATGCGGTCTTTTGATTTATCGGCCACAAATCACGCGGACCAAAGAAAGCGCTTGATTTTTATTGGCCGCAGTTACTTCTAATACATCATTCGAAGGCCGGCAGCCAGCCCGGTAGAGCGAGCGGGCCTTTTCCTCGGGCCATTGCTTCCCGCACACCGGTGAATTCAATTCCAGATTCTCGAGGTTCGCGATAATTTTGCCCTTTCATGAAAATTGATACGAGGATGTATGTAATTCCCCGAAGTGCGGAAAAACCTCGTTCACTGGCACATACAGCGCATGAAACTGGTAGATCGATTTTAAAAGTAGATCGAGAGAGAGAGAGAGAGAGAGAGAGAGAGAGAAAGAGGGAGGGAAAGAGAGTTACTGGAGGAATGATTAATCGACGGTTATAACTACATTAACCGAAGCCCCCACCGATATCGCTGGAAATTGCATTAATTATTCCAAGTGCTCGTTCGCCACAGCTATATCGTGACTGATGGCGATAGATTATTCGCTTCGCGTATGATTGCCACATCGAAGATATTATTAAACGATTTTAGAAGCTAAAACGCATCTTCCCGTTCCATCGCGGATATGTGGGAATTATGGTATCGGCGTAACTATCGTTCTAATTGGATGCATACCACAGTTAGTGGATCGTACATACATTAGCGTGATATACATAGCAACTCATGATAGATTAATATCGCTTCGTTACCCATTCAAATTAATTAAAAGTAGTATTCATCTATTACATATATGTGCTTTTTCACAATCATCGATTTTTGTATGTATTTCAAATATCTCATTATGACTGAAATACTAAGGGAAGAATAGATTGAAAATAGAGTGGTAAAAGAAATTGTAGAATGTAAACAATTAATTTTATCTTTGCTACTTTATTTATTTTATGATTTATAAGCTTTTTATATACACTTTTATTCTATACCTATATTTTAAATTTCTGTCGTATAGAAATACTTCAATTAATTCAATTAACTACAACGTTCATCTTTTAGGTTCATTCTTAGTTTCAATTCATGTCTTCATACCTACATCTAATTGTAAGACTAAAATTTTCATAAATTTATTCCTGGTATTCGACTTTAATTCGTATGTAGGCTACATGGAAATCTACAAACCAGATCGCGGTTAATTTCCGTGATGAGGAGATAGTACTGAAAAATTCACGAGACTTACAATTAGAATTAATCCGTGCTGCTTCGAAATAGCAGACTTAATTTAAAATCAGATGGAGTAAAAGAAAGCCATAAATACGTGACCGACGCGTTTACGTATTCGTGTACAATTGAACACAAGCGTTTATCATTTGCACTGGCACTAGTGTTTGTGAGTTTTTGCATGTGTAGCCTGTACAACACGTATGCATATCCACATGCATGTACCTTTATGTTTACAAATTGTTGCATATGACAAGTGACAACTACAGGCTAATGACTTAATGGGCCTCTTGTATTCCTTTTCAAGTTAAAAAACAACTTTTTTTTAACATTTTTTATCAGGTTATCACACAACGTAACATTGGTTACCGCATACTAGAGCATAACAAAGCCATGTGGGTGACAATCTTTTGCTGGAAAATAGATATCAATAGCGTTTTTTGCCAAGTATTATTTAAGATTAATGGCAAACACTGCCGACTAGATGTAGATATCGTATCGCATCCACCTACCGCTATAAAATTTTCTGTACATATTGTGGGTAACATATAATAAAACTTTCCAGCATGGCAACGTGCGATATCGTTGGGACAACACGTAGCGACAAAGGATACCACACGACATAATGGCTTGGGTGTTTCGCAGTATTACCATCACAATGTGTCCTTTATATCAATTTCATTTCCTTAAAAGTATTTTTATTGGTAGGGTAACCTATACTGACAACCTCGCGAGTCATTCGTAAAACCTTATACGACCTTCATTCAGGCCAATGGATTTTGATATTGTGGCTGGCGCCATGTCTAGCAGAGACGGTGTAAGTTGAACTGTCGAAAACAAAAATCTCTTACTGCTTATCTAGTAGTACAAAATCAACAATATCTATGATATTTTTTATTTTGAAATTAATGTCATCATATATGATTTTTATTTAATTACGATAATAAATCGAGAATAAGTGATAATAATTCCCAGTGCTAACGGATTTGTACATTAAGCAATTATACTTTAACTCTGATAGAATTTCTAAAGCAGCACTGTTTGGCATCTGCTTGCATGTGCACAGGAGTCTCCACAGTAAAGAAGTTACGGTAGTGTGTGTCAGAGATCCGTATACTGCACCTCACTGATTTAGGGAGCTTTTGAATCCAAGTATTCACCGTTAAGATATTCTGTTATATGCTATCTACTTTTCAATACAAACAGTATTTGATAAAGTTGTAGGAACTGTAGGAAGTTTGTTTATTAATCGAGCGGTACAAAATCTATACTGCGCGTTGTCACAATCTCCGCGACGATGACTTCCCCAGTCTTGCTTTTATCTATTTTGTCTCTGGTGGCGCGCTGTTTCTGCCCTTAAGTAGGAAACGCGCGCCCCACTTTTTCTTGGGGAAAAACCCCACTGTCGCCGGTTCTACGGGGCCTGGTCAACGTCACACCGATGAGGGGGTGAGGGTGATCGGGTCTCGTTCGAGTTCGGTCCCGACGCTCGCTGAATCATATGGACTCCGAATGTTTTCTTAATTTATGACGGCCCTTGAACGGTTCCGGCCGTCGTTGCTAAACTAGGGTCCCATCGCCTCGTTATTCCTTGCTCGCTCTTACAAAGTGTAATGCTTTTCTGAATTTACCCCCTCTTTTAATTGTTAGAAATTATAATCAATGTAGTCAGTGTCAATATTTTTCGTTGTTTATTTAAGTTCATTTATAACTATAGATACCATAAGCTATTATTTTTAAATTACTTATAATAATTTCATAAATATTATAGAACTTCCTCGTTTGGTTTACAGGGGATTTCTTAAAGGTTACAGTATATTTGGGGACATAACAACACCAATAAACGTTGTTTTGACTCTTTCGTCTTATCATTCTTACCTTCAACAGTCAGCCGTTTACCTGGCTATACGTCAGACATCATTCAAAAGCAAGATGAAACACCAAACATTCCATGAAGTTTGGAGTTTCTATTATTCACAAGTAAAGTTAAAGCTATGAAAATACAAAAAACATATTAAAGTGATAACATATAAACCTTAAACATAATCAAACGAGTCAATAGATACAATATACATACATAGAAACCCTGTTGCACGACATTTCTAAACGGTGCTGTTACTTCTACGAGACGCACAAGGGTAGCGCCACGTCGTTACACGTCTTCAAGATGAGGTGGATCAGTCTCATACTGCGCAGTTCTGTTCTAAAGCCTGGTTTCTACTGGTTACGTATTTTTATATCATTTTGTTGTTACATATCAATAGATATGAAACCCGTACCATATTTTCGTTTTAAGTTTCACAGTGCCAGAAGTGTATCACCTGCCGTTTCTACTGATACCCAATAGAGAAACGGATATATAACAAGTGGAAATCGTACTTCAGAGTTTGTAAGTGAATACGGTGATGTCAATCGAAGTGAGAATTTTTAGGATCGAAAAGTTGCATTTACAGCAGACCCGGGTGAGTTTTGATTTCTGAAATTCTCCGAGCTCCGGCAGCAATCGAGCTCAGGCCGCTGGGGAAAAAATATGTCGCTGCACTCAAGCGTGAAATCAAAGCCGCCATAGCGCGACCGTCGAAGTTGGCAAACGATAGTGACCCTTTTGCTTATAAAAAATTGAATTTTTATTTTTTCCCATTTAAAGCATCTGCATTGGATTATTGAGATGTTGCCGCCAAAAACGAATTCAAACACGGCATAAATTGGACTAATCTTAACTAAAATTTGCATACAAATGTCTTACAAGACTATTATCACGATATAAACTAATTTAATATTCTCCGTACCGATAAGTAATCTCCTAAACTAATAAAATAGGTAATTGTTTAGAAAAGGGAGGTCTCACCGATTTTTGTGATTTTTAAATGTGTTGTAAAAATCAACATGTTGAACAACTTTTTCCTATACATATAACCGCTGCTAGCTCTTAGTAGAAAAAGATCAGTACTTCTACATTGAATTCTGTCTATACGTATATTATATGTATCAATGGCTTCGCAGAGTCAACCCTGGACCGTCCCTATCTACTGTTTCTATATACAACTTTCTTTGTAGTTGTGTTTCTATGTACAACAACATAGCGGCCAGCGACGAATAATGTATAATGTGTGAAGCTAGATGCAGAGTATTGTTGCTAGACGCCTAACGACCGGAATAAGGGAACCGGTACGAATCTAATTCGAACCTAATCAATTAACTTAGTTACTAGATAGAATAGTTAGGATTAAATTAAGTTCATGTCAGCTTTCTTTTATTCCGGCCGCCGAAAATTATTGAAAAAAGGTGAGACCTGCCCCTTTTCTAAATAATTACCATGTTTCGCTTTATGTTTTGCTCAAAACTTGAGGATCAGTTGCGAGCTTTTACGAAGTAAAGACACGTTATAAATTTATATTTTCCATACCTCATAAATTTTGAATTGAGTCTCGGTCGCTTGCCTTTATAATTTGCCAGCGACGACTCATACAGAAGTTAGCAAGTGACAAACAAAGTGGGTTTGAAGGTAGAGGCAGCCAGAAAGGATTACAATGTTACATATCAGTGAGAGAATACCAATACAACGACAAAAGCTTTTTGTATTTAGTTATTTTGATGTAATAAAGTCAAGTTATTTGGATCAGCTAAATTTCGATATCTTAAAACTCAATCTTGAACTTGGTACAGAATAATGAAACTTATGTATTATATGGGGCACTGTTTGTCTTTAATATAATTACAAAAGAATAGAAAAATAATCTAAATAACACTATAGTAAAGTTACCCAAGTTAAAGACAAGGTTATTTAAACAAATTAGAAATTTCTGTCTTAAGTAAACAAGAAAATATTTATTTAATAATAGAAAAAGTTATTTTACTATATTTATACACATTTTCCACAAATCAGTATACACACATGTTTCGTATCTTTTTTACTTCAACACATATCTCATGAAACCAAACGGAACAAATTTGGTACTGGAACTGGTTTCTTCTTTACAAGCTTTTTTGCTATTAAATATGCTGCTCTAGTAATCACAACACACCTAAAAAAGTAAATCGAAAATATAAGATTAAATTTGTTCATATAAAGCTGTAAGGCGAATCTAAAAGGCCTATAATCTTAGTTATGCATAATCTTAGTTATTAATGCTTCAGTTGCAAGATAATGCAGTTCCAAAAACATTTTCAAACGAAAATATTTTTAAGGCACCGTGAGCAGCGGAAGCTAGAACCATTTCACATTGTCCAGTTTTCGCCGTTCGATTTTCGTCATCCGGTTGAAATTGAATATTGCGATCCTTGTTCTTTTAGTTAGAAATGACAAAGGCAGGTATATAACATTTCACCCATTATTGAAAACCGGTGGGCAAAAACCAGATAACGTGAAAATGCTCTTAACTACAAACATGAGATACTTTAACGGTTGAAAATCATGTGTTTACCAGTTATGGTCAAAGAGTACACTTTTACCACTTTCTCTTGTTAGATACCGTCCAAGAATCGCAGTTTCTCAAAGAAGGGGAAGAAAATCGACAACCTTCTCTTCCCCACGCAATATATTCGCATAACACTCATTGCCAGTGAATAACACCAAGGCATTTTTCCTCTTTTTGAGATAATCTTCTATTAATTTAAACTGTAACTGTAATTTCTGGGTTATACGTATTTTTGTTCAATAAATATTTAAAAAGCCAATAAATCTTTTTAAGAATTTAATAAGACATTACATATATATATATATATATATATATATATATATATATATACATATATACATGTATGACATATATACATATATGATTGGTTTGAATAAGTCATGTTATAAGAAAACCAGGTATAGTACTGTTTTCAGAATTGACAGTTTTGTGTTTGCATATATCAACATATATAACTAGTACATATTTTAAGACTTAAGATTTAACGAAATAATGTTATCTGTTTGGTTGATTTTAAAATACAATTGTAACTCTTTCTTCAATTTCTGCGTTCATAACACAGTTGAACATATTTAATTTTGAAACAATATCATAACTAATTTGTATGTTTACATTACATGTTTAAGATAATCGAAAATATAGTAGCAGCATATATGAAATTATTATATTGGATAATTACTAACACATACTATTAAGAATAAGTATTATAAATTTATATACAAATTTAAAGTAACAAAGTATATACACATTTATTATTTCTTATACTGATTAAATAATTAAATATTTAATTCTTAATAATTAAATAATTAAATATTTTATATCAATGGAACAAATATTTTAAATTTCGAACCTTGTACTGTTATCAACTATTAACTTATTATTTTGCAAAGATCGCGATCTTTCACCTACATAGACACAATTGAATTAGTTAAACGTACATGATATAAAATTAAGAAATTTCTCAACATAGCGAATTATTGGAATCCCACAAACATAAAATTGAACGCAGGATATAATCAACAGGAAACGACCATACGCAATCTATCTGCTATGTCAGACAATTAGTCGATGTTTCTGTATCGTAGTGTGCACTTCCGCTCGTAAATGCTACAGCAGAATCCGGTGAACTCGATAATTCTCTAGGCAACATGGACAATCAAATCCTGAGGACACGATCGCTAACACGTGTGGGTATATTAGTGTCGGCCCCTCCAACCAAAATACATGTGGTGTATATCTGCATACCTACCTCACCAATTACCATTCCCAGTCTATACAGGAGTACCGACCATTTCACGCAGTTCAGAATCATATAGGGACATAACTGCGGATCACCTCATTAAATTATACAAGATGATCGTCTTGCCTGGCAAGTACCGACAAATTGATAACAAGGCCCTGCATTACAGCTGGATTTCACAAATGGAAGACAATATTTTCTATGGTTACCCTAAACGGAAACAAGATGCAGCTTATCGACAATGAATTGCGCAGAGGCAAAATCCTTGGTTTTCCACGGCTGTTAACAAAATAAAAGTAATTATTAATGGAGTGAGGAAAATGCAAATTCATTGCGTGAAGATTCTTCATCTGTAGTACTACTTTTTAAAAATGCTAATAATGGAAAATATACAGTGACTCACGAAAATATTCGGACACCAAGGCATGTCTGAATTAATCACTTCGTATCGCAGATACTTATAAAGGGACGGGTTCGTTATTTTTTCTGGTTATAAGACATTTATTAGAGTTAACAAAAACATATGTTTTATTTAATAAATCTGTATTGATTTATTATAACAAATAAGAAATAAAATGATACATTACGTTTAGGTCACAAAAATATTCGGACACTTGGTATAAATAACATTATATAATTGTAATTTATTTATATAAACACATTATTTAATATATTGTTGTTGGTTTTTCTCTTTCAAGAAGAGAAAGTTTTTCATTTACAAAAACCATCTCTGCGCGTGTTGCGTTTCTTTACGAGACACAGCTCAAGAGGGTGCAGCTGTGTCCCGTCTTGAATTGTTTAGACGAAGTTTGGGACCGATATGGTCTATGGGTACGTGACGAATCCTTCTTCACTGACTCACTGACCTCTCGTCATTCTAACAGTTTCTTTCGTGCTGTAAAGACGTGCCCTTCCACGTGTTTAAATAAAGACAAAGTTTAGAAACAAAAGTATTTGAATTTTTCTATTTTATAAAATTCCATCACCTATATTTCTAATATTTGTCGCATAGCCTTTTTGTTTCAATACGTGCCTTCATCTGTTGGACATATTACAAATGATTTTTTTCAAATAATTCTGACTTATAAGAGTCCACTCTTCTTGCAACCTTTGTTTTAGTTCTTCTTTTGAATTAATTGTGGTCTTTCATATTCTGCAATCTAACAATTTTTATCCATGATGGTGTCAATGAAAACTAAATTGCAAACCCCTGTGGTCGAAATACAGCCCCAAACCATCACGCTGCCTCCGCCGTGTTTTACGGTACCTCTCGTGTTTCGATGGTTGAACTCTTCATGTGCTTTCCGCCACACCATTATTCTTCCATCTGAATTGTGGACGTTGAATTTACTTTCATCGGTGAATATGACGTTGTCCCACCATGATTCCCCCTTCGAAATAAACTCTCGTGCGAAGGATACACATTTTTTCCTGTTCGCCTCGTTGATAAAAGTTTTTTTTCTGCAGACACGGCCGTAATACCCGTGTTGCCTAAGAGTTCTCCGAATTGTTTCGGGATGAACTTGTGTCCTAGTTTCTTTATAATGTTGCATCGCCAATTTCGAAGCACTTAATCGAGGATTTCCTTTAATTTTTCGTACAATTCCTCTTTTATCTCTTGCAGTTAGAGCGGCTGGTCGACCAGTTTGAGGAATAAAATCGATACGATCTTCATCTTCAAACCTCCTGATAATGTCCGCGACCGTGCTTTTACTGATATTAAGTAGAGAACTAATATCACGGTAAGACTTTCCTTTCTTGCGATGAAAAATTTCTAATTGACGTAAATTCGCATTCTAACGAGTGCTAAACTCAATACTGACGGATATTGTGATAGCATCGACCGCTAAAGCTACATCTGTAAACATTCATCGGTATCCTTCAAAAACATTGACTTCTCAGAAAGTGAAATCTCATAAACGTACAATGTGTCCGAATATTTTTGCGGCGAGAAAATAGGGTATTATTTTATTCATAATTTGTTATAATAAATCCATATAAATTTATTAAATAAAGTATATGTTTTTGTTAACTTGAACGTATGTCTTATCCCCAGAAGAAATAATGAATACGATCCGTTTATAAGTACCTGCGATACTAAGCGATTAATTCAGGCATACCTTAGTGTCCGAATATTTTCGTGAGCCACTGTAGGTATACAATGGAATATTGAGTTAAAATAAAATAACTTCTAAAATATAAAGATATTTAGATAATATTAATTGCAAAAGATGAGTTCATTCATTATTCAACCATTATTTTGAATTGAATAGTTTATGTACAGAGTGATCCTTAGCTTGCTAAATACATTGTTATATTTGTATAAAAATTATATTATCGTATTTACGTCAACAATAACTCGAACAAGTTAATTCACTGTCTTTATTAATCTCTAACATTTTATTGGAGTAGAATTTCTGATTAAAAACTGTCCAGTTAGCAGGTTAACTGATTTTAGGACTATATTTAAGGTATAAATTGTTGAATTCTCGAATAACATTTAATTTAAGAATATAGATTTATTGAACAAGATTAATAATAAATTGTTGGGAATATTGAAATTTGCATGTGAACTATAATTCTGAATTGTAAAAAAGGTCCATGTTTAAATAGGCCATAAATATTATAGATTGTTAGCGTTCCAAAGTTATACAGAAATTTTTTGGCGCACAACACAAGAGCTCTTTGAAAAATTGAAATATAGCGTATAATCAAGGTTCCTTTGAGTCCTTTGTCGTGTAGAATGCCCAGCAGAGTTCCGTCCAACTTTATGGTGGTGGTATGGGGTATCGGAAATCGACGCATCGATCTTGAAGGTTGGAGAAACTGGACGAGGAAATTGTGGGTCAACGGTTGGGGTTATTCTCATCTCGTCAGCGCTTTAGCTTCATTAATAACATCATTTACCTGTCTCGATGTGCATTATGTCACGTAAGAACGGCGAAGGAACAAAGAACAAGAAAGAAAACGATTCATTGGCAAAAAGTGCAACGATTTTCTGAAAAAAAAGATAAAAGAATTGATAAAGTAGGACGATGCTTCAAGTATGATTAACACAAATAAAGCTCCTTTAACGTAACTGCGTCAATGCGTACACCAAAATAAACCGGTAAACCAAAAATTAAAATTTATGGGAATCAAAACATGAATAATGTAAACGTATTCAGCTTAAAAGCATTTAAATGTTGAAACAGTATTTTCGCGGATATTATTTACCAAATGCAGATGCAGTACGAACACAGAAGCATATGTAAATTAATTTACGTATAATTAAGTTTAAAATTAAAAGTCTGATTACCGGGTACGTATGTTCACAAACGGGAACGCTTAATTTTCGCTCGTATCATTTGCTACGTTCATTTTCGTCCCTTTACACTGAACATTACCATCCCAACAATACGCTCTCCCAAAATTACATAAAAAATGTTCATGCAATATGCACAGGTAATACGCAGTAAACTCTTATACAACTGATAAATAGGTTTTCCTCTTATAAAAAATAAAACGTGTGCCGTATCCTTTCACAATATATTTTTCCAAAAAGAAAAAAAAATGATTTGAAGTATAAACAACAGATTTCAGAATATATTCTATTTATTCTAAAACTTATAATAATGCTAACAAGTATTTTCGAAGTTATTATTTACATAAGTTAATTTGTGTAATATTATGTATATTCAAAATCTAAATAGTTCATATTTTTTAAATCAAAATACTATAATCTATCATATTTTACATTGTTTGGAATATTTTGTTTCTTTAGATCATCCATTAACCCTTAACTACTGACACCAAATTTTTAGACATTAATACGGACGTTAAGTTTCTTAGATTTCGATTGAAATCTATTACTGATAAATATCTATGAAATTAATGTAACATTAGTTGTTATATAAACAAGGGAAGTAACCTGTGTTACAGATTTGTATTAGAAAATACTTCACGATTATATAACAAGAATATTAAAAACCACAAAGAAAGAGACACAGATGTATGGAAACGTATTGCGTGTTGTTTGTCAGACTCAGTCAATGTCAGTAGTTAAGAGTTAATAATAAAAATTCTACAAAAAGGAATTAAGAAAGAAAATACAATGCCTAATCTAAAATATAAATAAGTTAAGAATATAAGTTCGTGATACATTATATTATTTATGTAACGTATAGCCAGATATATCAACACGTTCATAAAACACGGTGAAGCGATTCGAATTCTAATCTTGATGTGCTTTTCGTTACCGATCTTTAACGAAGCCCGGAGTCTGTAGGAGAGAAGACACCGGAAGAAGGGAAACTAGCGAATCGTAGAAGGTCAAATTATCTTTCGACGACTGCCGTTAACATCGTACGGGCGGCTTCTATACTCTGCCAGTTCATATCGCAGCCAGTGAGATAGGAGAAGGTACAGGCTGGAGGTTCTCGCACACACAGAGTTCGTAGGGCCATAGCCGGCTATAGCTTGCTTCTGCAGTTCGCCGGCTATTTCCCATTTGGCAGGCGAGCCAGACCCAGCACTTTTGGTGCCAACCGATAATTGGACGAATCGCAGTCATTCGCTTCGCGCGAACTGCTTTTCTCTCTCTGTCTTTCTTTCCTTTCTTTCTTCTCTTACTTTTACGCGCCGTGTTCTGTCGTTTGCTTCTTCTCATCTTCTCTTCCTCCTTTCCTCTACTCCTTTCTCAGCGTTTCATTCGAATACTATTACTCTTTGCGTATGGGCACACCGTGTTCTCTTGACTAGCACCCTTTTTCACATTCTCCATTTACCTCTACGTTGATCATCCTATCTACCGTCTACATCTTCGAAAAGGGTAATTGCACCAAAAATGTCAATCTCATACAAGCACTTCCCGTAAGTCCATTCGAGTATTGGTCAGATAACATTCGACAATCATGAAAGAAGGTTGAAGGTGCTAGAAAAACTGCGTTATATCCTGCGGATATACATACATATGTGTATGTATAACGTTACAATTCTTGGCACTATGTTCTAATTGCAATACTGAAGGGCGTCGGGAATAAAAGATTACCTTCGAATGCGATGTGCAAACATTTAATTCTTGTCAGTTAAATTGATGGTATGGAAAAGCATACAAGAAACGTACTTACATCGGAAGCACTTTGTAACGATATTAGGTAAAGCCATGCGTATGTATAGCTTGCCGATGTGTTCACTTCTTGAAAGCCCAGCTTTAAGAAGCTTAAACACACTTGTGGTAAAACCCAGGATTTGTAGCAGAAGCAATCAGAAGATTATAAAACGTGAACGACTAAAAGCTTGCTTAGTTAACAGGTATGAAAAACAATCATATAAATTTTCTTAACGTAAAAAACCTATCGATATAAAAAGTAAGATTATGTTTTTTTTTAAGTACGGTTTGATGCCACACCAATTGCAAAAAATGTATTTTCTTCTTATAACTATGAGAACGAAAATAATTTTAAAATACGATATTTCACTGACAGAAATTTCGGTACCCTAAAAATTGTAATCTTTTTCTAATTTTGCAGGTTTGTAGGAAACCTTTTTAATTCTTCAACTTCGAAGCGTCCCTTAAAGTTGCTGATAGCTGATTTTCATATACATTATATTTGAACAATAGATAGAGGAGAAGGTAGAAATGTCAGATACTCATTTTATTTTTTGATCTAGGAAGTTTCATTATTATAATAGTTGTAAATAAGAAAATCAAACAATTAATTACAGAGAATTTCATTTGAAATGTGTTGAATAAACATAAATATTGTGCATCATACGAAACTTTCGAACTTTCTACTTTTTCGAAACTAAGGCAAAATCGGACAAGTAGAACTTTGGATAGCAATATGAGACAGTATAACTTTTAAGAAGAATAACTTATGTATCTGTACTGAAATATCAATAAAGAAGTTTTAATTATATCCAATTGTGAAACATAATAATACCATCACAATTTATTATAAAATTGTAATGGTATTTTAAATTGTAATTGGTACCGTAACCGAGTACATAAATTACGCTATGTAGATCTGCCCAATTATTGTGGTGAGACAGTCTCATATGCAGTAATCTTGCTTTTTTCCGTGACTCAACAAAATTCGACACATTTCCAAAAGTAACCAATTACAATTCGACCTATTACATTATAACCATCAATCAAGTGTCTCGCGATACTACCAACCTGCCATTTTACTTTTTGTCATTATATCACAAATAAAACACAATATATTTTAAATTCTCATTGGGGATTATATCTTATTGTCTTTGTTTCATTGAAGATTATCAAAAAAGCTGAAGTAAATTTCATTTCAATATTCACACGCGAAAACTTTGTACTGTAATGCAAACCAAACATATTTACTAAACAAACGAACAACAACGAAAAAGATCAGCTATTGGAAGACCATTATAATCTTCAAAATTCTTAATTTTCAATCATTATCGACAATGCCAATACTCTGTATAGATCAAAACTGTGATATCTCATATTCTTACCTTCTCGTCTACATTAAAATTGTTGAAATGAAAACCTAATGACTTTTTATATTTTATGAAACTGTGTAGCGAAAATTTAGAAATTTATTTTCCAAAAATAAAATTCCACGATATTTATTTTAAGAAAGAATAGTCTCATAAGTAAACAGAAATGTGTTGTGTCGGTCCTCCTGTACCTGTCACCAGAGGGGCAAACTAAAATAGGACTTCCTCGGAAGCTCTCACACCAACTACATTGTCCATATACATATATACTGCCTTTAACTTATTTTTCACTATCTTAACGTCTAAAGCAGGGTCTGCTTGGTAGACTTACTGATGAGTCCACTAGCAGGACCAGGACGAAACGCACACCCCTCCTTTTCCCTATCTTTCCCCCTCTCAACAGCGCCACTTTCAGTGCATTAACCCTCTTAACGTTGGTTAAATATTAAATGCGCTGCAATCGAAGACCATTCTAGATAATGTAAGATATAGAAAAAATAGTTTACAAATTCTAGACGTTATTTATTATAAATAGGGAAAGCATAAACACTCTTGAAACTTGTCTTTTAAGGTCTAAACAGATTTCGTCGTTCGTATGTCGTTGCTAGATTAATAGTTTTTACCTTTAGAAGTGTATGTACGACGTACCAGATTAACAGTGAAATGGTTAATTATCCTAATAATTTTAAATGATTCGTCTACCTTGAACATTCACCATTACACTATGAAAAATGCATTATTAAATATTTATGATTACACTTGTATGTTTCACTTGAACAATGGAAAATATGTAATAACAACTCAAACAGCGAATCGTTTTTTTCACCTAACTAGTGTTGCAATTTATGTGTACCAAGAAAATACCTAATCCTTCTAATGAAGTCCGCTACAACCAGTAAAAATGTGCAAAACTTAAAAAAAAATAGAAATTTTACAAGTTTAAACAATTTTAAAAATTTGCAAATTTCTTACACAATAATTAAACAACAGTGTAATGACATTGGGGAGTGCATATTATCGCGCTATATATCAGTTTGCGATTCGCTAATTTCAAAAATGTAACACGTTTGTTCATTGAATTTTATCCAATTGAAATTTTCATTCTTCTCAAATTGGATACACTTCACGATCCAGGTATTGATTTTTCTATTACCATAAGGTAATATTGTTACAGAAAACTGTAAGTGGTATTATAATTATACAGAGGTAGATACATACATGCGTGCGTCCATTTAGCGAAGAAACTAAAGAAAAGGAATTCGTTGATTTGTCGAAGTATTTTCTTTAAAATGTTAGGGCACGTTTTCGCTAAAGCCTTAGGTTTGCATTAGAACCAATCACAAATTCACAGAGCATTAAGCCCATGTTCAGAGGCAATAGAGTATAAGCGTAGGGGATGCAAAGAGCGCGAAGGGGTAACGGGGTAACAGAGAGTAACGCTAGTTGCACGGGAAGTATGCACTATCTGTAGGATCCACGTTATTTGCGCAAACGGGCCTAACCTCTTCCAATCTTCACCCTCGCCCCCCTCTTTGATTCGACATAACCGCCAACATTTAGGCGATTTGGAGGGTAATACATTGTTTGCTCTTTGTTCGCTAAACTAAACCGCATTCGGAATTAATTACACGTTAGAAGGCCATGGGATAATTAAAGCCTCCTCGATTACCTTCGTCCATCACCCCTGTTTTCGATGCGTTGGTACAGTAAGTCTTCGGTAGAATCTACTATTGTAATAAAACATTGTCGTTACACCGTAATGAGAAAACATCGATTCAATAGACGTTAAACTGCGTACTAGTTTTCTATAATGGTAAATACTTTTGATTAATATTGAAGAAATTGTTACTAATATTTTGGTAATAATTATTGTACTCTTCGAGAATAAGTGAACTATTCTTAACTTTTTTAGTGTAGATTATTTCGTAATGAAATACCTTTTATTACATAGGCTTTGCCAATTGCTAGTGTGAACTTATTAAAAGGTTTGCACGAAGTTTCACAGCGAGTAATTGTGCATTAAATATTTAATGTAAATTTTGCAAGTAATTTTTATAATTATAAATTTTAATATATATAATAAAAGTATTAAGGTGGATTCTCATTTTATTTAATAATGCCAGAAATATCATCATACTATTTAAACAAATCTAACAATTCTAACCATAAGAATTGATGTTTCTCGCATATACAATATAATTATAAACAATAAAAAATAATGTATAATATAATAATATTCACTTAAATATCCATATTAGCATACAGAACATATCATTGACATTGTTTAGTATATCACCACTAAACACCAGAAAATTCATATTTTTACAAAAACAATTAAACACATAAGGCTTAAATAGAGATTTGCATCAGCTTCTAAATGTTATAATGCATTCTTGGCTTTTGATATTCTGTATACTTTACATGTTAGATGTATTTAAAACTATTCTGCATATTTAAATTTTCCATAAATGCAAAAAAATCCTTAGTTTATTTTTTTTTATTTTTCAATATTCCTTCTTAATAAAGTATTTCGAAACTAAATGTATAATGAAATATCTATAGCTATTCATATCAGATTTCCTAAAAATATTTTCCCCAGAATAAAGAGAAAAGCGATTTGGTATTATCTAATACAGTAGACATTACTTCACAAAAACAAAATTTAACATATAGAAATGGTTATTGTTATATGATACAAAGAAAATATAAATACTTTCAAAAAACAAGTAAACTTCAGAAACAGGATTAACATATTGAAAATTTAAGTAAATACAGTATACAGTGGATAAAACGTAATTAACTTCAATAAAGAAAAAAACAATTTTTGCCTCAAATAGAAAATTAAAAATATAGGAAAACAACTATTTCAAGTAATACTTGGACCGATTAAAGTAAACCACTTACTAAGCTATTTGCCAAAATTTATACAACCTTAAAAATATCAACGACCAATTTTTATTTAACTACAGAAAAATGAAACGTATAAATTGTATATTTTAAAAAAATACCGAAGTTTTGTATAAAATTTAAGTAACCTTAATCGAGGATCAACCGTCTACAATGAACAGAAGATATTTATTGAGAAACAAAATTAATAATATTAACTAAGAAAGACTTTGGTAAATAATTCAATCAACCAAAGAGAGGTTATCGTATGTCAATTTAGTTACATACAATTACAATTATAAGTAGAAACAATCAAAACTGAGGAAAATCAACGACCTTCGTTTCAGTGCACAAATATAGAGAGATTATATGTCGCAGTCTTCCAAAAGTATACGAAGGGCTCGGCAAACGCGAACAAACCCCAATCGCCACTCTCGATAATCTATAGCTTTTTTCTTCGGCGTGGAAGACCGCCCACACGAGGGATCGGCAAGAAGCCATTGTTTCTTCGCGTTCGACTAGCTTGATTGTGTTAATGAAAAATGGGAAAGAAGTAAAGCCAAGCCAATGGTTCCACATCGAAGGGTGCCGGCAATGTTGGCTTCATGGAAGAATAACAGGGTGAAGCGGGAATTGAACGTGATCCAAAAGCGCTTATAAATGAATAACACCCATAAAGGATAAGATATCGAAGGATTATACCCATTATCATATATCTGCGAGAAAATACTTTTTTTGCAGCACGTCATTGATATCCATATTTCTTTCCAACTATCAGGATTATTGATCGTAAATATGTTTCAGATGTCAATGGTTTTAGTACGTACGTGCGCCGAATATAAGCTCGATCCAATGGTACGTAAATACACGTACACAGGTTCTATCATAAATAATGTGACATTTGCACAGAGAAGAGGAACTAAAACATTCAAAATTAAATACACCTCTAAATCCTGTTATTGAATAAAATAAAAATTAATTCATCAGGGAAAGTGAAACATACAAAATCAATTTACGATACGTAAATGTTGGTATTTAATAAAATATTATATTTGATATAATTATAAGGAATGCTGTAGTTTTAGTCCATAACGAATGTTATCTGTATTCATAAATAATATAATTTCCCACTTTCATATCTGCGATATTTACGAAACGCGATCGTTAAGGTGAAGGAAGGTTGATAAATCTAAAAGTCTAAACATATAGGGCCTCCATCAATACGCGTTTTTTTTAAAGAGAATTAGTATGGTTTGTGTCGTCGAGAATTTCGTGAATACGATCTATACCTAGAGATTTGAAGAGATCTTTTCATATTTTCATCCCAAAGGACTAAAAATTCCTTTGTTAATGCCACTAAGTACATGTATTTATAAGCCAAAAGAGTTCGTGACGAGGTGGATGCAACGATATAAAGAGATAAAATTTGTGAATGATTTACCAAATGCTACGAATAGCTGTGATAAAGCCATCATTTGACTTTTTTCAAAACATCGCCTTTGTTACTGCACAAAGCACAGATTTAACTTATGAGGCGCAATATAACTGTGGACAGAATAACGGTAAAACGTCATTTAATATGGAAGCAAAACCGTAATCATCAAAACGACATATTGTAAATCGTCTAAAATTAAATTGGCCGTCTCAATCTTCAGTCGCGAACCCTATTGAAAATGTGTCATTTGCAATAAAGCAGAAGCTTCGAGGAAAACATATTTCAAAGTTAAAAATGTTAATCCAATACATTCAGAAGATATGAAAATTACTATCTGTAACATACGCTAAAAGATTAGTAATTACTAAGTAAGTGCGTAATAGTATTTTGTGTCTACTTTAGATTCATGTGTACCGTTTGGTATAACTAATAAATTGATGAAAATATGGCGTATATTTTCTTGTAAGATATATTGTATTTATAATTATTATGAAAGGAAATAAGAGGAGAAACATAAAACTATACAGGGTGCCACTGAAATATATGTACAAGCGGGCACCAGATGATTCCTCCTAAAAAAGTATGAAGAAAATAAAGGATAACTTCTTTCCATTTGGGGGTTAGTTTTCAAGAAAATCCAGTTTGAAAATACGGTCAGTACATACGCACCCTCGGCAAAGATACAGTTCGTAGAAGAACATATATCGTCAACTATGTTTATAAACAACGCGTTTGCAGAATTAACAAGCTATTGGATTTAGAAAAAAACACAGAAAAGTATTTTACCAAGAATATTTTATTATTTTAGTTACAAAATTGTTGAAATTACCGTCCTTCTTGCTGTAAACAAAGTTGTGCCCGTCTAATTACGGACGCTTGTACGCTACATGTTAAATTGGCTGTGAAGGAAAAATTGCTCATCTACTAAGATCGCCAAATTTTACACTCCTTAGTTTTTATTTGTGGAAGCAGATTAAAAGTTTGGTTTCCAGCATAGATCTTACAAATGTAGACTAATTAAAACATCTTTGTCTACAGCAAAAAGAACAACAATATCAACAATTCTGCAACTGAAACAATAACATATGCTGCAAAAACATTGTTTATGAACAGTAGGTGAGTTAAGTCCTTCCACGAACGGTATCTTTGTCATAAATGCATACGTACTGACTGAATTTTTAAACTGGATTTTTACGAAAACTAAGCCACAAATAAAAAATGTTATCCTATATCTTTTTCATATTTTTCTATGAAGAATCATCTGGTGCGTGCTTGTATATAATTTAGCTCCGACAACATAAAGTTTTAGGTGAAGGTATAATAAAAAGCTATCTAAGCTTCCATTTCATTTTTACAAAATGCATTCTATAGTTAAATAAATTGCAAACAATTCGAAGCATCACCATGTATTTAGAACATGTAACCTTGCCTGTGTTTACAAAACAGATTGATATATAACAGTATACAGTTACAGCAGGGGAACCGCATAATATAGTACATATTGTCTTAATAATTCTGTCCGTATTAATTGTAAACAAACGCATTAGGTTTTGACAACCATAGACATTTATCAAATAGTGAACACGAAAGGCTATGGCGCCAGTCAATTCTAGTACAAGAAGTGTCAACACTTCTAATCATACTAACAAACACATTGGTTCACGAAATAGTTATACTACCCCTGATAAAAAGTTTTCGGTCTATTCGATAATATGGAACCAACTAAAAACAGTAAGATTTGCGAAATACGCAATGCTACTTTACAAATAAAAGACATATGGTAGAATTAAACGAGTTTAATATGAAATAGTTGAAACAAAAAAAAGAATAGAAGAAGAAACATGGAGGAAAGGGTATTCGATCGGCATAAATATTGGAAAAGGTATTAGATTACATAATTCTACAGATATAAACGATACTCCACTTACCTAATATTTTTACTATTTTTATGTCCATGTATGATTTGTGCTTCGTAACATTGATACTATGATATTTCCACAATCTGTAGATAGACATTTTTTCGACAATAATTATACTATTTCTTAATGCTCATTTTCACTTTTAACCACATTTTCATTAACTAATTTTGCTCCGAGTAGTCTATAAATTCTTTATTAGGTTTTATATTTATACAAGAACACTTTGCACCACAAGAACCTTAGCGTTTTAGCTAATTTTATATTGTCATGTTTAATCGAAAACTTTTTACATGAGGTAGTAGTACCAACCATAATAGATATATATGTATAATCTGTAATGAAGATAAATTTCGCAACGACACTATCTATTTAGATGTAAATGCAGTCCATAATTTTTGACGATTTTCTAAAAAGTTTATAGTAATATGTATTATCACAGACGAGATACAAAATAGACTTATTCATCCAATGTATTTTTTTTGTCACACAGCCTGTGGGTTACGTAAGTCCCGTTACCATTCTCATTTTTATCTTTTCAATTGTCGAAAATTCATTTGCTTTTACATTTTGCATATTAAAATATTTTACAAGTATTTATATTCGTGTTCAGGAAATAAAAAGAAAGACATTCTTCCGAAAATTTTAATTTTTCTAGATGTCGATATTTCAGTCTATGCGACACGAAGTCCCATAAGATGATGGGTCTATTTTGTACTTCGTTTGTGGTATTTGCATTGTAAATGATAATAAGAAGTGATATAGACTTGAATGATGTAGACATAAGAGGCATATTTGTATATTATTTATAATAAATACAATTAATATAACATTCCAGATATTCAAAAATAGTGATATACAAGTAATTTAATGTACTCTGACTAATAAGGTGTAAGACCTTACTTAACGATATATGAAAAATCAACTAGGAATGATGAAAAGCAAAGACATTTACTCTGAGACTAAATTTTCACAATTTATTGAATTGTTAACCATATAATCAATCTGTTCCAAAATGTATTGTTTTTTGCAAGACTTGCATGATAACTAGAAGGCTTTTAGTTTAGAACTCTTGGAATTAATATGGCCAGTAACAAACAGAACTTGCAACAGAATATATATACTGAAATGATAATCACCGATTTTGATGAAACTTTGTACGATTGTAAAATAGCCCAAAATATTTGATCTATACTCCTTTTATCTTTCATTGTCCGCGTTGAGGGAGCCCTAAAAACCGGCCCTAAAATGAGGGTGGTAAAACTTATTTGGTCAAATATCGCGTAACTTTGCCCTAAATCAACTTGTTTTTTCTATTTTTTTCTTTTTTTTTTAAAAAAAAGCTGTATTAGTATTAAAAAGTAATATAGATCGAGGGAGTTTGAAAAAGTAATGTGCTTTTGCTAGTTGTTGACAAAAAACAGAATATTTATAAAAACTGCAGAATGCATCGACTGTTCCCGATGGTTTTGAAGTATGTTGCACAGGATGAAATTCTGAACAATAAGTGCCGCTTGGCAGTAGTTTTGGAATATCTGCAAAAATTGTTGGTCTTAATACATTGAACTCTAAAAATATATAAATTTGGTATTTCAGTCAGCTGTAGCTATAGCCGTTTCATATTCGTTGTTTGACAAACGTTTCTTCAAGTTTCAGTGCACTTCGGTTAGTACGAACAGAACATTTAAGTTAATAATTCTACCAGACTAACACAAACGCATTGAATCATAAAATGATTATGGCGACCGTTTACTTTATCTTATGTGGCAAACGTAAATTTGTCAATGAGGGGGAAGGGCTGTTTAGATATAAAGATAATCTGTGACTTATTACGATGGTATGAAATAGTTATTTGTAATAATGTGTATTATTATATATATTATACTATAGTGGATGATAAGAAACAATAATATAGAACTAAATAATATGGCTTTATGAAAGATGTATTTGTATATTATTTATGTTGAATACTGTATCTTCCTAATACATACTTTTACATGTATGTGAGAAAATTTAATTCTATACTTTCAATTTATTTTTTTACGTATAATCGCTTCCTAGCTGGAAATATCCCGTTGTAGCATATACATATATATATATTTAGGTTAACATTCTTTTTTTTAAGATTTTATAGTATTCAAAATTGTTAATACTAGTTTTGGAATTCTTTTTAGTAATGTGTTAAAGATCAATATATGTACAAATTATATAATTACTATATATTTTAATTTTATTAATTTACATAATAAATTTGTACTGGAAATTTTACCTTTCTTAATCTTGTTATTGCTTAAAAATATTAAATGTTAAAGCCTTACAAATTTGTTAGTAGTATAATAATATCTTGTTATTTGAAGTGCTAGTAACACTGTTGGCTACACTGTTCTTCAAAAGGGCAGCACTTCATTCAATACGCGACGTATACAGAAATCTTGTTCTATGGTGTCATCGATTCGTATTAAACATGTAACGATAAGAAAGGTAAAATACATCTTTTAAATGATTATATCTTATTTTTATCGAAAAGCATATAATAACTGTGTAAATAATCCATTTGTAGGAAAAACGGGACATTCTATTTTAGGCGCATCCAGTAAAAGTAAATTACCCTCAGGGGTGGGGTCTCCTGTCATTTAAAGCTAAAATAGTGAAGGAGTTATGATGATCCCATAAAAAGCAATACAATACAATCATGGCACGACCTATTGTACCTAGTCAACAAAAGCTGGCTGAAAAGCTGACTATTTTAAATGACAGAGGTATTGGAATGCTAACTCGTATTTATAACATAAAGAAGGCATGTGGTGATGCAAAGTCAAAACCTGGTTTTCTTTCGGATAAAAGTTTAGAGTCTTCTATCAAAACAATTGTTAGAAAATTTCCTAACATTGATGTCAAAGGTCTTCAAACAATTACAAATCTTCGCAATGAGATTATTAAATCTTTATCTCTATATTATTACACGTTTGTTGATTTACTCGACTTTAAGGACAATGTTTGTGAGCTCTTAACTACAATGGATGCTTGTGGTGTGCACATGGACATTACAATAAATTTTGATTTAACGAAAGGTTATTTAGATCTTGTTGTTACTTATGTCAGTTTAATGATACTTTTATCACAAGTGGAAGATCGTAAAGCAGTATTAGGTTTATTTAATGCAGCCCATGAAATGGTACACAGTCAATCAGATCCCAGTTTCCCACGTTTGGGGCAAATGATTATGGATTATGATGCACCATTAAAAAAACTTTCAGAAGAATTTGTTCCTCATTCGAAATTGTTGAAGACTGCTCTGACTTCATTGTGGCCTATCTATCCTGAAAGAAATTTGTCTGCAGATACATGGAGAGCAGATCAGAGGCTCAGCCTTGTTGGAAGTCCTGGACAGATACTTAAAGCAGCAGCAACAGACACTATGTCTTGTGAAACTTTGAGTTTGGACAGAATAGAAAGATGGGTTATTTTGGGCTTTACATTGTGTCATTCATTCTTAAACCAAGAACAACCAAGTAAACTATGGACCACAGCTTTAGAATCAGGCTGGGTTCTAGCTTTGTTCAGAGACGAAGTAATTTATATACATCAATACATACAAACATTTTTTGAAAGTATAAAGGGATATAGTAAAAGAGTATCTGAAGTGAAAGAATGTTACAGTCAAGCAGTACTAAAGGCTGGTTACAGACATAGAGAAAGAAGAAAATTTTTAAGAACAGCACTGAAAGAACTGGGTTTAATTTTAACTGATCAACCTGGTCTTTTGGGTCCAAAAGCACTCTTAGTTTTGATGGGGCTTTCTCATGCAAGAGATGAAGTTTTATGGCTTTTACGACATGGTGTTAATCCTCCAACTCAAGGGAAAAGTAAAGGAAAAGGAGGAGAAGATTTAGTGGATCGTCAGTTACCAGAATTATTGTTTCACTGTGAAGAATTGAGAGCATTAATAAAAAAATATTCTCAAGTACTTCAAAGGTATTATGTTCAGTTTTTGTCAGGATTCGATGCACCTGCTTTAGACCAAATGATACAAAATCTTCCGGTTTGTCCAGAAGATGAAGGGGCAATTCTTAGCGATATGTGTTCAAAGATAGCTAGTCTGACAGTAAAGCAAGTGGAAGATAACGAATTGTTTGATTTTCGTGCATTTCGATTGGATTGGTTCAGATTGCAAGCATACATGTCGATTGCAAAATGTAATATGAATTTAGCTGATAATAGAGAATTAGCATCCTTCATGGATACTGTAGTATTTCATACTAAGATGGTGGATAATTTGGATGAAATGTTAGTCGAAACATCTGATTTATCAATCTTTTGTTTTTACAGCAAAGTATTTGAAGACCAATTTCACATGTGCTTAGAATTTCCTGCTCAAAATAGATATATTGTTGCATTTCCTTTAATATGTAGTCACTTTCAAAGTTGTACACATGAACTCTGTCCAGAAGAGCGTCATCATATTCGAGAAAGAAGTCTATCTGTTGTTAATATGTTTTTGGATGAAATGGCCAAAGAAGCAAAAAACATTATTACAACTATCTGTGATGAACAGTGTAACATGAGTGACAAACTATTGCCCAAACATTGCGCACTGTTAATCTCTCAGGTTGTAAATCGAAAGAAGAAAGACAAAAATAAAAAGAATATGTATGAAATTCATAAACCTGGTATAGAAAGTTACAGAAAAACGAGAGAAGAACTAACGACAATGGATAAACTTCATATGGCATTGACGGAGTTATGTTATGCTATTAATTATTGTCCCACTATCAATGTATGGGAATATACTTTTGCCCCAAGAGAGTATTTGCATCAGCATTTAGAATCAAGATTTGCCAGAGCACTTGTTGGTATGGTCATGTACAATCCAGATACTAGTGAAATAGCTAAACCATCAGAACTCTTTGTTAGTGTTAGATCTTACATGAATGTTCTTCAGACAGTTGAAAATTATGTGCATATCGATATTACACGTGTATTCAATAATGCACTCCTTCAACAAACTCAAGAATTAGACAGTCATGGTGATAAGACTATTGCTGCCTTATATACACAATGGTATTCTGATGTTTTGCTAAGACGAGTTAGCACTGGAAATATTTGTTATTCTAGTAATCAAAGAGCATTTGTTAGTTTATCTGCAGAAGGAGCAATACCATTTAATGCTGAAGAATTTTCAGATATTAATGAATTGAGAGCATTAGCTGAGCTAATTGGACCATATGGTATGAAGATGTTAAATGAAAATTTGATGTGGCATATAGCCAGTCAAGTACAACAGTTGAAAAAGTTAGTGGCTGGAAATAAAGAAGTTCTCATAGCGTTAAGAACGAACTTTGATAAACCAGAAGTAATGAAAGAACAATACAAAAGGTTGCAACAGATAGATAATGTGTTACAACGAGTTACAATTATAGGTGTAATACTAAGTTTCAGACAATTAGCACAGTCTGCATTGGTTGATGTCTTGGAAGAACGAATACCATTTCTATTGAGTTCGATTCTAGATTTCCGACATCATTTACCATCTGGTGATCCGATGCGTGTTGTTTCCGAAATGACGTCTGCTGCCGGTTTAACTTGTAAAGTTGATCCAACATTAACAGCAGCGTTACGAAGTCAAAAATCTGAAGTAGACGAAGATGAACATTTACTTGTTTGTTTACTAATGGTTTTTGTGGCTGTTTCTATTCCCAAATTGGCTCGAAATGAGAATTCCTTTTATCGGGCTTCATTGGAAGGACATTCCAATAATATACATTGCATGGCAACAGCAATAAATAATATTTTTGGTGCATTACTCACTATTTGTGGACAAAACGACATAGAAGATCGAATGAAAGAATTCCTTGCTTTAGCATCTTCAAGTTTACTTAGACTAGGCCAGGAAGCCGACAAAGAGACAGTTAGAAATAGGGAATCCGTATATCTTTTGTTAGATCAAATAGTCCAAGAATCACCATTTCTAACTATGGATCTGCTAGAAAACTGCTTCCCATATGCACTGATACGTAATGCATATCACGACGTTTACAAGCTCGAACATTCGCAGCCATAAAGTCATCGATCGGAAATTGTGCATTTTTAGCTTGTCACTCAGGGCCACTTTTTTACGTCCATTATATTGAATATGGAGTCAAATACATTTTTATTGACTCGTTAAAAAAACTATGAAAGTGGCAAAATATTCTATTTACAAAGAATATAATTCATATTTTTTTTATGCTGCTTTAAGTCGAATCATGTTCTCTGAATATATTGAATTTAATGTATAAATCAGTTTCGAAATGTATTAAAACGCCTGAACAAATAGTTGTGTTATTTATTTAAAACAACACATTTTGTATAGAGCAGTACCTTTATTCATATTTGATACCTGGCTTAGAATATACGAACAATAACACATTATCCTCGGTATTCTAGAATACATCATCTGTATGTGAGGAACGTTTTATATAACGGGTGAATTGTAAAATGCTATCTGTCTATGAATCGAAATACGCACGTATCACAAAATGGATATTCAATCTGCTACATTTTCTAATGTATATTGTAACTTTTACAATAGTTTATAAAATAAATAAAAGTATCAATAAATTGTGTTTTTATTTAAGAGTCTTCACATTTTTATGATACCGTACTAATTAATATAGGTACTAAATAAATATAAATATTTTTTCGACATATATTAATTTATGCGATCGTAAGTATGTTTGCATCGTCTTTTTAATATATTTTATACTATAATACAATAGGAATAATGAATAATTTTTTTCTATTTATTGGATGGAATAATCTTCAATTATTTTAATAATTTCTTAATTCCATTCGTGTTCACTTAAAAAAGTAATCAATGATAAAAAAAAGAAATCGTGACATTTGCGATAGAAAAAATGTTTTCATTGTCAGTCGTACACAACTAAGAACTCATTTTCTTGATTATAACATTCAAATAAGTTCTTTATTTATTAGCTAATTTAATTATCATTTTTAAATGTGATTTAATTTTCATTAGCTCTAAGCAAAACATATTACATACATAATTTTTATTTTTACAAGTGTCACACTATATTAAATAATTTAAACTATACAGTGGCTCCCTAATTAAATGATATAATCAGGAAATGACCTGGACAATCAAGACTTGAATAACAAAAAACTAAAAATGTATAAATATATATAATATATATATTTATATAATACATACAATACACGTATTTATACTTACATCTTTTCTCAATTTGTTAATTTTGCACTTAGAATTATAAACTCGACCATTGAATTGTGGGTTTTTAGCATTATTTTAAATCATCAAGATTTCCAAACAACTTAATTATATAAGTATTATAATGAGCAAGTGAAAAGTAATATCTATATGATAATACAAAATAATAATCAGAACTACATATTAATATAAATTAAAGATATATACATAACATATGTATGTATATTGTATGAATAAATACACACACATAGTATATACAGTCGCTCACAAAAATATTCGAACAACAGTATAAATTTGATCTTTATGTTCTATATTTTAACTAAATGTATAAAGTACTATAAAGCTGTAACGCAAAAACATTTTATTTATTACATATTGTTTAAATAGTAATGAAAGACAATCTAAAGCATCGCTAATGTGCAGGTCATACAAATTAAAATTATAAAATTAAAATAATGAGTTTTAACTGTAAAAATTAATATTTTATTGGATATACTTTTCGTTACACAACATGACTTATTGTTAGATATGTAGATATGTTACAAATAATTTTTGTTTTTTAAATAATTAATGTCAGTACAATTTTATTCGTCCATGAACTAAACTTTTAATTCTTTTTTTGATTTTATGGTTGTTTTTCAGATTGCCTCAGTGGAAAATCACTAACTTCCACATATTGAATGGAGTGTTTCTACTTTTACGACCCATTTGAAACGCAACTGACGAACATTCGACCGATAACATTCGCTGCATTAAGTTTAGAATCATTGTATTGGGTTGAACGAAAAGTTTTTACCGAATTTTATATTGAAGAAGAATAGTCGAATAAGCATAGCAAGAGTATAACTAAATGAATTTTAATTTGTGATATGTTAATAAATAGGTCTTCCAAATAAAACCTTTTTAGGTAAGTTTCAACTCCTCATCCCTATTATTAAGGTAGTTACAGGCGGAAGCGTAATCTACAATTTACGCTCCATTTTCTTTAATCTACTGCATATGAAGTTGTAAAAAAAATCGGAGATGCTTTATCTAGTGACATATACATCTTGAAATTTTTTCAGATTTTTTAACCACAGAACTGAATTTTAAAAAAATTCGAAAGGCCAATTCTTTATTGAAGTTTTTACGTGACACTGTGTTTGTATTTTTGTAGTTAGTTTTATAATTATAATAGAAGCATTTTATTACAGCAAAGGCTTTTCTCAAATTGAACTTGAACAATTAAATTAAGGAGCATTCAGATCTAATTTTTCCGTTTAACCCAATACTTATAATTTTTTGAAAATTAAAAAAATTGTTACATATACTAACAGTATATTACGATATCTGAATATTTTTTGTGACCAACAAATTAGTGATTTCTTCGATTCTCTTTCATTATTTAAACAATCATATGTATTAAGTAAAATGTTTTGCATTTTTATTATCTAAAAACTACAGTCTATCGAAGCATGATATATTTGTTTAGTTTTTATACATTTAAGTAAAACACAAAACATAAAGATCTAATTCGTACTGGTGTCCAAACATTTTTGTGGCCGACTGTATGTACAATTTTCTTTTCCTTATGTTTTTCTTACTTACTTTCATTCTCTAATTAATTTTTGAACCCTGCTATGATTTCCGAGATTCCATTCTATTGAATCATATGTTTTATTATTTAAAAAGGTTTTATAATTCTGCAAAAAAGATTCTTCAACATGGAAATTAAAACTTTTTATAAATATTACGAGTAACTCCTTTAAGTTCGTTTTGAAATGAGGAAAAATTTTAGAGAACAATATTTTACAGTTATTTTTTTGCAGTTATTATAAAGATACATAATATATATAAGTTCGTAGTATGTATACAAAGCAAAACTCTAAAGTAGCTTATACTGCCGTTAAAGACTTCGGAGGAAGAAGTGGGTTGACCTATTTTATGCGGATTTTCAACTACGTGGCTAGTTCGAATTCCTATCACCCGCATTGTTTGAGGACCGAGTGTATTATAAGTGCATTATCTTTTATTTAGAGACTGAATCGGTATTGTAAATACTGACAAAGTACCGATATTTTTAGGTAGTTACTCTGTTACCTCTAAAGAAACCAAATATTGCATTATTGTTTACTATCACCACCCTAACAACAATTCATAATTTGTGATTCCTGTTTCTTTCACGGAGTCTTTACGGGTGTTATATCGGTAATATACCGAAATACGTCCATACCGGTATAACGTTGTTTCGATGACTTTATACTGGTATTCGCAGCATTCGGTTTCATTAGAGATAATAGAATATCTACTGTTATGACACGTCCACCGTAATTCACTCGTAGAATTTTGCAGGGTTGTAAGGCACGCTTACGCTCGATCGTGACGATGCGAGCGGACGTAGGCTAGATCAAAACGAATTGCACCTGAGTTGCAAAGTAGAATCGAGAATGATATACACTTATTGTTAGTTAAAGGTTTAACTAACTATAATATGGTTTTCAACGACATATCTAAGGGCTACAATTTTTATTAGTTTTTATCTAAAAAAAAAACTGAATTTTTATTTATTTCACCAAGGATTGAAAAATCGACACAATTTTGAAAAAAAATCTAAAAATTTGAAATATTATATTTCAAAAAGCAAAATCTAAAATTTAAAATATTATATTACATGAAGTGCAACGCCTGCTACGAAAAAAAATTACAAATCACCAACATTTCAATTGAAATCAGGTGTGACAACAAAAATAAAATAAATTTAACAATTTTGTCATAACGAAAATATGTACCTAGAGATTCGAAAATTTGTATATAAAATCGATCTCCGAACATTCGATTATTTCAACCCGAATAACGAATCGAATACTTGGTTAATCTTTCGCAATAGAGACGCCGAAATGGGGGGGGGGGGGTGATAAAGAACTAGAAAATATCGCTAAAAAAACGCGCAAAAATGGTTTTTGAGGTAAGGACATAACGGAATTAGAAAGTAGTCCATTTTTGGGGTTATACCACTCGCCATGTTGGCTGCAAGCACGATAGGAACAGCGCATTGCGCCTGCAGTGTTGCTATTTGTACCAAAGTTGGCTGCCATGAGCAGATGTTTGAAATGATGTTTGGCGGGACTCAGTCGGATTCAAATTCGAATGCGACGAAAAGTGCAATACGCAGAAGCGTTAGAAGAAGCACATGGTCGTCGTGGATATTGCGGCTGTAGTGCCTGTGAAATAGTTACAATAATGTTCAGTTACATCGAAATACAAAGAACTGCAATTGTTACCCATGGAAATTGTAAGTACTAAAGAAGGTACTTACTTTTGCTGGGAGGCCGATCTATGAGAAGACAAAGGTGTCTTCGTATGGCGTCCAGCAACGACGACATCATGTCCACGTTGTTGTGCGAGCAATATCTGCGCCATAAGTACTCGCACAAACGAAACGCGAAGTCCTCGTCGTGGAAGCATACCCTTCCACGCATCCAATCTTTAGCTGGACGCCACGTTGCCTCAATGTTTTGGGTGTGAGTCCCATCATCAGATGTAATGAACCAATTATTGAATTCAACGACAAAATGTAGAAGAAATTATAATTGGAAACAGTAATCTTACTTACCAACAAATTGAATGCTGTTGTTGACAGTCCGGTGCACGTAGCCTTCGTCAGCGAGAGAACCGTAGCTTCTGAAACAGTCATCAGTATGTATCTCGCTGCTGACTGCTACGTGCTCCTTGATGATGGGGATCAAGGTTGCGGCCTCTCTATTTTCCACCATGACCATACGACAGTCATTGGTTTCGGTATCGATCATTCCCAAAACCCAATGACCGTCGACCATTCTGCCACGGTTATATTTCCGCTTGCCAAATTTGGCCTCATCGATCTGTAATTATTTAGAAAGTTATTAGATTTTTAGTTTCGTAGTTTTTAACGTAAGATTAAGTTAGAATTAATGTGCTTGGTGGGAGAGGGGCGGAGCCCTTCCCTCACACCACCTCTCCCGCCCCCACCCCTATCTATCCCAACTCTAACCGATTCACCTTTGAAGTCAGACTCCAAGAGGGTAAAATTTCGAATAATATGTGTATGTATATATGTTGTAACGTATACGAATTGAATACCTGAACTACAACTCGTGTGCCAGCTTCGGTCGTTTCCTCTAACTTCGCTTGCACGCCTTGTATTGCAGAGGAATGATCTGTGATCAAAATAATTAAAAAAACGCGGCTTTAAACACTAATGGCTATTGCGCAGACGTCAAATACTGGATGGTTGTAATTGGGCGGGTTTTTGAAGGCGCGATTACAATTGAAAACGCGATTCGTATGAGGAACAGGAAATTCTCCAAGGTTCCGTTATATCCTTGAAAAGTATTGATCGTTATAGTTCGCATAAGCATTCGCAGAAAACTGTCTGTTTCTTACCTCCCGCAGACAAAACCAAAACGTAAATCCTTAATGATTGCATACCTCCTTCGCCGCTAAATTTAATTATTTTCGCTCACGTATCCCTACGTCGAAAGTGATCCCTTCCACTGTGGCTCAGCGCTACCACCACCATCTACTAACGAAGAATCGGGGGTAGAGTAAGAGTGGGAGAAGAAAGCACCAACCAATCGGGGTGGAAATCGGCCCACGAGAAGACCCAGGACTGGATGGAAGATCCTGGAGAGGGAATTCCAAAATCCCGAAGAGAAGGAAGAAACCAGCAACTCGAAGAAGTTTTCAATCGACTTTCATTCATTATTATTACAGCCTACAACCGGTTGATAGCTCTTCTTTTAAACTACAGTTTTACAAAGGAAAATAAAACTCCAGTTTTACAAAGCATCAAGTATTTATTTATTTTTCGCGCTCCACGAGCAAGTGCTTTAGCACTCTATGGGCATCGAACCCAAAATCCCTAAATTCCACAGTCGTAAAACAACAATTCGTTTGAATCCGAATCCGAATGATTCATTTCAGAAACCCTAGTGGTGGTTCATCTGTTGATCTGGCACGACTGGAGGTTGAGTGATATTTACATGGAGATTATAACACCCTTGGGCCCATTGTAGTGCAAACCAGCGTTGTCGGGAAAAGCACCCACAGACGGGCACTTCCCTTGCCTACCTACTAATCCCACTACTACTTCAGAGAGAGGAGAGAGCTCAAAAGGTATATAACATCGTCGCGTCGTATTGTTAGGCAACCAGGGCCCCCAAACTCTATTCTTGTGAACTTGAAGCCGATTTTAATTCTCCACCCCGTCTACTTGGAGCGCTAGCGGCGCACCTCTACATGTATACATTGTATCACCGATACTGACCAAGGTAAGAAATCGTGACGTCACGTTCCCACCATTCACCCGTCAACTCGCAAATTTTATTGAACTTGGTTTCGAAAAGCATGCATTGGAATTTAATTGAATTTAATCTTGGCGTGTTATCTTGGCGTTTTCTTGCGAAAAGGTGCAACAACAAGAGCAAGAGATGAAAATGAAGTAAGTGATACTCATTATTTTAATAAAAAGACCAAGAATTAAAAAGAATTGTACATGTTCATGTTTTATTTGTTGCAAGATGAAAAACCATTGCAGAGTGCAGGTATGGCTTTACAGACTGCTGACTATTATTATTCAGTAGTATACTGAATCATTTAAAAGACATTTTTACCAATGATTCTTTACAATTACAGAAGGTGCTGTCCAAAGGAGAGATTACCATGCTGCAGCCTGGAAAGGCCACAGAAGTACTCAAGAGTCTTTTAGGAAATTGAAGTTAATATTGTTTGACGGTGTGAGGTGTAAGCAATGTTCAGCAAGAGATAGTTTCTGATACTGTTCATCTTCAGACCCCTGATAAAGCTAGCTGGAATGCTGGCGAAACATTCAGAATTATCTCCTGTTGGGTACGGTTTATACTCCAAAGCTTAAAACAATAATAACTATAATGGACCAGGCCATAAAATGATGTATTTTATTTATTTAAGTTTATTAATGATAAATATTATTTCATAAACTTGGTGTATTTTATATATGTATATAATATTTAATATATGTTACACAAATATTTATTTTGAATTGAAACTGTAAAATATTATTCCAATATATTTAATTAATTTGTTAATAGTGTTTTTCTTTTTCCCACAACATATTTTTATTATAAAATAATTTTTACTTGTAAGTATAAATACTATACAGCACATATATAGGACCATGTTCTTGTGTGCCTATTTCACCGACGTTATGTGTATGATTAGTGGCGCCGCTAGCGCTCCAAGTAGACGGGGGGGAGAACTATATTTGGTTCTGGGCGAAATACGGTAGTTTGGGGGCCCTGTAGGCAACTAAGCGATTCATCTCTACCAGTTTACCGATTCTCCCACTACTACTCCAATAATAGGGGAATAAGAAACTTGTCGGAGATTGCGGGACAAGGGCTACGACGGGTGCCCCTCTGTGGGTGCTTTTCCTGGCAACGCTGGTGCAAACGCGCGTTCGCTCTTCAGGATCGAACAACTACCTAAGAATACCGGTATTCTACCGATATTTGTAATACCGATTCAGTCTCTGTTTTCTATCACCCACATTTGGGGCTCATAAGCCCCATTACCACTTTCAGTTTTACCTTTTCGATGGTGTAAAATCTATAATCCTTATGTTTGCTTGTATATTTTGTATATTGAAATGCTTTAAAGGTATTTAGATCCTCTTTAAGATAATAAAAAGCAAGATATTCTTCGGAAGATTCTGATTTTTTTACATGTCTATATTTTAGACCATGTGACACGAAGTTCCAGAAGATGATGGGTCTATTCTGTACTTACGCGGTCTGTGACAATAACAAAGTTTCTTTTAGCGTACTATCACGTTGTTGCAAATATTTCAACATTATTAAAAATAAAAGTATCTTTTCGATAGTCGTTTATTTTCAATTGTCTATTTTTTTATTTATTTTTTTTTTAATTTATTTGTCATTTTCAGTTTTATAGGTGTTGGAAGATAGGTGTAATAAAACATTTAGAAATAGATATAAAAGGAAATTTACACAGATGTACACAAAACAAAGTAGGATCGTTTTATGTATTCAGAAAACGAAATTGACCTACAGTTACTCACCAAAGTATCCGGTCACTCGAATATATTTCAAGATTCTCATTCCCTTTATTATTCATTTACAGTGGGTAAAAAAATATTTGTACACCTTGTTTTTTTTGCAATATTTTTGTATAAACAAATTATATTTTTGGAAACTATATTTTTTGATAGTATATTGTGTGCTGAAATAATGTGTTAGGTAACAATTTTTAATGTTGTGCTACAAAAAAATTATACGAGAAATACATAAATTTAAAAGTTAAAAAAGTATTTGTACAATAATAATTGTAACAAAATTTGTGTCGTTTTAAATTGTACAGTACAACTAATACTTTGTATGAAGTCATTTGGCATCAATGATAGCCTGCAATCTTCGTGGTATTAATTCCACTAGCGTTTTAGTTGTTTCGTATATCTTATCCCATTCTTCAAGAATAATTCATTTTAGACCAGTCTAATTTGAAATCTTCCGTTTTCTGACTTCAATGTCTAGCAAGTGCCATAAATTTTCAATTGAGTTAATGTCTGGAGATTGTAATTGTGTAACAAGATGTTTGGGAATGTTGTATAATATCCATTCTTTTCTTTTTATAGCATTATGATTGGGATCATTATCCTGCATAAAATAATAATCTTCATCCAAGCCCAATTTGATTCCACTTTGTCGTAAATTATTCCGCAACACATCAATATATGTCATGGCATTCATATTCTCCTCAATAAATGCAATTTGGCCTACACCATTGTACGCCTTACAACCCCCTAGCATCACGTGTCCTCCTCCGTGTTTGACAGTAGGCTAAAATTTTGTGATTGAAGTTCGGCATTACGTTTTCTTCAGACAAATCTGTTGCCGTCCGACCCAAAAATATTATAATTGGAGTCGTCAAAAAAAAAAAAAAAAAAAAATAACACGCTTCCAAAATTCTATCAGTCTATTTACATATGTTTTAGCGAAACCTAATCGCTTTTCTGTACTCGTATTATTTATAAACGGGTTTTTCCTCGCAGCTCTGCTATCAATTTTAGCAGAATGTAAAACATTTCTCACAGTTTGAGAACTAACTGTTTTCGCTGAACATGTCGCGATATCATTGCATAATGTTTGAACACTTATACGTGGATATTTTGTAGCTTCTTTGATGGTGCTCAGACGTTCTCTCTCTGTATGTACTTTTAGCCGACCCGATCGCGGTATATTGTCTATAGATTTTGTTTTCTCATATTTTTTGATAATGTACTGAAGTTCAAATTCAATTTCTTTCCAACTTTTCTATAACATTCACCAAGTTTACACAGTGTAATTACTTCATTTTGTAATGACATCAATATTTAATTTTTCTTGCCTGCCATGGCGTGCCAAACTGTTTCATCTTTGAAGTTAGTTTTTCTACAGATTCAAACAGTCGTTGTTGATAAAATTTTAATTGATAAGTCCAAAAGTACAATATCAGTATACACAAAATCGTTATACACATAAGTGTACAAATACTTTCTTGACTTTTAATTTTATGCGTATTCTCAATATTTTTTTTATAACACATTATTAAAAATTGTTACTTATTACAAAATCTCAGTATATAGCTGACTATCAACGGATACAGTTTTCGTGTTTGTATCATTTGTTTATATGAAGATATTACAAAAAACCGAGGAGTACAAATACTTTTTTTTACTCACTGTATATTGTAAAATAGTGAAACAAAAATTGAATTTCGAACTATTTTCTTCTTTACTGATATATAATTATATTTATAGTTTAATAAGTATCTAATGTGATTAAATACTTTTGTGATTGGCTGTATGTTTTCTGTACTCTTTGGTTTCCAAAGTTGATATCGGATTATATTCTTAAAACCAAGAAATATTTATCTGAAATCTATTCTCCTGCCCTTAGAAGTAACAAATCATCCAGAAACCTATTATAGATGCCTTACTTTGTACATAGTTTTGCTATATTAGATAATTAAACCCGGGGATAGTTGTAGCCGGGTTAATAAAGGTTCTATTATATATATGTTCATTATATCAAGCTAATTAAATATATTTAGTAGTATAACATATGGTAAAAAATGCTATTATATAAATGTAAAATGTATGCTTTATTTAGTTCTTTACAATGTTTTTGTTTTTTCTTTAATCACATTAACATAACACAAGAGATTCACAATCAGATTCCTTTTTATTTATAATATTCTTAAAACACTCGCCGCGTTCTAACCATTTGGGAAAAAGAGAGAGTGGTGGTCTGAAGCTACGTTCAGGCGATTGGTCAGTATCATGCTTAATAGAACTTATATTAAAGGTCCAATTCAAACGTAGAACTTGAAATTGACTACATGAATTGAAAACGAAATGAAATACTACGGCACATAAAACATAAAGGCAACTTGGTGATTTTGTGATATCCAAGCAACATTTTACATGCAGAATGTATGGATTCTTGATGAAACGAGATGACGAATTATTTTAGCTAAATCAAATCGGAACGGATATGAAGTATTTAATGTAGATGAAACTAATCTTGGATGCACGATGTTGATAGGTCACCACATTTTTGGATCGATAGAAAAAATATAATCTTCGATTTCTTTTTGTTTCTTCCTTACTAACATTATGTACAAGTGATAAAGTAGTGTGCATTGCGTCACAATGACGCAGGTCTGGATTAAGAAAGGTACTGTGAAGATGCTGATTCTGCAAACATTCAAATTCTCTTCTAATCGAAGAATTTGCTCGTGCCTCGGAGACTACGTTTATCACAAAGAGTGCAGCGGAATGCACAATTACGGAATAATAATAGCAGAACTCGATCTTAATCCAGACGGCGCAGAAACGAATAAGCTTAAGCATATGTATGTAATAGAGACTTCTCGGGGACAAATGATGAATGAAAACGTACTTTTGTTTTTTAATCGTTATGCTCTTCTCGTATGGGCAAGCGACGTTTTCGTCAACTAGGTACTAGAATTTGGCCCCATTCTACGCTCGTGTTAGGCTTTTCTTTCTAAACAGCGCTACCGTTTTCCTTTTTCTACTTTGATCGTGTATTCAGTCGCTTTAATCGTTTTTATGGCAGTGAAATGGAAGCAAGAATAATTATGAACGATATTTAAATATCAATCGATTCATCCAGAGAGTAAAATACATATATCCTCTACAACAGGATTGTTGTTTGAATGACAGTCGATACCTAATTTTCAAGAAAATTTAACAATATCGTATCAAGGGAATAAATCATTGTTTCTGGATAAAACCGTTAACAAACACGAGTTACCACTATTATATTGTAATATAATGGAAACAATGTCAATTCTAATATCCCTCTACGAATAAGCCTATAACGTTATCATTTATATTTTGGAATTCTTCGACTTTCCCTCTTGCTATGCAGTATTACGAATGGCAGTAAATTGTACTCATGGATTTACCATGAATCATTATCGAATTGTATAAAAACAAAATTAAAATAGTATAACAATCGAGCGAGCGATTACGAATGGGACCAAACGGAATCCCGTTGCATCTATATGCAAGAAACTTCAAAACTCCTTAAATAATCTACGTCGAACGATCCGTTCCGGTCCACGCTGGATCGTCGTTAAAAGTCATCACCTTATAAAGCTAAGGGCTTGATTACACGCACGTACAGACATTCGTTCTTCATCCTTATAACTTCCGTCCCGATTACAAAATACAGAATAATATTTTACTATAATACAGATTTGATATAAAAACAAGTATTTTTTTTTGTATTCGCTTTACCATTTGTTATGGTTACATAATTATCGTTTATGTTTATTTATACCTATATATATATTTATATACATACATATACACATATATACCATTTTATTCATATATATTATGTCATATACGTGTATATGTATATATAATGTCAATATATGTACACAGTTTAACACTCTCTCTTTTATTCTTGCACGCCCATTTTCTCTCCGAACCTTTTCTTTGCTCTCTTGCTTCTTCCCAATTTCGCTCGTCTCTCACATTATTTCTCGCATGATTCACGTTTATAATAATCACATTGCGACTATTGTACATTTCCACACGATCCGCAAACTCGTATGTTCTGCGATTTGGCAGACACCTCCTAGTTTTATTCCTTCATCCCTGTAAACATTCCTTCCGCCTTGCACTATAGATTTAAAATTGTTAAATTTCAGGGACACTGTCTAAATTAAACCTATGCATAGGTCTGTAGCTGCTGTAACGCGAACAGGATGTAATGACACGTTCATGAAATGTAGAATAAGACGAAAGCACGTTTAATTTTCAAAAAACTGCTAAGCTTAATGGTATTATCAAAAATATTAAGAGAAGAAGAACATTAAATAGGGTGTTACTCATCAATATTAGTATTACTAATAATCATAACAATGAATTTCATCATCGGTTACTACCGTGAAAAACTGGACAAAATTTGCGTAAGAAGGTTTGACAAGGGACGAGTAAAAAAATTCAGTCGATCACATGTAACGTTTTGGCGTTTCAAGAAAGGAAGTGTATATATTCTCGTAAGATTTAGTACGATTCGCAGTCATGCACGTACGAACTTCTTTGTGGTATACGAGTGTGCAGCAGTGTACAAGTATGCTGCTTTTGAGCCCATATATATATTTCAAGAGGAGGGCTCGTCTTTGGTCCGCTATGCGCGTTATTAAAGCGCGTTTACGGTACAGCCCCCGATAATTGCAAGCTAAAAACCATATTTAAATATAACTTATAACATTCGCGATAGCGGATATAAATTATTATTTGCAATAGATAACTAATTAATAATAGTAATAGTAATAGTAATAATAATAATATTAATAGTAATAATAATAATAATAATAATAATAAAGATAATATAATAGGGCATAATTATAATAAAATTAATATTATTCGTTATATTGCTATAAAAAATTTTTTTGTTATTACTTTTCTCCCATATTTATAGTCTCTCGTAACACTGCTCGTTTCAATTGGCTAATAAAAATTAGTATAAGAATATTACGTATTATTAATTATTATACTACAATGGTAGAGATCAAGTGAATGACCTGCAATAGTTTGGTAATGGTAAATACGCACTTTTGCTTCGGAAAGGCACAGTATAATCGAATACTTTTAAATTTAAACTAAATAATACTTATCGACTACAACTTATGTATACACGTGTTAAAAAATCATATTAAACATTTTGGCATTACATATTAATTATCTTTAATTATATTGGCATACAATACTAATAATTAAAACCTTAACTTTGAATAAAAAGTGTCCGTTTTGAGGAGCTTCTAAATAAAAAAAAGTATGTCTTTTAAAAACGCACTATAGTAGTAAAAAACGCATAAAACAATCGCGTCTAAGAGTTAGAAAGTACAAGGTACGTTCAGTGGGAGCTTTTCAAGAATTACGGTAATCATCCTAACACTTATTCCAAATATATATTGTCGTCTCCGTTCTCCCATTGAACTTCCCTTCTTCTTCTAACTAACAGTCTCACGTATAAAAGTTTGCTTTCCGAAGCAAAATGGACGCAATTCGACTTCACCAAGAAATCGAGATATAAGCACTACTATGCAATCTTGGCCATAATGCTCTTATATCGAACAACAAAAATACGTTGCATTCACTTTATGTATATACTTTGCTGTGCGAATTCAGCGTTGTTTACAGAAATAAATTTCCATAATTTTAATCGGTACATTAAAGAATTTCGCGAAGGGAGAAGTTGGTCGAAAGCCTTCTAATTTTGATAGAAACGCGAGAAAATACTTAATAGCAACACGGAGGAATCTGCAGAAAACATTTAGAAGACGCATTACATAAAATCGTATAATAATATAGTCTTTTAAGGATTTGTCAGTTTACGATCACGTACAACGCTGTTGTTCGTTTTGTTTTGGAATCGTTGACGTCCTCGTACTTTGCTGATAAAATCAGCTCGACAGAAACTCAACGTCAAACGAGAAGTCGATATATCACCATTGATTATATAATACACTTCACCAATTTACAATTCCGAACCAGTCCCCTTGCATAAATTAGTTAAATTGAAATAAAAATGTAGATCGGCAGTACTTTCAAATGCACTCGATCACGCAATACTCTTTCATTATTCCGTCGATCTCAATTATGAGACATATTATCGTATCGGGTGGATCGGCTCATTTCACAGTTTGGCATCAAACAAAAGAACAATTTATGGTGCAACGTCGAGACAGTTCCGTGTCCGTGGTAGTTCTCTAAAATCGTCACACCTTGTTGAGATGCCTCATCTCGTAGGCTGAGGACCTCCCCCCTCCCCCGGAGCCCGAATAGGCGCCGGCGTACAATTCTGGGTGGTTGGACCGGCCGTAGTTGGGTGCTGCACTGCTGCTGGGTGGCGCACTAGCTGTGGGAACCGAGCGATAGCCTGCTTAAAGTTTAGAAAGTTATCGAACTATGAAAAGAAATGTCGAAGCAAACGAAACAACGATTGTACCGGGGTAGTTGGTTAGTCACTGCTAATACACTGAATAGCAAATGAAGAATTACAGAAATGATGAGTACAAGTTGTATTACTATACTTATCATGCATTTTTTGCTTTCAAGTACCATCAAGATACTTCTACTAAATTCCACGAATCATTCAAAGTCATACTTCCAAAACGAACAATTGAAATGAATGCAAATAATGCGAAAGCGGAACAAACAGTACACACTATTTTGACGTTAATGATTAAATGAAAATTTTAATGATGGCTTTCGTTGAAAAGAGTACTAGGAGCAAATACAAGAATTTGTAATAAGATGATTAAAAACGATTTGCTAACCATAAAATGTTGGACTGCAGAGAATAAATCTGCTTTAGCTTTCGTGTATATACTTTTTATCTTACATTAGATTTCTATTCGTGAATTTGCTCCTACGAAGGATGTAGAGTATAGGCCCCAGCTCACCTCTGTAGGTCATAGAACGATAGTATCAGGTAGTGATGCGCGTCAATCAATGCGAGGGAAATGCAAACAGGAAAAAACATTGATATAGTTGCAGATCATACAGGGACAAATACATAACAGCAAGCTTCTTAGCTTGAGTTTAATCCATGTCTCACCAGCTAATATACAAACACACAGTATGTATTTTAACAAGCAATATTTATTGGGATCAAACTCTAGCAATGATAGCTGCATTGAAAAGTGAACAAGTTATTCCGTTAATTTACCTTTTGGGTAATACTGAGCACCTCTACCCTCACCATAGCCATGAGAGGGTCCTCGAGTACCGCCGTGCCTTCCTTGATTTTGCCGGGGAGGTATACTTCTGGGACCTGCATCAGCTCCACCTGGATATCGCTATAAAATATAAATAAACCATTTTTCAGTACAATTAAAGATTATTTACACTCTAAATTATTTTCTTGTTTCGGTTTGTATACCATTCTTCTTAGAGTGTACATTGGTCGTCTTAGAGTATCCATTGATCCTCTGAAAGTTTCGCTAAAACGTCTTGCTGGCCGTTTCTTAGGATTACTGGAAGGAGTGTGAACAGCGCAGCACTTGATGAACAAACCCATGAAGATAATGAAGGCTATCCCCATTAACAATACTGCCCACCAAAATTCCTAAAGAAGTAAATGCTCTACGTTAGATCGACATTAATAATTACAGATGCATTGTGTATAAAAATAAATTTATATATAGATCAAATTTACACTTACAGTTACCCATTGTGCTACCGTGAGTAATGTTTCCTTATTGAATAAAAGATTTTTCAGTCTGGCTAACGGTCCTTCTGCGTCAACTGCTCTACATTTTAAAAATACATCACAATACCCCTAAAAAGGAACATTCGATTATTATTAATATAAGTAAATAGTACATTTATGATAACAATACACGTATTAAAATTAATTGTTTTTACTTGAAAGTTATCACATGGTGATCCAGGTCGGAGACTAATTCCACCATCAGGTAGACCAACAACGTGTGCAAATTCGCTGGTACTACGGCAGGTCGATGGATCGGTTCCATTCTGACAAGCTAATTCACATAGTTTACGTTTATCAATGTTTGGAATTACATTGCTAGTTAAAAAGCATTCAGTCAAATTCCATTCGAGACAAATTGATCCTGTACACTCGCCGTTAATGCATAACTGTAAATAAAATTCCGAAATATAATTTAAAAAAAAAATTATACGAATCTCAAGTACAAACTACGACAGAAATAATGTTCTTTTCACCTGGGTTCCCTCGTTACATCTAGTCTTGTTTGCTCTAGGTAACGGTGGAGGACATTCCGAGGATCGTCCGTTACAAGTTGAATTGAAACTACAGTCGGATTCAGCCTTACATTGAACATTTTTGGAGAGATGAACGAATTCGCATGATTCGCTGGAGCAACAAGGCCCTTGACTGGGACTGTAGAAAATATGACTTATTAGATTCACCATTATGTAGGTATGGACCGATAATATATTTTGATACAGACAAGGTAGTACAGGATAAACCTATCACCTTACATTTGGATGTGCAGATCTAATTTATCTAAATTTAACTGAAGATGAATGTATAAAAATTATGAATAAATTTTTATTTTATGATTTCTTAGGAGAATGAGGTTTATATATTATGTTTAAAAATTTGGGACAATATCATTACATTTTTTGAAGTTTAGTTTACAAAATATTGCTCCTTTTCACGAGATTCATTTAAAAATTGATGTCGCCTTGTATATCCCCTGCACGTTCCTCATAAAGAAATTATTCAGTTAATATTGTGGTTTCTTATCTGAATTAGTGTAAAAAACAAAATTTCGATGTTAATTTTCAAATAAATTGAGCATGAAAATGCACAAATTGCATATCGACAATTTTCCACATTATTAAAAATATTTTATTTAGACAACTGCAAAATGGAAGTTTATTTATCTTTGATTAGTGACAATAATTTTTAGTTTTAAACAATAATTATTTAGGTTCTAACCTTCATGGATAAAAAGAAAAAATCATGTTTACTCAATTAAGCTTTTTACTGCCAGCGGGATATACGACCCTGTATGTTTACGTTCAGATTATCGCTTTTCTGAGTGTCAAGTGGCTTTCACACACACTTAATCGTTACCTGTACCAACTAAAATTATATTCCGTATACTCTAAGTTTGAACACAATAAATACTAAAATTTTCATCTGGGAAATTGGCATTTTCTTCCTAATTAAGATATTCATAGAGGCGTACATATCAGATCGGCTGTAACATTCTTTGCATGTACCACATAAATCGGATTGGCAGTAGAAGGGTTAATTTAACAATTACCAACTTGAAAATTTGTTTAAACACTTAAGATATATCAAAGACAGGAAGACTTAACAGCATAATAATTGCCGTTTATAAACATTACTGACTCAATCAATTGTTTGTTCACTTATACAAGGAGAACCTGTATAAGAATGAAGAGGTACATACAATGGAACCTCGATTATCCGAGATAATGTGGACTAAGCAACCTCGGACAATACGAAAGGTTCGATGGGTAGTACATAAATCGTGAAATAAACTCATGAATAACAATAAGTCATAACTGCTGAGCTGGTCACATGACAGTCAGACAGCCTATTTTCCTTTTAACATTGTCACTTCATCTTTCTTTAAAACTCGCGGCATCTCTAAAACCAAAGAACAAAGTGGCAGTGTTCTTTGAAATCAAAGCAGCCGCGAATTGACGTCACCATGTCGCGGTCGGCTGGACCGAATATATATTGTCGATTTGTAATTTGATTCGAACCTCGGATAATACACAACCAATTTAAATAACCGAGACTTTGTCGTATATTTCAAAGTACCAGGGATAATACGGAGTCTCGGTTAAACGGGGCTTGGATAACCGAGGTTGCACTGTACTATGTAATACTATGTACTTTATAGAATTCTATACTTTGCGATTATAAGATGTTCTTTTTCATATTCTATTTGTGACTTCATAGTCAAATTTAATTTTAGTTTTAACTGTTACTAATGATTTAAGAATCTGAATCTATACTGAATTAATTATATTGAGGGCAATACGAAAATAGTAGGGCAACTCGCGAACCATTAAATTTCCACACAAAAAATGCATAGAGTGATATATTTATGCTGTACGCCGGTCTTGATACTCCAAAAATACCAATTTTTTAAATTTTATTGGATTATAGATGAGATCAATAAAAGTATCAAACGACGTTTTCTATTACTTTTTTTTATATTTTGCTATCTAGTTTTTAATTGCTTAAAAACTATAGTATACTTGTTAGAATGAAAATGCAGTTTCGAACACTGCATTGAATGGTTTACCTGCATTGTGTTCCGAATTTCCTGGTACACCCCTTTGCTGTCTCATTTTTTATTTTGTCCAACTCCGATACCTGTCTCGGATAACAACACTTATCCACACACTCATCATCGTCATATCCGCAATCGCATTCTTCACCAGCTTCGACGATCTTATTACCACAGAACGCTCCAGCAGAGGCTGTATAGATCCGAGTAGAATAAAATTAAATTTATTTTTAATTACGGCAAGCATAATTTATGCCCTTTAACATTACACATACCAGTAAAACAATTTCTTTTTTTGTTATCTTCAATCGCATCCAGTACATTACTGATATTGCCAATGCTACATCTCGAAAATTTACTATTATTCGGACGATCTCCGCTTGTCGCTGACGCAAACATAATGTAATTTCCGAACATCCCACCGGGTCTGCAGTCAGGTGGAAAATCGTGCTGTAAAAACACAGTTGAAATGAAATTACACTGAAAATGGTCGATTACGTTCTAGCAATAAACAACATTTGTTATTTGCAATAAATTCTTACAGGTGATCCAAAATTGTGACCTATTTCATGGGCTAATGTCAGCTGTGATACTTTCGGAGGTACTCTACTGTTGTAATTAACAAAAGTAATAATTCCAGTGTTTAAGGATCTCTTGGTGGACTGATACATTCCTCCGACTGTTTCCGTGTACGTTTTGTATTTTTCACAAATGCCACCAGATGCACCAGATGCAGATGCTACCCAAGCAAGTCCAAGAGTACCACCGGTAAAATCTCTGTTAATAATGTAGATCAATGAATTCGTATTCAAGCACAGAGTAAGATATGTATATTTTACTATAATGTATATTTACCTGTAGGTAAATACGTAGGCGAGGCAAAAATCTTCGTGGTTCCCGAGCGAATGTAAATTTAAAAAGTTGCTAACGTCAATATTCTCCATGCAAAAGGGATTTGGATCGCCATAGGTTTGTTGGGGCATACACGCTGTATCATCGTCAATCTACCGAACAGAATATTCACATTTAGTTATAATCGAAAGTTCGTATAACAGTGGAGTACAAATATTAATGAGTAATTTAATTACCTTTATTCGCTGCACTTCGAATTTAATATTTCTGTGTTTGATTCTACCGTCGAATCTAGTGTCTCTATAGATGTAATTTACGGCTGTAACGTGATGCGCGATCAGAGACAGGATCTCCTCTTTGGTTTTTTCCGCGTCGTGATGTAACTGAAAGCGAAGTCAAAAAACGGGCTACTGAACATTCGCCAATATTACAATTAAGAAGGACTTCTAATCTAAAGAGACTTTTATAATGGTAGAGAAAAAGAATGCCCGACCAAAGAGAATACAGAGATGAAAGTATTCTTTCGAGGTAAGGACATAGGAATGCTTGGCCGTCTAGTTTAAAGGAAAATGCGAAATGAAATTACACTAATTTCCATTACCGAGGAAAAGTTCGTACAAATGCAACTACAACGGGAAAATGGTAGGAATTCAAATTATTCGACGACTATGCAACGAGTTATTATGTTATCCATTTAAATTGTATGTAAAAGATTAGGTCGAGCATTGCTTTAGCTTAAAAAAGGACTGTTTAAAAATATTACTTGTTTTAGCTAATTTATAGATAATTCCAACGATTTACCTGCTCCGATATATGTCTCCATATGAGAGGATCGGTTTGAATAAAAAGGGAACAAGTATTTTTGTTATCTTCTTTTGGCCTGGTTGCTCTCCGCGTTCTCCGATGACTAGGTTCATTAGCTTCTCGAGAATATTTGTGCCCAGGTGATTCCTGATCGCCATTCCATCGTTTCTCTTGTGGCTTCAATTTCTTCTCGTTTGCGGTTACCGGAAGAGGAACGTCCGGTTCACCAGAATATTGAATTCTCTCCATCCACTCCACCACGTCATCGGTGATTCCGCAACCACCAGCTTCACCTTTAAAGGAAAGTTATACAGTATTAGAATATTACACAAATTATTCCTATATATACTACATAATAATGATACTGTGTATTATAAATATTTGAATGACACAGTAACAGAATTTCACGGAAAATAAGTGTACGTATCATTAATTTATAAATGTAATTTAATTTATGTAGTAAATGATTTGTAATTTTATAATTATTATATTGCTATCGAGTAATATTGCAGTATTGTTCCTATCTTTTTGTTTATATCAATTATTATTTTTCTTATATTAATAAGCACTTGATAATAATATTAATTAGTATTCTAATATTCTAGAAAATAAAATATAGCTAAATTGTCGTTAGTTAAAGCGAAAATAATGATAACTGATTTCCATATATAATTTCAGAAACTTTTTATTTGAATAAATTATACAGTATTTAATAACTTAATAAAAAAGTATAGTAAAAAAGAAAAACAAATGAATTTTCTATGAACGAAACTTCCTGCAGGTCAAGTCCAAGTATAAATTGATAGACTGCTAAAAATGTTAAAAATGATATATCTTGTAACCTTACAACAATCTACATTAGATTCTTAGGACCATTAAAATTTCACAAATATGTCAATCACCGGTCTAGAGTTATTTCGGAAAACCATCTGGTTTAACGAGTAAGAGAATTTTAATTTTATATTTCCAGCGCTTTAGGGTTTTGTATAGAAACTAATTATGAACAAGCTGTTTCTTTTCCTGCCTATGGAGTTGTTTACAAGAAAATTTTTAAAGAAACGTGAATCTATTTTCATGTCAGAAATGGAAGCAGATATAGATATTCGAAATGGGATTACGTTTAATATGTATTCGTGAGTCAGTTTGAACATAAAAGTTTTATTTCAGAGAATTTAAATATTATTCGTAAAAGACGTTTCACTCTATGCATTTATAAAGTACTCGAATTATATATACTGTTTTTGAAGAATAAATAGTTGTATTTGAAAATGTACTTATTAGTATATTGACGCTTTGGAACAATTTGATCTTGTAAAAGTAATATTCGAATTTTTAAAGATAATACTTTATGCTAAAGATATTGCATACAATAAACATGATGTTCCAGTTCAATATTGTAAAGAAAACGATAAAGACATTAAGTAAAAATTGAATTTGCTTGGTCAGGATTCGGTTATAAGAGGCATTGAAAGTGCTTTCTGAAAAAAAAAGAAAAACATTTCATTCTATTTGTACCAGCAGTGTACAGCGGATGTACCTAAAAAATGTTTCAATGTTTTCAGTGTGCAACCAACGAAGTTTATAACGCATGGCAGCCGGAAGTGCCAATGCACAGTTTAATTATTCATATAATTTCGAAATGCAGGGAGCTGTGTCTGTAAAGCGGATGCACGGACATAATGCGTCACGTAATGACGAACTTAACCGCTTCCCCTTGGGTGCCGTATCGTCCGTAACGACGACGATATTATTTTGAGGACGTGGTCAGTCATGTACATACGTATGGGTATGAAATCATACTTCCTCTTTTACCATGCCCCGTCCAACACATTCAACTAACAACTAGGTGAGTAAACCAGCAACGATGCAAACACACGACATTGTACTATTTTTTGCGAACTGAGATTTCGGGACGATTATTGTTTTCTCTACGCTATTAAGCGTGATCCATTACATCTAAAATTCTGTTTTAAAAGCGTTGCTTCAACGATTCTTCGCCTTCCATTTATTCCATTCGTTATTTGAGCTCGGCAAGCGACGACTATCGCTACCTTTTGAAATTCTGAACAATGAAACATTGATATAAATTTAGTTGCTGTATACAGCTGTATATGTGAAAAGAATGCATTTAACGATTCAGTTTCAGAATAAATTTAATACCTGACTTTCATTCTTTGGATAGAATTGGGAGTGCTTTAATACGATGTCTTAACTTTTGGAGCATTTTCTTTTTGTAATTTTGGTTACAGTTTACATTTATCATTTTGTTTCGAGATAAGATTATTTCAATCCAAATTATTACAACCTTAAAATCATACTTTTGGACTTTTTAAATTCACAGTGTAGTATTTTATGAGAAATGAAATTATTTTCGCAGTTTATCAAATATAAGGTTGTCGCAATGATAATATAGACTTGAGTAACATTACAGTTTATTTATAATTCATATGGACGACTTTTATAGACAAAGTAAAGCATTATTCTAAGTTTACAAGATATTGAAACACTTCATATTTCTTTGAATTTTCAGTTCAATTTAATTTGTTATTAAGTTTACGGAATACCATGTATTAACAATTGTATTGGTATTTTAAGCGCCCAAACTTTCCTGCAAGATAGTGATTAATATAATCTTATTTCGTTTATATGGAATTGTAAGTTTGAATCTTGGAATATTATATTTAGTTACTTCTTATTATTGTTAATAAATTGTTAGCATTGGCAAATAAGCATTTTATTATTTGCTAAAGAATTCAAGCATACATTAAGAAGTCTTAATTAATCACGTATATAATTACGTATGTATGTATTAGTTATATAGGGTGAAGCACATAGTTAGAATCATTTCCATAACTCTGTAAGTAATGATTTCAGCGAAAATTTATTTATATTAACCTTGCATGGTGCATAAGTGAAAAGTTAAAACTGCATAGTGAACTATTTGATTTTTTCTTATTGTTTGTATTTTTCGAAATTTTAAGGTCAGCTCAATTTGTTTCATACCAAAACTTACAGATAAACTTAAAATTTTACTAGTATGTATTATAATGGTTATTAAACGACTTTTGAAGGAAAACTAACTAATGCTTCAAATGTGTAATTGCTGCGGAACTGCTGACTTAATGTCATTATTATTATTATACCTACATCAGTTATTAATACTACAAAAAAATTAGATCAGTTGGCGATTTTCTACATAATTTCATATAATTTAAATAACTTAATATTTTTTTAATTGATTCAATGTTCTTTAGCTCGTTCTTAATATAATACTTCTTTTTTTATAATACATAATAAATAAACATTCTGAATATAATCAAACATATTAAACCTCAAGGTATTAATTTTGCTCCTATCGAAGATAAAATTTTCTTCCGACTATTCTTAATGATCTACGTGTACAATGAAAAACGAGCTTTAGTAAAGTATGCTAACCTTATCGTATTGCACCTACAATAAGACACCTGCTTATGTCGTTCGTAATTAGCGATCCTTTTACGTTGTGTTGCTGTCTTACAGTATGCAGTATGGTGTACACTGACTCGTAATACAAGACAAAAGGAGAAAGTAATTTTAGAAATACCATGTCATTAGTAAAACTTTCATAACGAAAATTCAACTAAAGCAAAAACAAAACATGAACTATAAAGTGTATTAAATTATAAAAAATATTCATACTAATACTAAGCAGCTTTTTTGATCTTATAACGTTTGTCCACATTTTCTCAACGAAAAACTGATTTCTTTAAATGTAGTAATCATGAAAAACATGGCATTAATAGATAAAGTATACAGTTATTAAAAAAAGCAGATATTTAAGAATGTAATTTTAACTGTAATATATACTTACTGATATCATAATATGTAGTAAATATAAATTACAGGATTATTATTTTATTGGTAGTTCTACAGTTTGAATGGAAATGTTCGTACATATGTATGTACGTCGCACTGATCACGTAAAAATAGGAGTTTTGTGTACTGTCCACTAATTATCAGTCATATAAAAATAATACGATCATCGTCCTATCATAATAAATGTCATCTTTTTTCCTGTTTGTTCTGTATAAAACAGGTGTACTAAAAAAGTAAAAGGGTGTCGCAAACATTAACAAAATTGGTTTAAAGAAAAATATTAAAATATAAGCTAAAGGTTTTTTTAAATTATACATATTAACAACTAATATCTATCACTAATTCATAACAAATTTTTGCTGAAAAATCTACGAAAACAAAATAAGGTATATACTACAATTAAAACTTGCAGAAGTCGTACTTGAGCCGTTCACAGGCCAAAGTGATTAACACGACCTTTTGAATTGTTTAAAATTTTAGTGCTAAAGCACTTGATTAATGGTTAAATATTTATACTTAAAATAAATTTCTCTAATAATTCGGATTAACACCATGCAATAAGAAAAGTATTTTTGGTCATGGAATAATAAACAATTTATAAAATTAATCCAATTCCATTGATATGGTACCTTCTGCATTTTATATGTCCTTAGATAAAAGCTATGCCTGTAATAATACATTTGCAGTGCTTATTTAAATTTAAATTTTAAAAGGGATTTTAAAAAAGAATTTTATATTTGCTTCATCAATTTCTTTACTTTTTGTTTTGTGGAGTTAATTGATTTGCCAAATGAGCGGCTCAAATAATGCGTAAAAAATGAAAAAGTATGCATTTGAATGTTTTATTAGATTATTATAATTCATTTACTACAAATCAACACAATTTTTAAAGGGGGTATTTTCATTCGGAACCATCGTTTTTAAGGCAATGTTTAGAATAAAATATTTTCCCTAATTATGGATCAATAGTCTAAAACTTTGCACACGTGTTTGATTATGCTTTGAACCAACTCATTTAAATTCTCATAATATTAGCTTTATTATTATTCAAACAATTACTTCTTTTCTGCAATATGGTATTTTTAATGGCTACTACCGATTGCTATCGTTTTATTTATGTGAGATTAAAATTTCAAATACGATATTAATCTATAGATTAATCGTTGTGGCTTGAACCAAAACGAAGTAAACAAATTTTCGTTTTGACGAAACGGCAGTTGTATAAAATAAAAAGTTACAAAATTATTTACTTTTTTAGATAATAAAAGAATCTGTTTGTAATATTGACATAATTTTCGTTTATGCGATAATGGATCATTTTCCTAATATGTGTGTAAAATTTGAGGAGGATTTATCAAGTTATTTTTGACATATCATGGCAGCCAACTTGAAAGACACGATTTTTATAAAAATACGTTTAAAGTTTATCGCGTGTTATCTCAGCGTCGCGCATCGTTCTCTTGGAACCATTGTGATTTCGTTATTCTATTGAATTCAAATATAATATTTTGGGAGTAGATACTCAATGTGTTGCACTTTAAGAAGACGCTATAGAATTTTACGATATTATACATTATTAAAATAGCGAAAAATAAATTATATGCTTATTAAAGTAAAGATAAGAATGAAAGAGACATTGAATAAAAGTTTATTAAATCAAAGTTCAAATTTGTACGTATTTTATATAAATTAGCTTTATGCAGAGTACTTCCTTCATGGTAGTACAACCGAGAAGCAGTTGTTTTTATATGAAAAAATAGATTGAAAATAAGGAATATCATTTTTTTACATAAGAATCCGTTTGCGAGAAAGCCGGCTTTGAATATCTTTTAAATGCATGTACACTTAACAGGATTGTTGTAGGCATACTTGCACTCAAGGCAAGTTCATGTACACGTAGGGAGTCTCGCACATGCCAGATATGCAAGCTGTATACGATGATTTAGCTACGCGACGTGTCGGGCGGGTGAGCTGCAGCAAACCTGTTAAGTGCGTGTATACTTAAAAAATATTCTAATGCGATTTTCTTACAAACGGAGTTTCATATGAAAAAATGTAATCCTTTATTTTCAACATATTTCTCCACGTAGAACCACCCGATTGCATTACCGTTAGGGAAGCACCCTGTATATATCTGTAGTATCCAATTATCAATATATGAATTCCTTTGTGATTAAGTAAAAACAATTTGAAACCATCCCTATAAAAAGATATGATATAACTAATATACATTATGAAACTAAAAATAAAGAACAATAATCAATCAAAAAATTAATTTTTCCACACAATATTATGGAACTGTTCAGTCTCACTGAACAAAGAAGGGCAATTTGCACTGTAATGCGAAAGTAAACTCATAGAACCCACGGATATACCAGCAGTTCAGTCCTACTTTTTCTTTTCCAATAATTCTAACAACCCATCAATAAAACAATAATATTATAAAAATCTGTCCTAAACGTTTTTACAACCATGTTTACTAGATCCGTATGATCGATGAGTTTATTAGTCGTAATATCCCCAGGCCATGTAATGAGCTTGGGGATTCCAGCACCTTCAACGATGGTCAATCGCGTGCCGACCGTGCCGTCGCCCGAATCATAAAAATACAAACAATAGCCCTAAGCCTGTCATCGGCTGTATCCATAAGACGTGAGTTGACTTGCGACTCTGTCCAAGGCATGCCCGGTCGATGCAGGTAATTTTGTCTACACTACCCCACCATTAACAAACTCTCCTTAAATACTACGCACCTCTCCATCAGTCGACAGTCAAACCAAGATAATCAACCCACTACCATCCAACGCGAATTTTGTATCTATAGCATTGAGAACAAATGAACTATATTTTGTTAATAAAATAATTATTAAAATTGCACATCACAACTACATATATCCCTTAAAACCGCTGTAGTACATTAGTTTGGCTACAGTAGTACCGTCAAAGTGTTACTGAATAAAAAGGGTAAGATTTGGGTCGGTACATAAGTTTGGCCCTTCGAGCCGGATATCAGTGCATCCGTTAACAATCAGTGAGTGTGTTCTCATACAGTGCAGTGTTTTCTTGAGTGAATAATATCAACCCCAACCAACATGACATCGACCGTTGATTTAAGGGAACTCGCAATTCGTCGCCGCAATATAAAGAGTCTCATCACACAATTTTTCAACTACATGTCAAAATATGAGGAGGATCCGGACCCCACCAAGTTAACCATCAAACTCGATCGACTCAAGGAAAAATATTCCACATTCGACAACATTCAAACGTGCGTAGAACCAGCTGACGAAACAGAAGACGTCGACAGATTGGAACTAGAAGATAGATATACCGATGCAATAACTGCCGCACAGAAACTTCTTAGAGGTTTAAACAGCGATGAAGATACGAACTTGCGATCATCACCATTGTCGTCCGCTAGCAGTACCGGAGGAGTGAAGCTGCCAAAAATCGATCTTCCACGATTTGACGGCAAGGTAGAAGAGTGGCTATCCTTCAAGGATCAATTCATATCAATGATTGATACTCAGGTAACACTGTCTGACATACAAAAGCTACATTATCTAAGATCCGCTTTATCTGGCGACGCAGCAACTATAATCGGAGCACTACAGACTACGGGCGATAGTTACAAATTTGCATGGGAACTATTGACTACAAACTATGACAACAGACGATTAATTGTAATGCGTCACGGGGAACTACTATTTCAAGCACCAACGATCGAAAGAAATTCTCCCAAGTCTCTACGCGCGTTTGTTAATCACGTTAGACAACATCTACGCTCCCTCAAATCGTTGCGGTTACCTGTGGAAGCATGGGATATTATCGTGATTCTACATTTACTCCCTAAATTGGACAGGGACACACGCATGGAATACGAAAAAACCCTGACATCTGACGACTTACCTACTTTGAACAATCTATTCGACTTTCTGATTGAAAGGGCAAGATGCTTTGAAGCAGCCAATCCTCGCGTCCCGTTAAACAATGGAAATTTGCAATCCAACATAAGAAACTCCCCACCAAGGGTAAACAAGATTATCAGGCATCAAACAAATCAAACATTTCTTACAACTCCTCGACAACCATCACTACAACTTTCTCCACCTTCAGAACAGCAACCACATTCTTCAATAGTTTCAACACAACAAACAAGATTACCAACAAAGCCTGGATGCTTCATTTGCAAAACGAATGAACATCGTATATACGATTGCGAAAGGTTTCACAGCATGTCCGTCCCTGAGCGCGTCGATATCATATCTAAGAATTTGGTGTGCATGAATTGCCTACGAAGAGGTCATATCGCGTCACAATGTAGATCCAGTAACTGTCGAAGATGCAATGAACCACATCACACCTTCGTACATCCATCGATCAATCCAATACATACAGAAAACAACGATTCGACACAATGACAATCACAAACTGGGATGAAGCAGCACTTATCACTATCAGCTAACACGCCAACCACCGAATTAATGACCACGGCTATTCTAAAGGTACATACGAACAAAGGGAGACCTTTAATCTGCAGAACTCTTCTGGATACTTGTTCAACAGCAAACTTTATAACGGAAGAATTGGCGAAAAACATTCAATCCCCGAAACAACGCTGTTCCATCCCCATTGGAGCCCTAAATTCACTTTCTACAACGTGCAAATCTATGACAACCTTGACTATTTCTTCTTGCCAAACAGGGTTTGAGAAAACACTCAATTTTCTTATCATACCACAGATCTCAAACCTTATCCCCAGCGAACCTATCAATCACGAGCTACTTACTATCCCATCAAACATCAAGCTTGCGGATCCCAATTTCCACAAGCCTGCGCCAGTGCAAATGTTGCTCGGATCTGGACCCACGTTATCCACTCTTAGTATCGGACAAATCGACATCTCAACGCCTCAAGGGGGTGATCTTATACTTCAAAAAACACAACTAGGTTGGGTCATCGGCGGCAATGTCAACACGAAATTCAACAAACTCAACACACCAACACAACACTGCCATCACACAGACATTCAAGCGGAATTAGAAAAATTCTGGAACCTAGAAGAAATTACGAACCAACCTCACCTCACGCCAGAAGAAGCTAAATGTGAAGAACATTTCAACACACACATTACAAGAAACCAAGATGGTAGATACGTTGTAGCACTACCATTTAAAAACAATAAAAATCAGATAGGAGAATCATACAATCAAGCACTTAGACGATTTCAAGCACTAGAACGTAAACTAAACAGCAACCCTACATTAAAACAATCATACGAAACAACCATGAAGGAGTACCAGGATCTCGGGCACATGTCGAAGATTAATGTCGACGACAAATTAACCGGATTTCATTTACCACATCATGCCGTAATTAAACAGTCGAGTCAAACAACAAAAATACGAGTCGTTTTCGATGGATCAGCCAAATCTAGTACAGGTACGTCACTCAACGATACCCTAATGGTCGGTCCTACAATCCAAGACGATATCGTATCACTCATTCTCCGTTTCCGACTACACAAATACGTAATGACAGGTGACATCGAAAAGATGTACCGTCAATTTCTTCTGCGCAAACCTGATCGCAATTTCCAGAAAATCCTTTGGCGAAACCAAGACGGCAACATAGACACATACGAATTGAATACCGTCACATTTGGTTTATCTGCCGCTCCATACTTAGCTATTCGCTGTATCAAACAATTAGCCGACGATGAAGCACACGATTTTCCAACGGCTTCAAAAATATTGAAACGCGATTTGTACGTCAATGATCTCATCACCGGCGCCAACACCCTCGATGCCGCAGTTGAATTACGCAACGAGATAATTCAACTTTTACAGCGAGGTGGAATGAACATCCGACAATGGGCATCCAACGAACCCAAATTGTTAGCCGACCTACCAGAAAGCAGTATAAAATTACCATTACAGCCCTCCAACGACACCACGGTGAAAACGCTCGGTGTTTCCTGGGAATCTCAACACGATCATATCATCTACTCAGTTAACTCTATCTCAAACCACAAACCAATCACCAAACGCACTATACTATCTGAAATAGCAAGAATCTACGACCCCTTAGGACTGTTAGGTCTAGTTACAGTTACAGCCAAGATACTGTTACAGAGATTATGGACCCTTAAATTAAATTGGGATGAATCTGTACCCTCTAATATGCACACATCTTGGACCGTCTACTGCACTCAATTACACTCACTCAACAATCTGACTTTTCCTCGAAAGGCAATTCTGGATGATTCTGATGACATACAACTACACGGATTCTGTGATGCCAGTGAAAGGGCGTACGGAGCGTGTATCTACCTCAGATCTCGATCACCTACCCACGGCACGCAATGCACACTATTCTGCGCGAAATCAAGAGTATCCCCACTAAAAGTTGTATCACTACCGCGGCTAGAGTTATGCGGTGCTCTCCTTCTCGCAAGACTATACGAATCGATTATTCCGGCCATACACATCAAGATCAATAAGACCATTTTTTGGACGGATTCCACCATTACACTTCACTGGATCAACACACCACCTTCCTCATTAAAAACATTTGTGGCAAACCGTGTAGCCGAAATAAGAGAGAAAACTCCACCCCAACTTTGGAGACACGTTCGATCAGAAGACAACCCCGCCGACGTTCTATCTCGAGGACTACTACCGATTGAGATTACGAAACAGACGATCTGGCAGTCAGGTCCAGCATGGTTAACTCAGGATGAATCATTCTGGCCTCACTTAAAACTGAAACTCCCAGAGATTGTTCCGGAAAGCCGCACAATAATTTGCCTTACAACAGAATTGTGTCCAAATTCCCTACTACAACGATATTCTAGCTTTTCAAAATTGGTTCGTATTACCGCATACTGCTTCCGCTTCAAAATACCTCGAATCTACAAGGGTCCGCTACAACCGATTGAAATAGAGAACGCTACCAAAACCATTGCGAAGCTGGTACAACGAGAAACATTCAACCGCGAATTACAGAGTCTACGTAAAACAGGCAAAGTGCACCCTAGGAGCAAGTTAGTCATGCTCAGTCCATTCTTAGATACAGACGACATAATTCGAGTCGGGGGTCGACTCGCACGTGCAAAAATTCCATACGATGCACAGCATCCAATAATATTACCAAAATCACATCACGTGGTATCCCTCCTAATCCGTAATTACCACACTCAAAACCTTCATGCGGGAACTCAAACCACTCTCTACTCTATACGACAGAAATTCTGGCTATTGGACGGGCGAAACCAGGTGAGGAAGGTGATAAGAAATTGTGTGAAATGTTTTCGCGCAGCTCCACCAATCACACAGTGTAGTATGGGCTATCTACCAGCAAACAGAATCAACGAAAACCCACCATTCACCAACGTTGGCATCGACTACTGTGGACCGTTTTTCATCAAGGAGAAGAAATTCCGTAACCGAAATCGGATTAAGGTCTACGTCGCTGTGTTCGTCTGTCTGGCCGTAAAGGCTGTCCATCTCGAACTTGTGAGTGATCTCACCACTGACGCCTTTTTAGCCAGTCTAAAAAGGTTCATTGCTAGACGAGGAAAGTGCAGACATATCTACTCAGATAACGGCATCAATTTTATCGGAGCCAACAACGAACTCAATGAGTTGTACAAACTCTTAAATTCGAAAACACACCAAGAAAGCATCAATACATCTCTTATAAATGAAGGCACCGTTTGGCATTTCATACCTCCACACTCGCCCAATTTTGGTGGACTCTGGGAGTCCGTGGTAAGATCATTCAAACACCACCTCAAACGACTGAGCGGGAACGAGTTATTTACATATGAAGAATTCAATACTTTTATTATCCAAGTAGAGTCAATCCTCAATTCGCGACCCATAACGGCCATGTCCTCGGACCCTAATGACCTCAACGCTTTAACCCCGGGACACTTCTTAATTGGTAGACCATTAAATGCTTTGCCTGAGCAAGATTTCAGAGACGTTCCAGTAAACCGCCTATCATCCTGGCAACACATGGAAAAGGTGAAGCGAGGCTTCTGGGTCCGTTGGCATAAGGAGTATTTGAATGAACTCAACACTCGGCAGAAATGGACCCAAGGACAACACTCAATCAAGGAAGGATCAATAGTGATTCTCCGAGAAGACAACCTACCACCTCTTCAATGTACATCTGGTAGTGATATCGATATGAAACAGTTGACGAACGAATCGAAAGAGACTGTCAACTGTTTAGATACAAGTTATAATGTAACTGTAGCTTTACTCTTCGGCTAGTTAGTGTGAATTTAATTTTAACAGGTTCATTGCATTCTGTAATTGCGCAATTTTACTTTAATTGTATATAGATATCCATATATTCTATTTTATATATTTTATTTTTGCTAATAATTTCCATTACTATTTCATTCATAATTGTTTCTTGTATTATAGTCCTTTTATCACTTCATATGCAGGTGTAGTTCAATCGTAGTCCACTGCCTCAGCTCAGAGTATGCCAGATAATAGAAATTCTACTGTGCATAGTTATGTGTGTATGTGGTGTTAAATGAATAACTTTTGAAATCATATAGATCACAAATTTATAAAAATATTCTTCTATTAAAATAATTAGATGCATTTATGTTGTACTTCTTTTTATTTTTAACACTTCTGTGTTATTTTTAAATTCAGTTATTGCGAAAATTAGTTAAAAAATAACATATAATCGACACGCGAATTTATAAATCACCCCGAAACAAATAAGACGAAATACTACGTCAACTGGTTAATTTCTTCACTGACAACGAGGATGAATTGCCTAGATACGATGCAGAGGTTGGCTGATCCATACCTTTTGTTAGTGATACTGGAGCAGAACTCTCTATAAACTGTTTATGGTTTCACATGAACTAACGAGGCTATTGTACTGGAAGGTATAAACTGCAATTCAGATTATTGAACAATTAGAAAGTAGGTTGAGCGTTATCAGAAATTTTGAAGCGCTATTCATACGTAAAGGTTTGGCAAGTGTGTAACACAATAAATAGGATTATGAATACATATTCTGTTGATTTCAAGACTTGATTCTTCTATAAATATTGTAACACTGAATTAAAACTTAGCATATTATGCTAAGCACTTTTTACTGTATAAATGCAGCTGATTACTTACAATTGCTATTATAAATAAAATATAAAATCTGTATAACAATTAATTCTCGAAGTTAGTTCAAAACATAGCTTCTTAATCCACATTTCGGACTCCTTCTATATGGAATTATTAACTGTCGAGTTCAACAATGATAAACACATAATTCCATAATAATGTACTTTCTATACTGCTGGTTTTGTACCATCGTAGTTGTGTTACAAATTAATAACAATCGAATTGATGAAATCGGAAATAGTATAACCACTCTCAGTTGGTTTTTCAGAAGTAAGGAAAAACTATTTATTTCTTTTACTATACTATACATTGTGCTTTTTGTCTTCTTACTGCCGAGTTAATCGCACTTATTTTATCATCTGTCTATATGTAGTTTGCGTTATTATTGCACGAATTTGATGTACATATTTAAGTGTTAAGTCAGTAGTTCTCACTGTTGGTATTCCAAAGCTGATTGGTGGTACGTGGATATGTTTACACAATATAGGCGATAAAAATGTTGTCAACCAAAAATAGTATTCATTTCTAATAATATTTACCTTCAATGTTAACATGCGCAATTGCCTAGAAAAATTGTGCGTATAGTATTGACTTCTTAACTTTTTGTTGCTTACACTGAAGATTTTTAATTTTGATTTTGGTAATATATATGTATCTATGAAAGGATATAGAAGCGTTATGTAATGTGAATAATTCCAAAACTCAATTTAAAAAAACTCGACTTATGTTGTTTTCGATCTCACCGATGTGATTCTACCCCCGATGCTATGATCCAGGTTGTAATTTTATTTATATAAACTACATAAAATTTCACGATACGTGACATGTACATAGGTGTTAGTGCCCAACACTAATAATCTTTATGACACGGATGTGCCTAGCTGGCTATTTTTGAGATTTAGGAATTTTCGTTTACAGTTGGCATGCAATTTAGATTTACATTTTCCCTGGCGAGCAAGGGCGCCGTTTATTACTTAGTATTAAAAATTCGCGTTGCTCGCCCTCAATAGTCGAAGACGTGTCATAAAAGGGGAAGGTTCCGAAGGGTACTCTGACATCTGTTTGTAACGGTACAGAAGCCGCGGTCAATAAGTAAGTACTTGGAGGAACCTTCTCAGCGTTGTCAGATCTCACCATTACTCCACTCCCACACATAGGACCCACGGTGACACTCCTCCGCAGGGTAGCGCGCCTAGGGCGCAAGGGAGGGTGCGGCCAGTGGCGGTCGATTTGCTGATTGGTAATTGCCAAAACATTAGGAGACCCAATCAGCAGGCATTAGCAAAAATAGGAGATGGTAGCTTTTGCGAGAACGAAAAGGTTAGATCTGAACGAAGCTCCTCCGCGTACACCTAGTGGTAGACACAGATCCTGAGGCGAGTGACATAGTAGTAGGGACAGACCCTAAATAGACAGCGAACCGGAATTTAGAAACCATACAGTCCACTTGCATATCTGAACCTTCAATCCATATTTGGATACATTAGTCTCTGTAGGCTCCGTGACATTCGACATCGCACGCGTTCACAACCAACGTATTCCGGGCACGAACAATAGGTATACTATTGTTACATATGTGTTACACAAAAGAGAAGATCCAAATAGACTTGTAACAATTATAAAACTTGATACTTTAGTTGGCACTGAATGTAACTATACTTATTCAGCATCGGTATACTCGTTGATATAGATACTCGGAACTAGAATTTGTCTTTGCGGAAAATATCAGGGGTTTTAAGAACCCAAAAACGAGTAGGAATGGAGATGGTAAAAGCTGTAAAAGTCAGCAGATTATGGGGGAGATGCAAGACTGTTAGAGTTCGTAGGAAAGGCTGGTTAAAAAACGGAATAAAAATGGTGATTCAGTTGTTTTGAGGAAGCAAAAATATTTAAATAGTGTAGAGTAAAAGAGAGGTTTATTACATTGCTATAATCTAAACGACAGTCTACTATAACAGTTTGTGCAACGAAATTAAAGTATACCAGTATCGATAAGTTTGCATTAATTTTATTTTTAACGAGATGGTAGATACACGGAATCAAGGTTTGAAAACGTAGCATAGGACTGATTCACAATATTTATACCTGGTTAAATCTTCTAATGGTAATCGTTTAAGATCGTCGTCCCATTCTTCTGCGTAAATTCTGTTTATAATTAATTTCTCTTCTCGGTTTTTGTAGTCGAACCACAGAGTTGGCGTGTTGCAAGTAACAACCAGCCAATATCATTAGTCTCGGCATCTGAGATAATTGCAGCGATTGCTGGTAGTTTTTGTTAGCGGGTTAGCTGTGAGGCCAGGAGCTTTCACGACTTAGCATTTCAGTGTGACGATATTGACTGTCTTTATTGATACCACCTACGCTGTAGCGTTAATATGGATTACCGTTATACGAGATAGTAACGGGATAGACGTCCGCCTGCCACCCCAGGAACCTTTCCCTTTTACTATGTTCGCATTACCAAACAAAACTTGGCAGATTGGATCGTGATTTATGCTGACAATCCATACATGCGATGCGAACGGACAAACGATGGATTCCAGTTAAATGTTGCTTTGCCACGAAAACAAGTCAACATAATAAGAATTTATGTACGACTCTGCAGTTGCGATGCATTGATAATAAATTAAAAGTAATACGGAAGGTAATCTTATATAATCAACTTTTTGTTTCATGGTGAACGAAAATTATGATTAATTATTATTTGTTTACTTTGAATTGTGAAAGGTGGAGTACAATAATTGTTATGAATAAACAAACTGCTATCGGTGTACTGATAAAGTACGACAGCGCAAGTACTTATTCTAACGTTTGTATCCAATTTATGTAACTTAAGTACTATGCAAAGACACGAAGGAATGGGAAAGTGCGCACGTTAGTTGGTTCGAGAATGTGGCAATCAGTATGCCATGCCAGGATAGGTTCTTACTTACAATTAGAACCTGGAACTATTTCATGTTAAAACAAAATGTATGCGTTGCAAGGGAAAAAACTGAAGCAAAAATAGAAGGCCCCGCCAGGAATGTAAAGCAATTGCTGAACAACCACAGTCACCACTAGGTTTTTTGTTCTGGTCTCGTAAGAATTTAGATCGATGTCTTCGTTTGAACAATTTTGATATATTTAACAGTTTATTTTTTTCCTTAATAAAGTGTTACTATAATTTATAGCTTTACTTTCGATGATCCTCTAAATCTATTCATTTCTACGTACACAGAACAAATCATTATCTTTTATGAATAATATTCCAATCCGATGAAGAGTGAAGCTTCTGTATTAGAATTGATTCGAAGACATAAGCACATATTGAATTTCATCCCATTCGTACTGATAACGCTTCGCAATTATAATGCTCGTGAAATGTTTATATTACATTCTTTTGAAAAAGTGCTGTTTACATCCGGAATTCCTAAACAACATTAATTGCTGAATTGCACTGTATTTAATCAAAGATTGTATTATCTCATAAAATTATACTGTAAATGAAATAAATTTCAACTGGAACATATGTCATGTTTAGATTACAGAAATAAAATTCAATAAATCTGAGAAATGGCACCACCTTAAATTGAACCTTTAAGTACGGGATTAAGAAGAAAAACTACCTATTCCTTAATTCCTGATGATTAATAATATGTATGTTTTAAGGACAATATGGTCAATTTCAAATATTTATTGAAATCGTGTCATTCAGAGATTATATCAACATTTTTTAATGTTAATATTTTATAATGAAATTTAACGACCAACAGGAACATATATACTTAAATAGAAACCAGTAATCTAGCAAAACGTAATGTTAGTTATTTACATGATCGTATATCAAAAATACCATATATATGGGTCAAAAAGTTTGTCATACATGTGCAAAAAGTTCATGATAAGAAATTGTTTAATTTTTGCAAATTATTAATATTCAGTGATTAATTGGAAGTTAATCTTTGTGGATGTGATTGAAGCATCGTGGTGCAACAATCAAATTTGGAGAAGGATAAGCTTTAATTTATCAATGTGTGATTCAGGAGTTCAAAATTTAACATTTGTTGATATTACGGCAAAACAACAGGTTTATCTAAAGATATTAATAGAAATGGTTGCGGAAAGAATGTAGGTATTTTTGAACAAATACTGATCTTATAGAAAATCCGAAATCCGGAACATATCAGTAAACATATTGCGAAATTATACTTTTATAATATATCAAAGCATTTATATACTCCTCTCCAATCATCGGATAAGAATCAGATTCGACATTTATGAGATGAAATAGGAAGAAGGATAAGAAATCCCAGTATTAAAAATAAAGGAGTCTTAAAAAAATGCAATATTAAAAGAGTCGAATCCAATTGATCCATAAACAACAAAAGAATTCAAGGAATTAAAAAATTGGAGATGATTAGTTATTTAAAAAAAACAAAAATATTAAATTTTTTGTAACGAATGAATAAGTTAGTGCATAATAAATATTCTCCGTGAGAACTTCTTTGATCTACCTACACACTTTGTTTATAGTGTTTAATACAAGAAAATAAAAATAATATATTAATCTTTTCAACACTGACTGTTCCATTAAGTCAGTAGAGCATAATCAATTAGAGAAGAATGTTCAAAAATATACTTATATAATAAATTCATTGAAAAATTCTAGCCGAGTGTACGGAAATATTTTAACCCAGTGTATATTATATATGATTTAAAAAAATAATTAAATAGACATCTTAAGCATCAAAGAACCGTGTGTCGATTAAATTTGCAATTGCAGTACATATGAACGAAACAGAAAGAGATCTGTTTGTCGATAGGACCCCGCGATCAGTCCCATGAAATTTAGTGAATCTGTACTAATCCCACGGAACACTAATGTCGCAAATATGTAACATGTTTATGTATATATGTATATATGTATATATGCATTCAGCGCGCAACAGGCAAAATGGTGGGAATTTGTCCGCGAAGCGCAATATGGACGAGAAATACGATAAATATTATATAGGTGATATGGCAACTGTGTTCATTCTAGCTAGCTTTTATTATTCTAGTTATCTGCAAAAATGCTGTAAGCACGATAGAGGCTATTAGACCAGGACGAAATCCGCACGCGTATTTATAGTACCGGCGGCAGCGTTGGCGTCGATGTTTAATTCGGATTTCACGATCACTTTCCACCCTGCCATTCCTTGTTTCCTCGCAGTTTGTATATGCGCCTGAATGGACTACTTTCTTCCATAATGATATCAAGAATAGCATACGAAATTTACGCTATCAGCTTGCTCGCTGAAGACAGTACCATTATATGGAAAGTGCAATTTTCATTTAAGATGGTAAACGTCTAATCAGTTACTAAAGCATTTGGTAAAACTATTTTTTACATTAACTTTGATTTTCTTAGCGGAATCGTCTAGTAAATATACTAATACACAATATACAGTTACTCGTTTTAATATTCGGACAGTGAAATTCACCAAACATAAAACTCCTTATTTTAATTAAGGTTCGCATGCTTGTAGAGTATAACAGTGTAGTATAATAGTTATAGTATATAGTATAATAGTATAATGTAGTACGTGACGCAATTTTGTTATGGACAGGAAGTCTCATTGAGGAGTTGAAATCAACTCCCTAAAACTTCAGCACGTTTTCATTTTTAAAATGTAATTTTGCTCTATGTCGCACAGTTACAAAGATACAAGCCATTTATTCTTCGGTATTTTTAAAAATAGCGTTATAATGGTGCGAGATAGAACAAAACTTTCCATATAAAAAATTATGAGTTTTTAGTGCTATGTTACTCTATTGCAAAAAAGTCCCAGGCAAAGTTGCCTTTAAAAAGTGAAAAAACGCTGAAATTTTAGGAAGTTGATTTCAACCACTCAAAGAGATTTCATGTGGACAAAAAGATTACTCCACGTATAGTCCATTATGTGATGAATATTAATGGAGGTAACTGTACTATGTATTAATATACATTAATATATATTAATATATACTAATACATATTAATATACTAATATACTATAGCCATAAATTACTCGCAAACTGATCACTGAATTGTAGAAAATAATAATTTGCAATATAACTATTGCGTTCTTAGGTAGTCGCTTTGAATTTTTTTATAGGGTCAAATTAGTTTTATGGTTTTAAAATTTTCTGTGCCTTATGGTAATTAAAAACAACACCAATGTGAAATCGTAAAGTTATGTTGCAATACCTAACTATAAAAATAACAGAAAATGGAAAAATTCAACAAATTGTTAAATTTTTGTAAGTCAGTTTTCCTTTATCTTCAACATGTAGCAATTTTAAATCAAATACATGTTGTTAGTTTAATAAAAGTCTTGATTTGGTTCAATTACATGGATTACCAATAAGCCACTTACAATTACTATGAAATATATGCAAAATATTCAGTATTGGAAATCCGAAACCAGGATATTAGACCAAAAAATGCTATTATTGAAAAGCATAGAAAATAAACGTAACCATTACTTTCTAATAATTTAACCTCAAAATATGTTCATATTAAGTTAATAAGGCTTTTACTACTTGGCAAGATTGTGCACCACTATCTCCGAGAACTTACAATTATGTTGTACTAATTCCCCGTGCATATGTGTATTCAGTCGCTGTAGCATAATTTATAATGTAAGTAAAAATAAAACGTTACTACTAATTCAAGGTGGAGGAACACGCAGACTATTATTAAACAAGACTTTTCTTTGTTTACTACACTTGGTAAATTTTGTACATGGTATATTCCTTTTACGACACACATTTTTAGTGTGTTATAATTCAAGTTTTACTAGCTACCATTTTTTTTTAATGTTACGCGAAATGTAATGTAACAAGTATTTTTCACAATTAGCAGTATAAATACTATTAATAATAGTGAAAGTATAGTACTTCGATATTTCATTTTCTTCCGGCTTTCTCTCTCTCTCTCTCTCTCTCTCTCTTTCTCTCTCTCTCCCTCCCTCCCTCTCTCTCTCTCGCTCGCTCGCAATCTAACCTCCCTCCCCTCTCACACTTTCTCGCTCTCTCTAGAATATCTTATAAAAATATATTAATCATCATTCGTCTATCTTGTTAAAACATTTTTAGACGAAATTTCCCTAAAAACGAAGATCTGTATAAAAATATAGCTTCCTTTCAGATTTTCCACTTATACTTAAATAATTCTATTTCTTTGATTGCTCGTACTTTAAATTATATTTTATTCCCTAAGACAACTTTTCAATTAAACAAACAATTGCTTTTATAATGAGTATTTCGTTACAGAAAATTAGCTAGTATTATTAAGCTTATTCAAACAAGGTAAAATGAGGTGAAGCAAATGCAAGGTAACTGCTCAACGAAAGAGACTACAAAAAAAGACTAAAAAAGAAACAATGGGAGCAAGTGTACGCAATGTCGTCAACACATCTTTTCCCGTGGTAAATGAACTGGAAAGCGCAATATTCCGCGTCTGAACGAAACTGTACGCGCATCGTTAAACTCTAACTCTAACTCACATAGTTAAGTCCTTCTGGTCATCCTACCTGTTTGAGTTTGACTCTGACTCACGTAACTGGTGTATTTACGCGATGCGCGCTTGTGTGTTTCGATTCACAAATAGGCTAACTGAGGTCAATTATATTCTCAAAAATATCCGAATACTTGCTTATTCTTTACAAAATGTAATTCAATCAAATTGTGATTAAACGGAATTGGAATACTTTGATGAATTATTATTACAAGTAGTAATATTGAAATTCTAATGGTATTTAATTTGAATACAATATTGATACATTTGTTAATAAATAACTTAAATATATGCTCACGTGATAAGGCAACGATATATACTATTTTAGTCACTGAATAACCACTATTTTACACCTTTTAGTAACGTTTATACAATGTTACTATAAATGAATCGAACTGTCCAGATACAGATGCGCCGTACCGTATCCAGACCGTCGCATATCGTTAAGGCGATTTGGTTAAAAACTGTACACGGCTGGATGCTCCTTTAAGAATGCCTCGCAACGCTTAACTGTCGCCCGCCAACTCCAGTAAGGGAGAACATGTACATATATCGCGTGGCAAAGGGGTGTCCGTCCAAGTGTGTAAACGCAGGGTCGTGTGGCGCCATTGCGAATATTACGAGTATGTCGGCGCGACCTGTCCGTCAGATCTATATAGATTCTACTTTGAGTCATGTAGAATAACTAGGTGCTTTTTACAGTGTGAGGCATGTAAAGCATGAAAGCCAAATTTTATGCAAAATATTAGTGACATGAAAAAGATTGTAGTACATACTCGAATTAGTAACCATAGCTTAAACTTTGATGAAATTGAAATATGTTGTTAGTAGAATTATTTGCGACAACTTTTCCCTATATACGTATGTACTCGCTGGTCGGTTTTAGTTTTGGAGATATTCGCAAACAACTGTTGGAAATATTATATTGCACATTTTTCGACACAAAAATGTCAAAAGTATTTCAAGATAATCAACTATCTTTAATGTAATCATGTATTTTTCATTATATATAAATGCAGTGCACACTCATAGACAAATTCAAACAAAGCCAATTATGATCTTGAATTAAGGTAATTGTATATTTCAGTAGATATACAGTATTTTTATAAACATTTTCAACCTGTATACTATGTTGCATGGTTCTTAATTGATTGAAGTAAAAAAAAAAAAAAAATAAAGAATAATTGACTTAAGAAGTTGTGGAAAATCCAGCGACAAACTACAAGCATAATCGCAGATTAACATAGCGCAAGAAAAATTGTTTAGAGCTTGAAAATGTGACCCCGGCTTTATTAGGAAGTGGATTAGAAATTTTAGTAAATTTCAATACCAGAAATGTTTTAGAAAATCAACATTAAAAAACCACTATATCGAGCCTAACTGCAGTTTGCAAAAATATACATTTAAAAAGATAATATATGGAAACATGTCATATTTAGTCACAAAGAAAGTGCAATTTGAACGGACAGATGGCTTCGGTCATTATTAGCACGATTTACGGAAAGAGGGGGGAATTCCGTCGGGAAGAGCTCAGGGAGACGGGTCAGTGACCATGTGGACTGCGTATAAAAAGAATTATAAAAGTAAAACTTTTAAAGTATATAAAAGTAAAGCTTTTGTCAAAAGAAGAATCGATACTATTGGTTATCCATAAATGCTACACGATCATTCGCTGTCATTCAAAACATTAATGAGAGACGAAATGTTAATATTCTAGGAAGATGATGCTCTTATTCCTACTGCTTCTTCCAATAAAAAGTGGTTCCAAGATATTGGGATCAAACTATTACCATGGTTATTTCTAAATCCAGATCTGAACCCTACCGAAAACTTGTGAGATATTTTTGCAAGAAAAGTATACGATCAGGAAAAGCCACCAACCAACAATATGCCTGAACTCAAAAATAGAATAGCATTTGCATGGGCAAACATTCCAAATGGAATCTTATACACGCTAACTGATAATATATATACCTGGCCGTCTACTGTAACTTATTACAAGTAAAGGAAAATCGACGAAGTACGAAATGAAAATGTACTAAAATTAATATTGAATTTACACTTATTCCACGATTTTAAAAGCACTTCTTAAACAAAATTTTGTTTTCTTCGGATTATTAGAGAAGAAGATTTGTATTTATGGTTTTCTTTATTATAACGTCCTTATTATAACGTAGAAATATATACACAATTTGTTAAGCTTTTGTTTCAATATAATTAAAAATGTAAAGATTACTTTGAATTTACAATTATTCACAGCACAGTAGGTGACCTCTTTACGTAGTTTGTCCTATATATTAACAAATTTTTTGGGTGAAGTTCCAAGGAGTTCAGGTCGCCGATTAAAATGAAAGAGTATAGCTAGATAAGGGGGTCAAAAGTGCCCTTGAACCAAATTGGACTTGTAATGTATCATTCGATAGCTTATCCAAAGAAAACCTTTCACACCAAGTTTCAATCCTCTACCTTGATCTGGGGGGGGGGGGGGGGGGGGGGGGGAACGGGGAAAAAATAAAATATCAGCTTTTGCCATATTTATCCTACTTAATGGCAAGCAAAAATTCTGAGAAAAATCGGATATATTAAAAATATGGTGATATATGTTAGAGAATTTTTTCGGATTTTTTTCTTGCAGAGTATTGGTGTAAAAAATGAAAAACCCTAAAACAATTTGAAAAATGCAGATTTCGTAGTAAAGTTGTAAGAGCACTATTTTTATATTTTTACGATAACAACATGTTATCATAACTATTGTCTCCAAAATCTTTCACATTTTTTGGAAAGGTGTGCCGTAGTTAAAAAAATCAAAAATCAATTTTGTCGAGATATTTCGCGCGAAAGACCAATCCCTACTATAAATTTTTATATGTCTTTCATACAGTGAGTACATTACGTGATTTTTAATATTTCTACATCCGGAAGAATAATATATAAATAACAGAAGTAACAGATTCAGTCAATTGAAACTATTTCATTTGTTTACACCTTGAAGTAGGAAATACTACCTTATATAACAAATACTAAAAATCAACGTCTATAGTGAACATAGTAATTCGAAAAAAATCGAAATGGAAAGATAACTTCAAATTTGTAAATCACAAGTGATATCCATTAATAGCTAATGGTTATCTATTACAACTTTTTGCAAAAAAGTTTCATACTTTTACTAAATGCCTATAATACCAGTTTGTAAACTTTATTTTCTATGTTTTATTCTCAACATTATGTTCGCGCATTTCTAAGCCAAAACGCTATTAAAGGATATAAAAGTTTTAGGAAAATTGTTGATAGTACTTGATAGATACTTGATGGTACAAAAAAAAACAAAAAATCTGGAGAGGTACTTAAATGTGGCATACATATATCCGTTTCCGTTGAATTTTTTAATTACTGATACTGAATGAAATTCGGACATATTATACTCGTTAATTGCCGGAATATTACTATGTACAGTCAGCCGCAAAAGTATTTGTCCATTTACCGTATTCGATGTATACGAAAGAAATGGAAGACGAATAAATGTACAATTTTTCATTTAAAGGTATAGAAGTAAACGTTTATTTACGTAAAACAAGATACCATTCGCGAAAGTTGATAAATATCATACAGAAAGGAAAAATTAAGGAATATGTTGCGGTATGTCAGAAAATGGGACCGCAAAAATATTCGTCCACGAACTATTATGTTAAATAAAATACTTGAATACGTTTAAAACAAACGAAAAACAGCATTCTCAGTAGCGATTGTGTTTTGTCAACTAGCAACAGTTCCGCACAGTCCGTCTTCAGCAAGCACGCGATTAATATCCATCATGAATCGCAAAAAATGTGAAACATCTCTATCCGAACGTAAAATTATTGTTAAGTTATTTAAAGGGGGTAAATCCGAACGCGAAATAGAGACCATAATAGGAAGATCTATTTAGAAGTACAATACAGTATGTTCTAAAAAAATGTAAAGAAGAGAATACGATTATAAATAAAGCGCGATCAGGTAGACCCAGGAAATTGACTCCTCGTGAAGAGACAAGTATTGTAAGGGCTGTTAAAAAGAATCCGCATATTTCCGGAACTGAATTGTTCGACATCAGGAAAAGTTGTCAGTGTCGATACAGTTCAACGTGTGCTACATAGAGCAGGTTTTAAAAGTCGAAAGAGTCGAAGAAAATAGTGGGTCAATGCAAGAAACAGAAAGAAGAGATTACAATTCGCCAAAGAGTATGTTTCAAAGCCAGAAGAATTTTGGAGACGCGTTATTTTTACAGATGAAACAAAAATTTGTGTTTTTGATGCCCCTCCAGGGGATGTATGGCGAAGACCGCATATTGCATATCAAAAAGAAAACTTGACACCTACAGTCAAGCACGGAGGTGCATCATTAATGGTGTCAGGAAACATGTGGGCGACTGGAGTTGGAGAGTATCATTTTATAGAGGGTACAATGGGTCAGTGGATGTATTTAAATATTTTAAAGGAACATCTATTGGTAAGTGCCGAAAAATTGGGTATAAGAAATAATTTCATATTTCAACAAGACAATGACCCAAAACATACTGCTCGCATTGTCCAAGAATGAATCCTCTATAATACACCGTATTACCTTCGAACACCACCCCAGTCGCCGGACATCAACCCCACAGGAAATTTATGGGGCGAAATTAAAAAGAAAATTAAACAAAGACCAGCTAAAAATAAAGATGAATTAAAGGAGCGATTTAAAGAAGAATGGCAAACAATGTCTGCAGATTTTACAGAAAAATTAATAAAATGAATGCCTAGAAGACTTGAGGCTATAATCAGATCCAACGGATATCCTACAAAATATTAAGTTAATAACATTAAACAACTAATTTTAAGTTTAAAATATCTATAGATTAACAAAATCATCGATGGACGAATACTTTTGCAGTCCCATTTTCTGACATACCGCAACATATTCCTTAATTTTTCCTTTCTGTATGATATTTATCAACTTTCGCGAATGGTATCTTGTTTTACGTAAATAAAGCTTTACTTCTATACCTTTAAATGAAAAATGGTACATTTATTTGCCTTCCACTTCTTCCATATACATCAAATACGGTAAATGGACGAATACTTATGCGGCTGACTGTAAGTACAATCAATTATATTCGACTCGAGTTGATCGTTTATTTTTATGACGATATGTTTACAGAATGGAGTTGTAGAACATTAGAATATTGAATGGATCGGCTGTGAAACTATGCTGAATATTGCTTGGCTAATGTGTTACACTTGCATTGTTAATTTGTAGATACAATCATTCTGATATTCAATTACGCGGTCTACATACGATGAACATTATTATCAATCCAAGTACCATCGCTTTCCAGATGTCAACTGAATATTGCTCGTTTACTTTTATTAACACTATAACTTGGCCATTAGCATACTTTGTATGCACATAAACGCGCGAATATATTTTTTAAAGCGACTGGAGAAATAACAATGGCCTATTATATTATATTATTTTACGGTTCAAATCATTTACATAAATTTTAATTTTTAATGAATATTTAGATTTAATTTGACATTTATATGTATATAAAAAATTCACCATTTGAGATTTTCAATAATTATTTTACTATAATTATTTTAATAGCAGAAAACCATAAAGTTTACTAACAATAAGTAAATCACGTACTATAACATTGCCAACTTTATATGTACTTTTTACTACCTTTCTACTAAGTTAGAGCAGTATATCAAATTTTCTGAAATGTACTTTCCATCCACTCTCTGATGTCAGTCTACAAAGATTTATAAAGTTAAAGTTAAAAGCAGGAAACAACGATTCTTAAATTGCTCCACCTTCGTCTACCTGGCATGTATTATATAAAACGATATTTTTATAGATTTAATAATTAATCTACTAGCAGTGACAATACAGAAAACATGTTTGCAACAACAGTGTATTTAGGACCTTGCATACTTTATGAGTTTTAACTTTGTAACAAGAGAATAACGCGGTTGTAAGTTTTTAAAACTTTTCAAAATATTTGCTTAAAATATCGTTAAAAGGACGTGAGTTTATTGTTTAACTAAATGTCCAAATATTTAAAAAAAACTTTTAAAAGCGATTAAAACGTCATTGAAGCAATAAATCAATTTACACAGCAATTTTGCAAAGAGGATATTGAAAAATTATAAAAAAAGCGCAGTGGATAACCATAGGGATTATGTCACAGAATTATTTTGTTTCAATCTGTATCTAACTGAAACCAAGTGAAAGTTTCCAGCACATTTAATAATTATATTGGGTTGTCCGGAAAATTCGTGCCGATTTTCTATTGAAAAGGTATAGTCAACTAAACATTGTAAGAGTACCATTAAACGAAATTCAATTTGTGACATATTAATAAATAGGTCTTCTAAATAAAACATTTTCGGGTAAGTTTCAAATTTCCTACCCTATTATTAGAGAAGTTACAGGCGGAAACGTAATTTACAGTTTACGCTCCATTTTATTTGATCTATCGCATAAAAAGTTGTAAGCAAAATTAGAGATGCTTTATCCAGTTTTATGTGCATCTTGAAATTTGTCTAGATTTTTTATCTTCAGAACCGACGTTTAAAAAATTTCGAAAGGCCAATTGTTTATGGAAGTTTTTACGTGACTGTGTTTATATTTTTATAGTTAGCTTTATAGTTATAATAGAAACATTTTGCTATCCCAAAGGCCTTTTTGAAGGTGAACTTGAACAGTTAAATTAATTATTAATTAATTACATTCGGATCTAATCGTTGGGCATGTAAAAAACATTGTGAAATACCATATAAATATAATGCGGCACGAATTTTCTGGACAACCCAATACATTTTGAGATCTTTCGAAACTGTGGATCTGTGATTTAACTGAATTTTTCACTGCCTGAGGGATAAAAAATTGGCTATTTTCTACCACAATCCTTTATATTCTATCGTGTCTAATATGCGACATAATCGTTTCAACTTACCGTAGAAACACACAGCTGTGCAATTAAACTTAATTATAATGTTTCATTACCGCAAATAGAGTGTTGCGTGATTTCAAGTGCATTAATCGGATGTTATATCTTTAACTCTAAAGTTACGCATATCTAGTGAAGCACGTCTGATTCAAAATACTATACATATTTGGTCTAAATGATTTTTTATGATGTCATATATGTATAACGATGCTAAGCAAAAAATGTAGATGATGTAACGTACCTTTTCGCATATGGGTGAATGGATCACCGACGTCATATTCGTGATAGATCACAGAATGTAACGTATCATTTATCTCGTGCGGTGGAAAATAATAGTGCGCCTTTTCTACATACCACGCACCACCGCGAGGTGAAATGATTTTCCCGTGAAAAACACCGTCACTGATGCTTCCGAACACGTGGCTGCCAGGTTCCCCTAAAAAATAAAAAAGGTTGTATTTAGCGATGACTGAAATTTATACAAGTATTTAACACTAATTTTGAACGAAAAATCATAGAATTTCGAGTTTCTTGCATTTTTGCCACAAGCTGTTAAATTTTTCGCCAATGAAAGTTTTTGAACTTTAACTATTACTGTTTTACAGAATTTTTTCTTAATAAGGTAGATACACACAATTTCGCTTTAGTGATTTGCCAAGTGATGTATAATTTTTCTGAACGTCTATTTAGCGATTTTTTTAAATGTTCTATACTGTAGATTATGCTTTTAGCTGACACCTGGAATATGTTAATATCTAAAAAAGTGATTTTTAATAATCTAGAATCAGAACAGTAAAAAGTTACAATTGGTGAAATTGATATAAACTGTGTACAATTATGTGTTACAATACAATTTTGACATTGTGTAGAAAAATAACACAATACAAAGTCATTACAAATGTAAAAAAAAATAACAATGGTCATAAATATAAAAGGTAATATAAAATTTAGTGAGACAAACTTGGATGCTTATATCACTGACAACATTAAAATTACTTATTTATAAAGTACAAAACGTATTTGAAAGTATTGACGAAATTGTATACACCTATTTTACTTAATATTATATAGTTTTATAATAATTTGTCACTTCCATAATGTTTCCAAAAAGAAATATTTATTTATTTACTTATTTAATGGAATAAATATTTTAGTACATAAGTATTATAAAAAATGAGAAAATAAATATTACTAGGCGTACAAATTAATATGGTACCTTTTCCCCCACAAAATTCGATGTTTATTTGTAACAAACCAGAAGATATTTTCACTTGTTCAAGATAATCTACATTACTTCTAATGATTTTCTTTCATTTATTAGACAACGGACAAATTCTCTTTTTAAAGAATCAATACAACTGTTTCAGTTAATAAAGCTATTTGATCCAATGTAAAGACAAATTAATTTGTACATAAATACATGCCCTTAATAGCTGACTTTGCAATGTACATTTTACATATTCAAGTGACATAGAACAGAACCTTAATTCTATCACGATATTTATCAGCTGTGGCAAATTCGATTTGCAGTCACTTTCATGATAACTGATAACCTACTTCATAAGTTATTCCAAATCAAATGCTGCTTCAAGAAAGTAGAAGTTAGCGTGATTTAAACTTCTGTACTGAAATGATAACGTCTACTTGTTGTACATTTTTCTCTTAAAGATAAGAGATTTATTAAAGAGATTAAGAAGTATTTTAAAGGTACAAGATTTTTTGAAAACGAGATTATCTTTTAAATCTGTTCATGTACGTTTTGTGTGATATTATTTCGAACCTATGGTATACAGATACAATTATCACATTAGGGTTCATTTATACATATGGGCCGAGCACGAACCGTACTAGTTCGTACGAGACTGTAAAAATTCGCCAGATTAATAATTTTCACAATTAAAATACCAAAACAGTATCGGTATTTCTTTTAGTTTTCGGTAGTATATCGATTTCGGTATCATAACAGTATCTATATTTCGGTAATAATCTATTTCGTTATAATTTCGCTACCATAATATCGGAAACAAAATTATACCGGTATTAAGACCCTGGAAACAGGAACGAGAAGAATGTGTGGTGATGTGTTGCGTTTGCTTTTTTCGTTATACGCTGTTATATAATCCAATTCCTGAATGTTATTGTTTTGCTCAATATCAAAACTAGGGTGTCCTATCTTATCACTATATCAGAAAAAGTGAGCATGTGTTCAATTAGACAGACCTCATCTTTTTTGTCCGCAAATTTTCTAATTCTGTATAATATCTATAATTTGATAAACCAAAAGTGGAGTTTCAAACACACATTTTAGTGTCCCATATAAAATATTCAATTAATACACTATCCTTTATTTGTGCCCATTGCTTTAATTGATTTCGACTATAAAAATCTCACGGTACAATTGCTATTAGGGGGAATTCGCCTATTGCCGGGTACTAGCTATTATCGTGAAATTGAAAACGATTACAGAACGGCAATGCCGCGAAAATTAGGATGGGGATTTAACAAATGTTATGTAGGAACCGACACGTGCCAGTCAAGTTCAAATAAAGAAAGAAACGAAGTTATTGTTGCATTCGACAACGTGTGAGTGTATCATGTAAGTTATAGAATGATGTATATGTCAAAGTTTTGTGATTAAAAGTATATAAGACGTGTTATTATATATTTTGGTGAGTACTCCATCCATTACATTTGAATTTTTTATATTCAGTTGATTAATTCTCATAAATGGAGATTTTGTTGATGAGTTAACAGTCCCCTAATATCGGCCAGCACATCTTTCCCCATTATGGGACAGTAGAAATGCTTATTTATTGAGGTACTTCTAACGTTTGAAATAATCATAATGAACAATCGCAAAAGGAGATTGTGGAATGAAGGCAACTTAAAAAATGCAATCAACAAAATAATGGCAAACAAAATTGGCTCCCTAATACACAAAAAAGGAAACAACCTGTGTACATTGTTTGAAATCATTTAATGAAGACTGGAGGCAATGCTCAAATCGTAAAGAATGAGCTCACGAAGCATCTGCAGATATAATGGAGTGTTCGGAGGACTACATATATACAAAAATTATTTCAAATTTTTTAGAAGTTATGTTACGAATCTTTGTTGTGTCCGGTAATAGGGATATCTGAACGTTCCTTCAAAATTTTAAACCAAAGTTATATTTTTTAATGTTAATTGAAGTTAATATTATGACAATGTTGCTTCGTTTGTTTATTCTGTTTTAAGTTGTAATAATATTAATTTAAAGTTAATGCAAAATAAAATGTGTAAAGCATCATCTTTTCTTATTTATTTAGAGTCAACCATAACTGTCCGGTATTAGACAAATTCCCCCTACAGTCAATCCTCATATAGGTAGGATGGTAGTTATGTACCTAAAAAATGCTGTGTTGACTGTAAAAGTTAACTGTATAATTAAAGATGTTTTACAAATCTTTCTATCTCCTATTTTGTGGCTGCTCTTCGAGACTATTTTCACCTAGTCAAGGTATATATTGCATAACCTAATAAACGCAGCATACAACGCTAGGAGATGGTTGAATTGCATTTATAGGTACAATCATTTGAAAATACATATGTCATAATAAGGAACATTAAAGAAATGATTAGAAATTTAAGCAGAACTGTTATAATTCGCACAATTTTAATAGTAAAACGTTCTCTAATCATTCTTCAAACGTTATCTTCATTTTCCTTGAGAATTACATCTCTGCAGAAGATTATAAATCTTGGATGACTGCACAGAACGGTAGATGAGATGCGGTATATGCAAGAATGGTAAAAACCCGGTGTTTCATTCCAGCCTTGGAATGAAGAAATTAACTACATTACTATGCACGACGAGCGAAATGGTCACACAGAATGTGATGTTAAAACGCGTTGATTTTCTATGCATCTACTGAAAGCAGTTTTCTATTGAAGAAATATACTAATATATTTAAAAAAATACAGATACAGTGGAGTTCGGTTATTATAATCACGGATAATGTTATCAGTCGGCTATTGTTATAATCAGTCGGTCCCAAAACACTCTACGTAAAATTAGTTAAAAATAATCTGCCTATTCTTTTATATACCTTTTATTTTATATACGAGTGCACGGTAGGAATTAGTAAAAAATACTCAAACACAATGGATGAAAAGCTAAGGAGAACTCAGGACAATTTGCATATTCTTAACGAAGATAGTATACTCATTAAACTATGTTCAAATGTGATAACTAGACTGAAAATACTTACGTAAATTTGTCTCTCTTTAAGTAAAACTTCAAGAGTCGACTTTAAATAGAGATCTGTTTGATCCTCTAAATGTTAAAATTTGTACTTTACTTTAAGTATTTTGTACATTTTAATACATCATATTGAATTTGTTCCTTTCTGCAAATTTAAATTTGCCATAAATGCTTAGAGATCCGTAGTCTAGTCATAACTCATAATTTTATTCTTTGCATAATGTTATTAGTCGGTTATTTTTATCAAAAACTCTAACTCCCAAGGTGATCATAATAAGCGGATTTCACTGTATTCCAGTGTTATTAAGATTAGAGTGTTAACTTGTGTATGCTTATATCCGCATCTTATATAAGATTATATACATTTTTATTCAATATATAAACAAAGTTAACAAATTTCTTTCAAATTATTTTTTCCACCGATTATCGTAAAGGCAAAGAAAATGTTGCTTGAATGTTACTTAATTTCAGAACCTTTTAAAATATTCCATTTCTCATCTTGAGAATCAAGGTTGGCATTTTTCTTCCAGTTCACGGTAAACACATAATCGTAACCAGGTTGCCAGAGGTCGCAAGCACAGAAGTGAAAGATAAACCGTTCCAACAAGCAGAACTGAAGCAATCCATAATTTAAAACGTTCTCCCGTGCACAAATTCTCGTAAATTATTAGACTGGAAATAAAGGTCTCACCTGATATCTACTATGACACACACTTTTGCATGCCACACCTGATGATCCTGGAGGACATAGGAATTGATATAACGAACGAACTATACAGTGAAGCGTACTGACTCATTCGAGGATAGAGTATAGTGTAGCAGCGCATACTGAAGAAATACAAGGGTTCGTGATTTATACTACAGGAAGCTTGTGGCTGTTTAGACTATTTTCCAGACTACGTCGTATATTACAACGATTCAGTGTGTAGCTGTTTCTTTCCTTTTACACGTACAAGTCTTTTTGAGGCCGTACCTTGACCTTATATACGCGTACCTGTAATTTTCGTGATCAGTTCACTTCGCTGGAAACTGCAGTTGTATAAATCGGAATGATAGTACAATCTACTACTATTGAAATTGAATTATGATCACTACAGAAGATTTTGTATTAGGAAATTGATATCTGATAAATAATCGTATCGATTGCTAGCAGAAATGTGATTTATAAAGTACAAATAATTGTTGAATAATTAACCAAAACAATTATTTTAAGATATATTTTTGGTTTCTGTAGCTATTTCAGCAAATGAATACATGTGTTTATAAAAAATATATTTTTAGAATTATATAGAGTTTTGTAACAGTAACATTTAATTCATATAATTTGTTAATGCTGGTGGATAGTATAAAACATCTTTTGATCTTTGTTGAGTTTATACGTAATGTGCTGACTAATAAAACTTTTTTAAATTATATTAACAATATAAAGAATTATATTGTTTGATGTTATTTCTTTGATACTTTAACCGTTACACTGAAACATTTTTTGATTCATCTCACATTGTAAACGCAGGTCATACTGACCCTATGAGTTTTTGAGTAGGTAAAAGTTCTTGAAAAAATCTGAAAAAATTCTGGTAGCATTTTTAAACATTCTAAATTAAAGGGGAAAGGGAAAAATTGAGCAACTGTTTATTTAAATATATTATTTCTTCAATTACATGAAATAAAAAAGGAAAAGTGTATGGTTTTGGATTAAAATCGCTAATTTGAGCCCGGTTTATAGTGTAAGAGTTAACTTTGGCTTAACAGTCTTGTAGATCCTAGAAACTAATAGATACACGCTGATTCAATGGAATTCTACAACATTCAATCGCCAATCAGCGTGTCTAATGATTGATGCCCACGCCTTTCTTGTGCACCCTTAGTACGTCTTTTCCGAGGATGAGAGACACACAATTTCTATATTAATGTGAAATCTGACAACGCTGTGGAATTTCTTCTATATTGATTTGACTCTTCGGTCATTGAGACCGTTACAACTAAATGGAGCCTTTAGAAACTGCTGCCTGGTGGCACGTCTTTATGTTATTGCGGGCAAGAGACATAGCAAAATACTCTATTAAATAATTTAGTTGTCTTTACCAGGATGTAGAATAACACAAACAAGTAGCAGAAGAAAGTACTGATTCCATAATAGCTTTTCCATGTAATGATGCTATAAACCGAGCCAATGAAGACCTAAGATTATTATTTACCGTCATATACACGTCAAATTATTATCGATGCACATATTTGTTTACATTTTATCCAAATAATAGATAATGTATGAATTTTATTCATACTGTTACATTCCAATAATAGAAAACTTGACTACTTTGATTTTCTTCTATCTTCTATGTTCATCAGTTCACTATAGTTAAAAGTTTACAAGAAAAAACAAACAATTCCTATTGATTTGATAACAAGAGAATGAACAATGACTTCTTGTGTACAATGACTGTTTGAGTATATACATGGAATTTTTATATCAGCTGATAATGTGGTGACGAGTGTAATATGCAGGCGTAGTGTTGGATGACTGACAATGAATCCTTAGTGCATAATTATAGTTTTTATATCAATTGGTAGTACACTGTCGAATGCAATAAGCAGATATGGTGGCCGGTTTAAATACTGATAGGTGAGTAACAAATTCAACCTAACATTTCTCCTGGTTATTTTAGATTTTCATTATGAAATGATAAATTTTCATTTCTTATATTTTTTTCATACAACCAATTCTTAGTTATTATTATGAGACGAATGGTGTTTCTCGTAAACGAATTTGTTGTGATTTTGGAAAATAGTTGTGTATGTAATTAATACTGTAACGATACAGCAGTTATTGTAGTCTCAAGGTCTAAACATGTATTAAAACAATTTCCAACCTTTGACCTTGTATAAGACAAATATTGCTGCTGATATTTTAAGTCCAGTTAAGAAGAATTTTATGGTTGTCCATGTATTTGATATGCTTCGTATATGTGCGTACTGCTGCCCGCTGCTTTCTTTTCTACTTCGCTTACAATTAGTGCTTTTGCTGTCATGTGATTCATTTGGTTTTATTATTGTTTTGTTTAGGTTTGGGATTCTTGCATAACGTGCTACAGAGTCATTAACCTTGTGAGTGCGTATTAATTACATGAACTGTTGATTAAGTTTACTATTATAATTATTTATTTACGCAATACTAAATAAAATATCTTTCTTTTTTCAAACATGTGTTTATCTCAAACAATGATCATTTTTATTTTTATCGCATTTGTAAAATAGAAACATTCGCAAAACGCAAACATGCATCCATATCCATACTGGTCATTTTCAGTGAATACATATACGCGTCCATAGAACTCAAATGGTTAATGATGTATGTATATAATTGTGATGGCTAGTTCCAGTTTTAACTAGGTTACTTGTATAACGTGAAATGCAAAGTTTCTTTTCTATACATCGTGGATTACATTGCACAAGATGAAATTAGTGTGTTTTTGTTTTGACAAGTTACATGTAATGCTTCTGGTTCGTGAAAAGAGTGTACCTATTTTGTATTTGAGTATAATTGCATCTATACATCGCATTTGCAGATTTGGTTAATTGAAGTAAGTAGGCATTTTTGGTCCGTTATACCGTTAATTCCTATATTGCTTTCGTTAAAGAAGGTTTTGGGATCATTTGGAAGCAGAAAGAAATATGTACTTCGCATACTCTGAGATTGTTTATAAATGCACATTGTTGAATGCCTGTGTCTGCTATTTATAAATAACACGTATCGTTATGATTTTTTAAATAAGCTGCTAATAAACTTATTAATGCTAAAGTAATAAACTTTAATTTATAGTACGATATGCTCCTATTTGAAATAAAAAGATAGTGACTGCTATCTTTAAAATTTCACCATATCAATGTTTTGATTAACCATCTATTATTTTGCTTTAACTTGTTCATAGCTATTAATTTTATAATTTCTTGCTTAAAATTTGTTAATATTTCACCACTAATTATTACAGTGGAATCTGGTTATTATAATCTCGGATAATGTTATCACGCAGCTATTGCTATCATAATCAGTCAATCCTGAAAGACTCTATATGAAATTGATTAAAAATAATCCGCCTATTATAATTGTAGACCGGAACTCGGGGAGGCGAGGAAGATACAATTCAATTCGTTTAACGTTACTTTATTCTTTCGACGAGCGATAGACGCAGACAGACCTTTCGTTGCCTGGCGTACCATTTTATATTTTTCAATATTCGAATGGTGGGGAAGAGTCCCGATGGAGAGAGCTAAGGGGTATGTTGCCCCTTAGAATTTCCTACTTCCCCGTCAACGGTCACTCGGTCTTTCCCGTTACCTACCCGGAACTCGGCAGCCAGCAATAAAAACCAAGGATCGCCTCGACTTTGAAATCACATGCGAAAATAACGAAATTACAACTATCCCAAATCTTGGGTTCACGTGCTGACCAGCTGCAAAATTAACAAGTACTGGTTCCTTGGGCTTTATTGTTGCTATGGCATGTATCATATGGAATTTGATTTTTTTGCAAATTTAAATTTGTCATAAGTGCATAAAGATGTGCAGTCTAGTCATAACTCTATCTGCAATAAAATGAGGTCAATGATGTACATTTTTTGTCTTCGATGTAATGTTATTAACCGGCTATTCTTATAAAAACTTTCAAGTCCCAAATGATCATAATAAGCGGATTCCACGCTTGTAATATTTTATGTTTGCTTTTCTTTTTTAAAAATCACATTTTTGTAGTATACTTTCCATACATTTGATTGTCCCTTTCTTACCTGTTGAAAAAAATATTTTTATATAAATATTCTTCAAAAACGTTTAAAAAAATGATTAATTTTTGGCGTTCAAATTGCACTCTTGCTGTCATTTTAAATCAGGTTCATTAAATTATTGCGTTACCTCAAACTGTACATAATATTAAATTATAAAGGCATGTATTATACAAAAAGGTTGATCAAAGCTCAACTTACCGACTAAGTGACCCTGGTAAATATAAGAGGTATCGAGGTCTTCCGTTTGGCCGGAAGGGCCTTCGATAATTAAGTTATTGCTAAAGGTGGCCAGATCTCGCTTCAATCGAATGTGGAAGTCTCTTCCGTGCGAACGAAACTTTAGAGTCACGGAACTATCGCGGGTGACCGACCTCTTGGCCCTCAGGTGACCTCGGTGGACTTCTTCGGTAGGATAAGAGAGAGGTTCGTAATGGCGTATGTATTCGTTCAATCGACGTGCTGCAACAGAAAAAAGGAATCGATTAAAATCACCCGTCTAACAACACATTTAATTACACGAGTCGTTGAATTTTACGAAATACATATAAATTCGGCATAAATTTTATTCCTTTCCATTTAGAACTTTCTTCATTACATAAGGTAGTATTCATCATAGAGTTAAAGTTCTTCTAACTTGTTTGCGCATCAACGTACCTTCTGTCGTTTGAGAAGTACCTATTCATTTTCCTCTGGACAAGTTCGCGAAAGTTATACATTTATTATGGGCAAAGCTCGAACTGTACGTAATTTTGTATTCGCACTTTCTATTTTTTTTATTAACCGCAGAACTCGTGCTAATATAACTCTATATAGACCTTCGCTTCTAACGAAGGAAAATCCACTCGGAGGAAAAAGTAAAATAAGTATGTGTAAATATAAAAAGTGAACTTAGAAAAAATACGTTTACAAGCAATACGAATAAGCTTATTGGATAATTCAGAATTTTCATAGAAAAGTGCAAGTACCTCATTCCAAGCTAACAATAAAAACTGGGCGAATCAATTCTATAGTATACACGTTCAAATTTGATAGTTAAAAATGAACCAAACAAAATGCGATTACTGTATTTTTCGATTTAGCTGCAGAAGATTTTTACATTTCTACAAAAAGTGTATTTTTATCTAATTTTATTCTCCTATACTGGACCTAATTTTATCCAGAAAGCGAAATCAGGAACACATTTTCGTGTTTGTAGATATCTGTGAACAGCATTAAAGCAAATGCTTTATATTCATTTCACATGGAAAAACATAAAGCGTGAACTCCTGAGAATACGATTAATTTGATGAATGTCACTACAGAAGAAAAAAAGCGATAAAATATTAAAAAAAAAACTTTGTGAGGTAAAGAACAAAAACAATATTTCTGATAGAGAAGAACACCAATTAAAGAACTTAAAAAATGTCCTCTTTGGACTTACAATTACAAAAACTTAAAGAGAAAGAAGCTCGATATAGAACCATTGAGTGAAAACAAAAAATATATCCTGTATGTAGCAACGAATTTCCAGCGTCACGACGTAAAAGGAAAAATGTATTGAATATACCGGATGTTTCTAATGGTATCATCATTTTTGTGCATTTACACTTTAAATTAACAAGCTACTATGCATACGGTTTAATACCCTATTTTTTTATTTATTTTCACTTAAAAAAATCGTTATATTTATATTTTTATAAACAATAAACTTTACAAACGTATAAAAATCAGTTATAGAATTTATTTCGCTCCACTAAACACTGTTTTTTAACCACAAATCCAAGGGAGAAAATTAGGAACAAAAGACGGCTAGCAAATTACTCCAACATAATTACGAAATAATTGTGCCTTTATTTTTAATAATGACAATCTCCTCGTTTCTTGACTTCTCCTACATCTGCTGATAGACGAAGCAACAGCAAAACAAGCCTGTGTTTTAATTGCTTGTTATTAAAAACCGGAACTTCAAACTCAATTTTGTGGTTTTTCATTTTTGTATTATTCTGCCTTTCAGAATCCCTTTTTTTAAATTTATCCTCCCAAGGCTGACTATTGACCCTGTCTATAGTAGATTATAATAAGCACGTCTAATCAGATCCATCTCTACAGTGCATTGTACATTCTGAAATCATTGAGTGTTCTACGCATTAACTGTTTGAGTATCTGAGATTATTGGAAAAATGTTGTAAAGAAGTGCCAAGAGGCGCGGTTGCGCTACTTCTATTCCATGTCGAAAAACGCTAAGCAACACTGTAACGCTTCTCTTATTCGAATAAAGACAAAATTTAGTATTTATATGGTTTAAGTAGGGAAAAAGGTAATGATTCAAAGAACAAGCATCAGTAAAATTGAGCACCAAGACTTCGACAATATCTAAATGAATCGTCAACTGCGTATTGTGGTCAAACTTAATGGCACGTCTCGGCGTGAAATCTGCATTTAAACGGTTAATATTGCGGCGACACGTTAAAGGAACCTAAAAAATTGAACTCTTGTGCAAAAAGTGCACGTCAAATCTACTAATTCTGTATAACCTGTGATTTCCAATAATCCGTTGCTAAGGTGCAGGCCCATAACCTTGCTGATGAGTTCACTGGTAAGCTAAGGACGACCCCCTCCTCTCATTCTCCTTCTACTTTCTTCCTATTTTTACAGCACCACAATATCATTATATTCTGCCATTCATCTTAAAGAACGTAATATATTATAACTAGTGCTACCGACGGCGAGCTATAGAAAAATCTGAACAACTAAGCTTGACTCCCCCCCCCCCTGAAGAGGGTAGCGTGTTTGCAACCCTCAGCCTAATCATAAGTGAGAAAAAAGGGGGCTCCTTTGGCTATTCGAAGACCAGTTTCGATTCTTACTTATGACTGTAAGAATTTTTTAGTTTAGGCTTCTGGTGTCGTGTAGGATACAGATTCCTTGCGGTCTAGAGTTGTCTGGATAATAAAATAAAATGAATGTCTGGAGTTTTAAATCTGTGTTACCGCCATGAGGCTCTACGCAGGTGGCTGGGGCCAACATCCCATTAAGATACACCTAATGCGGAGACACTTTCCAAATCCCTACTATTTCTCCGAGGAGGTCTTCAAAGCAACATTTGGCTTTCAACCACTACTTCTTCGAGTCTAACACCAAATACTCAGGCCAGAGGGAATTCAACCCTGAGGATCGCCCGGATCCTGAGGTACCAGTAAGTCAACTGGTGGGAAATGCTTCGCGCTTTGTTAACTCTGGCATTATCAGTCTATGGTTCTTTCACGGACTATCATCTTCGTGGGACTTCGTGTCATATGAATTAAAATACCGATAACCTAACGAATCAGAGTTTTCGAGAGAATATCTTTCGTTTTACTATCTGATAAAGGATATAAACACTTCTAAAGTATTTTAATGTACAAAATGTAAGAGCAAACGCAAAAGTTATACATTTTAGATAATCGAAAAGGTAAAAATGGAAATGGTAAAGGGACTCATGAGCCCCCAATCCGGGCGACAGAGATAAGCATTGGATGAGTGGTCTAGTCAATATACTGTTCTTAGTCAACGGTTCTGTCTCCCAGTTCACTGGTCGGATAGTTAGGATCCGCGGAGTCACCACACACCCCGAAGGCACCAACATGGAATCAGCCTGGAGCCCTTTCATCCAGTGGCGCCCTCCTGTAGGGCGTAATATAGTATAGTGTAACGTGATCGTTAATAATCGTACATAAGATGGACGTTTAAATAAATAAATTTGCTCGCAGTTAGATAATTCCAAATTTATGGCCATTGAAAATTATTGTTAAAATTATTTCGCATTTATCAGTGAAACGATGGTCACGTTAACGAGACAAAGTATCCCAAGGTGGCCGAGTTGGTAATAATTCCTTCAGATCTTTGATGTTGTTTGTAATTTTCGAGGATACAGCATGAATTTATATTAGGTTCGTAGCTGTTCTTTGTGATTCCAGTGCGACCATGTGCGGCAAAAGGAAGCGGCGGGGACTACCACCGTGTAGATATCATCTATGCATCGTTCTTCCAATTTATGTGTCCTTGGAGACCTACATAAACTTAGTAGTGCTGTGTTTGCGAATTTTTAATCGTTAACGCCCGCTATTGCTGTTACTATCACACGTAGATACCTATCATCAGTATTTATTCTCTCTCAGAAATATATGCCACATTTGTGCGTTAACATTGCGTACGTATATATGGATACCTTGTGAAATACATTTTACGTTGCAATTTATTTTATGAATGTTATCACCCAACTATAAATACGACACACCGATTTTGGTGAAACTTTTGTGGGGTGTGAGATAAGGGTGTTTGGGCAGTATGAAAATCGGATCGAGTGAAATATCAATGAGGAGTGTTTGGGTTATGTGATAGTCGGATCGTGTGAGGTGTGAATAAAGAGTGTTTGGACCGTCTGACAGTTCTCTGAAATAAGAATGCATGTGGGTACGAATCGGTGATTGAATGTGATTGTGTATGAGTGAGTTTTAAGAAAGCAAGAGTGTCGCGAGGATGGAAGGAAAATGAGTTGAGTTGCGTAAGAATATTGAGAGAGTGAGGACGACCGAAGAGAACCGTGCGAGAAATCTGCGAGAAAAAACTGTATTTTATTTCTTTTTACTTTTCCATATTAAATATTCCTTCAGAATAACTATGGTTAATCCTTGTTGTTGAAAATCCCTACACTTTTAGATTCATAATTTAGCTAAAAATATTCGTTGCCTATCTTTTTTCATCGGCAAGTGGCTACTTTTACAGGGCTTGAACGGTTGCTATAGTTGGGAATTAAGAACATATTTTCTAAAATATTTCACAAGATATAGGAATGGTATAAATGAACGAATTTTGTTTTGGAAGAATAAATTTTGTTGTTTATTGGAAGTCTATTTGTTTAAATAATGTATTAAACGATATGACCTTTTAGTTTACATTTTTCTAAAATATTTACATAATTCTTATAGGTAATATGATTTTCCTAAACGTAAATTCGTTTATGTAGAATACACACCTAAATACAGAATGCTGATAAATTCAAATTATTGTACTAGTAAATCACATGAAAAAATATACTATAAACAGATTTCGTAATTTTTAAATAACAGAAATTACTAATATGTTTCCTCGAGCAAAAAATCATAAAATAAAAGAAAATATTTAAACGTAACTTTATTATGCAGTATCTACATGTGTAACGTTTTGCGGATGCTACAGTTACATATGTTGAGAAGGTCGATTTCGCCAGACATTACAGCGCGATGTCAAACACTCGATCAGTCTAGATCAGGTCAGAAATGGAGGAATTCTAGTCTTTGTAACTCTCTTTCTCCCGTCGAACTCTCATTTCTGAGATAACTTCGTGAAAATCAAGGGAAATTTATGGACGTTAAAATCAGTCACGCGTATTTATGCGTGAACAGGAAAAAGAAATTCGCGAAAGGACGTTAGGCAAATAATTTTTTATCGGCAACTACCTATTTTTTACTTTATCCATTGCAAAAGAAATTATAGCGAATTAACTTATCAGACGAAGAACTTCTTTGTACAGTTAAACACACTTACTACAAATGGATTCCGTTTAGAATACAGTGAAATTAAATTTTGATTAAATTTCAGTCTATCGTGAGTTTGGTACTGCGATTAATAATAATAGAAATATTCCATTATATTCCATAATATTCAATTTAATTAAAGAATCACTCATCTGGGTGATCCTGGAAACTAAATTCAATGTTAAAGGAGGGAAAATATTTTCAGATGTAGAAGCTACTTTGAATTATTAGTATGTACGTACATATTATATTCAGTGGTACTTGAACCCGAGCTCGATGGGGCCACCAATAGAAGCACCGCAAATTTTAATACTTGTAAGCGTTTCTTTGATTACATAAAAAGAGTTAATTAAACTGCTGTTCAATTATTGATGGATTCAAAGCAAGAAAACGAGTACAAGTTATATAGAACACATGTTATATAATTTTTTCCCCTTTTGTGTGCTGAAATTTCTCTCTTTTTGTATGCTTCGTACATATGGAGAAAACTGGAAATATGCATCAGGATTGTAATATGGACTAGGTCCGTTTCTGTAAATTCAGTATCCCGGTATGTCGGTAATTGAAACAAATAGAACGATTAGTGTCCCCTGCCACTACCAAACAGAAATGGTACTTATGTTTTAGCAGCCAAAAAGTGGAAGTATCTGTTTTTGTTCGCCTGAAAAGTTTTGGTAGGTAAAATTCATTCATGTTTTTCTGACACTAACTGATACATGTAATACGTTATTTATACAAGCATAATTAGTCATACGACCAAGCATAAAAATACTACATTTAGTTATTTACAAATATCGATTGGACTATAGTCAGCAGACAGTGACAGGAAAAAAACCACATAAATACCTAAATAACAATAGAAGGAAGCAACAAAAAATATAGGAAGCAATAGAAAAAATATGGAACATAATAAAAAGTTAAAGTTAAACATCACAAGAGAAAGTATAGGGGGACAAATTAGCAACGCAGATGAAAGCTTAAACACGTTATTAAACAAATTAATACATAAAGTAGACAACATGACGGGTAAAATAAAGGATTCAGAAGAGAAAATGTTAGAAATAAGGAAGGACGCGACTAACCTAATAGACACAGCAACAGAAATCACAAGCATAAAAGAAACAATAAAGAAAAAAGAATCAAAATGGAAAGAAGAGAAAAAAAGTTTTAAAAAGAGAATTGCATACCTGGCAAACAGAAAAAAGAAACAACAAAAGGAAGGGGAAAAAGCTGAACATCATCATTAACGGACTGAATACAAATTGAAACAAAGAGGAAATTCAAAAGTTTATTCAAGAGAAACTAAAAGTAGACGTAAATATACAACACACCCACGAAATAAGAACAAATAACTATAATAAAATGGTAAGAGTTAAGGTAATAGACTGGGAAAGCAAACAAAAAATCAAACAAAATAAAAGACTATTAAAAGGAGAGAAAATATACCCTAATGTTGATCTAAGATCAAAGCAAACAGAAATTCAAAACATAATTAAATTTGCATATGAACAAAGACAAATTGGGAAAAAGGTCAGAATTGGGTACCATAAGGTTTACATAGATAATGAAAGGTAAAAATAGCAAACAGAAACGGGATTAATTATACACCAAAAATTTGGCAACGAATAGAGGTAGATACAGCCTATCCAACAACAAAGAACACAACCTAGAAGTAATATTTTGGAATATTCATGGAACATCAAACTTATACAAACTGAGTAAAAAGGAAATTAACCAATATATTTAAAAAAACCAATAATATGCCTAAGTGAAATGCTCAAAATGCAGGAGAAGCTAACATTACCAACATTCCTAAAAAGCAAGTGGAGGACTATGCAACCTATACAACGCAAATTCAGTAGTGATTAAAGAAATATTCTCAATAACAGAAACATGGATATGTATAGGAATTAAACTGAAAGGGGAAGAATATATACCATGCAACGTCTATATAAAGGGAATGTGGTGAGCGGTAGAGGGTTTATAGCTCATGGGCCTGCACGCGGACTCGACTCACCGACCCAAACGTGACCCTTCAGTTCTATGGTTTACGATACGGTTGCTAGGAACGTTATCTTTGAGTAAGGATTTCTGTTTTATTATTCGCACATGTTTTAGCTTCATCCTGGCGGCAGCAGTTAAACGATTAAGTAAAAGTTTAGCTGTGCCTGTCGCCTTCAATAACGAAACAACGTATCATAAACCGAAGTGCAGCGGACAGCACATTTTGGGACCTACCTATGTAACGGTATCCTGCGGGAAAATCCCACTCGTGGGGACATGCCGCAGCGATGCCAAAACTTAGAGATATTTCCCCACCCTCCTTAAAGGAAACACGCTAAGGGCGTACAGGAAAGGTGTGGGCGAATTTACTAAGTGCGCTGATTGGTTCCCCAATTTCAAACAGTGTGGCCAATCAGCGAATTTAGAAAAACCAAGCGCCTTTCCTCAGGAGAGGGCAACGAGCCCCTAAACCAGTCGCTCTAGAACCACACAGGAGAACGTATACAAGAGCACAAGCAGAACTCAAAATAAAAACACATTTGTCTTTCCTCATACTGAGTTACTTTCAATTCAAACTCCTCTCGATCTTTTAAGTTAGGTCGGGATTCGCGAACACACCTGAGCGGTGAACTACCGATCAGAAGTTTAAGTTTGTGTCGCAACAGAATGAAAGAACAAGTACTAAGAACTTTGAAAGAAACACTTAACGTAATCAAAGAAAAATCAAATACACCAATGATAATAGGTAGAGACTTTAATGCAAGAATAGGAAACGACAACCAAGTGGACATAGATATAACTAAAGAAACGAAATTTACACATAACAGCGAAACAAAAGACAACGAAGAAAATGGAGAGCGAAAAATTTTATGTGAAATAGGAAGAAGGCTTGTCTTAAATGGAAGACGCAAATCAGATAACGAAGGTCATTTAACATACATTGACACTAAAGGAACTATCATCATAGACATGATATGGGTAGAAATAAAAATTCTACAAGAAACACAAGAAGATCAAAGGAAAGAAGAAGAAATTAAGCACAAGCTAATATGGGACAGAAATAAAAGTGTAGAATACTATAATAAACCAGGAATCCTTATCATAGACGAAGAAACTTCAGTAGCTGATGAAAACGAAACAATCATAAACACAATTTACAATAAGAATTAGGAATGTAAACGAAATGCAGAAGAATAAACAATCTAAAAGCTAGTACAGATAAACCATGGTTTGCTAATGAACGCCATAAAGTAAGGAAAGAACTGAAAGAAGCAAGAAAAACATATAGGAAAACAATCACTTCAGAGACAAGAGAAATTTGTATACAAACACAGAAAAATTATTGTAATATAATAAAACAGGCTCAAGCAACGTATCACCTAGAATTGAAATTAAAAATAGAAAACATAAAGAGGTCAAAAAACTTTTGCAACTTACTGAGGAGATTAAAACCAAGACTTTGTCAAGAAGTTAAGGTAACATTAAGAATTTGAGAAATATTCTATAATAATTTGCACAAATCCAAACCAGGTGAACAGTCCTGCAAACAGGAGAAGCATCGTCGGAATGGGGAAAAACATATACAACAACGCTATATAAAAAAATAAATAAAATGGATGCTAACAACTACAGAGGTATCACGTTAACAAACTCGATTACTAAAATGTTTAAAGCTATTTTGTCAAATACAATAAATAGATGGTGTGAAAGTGAAAACATATTTTCAGAAGGAGAAGAAGGCTTTAGAATATACAGATCTTGCGAAGATAATATATTTGTGCTTGAAACAGAAATTGTGAGAGCATTGGAGAAACCGAAAGGTAAATTGTATATCGTATTTGTGGACTTCAGAAAAGAAACGTTTGACTCAGTATACCAAGCGACACTGTGGAACAAACTTACAGAAGCAGGCATAAACTCGCAAATAATGAGGATTTTCGTGAAATTACATAAAAAAGTAATCACTCAAATAAAAAATAGTAATACTGGATATCAATAAATATTTTATAAAAAGAAGGACACCAGAAGGATAAATGAAGAAATGCAATTACTTTTATTCGCAGATGATCTCACAATAACAGCAATTAATGTAATAGATATGCAAAATAAACTGAACACCCTACATGAATACTGCAAGGAAAACAAATTAGAAGTTAACATAGAAAAAACGAATACACTAATATGTAAGAAGTCCGGTAGAACGAAAAAGGTAGAAAGTTTATTATACAATAACCAGAAAATAGAAACGGTTAAAAAATACATATACCTAGAAGTGCCCATATTACAAACAGGAGACTAGAGCAAACAATTGTGAATCAGCGGAAAAATTGTTTGATTCAGTATCTAAAACAATTTTGTTATATAATGTGGGAATTTAAGGCCTGAGATATACAGCAGAGATAGAAAAAGTACATGTCGATTTTATGAAAAACCTATTGACAGTACCTGCTTATACACCTGGATACATGATAAGAACTGAAGTGGGAAGACCGAAACTGAAATTAGAAGTAAGGAAAAGAGCTGTACGATATTGGACCAAATTGACAAAAATGAGCGACCATAGATTTCCAAAGAAATGTTGGATGATCCAAAAAGAACTTCACAGTTGTAAACCACATAATAAAATAAATTGGGTCTCCCAAATCAAAACTAAGCTACAACAATATGGATTAGAAGAAAGAAATACGGCTAGGACAAGAAGATTCGCAACGGGACGTAATAATGGAAATAACAACGAATACCATAGAAGAAGACAGTAGAAGAATAATAAACCCAACATATAGCCAAATGTACAAAGACGTCAAAGATGTAGAAACAAGAGAAAAAGCAGACTACTTAACCAGAAATATATCTTGGCCAGTCAAGAAAATTATAGCACAAATTGAATTAGTAGGAAAAATAGAATGGGTAATTACAATAAAAAACAGTTGCGAATTGGAAACAAAAAGTCATATGGTATACAAATGCCTTATATACGCTGAGATACGACCGAAATCACAAAACAATAACGACTTAAAAACGTCACTAAATATAACATTAGAAAGAAATATGTATATGGGAATTGACAAACTTTATGAAAGCCTTGATCAAAAATTTGGGGGATTGAAAATTCTAAACCTAACCAGAGTTAACATCAAGACAAAATATAAAGTGAAGAGTATGTAAGGAAAAATTAATGAAACTACGCAAACGAGGAAAGAACTAAAATGAAACCAAAGAAGAAATATCAATCTCGATAAAAGTGCAGTATGAACATATGGAATATTATAAGATAAAAGAAAACTAAGCTAAGACACAGATAAGTTATGCAAGATGAAAAAGTATTTTTCAGTATCTCATACATATCTCCTTTTGTTTAGTATTATTCCTATTATTATTGTTATCACACATGGTAGCATTATCTTAACCATTAATACTATATTATATCTACTTACTCCATAACTAAGTAAAGTGTAATAATAAGTCCATAATAAATTCATATAAGTACAATGTAAATATCATTAGAAACTAAGCAACATGTAAAGTAAATACAGGGGTCATTACACACCAAATCAATAATTTCTTGACCTCGATGTCAGGAATTAATAAAATAACTTCAACAAACAAATATTAAGGAAATAATTCACCTTCTTGATGGAGCAGCTGTATAATATAAAAATAAAAAAAAGTTTATCAATTCAACGCATCATTATAATGTTTCTACTAAATGACACTTTTTTGTAACAGCTCATGCTGAAGAACTAGGTAACGGAATTAGAGGAATTGTTAGTTCGCTAAGGAGGCGGTACATCAAACGACCTGTACACGCGCTCATACAGTTTGTAATAACAGTTCGAGAACTGTTCACGAGTTTCAGTATGGATACGGTGCTGTTTTTGTTCGCGAACAGCTCGCAAGCAGCTCAGTGTGGACCCAGCATTAAACGACTTGCAACAAGCTTGCAAAGACTATTTAGTAATCAAATTCTTGTAGGGCTACAATTATTTGATTGGGGAAAAATATATTTTAAAAATACTTCACTTGATTATGCGAGTCAACAGGAGTATACCAAAAATAATATCTGTTTATATGTTCGATTTACTACAGCATTAACAATCACTGGTACTAGGAGCTTTCACAGATTGCTGTCATTATCGCATAAAGAAATGTTATATAAAATGTGTTCATGTAGTCAAGATGAACCTGTTTTCATTATAATAAAATACACTTATGGATGCGAAGTATCATTCTTTTCTCTCGTTCTGTTTTATTATTCTATCCATGCTAGTTATCCTCACTAAGCTTCATCTTTTCTTGATGGACGAAAAATATGGTTTTAAAGATACAGCTTATCTTCCAAAGGTTCTTTCCAAAAATTGGAAATCTCTTTACAGGTTCTTTCCAAAAATTAGAAAAAACCAATCAGTGGGCAATTGCAAATCCCAAGGGGGAGCGCAGAGACTCTCGCAAGCTTGACAACATTCATACAAGAACCACCGACTAGGAGAGTCACACCTAGCAAACCGTAGATAATACTCGCTTTTAACCGCTACTTGTAATCCGACGAAATTCTTTAATACAGTCCACCTTTTTCGCTAAGTCGCGATTTCTAAAACACTCACGGGATAGACCGCGACCCAACACAATGAGTATACTCCGTGATATTTAATATTTTCACATTCGAAAGTATAATATATAACTGAAGGAAGTTGTTGAATCAATCAATTAAAATTAGTTTATGGAAATTGTTTTCTAAAATATTGTGTTTTCAACAGTACGGCGTGGTTGGCGAAACAATGGCATCCGATTCCAGGAAGTGCTCTAAACTATTTAGTTGTGTGTTTACGTCCCGATTTTTTGATCACATTAACTTTTGGTCAGTTCTTGACTATATAACAATAAATGATATTTAACCCTTCCGCTACTAAGGGTGATTACAGTCACCCGTCTAAATTTCGTATTAGTAAAACACCTGGTTAAATGTAGTAGTATAGTTTGATATAACTAGACTAGTAGTTAGTTTAGTCTACGTTAAATACCGATTGATTAAAAAAGTAATAATATGCACAAGAGTAAGTGTTGTTATACTATAAACTTAGAAGTGAACTGTCCTACACAGCTTTAGCACAATGACGACCAACTTCGCCGCAGTGAAAAGGTTAAAAACTTTTAAAGGTTTTAAAAATATTTTAAAAATATTTTAGCCTAAAGAGTATACACAGAAACAATGTTGGAACACGTTTTATACCATCGTTTTTTAATCGTGTGTTTTTCTAATGATGGGTATTATTTAATATTTTCTATATTAGGCAGATGAATGTATATTAGTTATGAATATATTATAAAAACTATATGTATTCCATATTAATTGGAAATAATTTCATAACTGTGGATGGGTTGCAACAAGATAATTAGAATGTTACAATTTATCTTAAACAATTCAGATATTACGAAAAGAGATATATAAATTATGATCACACAAATCATTAAGTACATGTTAAAATATAAAATATTAGAAGTTAACAATGCCAATCAATCCTTCTGGTCCAGAAGAAGTGACAGTTCCTTCTAAAAGAAATGTGCTTCACGAGTTCTATGATTTAAGTTATGACTCATTGAAAATGCGTGTTTCTGTTACCATTATTCTCTTCATAAGACTATGTAATTTGTCTTCTCGTCTCATATCTTCCAAGATACAACACGCAAGTTTTAAACAGTTTTCAGTGAACCCTACTCTAGTCGCAAAAGCGTAAAAATTTGCTTAACCCTCTTTCTATAAGTACAGGTTCATGTTTTAAAAACATATTTATGATTAAATTTTTAAGCTTTAATTTACCAAAAACATAAATATGCTATTTGTATTTAATATAAATGGTAATATATTTCAATATATTTTTTCATTGCTTTTGAATGCAAGATATTTAAAATTAAAAATAAACATAGGAGCTTCACGTGGAAACGACACTTTAGATTAAAAGTAAATAGATGTAGTTAAAATAAAAAATTTCATGGCTCAATTTCGCGTAAGTTTTTCGAAACTCTACATTGAAGTTTGCTTTACGGTGCATACGTATATATTTAAAACAAAATCACCATAGGTAAACTGCATAATTTTCCGATCCAGAGATCCTGAGAGGTGGAAGAATCAGCATCGAATGCCGAGATTCCACCATTCTTTTCTTCGAGTTCCTTGTATGACACATTACAGCTTCACAAAACTGCGTTGAACGAAAACAGAGGAAGTCAGTACAATATGAGCCATAGCTTCGCAATGGAAAACTCGATAATGTCGAATAAAGCAAAGCGAGAATTTTCACTATTTTCGCAACTATTAACATAAATGTTCCTTAAGGACGAATGGTCAGTCATTTCGAATGTCATAGATCTCTACTTTGGATAAAAATTATGATTGTTTAATTTGTATTTTGAGTTTGGTAGTTAAAGAGGGTAACAATACCTAAGTGTTAAGATATCGGTGAAAAAAGGATAAATCAAGAGTAGATTGAGCGGGATAGGGGCTTCTATTAAATTAGTTTTATCTCTTTTTTTAATATAATAGTAACCTAAAAAATAAAATATTACAGTTAAATATTAATATAATACAGAATAAAATTTGTAATGTAATAAATACATAAAATGAAATGTATAAAAAAATAAAACAGCAAATTACATTACTAATAACATTAATTTTGCATCTTATATCGGTAACAATTATAATTTATAATGTGTTCCATACTAAGCTTCAATTTAATTTGGTCTATTCTTCAGCAAAAGAAACTGGCTAAATATGTCCTTATTTTGTAGAAGCAAACAACAAGTAACATTTACAAAAATTATACGTAGCGGTATATATACCAGTAGCACTTTACAATTTTCAAATTAAAATATTTCCTAACCTAATGTTTATTTTTCTTTTTTATAGGAAGTGACAAGTTTGATCGATCAATGTATAACAAAATATATGATTCTATTTAAAAAAAATAAGGTTGACTTTCATACGTTTTCTGCATATCTACCTATAAAAAAATGATTAATTACATCAAATTATATTCCCTTGGAAACCACGCAACTGTTCTTTGAAATATTTATTTCCGTCATCAAAGGGAAACGAGTTATTTAGATAACCTATTTTAAATGCTCTGCCCCGTATTGAATCCCCGAAACGAAATAAGGAGAGAATGAAGTTGAGAGCGTTTTATATTTTAAAATTACTCTCTTACTAGAAACCAAAAATGTGACTCATAATATTTTTCTCTTGCATATCTTCGAACCATATGAGGTTTTATCTTGCTACAACTGTTTGAATTATGGCGTGATGTTACATAAATTAACAAGAAGAGGACCTTAACAACGGATCGAATCGGGTAAATCTTGTAAAATTTTGCTGCAAGCGGTAGGTTTAATCTGAATGACAGAAAATACATCAGGTGAAGTGCAACGGATGACTATCAGAACCGGGGGAAAACAGGCGAGAACAATATTTTGAAAGCACAGAGAGAAACAAAACGGTGGGATTGGGAAACGTGAAATGGCCGACGCGAATTCCAATTTTTCCAACGAACGCTTTCTGCTCTGAACACCGATTTTATGACAAAAAAATCGTGATGACTTTGTAGACACATGAATTATGACTACGCAAAATGGTGTAAAAGAATTAAAGTAAGAATATATAATGAAATATTAAATACTTCTATTAATAATGTAAATATACTCTCATTTATTATACATGTTAAGCTTAATGACTGAAAATATTCCGAAAAAACCAGCCGAGACGAAATGTAGCTTTGGAGAAACAACTGGAGGAAGGTTCTCCAATATCCGATCACTCTTTGCAAGTATTTTTACTATAGCTGGAGGTAGAATCGATGAAATTTAAATTTTAAAAAAAGTGATTTGTAGTATGAAGAGGACTTAACTAGAGAGGAAAAATTCTTTTCTGGAAATTGAATAATACAATAATTTTCCCCTATAATACGAAATTTCCCATCCTGACTTTATTAAAATGACAGGAATGCATCTTGGCGTATTAAAACATGCCACAAACAACAATAAGTAGGTGTACAAATCGAAATATTTCAATTAAGTTCAAGTTAGATTTGGGTTGGATATTTTTTTTTAAGAATAGCTAGAACATAAAATTTCGAATTATGGCTGTTTCTTTAAAGACACAACCCGTTTTGATCATTTATTTTGCTTACCGAGCCTTTTCAGTTATTGAGTTTAATACATACACGGTGTGTCAGATTTAAACCGACAAACCTTGTCAACATGTTTGGAAGATTATCTGGAGCAAAAAAATGTTATAGGTAGGTATATATCACAGGTCGATTCGTTTCCACTTTCGAGATATGAAAGAGAGAGTAATATAAACCATAAGTTATTAATTAAGTGGTATAAAGCATAACTTCTAATGACAATCATTTACTTGAAACAATGGTTTACACTGATTTATACTGGTTTAGACTGATTTAAACAAATTGTTCACTTTTTCTTTTTATACACGCAAAAATGCGTGTTTTCACGGACCGCATTCACTGAATACTACCAGGATCATCATTGGCATAAAAAGCAGCCCCTCTGATTTCTGCTATCGATTCATCCCGAGTATTAGACTTTCCATCTAAATAAATCTTTAATTTTATGCAACCCCATGCAAAAATGTAAGTAATTGTACGGTTCAATGAGTACGGAAATAGTGTCCTAACTCGACAACTATCAATATTTCTATCTACATCTCGGAAACTAACAATAAGACTAATTGATTCATGATGTATACATTTTTTGCTTAGAATTACCTCCAGTATAACAGTAATATGATATGGACATTAAAAATGATAAATAAATTTGTAGCTAATTAGGAAGTTTAAATTTTGTTTCGGCACGTTCAGTATTATAGTTAATAAGAAAGTTTTTACATTTTCGAACAACAGATCATGAATGCGCAAATATATTCGAGATGTTCGAATCCTTCTTCTCGAAGAGCGTCAATGTAAAAAAGAGTAAAAGTAGGGCCCTATCAGTTGCGAAATAGAATTTACGCTCAAGGTGACGAAAGAATTGAGGTAAGTGGGTCAGCACGCATGGCATTGTACCCGATATGCATCGTAGGCGTAAATGGGCCAACAGTGGCGTTACCTTTAAATTAGCGCAATCGCGCAACCCGAACAGGAAAATTTCCCTTTCCCCGTAATTCTAGGATAGCCTGTAGTTTCAATAACCTAATAGTACCACAGTAAAGATCTGTGGGTTCGCCCTATCAAATTTTCAGGATATTTGTATTTGAGTCTGAAGGGGCGCAGTTGTCAGAGATCGATTTTCCGTGCTCTGATGTTTGATCGAATTTCCGGTGTAAAAGGACAAAAAAGCATCATTTTTTTGGATCTGTCCAAATCAGTTTGATCTGATATTTCAGCTAGTTTGTCAAGATTTCCTTCTCCAGACGTTTTTTCGTGTTCCAAGATTATGTCAACGTTTATGTTAAGATCTATCTGTAAAACATGTGTAATATGAGAAAACTTTAATATATCATATAACAACCTCTAGTTTTAAAATCTAGCTTGCTACTAAACAAAAAGGTCGCGAAATACTTAATATATTGTAAAAAAAGCATTTTTTACCATTTATGGCATTTTTATACAGCAAATTTAACTAAGTTTGGTGTTAATTTCGGCCATTTTGAAGATTTAGCATTCTTATTCTATTATTTTAAAATAAGAAGGGGTACAAATAGAGATCTCTATTACACAAGTACAAGTGTAATTAACGATGCGGAACTTTAATCTGTGTAATTTAACGTGCATCTATATTATCCGCGTATTTCTATTATATGTGACGTTCTATTACACGAGTATTTTTATTACACGTGTATCTAAACATACCTGTCTGTTAGAGTTCCCAGTTTCAAGCTTGTAGCCGGATATTGAAATACTCGTGCTTTATATACAGTTCGTATTGTCTTAAAATTACTTGATCGAGTTTACACATTGTTCGAGTTTTCCGGAAACAATTAAGCGTTATACTACTTTTAAAACAGTACAATGTTCACTGTTTCATTACATAATATACGTATGATATATTATATGTATATAAAGGAAAAAGGGAAAAAAGTTTCCACATTTTCATTTACATTACTTTCATAATCACCGGCACATATTAAATACATAATTAAACCATTAACACTGTACTGCTTTGGACGTAGTTTAACGTTTAATTGTTTGCGAAAAAATTCGAATAACATGTAAATTCGATCAAATGATTTCAACATCAAATGACTCGTACGCAAAGCACGAGTATTTCAATATTCGTGTAGTATACATTTCTAACCGGGATCTCTTACAGACATGCATGTATAAATCAGGGATTTGAACCGTAACCCGTACCGGGTTCGGTTCTTATTGTTAGTATCATAGGCTAACCCGTCTGACCGGGTTAGCACAAACATCTATAACCCGAGTCAACCCGGTTAATTCGGTTATGCGTGAGTTACTACCAGGAGTGGACTGCTCGGTAGAAATTCGGGAAAATTCTCGGTGGGGCAGTCGAAACTTGGAGCTGTTCTATGTAAAAATTAATTCTTTTCATTGAATTTATTTGTTGCAAAATTTGTAGTGATAGTAATCTCTCAATTCACCTCTGGTTATTATACATTATAAATGATGAAAACCAAACCACAGAACAGAAACAAAGTCAGAAAGATTCTAATATGTGTCTAATATGTCGCGTTTGAACGCGAAGTACAGCACATCAAATACGGCGCATAAATGCGGCACAACAAAGGCAATATTTGATGAACTTTCAAGCTGGTAGTTCCAAGAAACAAATGAGCATATATCGGTATCCCTTTGAAATGCAGAGTTTTTACTGTTGCCGCTTGATGTACCACATGTAATTTGCTTTTGATCGTTATATTGAATCAGTACATTAGTTAGTCGTATCCGAAATTGAAAAGAAAACAGTTCCTCAGTTGCATTCAGTTATTCAAATATTCACTTCCTCCGTTGTTCAATTTTTATATTTTTTGCTCTTTTTTATATTTTTGTTATTTGCATTATTTCATTGCTTCTGTGACATCCGCTTTTTTATAATGGAACATCCTGTAAGTTTGTATTTTTCATTTGACGAGAATGAAGAAAAATCTGAATGCCTTATTGATGGATGCAGAGCGAAATTAATTGTAAGTTTTATGGACTAAATAGTTAAAATGGTATAGAATATTTTAAAAGCCAGGCTTATTGTTAGGGAAAACATGCTGCCAATTTGACGCGGCATTTACAATATCATCACCCAAATGAATTCACTATAGTCAGTATGACTAAAGAACAACGTAAAAGACGAAGAACTGAAAAGTCTTTAACTGCGAGTTCAATTTCAACGACAACGGTAATAATGACGGCGTTGACAGCAAAATCTCTAACCGATGCTTGTATTGAATTAATTACTGTAAACAGTCGGCCATTAAGTATTTTGGAAGATTCAGGTTTTCGGAAAATAATCGACCCCATATTGCAAGCAATAGAAGCATCTCCTACGATTAATAAGGCAAACATTAGAGATGCTATTATAACTAAAGCAAATATTGTAAGAAAATATATAAAAACTGAAGTTAATAATAAATTAATTTCTTTAAAAATTGATGGCGTAACCTGTCAATTTAGATCTTTTATTGGAATTAATGCCCAATATATTAAAGATCAAAAAATAGTTATAAGGACTTTGGCACTAAAAGAAATTTTTGTCAGACACACTAGTCAAAATTTAAAAAATTTAGTTATTGATGTATTAAAAGAATACTATCTTAATGTCGGTAATATTTACACTATCACGACGGATAATGGTGCCAACATGTTAAAGATGATTCGCCTTCTAAAAGAAGAATTAGAAAATTGTGACGAAACAGATAATGATTTTTTTAATGAATATGGCGATGAATTTTATCTAGACGGTGAGGAGTTATTTCCTGCAGACGGTAATAATTTGGAATTAGTAGGTGTACGATGTGTTGCACACACGTTGCAATTTGCAGTTCATGGCGCGATACAATCCTTTAATATCAAGGAACTGTTGCAGAAAATTCGCGAATTAGTGAAAAAACTTCGTAATACCGCTTTAGGTTCAGCTATAAAAATCATGAACTTTCGCAGGCCTATCTTAGACTGTGCAAGTAGGTGGTGCTCTACATTCCATATGTTAGAAAGATTAATTAGTTTGTGTTAGCGCCCGTCGCTAACAGGGTTTATGGCACGGACGTGCGTGAAGGGCTATTTTAGAGATTTGGGATTTCTTCCTTTTTAGTTGCATGTGTCCTAGCGTTCAATATACTTCCCGGCGAGAGGAGGCAATTCACAAGTCAATTAAGAGTTTTGGAAAGTCGCTTCTCTCGTCCCTCAATAGCCGTGACCGTGCCATAAACGGGGAAATTCTGAAGGGTAGTTCGACATCTGCTTGTAACGGTAAAAACACCGAAAGGTCAACCACTTGGAAGAATTTCCCCAACGTTGTCAAACATTCGTCACCCCCACGCGCACCTCGGCACCCCTCTCCAAGTCAGCGCGCTAACGGCGCAAGGAGGTGTGTCGAGGCTCTGATTAGGCTCGCTGATTGGTAACTGTCAAAAATGCAAGGGGACCAATCAGCGAGCTATTAGCAAAATCGCAATCTTCGCGATCGGCATCGTCCGCGGCAAGAGGCCAGTCAAAATTCAACAGTCGTTCGGAGTGGTCAGCTACAAGTCGCGCAAATAAACATTAGTATAGTCTCCCTTACGGGAGTGGTCCTTCAGCTAGTGAACCTTAGTCGGCACACCACGTGCAATCTTCAACCAAGCTCGAAAGATTCTCGGAATCAACCAAGAGCAAAAACAGTTTGAAAGAATTTTATTTTGAGATAAATGATACAACACTATGTGAAGATGAATGGCAAACTATTAATCAGTTAATAACTGCTCTTGAACCAGTTAAAATTGCAACTAAAAAAATGCAGTACGAGCAATTGTTAATGGAAGACTTCTACACAGTCTGGATTCAGTGCAAATTAAGTTTGCAAAAGATTAATAGTAATTTTGCAACCTTATTATTAAATGCAATTAAAAGCCGCGAACATGAAATTATTAATAACAAATCCTTACTAGCTTCAATATTTTTTGATCCAAGATATACAAATTTATTATCCGAAAATGAAAAAAGTACCGCTATTTTACATTTAATGGATACATGGAAACGCTATGAAACATTGGACTCCAATAACATAAATGATAAGCCAATAGAAAATTCTATTCTTTCGCCGTCTGATGACAGAAAAAATATTATTAGAGAAAGATGCAGAACAAAATTCATCGAACACAGCTGTTAGTATTGTTGCGGCATTAAATGCGTTTTCGCAAATTCCAAGAATAAATAGGGAACAAAATATTTTGCAATACTGGGATAAATACAGCTTCTCCGACCTTCGAATACTTGCAAACATTGTACATGCAGTTCCTGCAACACAGGTGTCTGCGGAAAGACTTTTCTCAGGACTGAAATTCATACTTAATGATTAGAGGTCAAGATTTAATTGTGATATTTTAGATGATATTATGATTATTCGAACGAATAATATTGAAGAATTGCTTATGTGTAATCCTATGTTTTATATATGCATATTAATCTTTTCTATGTGCAGGGTGTCCCGTAACTAGTGTAGGAGCCGGAAATGGGGGGTAGCTGAGGCGATTCTGAACAATAATTTCCTTTGCAAAAATGTTGGATAGGGCTTCGTTTTCGAGTTATTAACGAAAAACACTGACCAATTAGAGAGCGTACAGAGCGCGGGCTCAACATTTTTGCAAAGGAAATTGTTGTTCAGAATCGCCTCAGCTGCCCCCATTTCCGGTTACTACATTAGTTACGGGACACCATGTATATATATTTCCTTTTTAGTTTATGTTTGCTAATTATACAAACATATTATTTATACTACTTACTTGCTTAGTATAGATGACGTTTCTTATTTTATATTTATTATATCGCTTATTATATGTATTGTTTATTACTTTAGATAAATAATTAGATAGTATTTATTATTTTGTTAGTAGAATGATAGTAAGAAAGGATTCTTGCGAAGGATTTATTAAATAAAGAACCCTTGACGCTTAATAAATAAAGTTTAAATAACATAAATATCTATAATATTCATCTATTCTACATTCATGATGTTTTTGTATATTCAAAACATTCTGTTTTCATTTTGATCTGTCTATGCTATATCTATAGTACCTATAGAATCGCATATCTCTAACCTCTCCATTATTAACCCGTTCTGAGTGGGTTAACCCGCTCTGTTTTGAACTTAAGAACCAATCTCTTTTGGTTAGGGCGGGTTACAGTAACCCTCCTTGATTAACCCGGTGTGGGTTAGGGTTAGGCGGTGGTTCGAATCCCTGGTATAAATACACGTGTAATAAAAATATGTAATAGAAGTGGAATGTAGACATATAAGGTATATGTAACAGAAATACACGTGTAATAAATATATACGTATACCTACGTAATTAAATTATACGAACTTTCAATTCTTGTATTATAATACACGTTCACGACTGGAACCTCTATATACAAATGATGAATAGATACTATATTTTCACAAATTTACATTTCAGTATTCAAACTGAATAATAATTAGTAATTGTTAAAAACAACAAGTTTAATTTTATTTGCTGTCGTTTTCAACAGTATGGCTACTCCAAAGAGATTAATGTTACATTTTGAATTGATTTCAAGTTAATATTTCTATTATGTATTGGAAACATTTATATAAATATTACAGCAATTTCCATGAATGTCATAGAAAAATCATTTTTTTAACCACATAACATGAGATCGTATAAAACTAAAATCGCATAAATTGAAGAAGAGTAACTATATAGCACAGTGTTTCCCAACCATTTTTGTGCCATGCCCCACCTAAGACTTTCTAAAATTCTTATGCCTCCTATGTAACATATACATAATTTTTAATTTTCAAAAATTAAATTGTTCACTGAAGAAACTTAAAAGATAGGTTTTAAGAAGAAATCACTAGGAAATTGTTGAGGAAACACACGTCTATTATTATCTATAATCTAACGTTTATCCAGCTCGAGTAGCGACTGAGAATCGCCATACGGTTAACTTAAACTTTGGACGAGTCCATTTTCGAATTGCCTCCCTTAAAAATCAAATTGCCGCCTTGTGGGGTGTGGGCCCCACATTGGGAAACACTGGTATAGCATGTCTTATAAATCACGGAAATTAATATGTTAATAATTACCTATGTGCATATAAACACATGCATCTTGTTAGATAGAGTGACCAGAATTAGTATGTATAACGTAGCATCAATTTTGATTTTTGACCATGGTTAAGATACTATTCATTTAAAGTAGACTGCTGATTATCCAGTCCCGTTTTAAACGGTCCTTGGTTTAACCAGCCACATTTTTCTTGAGATAAAAACAATTGATCAAGAGGAAAATGATTGAAACTGCGATGAAATATATTAAACGGCAAAATAATTCACCTACAATTGATATATTGTTTCTAAAAAAATGGCATGCATTATTTAACATAATTATATTATATAAATTATATCTACTTTTTATAATATTTACGTGTAAACAATTACTTTTTTCATTGACAATTGATAAATGATAAGTGATTAGTATACAGTGATTCACAAAATTATTGGCACAGCCAGAGGTTTAACAGAAATATGAAAAATACGAAGATAATAAAGTAACTTTCTATATTTCTTATTTGCAAATGTATAATTCAGGCTTTGACCTAGTAAAACTATTAAACAGAACAATAAAATTATGTATTACAATCATGTATTAATTTTTTGCATCGATTTTAGTTGCGAGATTGTTGGTACATTTTCTAAAACTTAATAATTTTGAGATAATTAACATTTCCTGGGGTGTACTTTCTATTGAACTATCAATTCAGGTCCGTTTGGCATCGATGCTCTTATTTTCTGGAATAATTCTCAATATTTAGATAATCTTCCATCAATCTATTTTGTAGGTCGACTTTATTAATAATAAATGTTTAGTTTTATATCTTTGAAAATTTAATGTGTAACGTATAGATTCCACATTTTTTTTCAAATAAGAAGTCCAAAAACTTACTTTATTACCTTTTTAGTTTTCATATCACTGATAATGGTATACGTGCGCCAATAATTTTGTGACTCACTGTACATGGTTCGGTTCCACAGAAGCCCGTTAAACGAGAGTGTACTGTACTTGTAGGAATAAAAAAAACTTGCGGCTAGGTTGTCGCAGTTATTAGTAACGAATAGAGCTTTTTATTTTTATTAATTCGGATTGAGTTTTGGCAGTCTGTCGTAATTTGCTTGCAGTAAAAGAAAAACAGGTGGGTTATTCCACGCCAAATCGATCACTTTTTTCCCTCGATGTCTGGGATTTTGTTCAAATTGAAATATGTTGTAGTCTATGTGAAATTATGGGGGGTTTAAGTCATCATTTTTCCAATAATGAAATTGTTTAAAAATTGCAGGTCACTGAAGTCTGCAAATTTCAGCGCGTTTTACGAAAAGTACCTTCACAAAAGTATTTTTATCTCCGAAATTATTAAAGATACGAATTTCATTTTTGTTTTCGTTTTAATCGTAAAGGTATAGCCTATTCGGATAATTTTTTTTTAAGTTGAAGAAGTTTGTTTTTAATACTGCAAATTATAAACAAACTTTTATGTTGCAAATTGAGGTTCAAGGTTACAATTTTAAAAATCCCAAAAAATACTGTCGTATTCCTTGAAGTTTTCTCTATAAAATAAGCTATCCTCTACTTTGATGCAGCTATCCAATAATGTCGAAGTAATTTATTAAAGACAACGGTGCGCCCCAATTCAAGTAGGAGGACCGTTCGCCGACGCGACGATCGAATGATCGCACCGCTTCTACCCTTTATTCTTTCGTAGAAGTTTGCAAACATAGTCGACTGGTTTTCCAGCCGTCTTAATGATGTCATTTGTATCTACAGAAGAATGTTATTTACCTACCCTTAGCTAATAGCAGCAAACAACTGGGGTGCAGATATGAACACCCTACTACTAACATACAGAACAATAACAGTAAGAACAAAGTGTACTATTCTGCAAGCCACCAAACACTCAAGAAACTTGACCCCATCATACATCACCACGCAATAAGGATAGCAGTGGGTGCACTCCGAACCAGTCCAATTAATGTCATCCTAAGTGAAGTAATGGAAACTCCTCTAAAAAACACAAGAAAGCATCTAAGCATTAAGTTCGCTGCTAAAATTTCTAGCACCCCCCAGAATCTTGTGTTTTTAAACACCTTCCGAGAAAATACAATGACTACCACACAAATGAGAAAAAAAGCTGCACTCCCTTTCTACATTAGAGTCGCATAGTACGAAGATTACCTCAACACCAAGGTCAACTCGGCAATACTGAGAGATATGCACAGTCTTCCTCCGCGGACTCTCCCCACAATTACAATAGACACGGATCTAATTAAACATGACAAAAAACAAACCAACCCCGACACATTTAAAACCCTGTTCCGCGAACTAACCCAAAGATGACAAGATTATATATATACATCTACACAGATGGCTTAAAAACCCAAAATGGTACTAGCTATTCGATCGACTCCGAGCACTCAACTATAAAAGTCAAGCTCCAGCATGACGCGTCCATCCTGACCGCTGAACTTAATGCATTAAAGCAAGCTCTCGAAATAACAATGAAATACCGTAACAAAAGATTCGCCATCCGTAGCAAACGCTATCGCGTCAATTTTAAATCAATGGACTAACAACACAACTATCCATGAATGCCAAAACGCCTATATCGAATCAACAAAGAACAACAACACAATTGTAATAATATGGATTCCGTCCCACACAGGAATCGAAATGAACGAGAAAGCGGATAAAGCTGTCAGGGAAGCAGCTAACTCGATAATTCCCTACCACAATACCAACCTACCGCTCGACTCTTTACTTGCCCACCTAAAACAAAAAAATTAAAGAATACTGGAATGACGAATGGAAAACTACAGTGAAACCATGACTACTAACGATAAGAAGCGATTTTTAAAAGAAGCCAATACCATCGACTCTAAAAAGACGTGACCAAGTCATACGATCAAGACTCATAATTGGACATACGAAAATACCTCACAAATTCCTACTCAACAAAGAAGACCAACCACATTGCGAACGATGCAAGACGACACTAATTATAGATCACTTCCTACTGCAATGCGAAGTATACCTACCATTACGAAATCAACTCAACATCAAACCCACTCTAAAAGACAACATAAAGGACAGAACAGACTGTGATTAGTTTTACTTCCGTGTACGTGCCCGGAGGCTTCACACAGAAGGCCGGGATTGGCGCCCCATTGAGATACGCCCAATGAACGCAGAGGGAACTTATGCCTGAAGGTGTAGCTACAACCTACTACCTGTGCGATGAAGAGCCGGCAGGACTCAGACACCACGTTACAGGTCAAACGGGGCCCCTTTCCTAGGTCCTACCTCCTCCCCCACGAATCGAGCTCCAAATCTCCAGGCCAGGGGGGCATCACACAATGACTCAATCCCTGGGGCTAGCCTGGAACCCGCGGTACCAGTATGTCAACTGGTAGGACATGTTTCGCGCACGTAACGCTACCGGTCTAGGGACCTGCCTCCCAGTGCACCGGTCGGACAGTTCGGGTTAGGCCCGCGGGGTCACCACGCCCCGAAGGGAGCGACTGGAATCAGCTACCTGGGCCTTTCCACCAGTCCTCCCACCCTGCGGGGAACCTAAAGGACAGTGGAACAATAATATCAAGACTTGTACAATATCTAAAACAATCCATACTCTACGACGACCTATAAACCATCCCCCTCTGTTGTCGCTAATAACCCAAAAGGTTGATGCGACACAAAATAACGAACAAAAAAAGTTAAGAAAAGCCTACCGCATGACTATTTCAATTTAATTAAGTCTTATCTAAGCGAAAGGTACCTCCATGCCAATCAAACTGGTATTATAATTTCTCTAAGGTATATGCTGTATTGGCTGGTGTTCCGTAGTGAAGTATATTGGGACCCCTTCTATACCAAATTTTTACAGAAGATCTCCCCCACACTGCAAATATACTCAGAGCCACATACACGGATGATAGTGCATTTCTAGCTTCGCATGAAAACTCTATAGAAGCATCACGATTATTACGAGAATCGTTGAACGAAACAGCGAATTGGGCTAAACAATGGAAAATCAACATAAATGTGAAAAAATCTGTTCACATCACTTTTACTATAAGATGTATAACGTGTACGGAAATTACACTAAATAACGGAAACCTTGTTGAAACAGATAGCGTCAGGTACCTCGTCACCCACCTAGATAAAAAAGTCAGGTGGAAAAATCATATGCAAACGAAAAGGACACAGTAAAATTTAAAAATGAGAAAACTTGATTTTGAGATACAAATATTCCCTTACACTAAAGAACAATATACTCATATATAAAACAGCTATCATACCAATATGGACGTATGACATATAACTCTGGCCAAAAAAACTAATCTGATGATCATTAAAAGATTTCAAAATAAAGCCCTGAGAACAATTACTGCCGCTCCATGGTACGTTAGCGGAGAGATTCTACGTAGAGGTAAATACAAAAACTTACAAATTTACACGAAAAAAGATTAGACGCTCACCTGAATGAATTAACTAAGTTTGTCTAAGAGACAATTAAGAAGTGTCTAAGACAACCTCCTGAAATCAGAAGATTGAAGAAGATCAAGCCGACTGATCACTGTGTATAAGTAGAATTAAGAATAACAAATGTAGTGAGGGCACTATTGAGTGTTACTTACTAGCGCGCGAAAATTATACTCATTAAATTTGCTGATTGACTCTTTAAAGCTAGGTGTAAATGTAATTCATAAATAAAAAAAAAAAAAAGAAATTCTGCCTAATGCAATACAAAGATAATGTAGATATGTGGAAGGCATATTGGAAAGCAGTAGGAAACCTACATTATGACGGCCAATTAGCACATCAGACAGATTTCGAGAGACACTGACATCGCGGTGACCAAATACATAATCACATTAGCCTAGATTTGGCCCAAAACGTTTTGCGTTAAGACAATATGAAGTCAAAGTTCACCACGACCTCCCTATACGTAATATCAACTTTACAAATAAAGCTTTAGACTTCCGTTTTTATTGCAAATAATGGGAATATCTCATAGAGAACTACAGATTCTTAGGAGTTGTATCATATGAAGAAGAACATTATACAGTTCAAACAAGTTTTCAGCATAATTTTGTTGACTTTCAGCTCACAGATATTTCATCGTCTTTAGTTAATTGTTTTATGTGCTTTATGTACAAATGCATACCTTGCATTATTATAACTTAAATTTCTCAATATTATAACTTTACTCTACAATGAATGTTCTTATGAAGCAAATAAGCTTTCATTGCATTTCAAAATTTAATTTTTCAAAGTGCAAATAAATGAACGCAGTCTGCCTGTGACATCTCACAATTCGACTGATTCCATAATCTGAAACGTTCTATCGTATTAACCATTTTCAGCATGTGAATAGCAATGTTTCAGCAATTTCACAATGATGCGAATAAAATAAAATATAGCGAATTATTCGGTGCCTTTGTTCTCCATCATCGAATTTATCAAGCACCGAATAAAATTCAACGAATCCTGGCTGCGTGCGACTTCCACAGTTCTGTATTTCGATCAAATTACGTCAACAATAAAATTACTGAATCCGGCTTATGTCCACTTCTGTCCGGAGTGGAATCGGTTTCGATAGCTGGCTCTATCCGCAGGAAACATCGCAGTTCTGAGGGGTGTAACTCGTCACGGACCGATGGATCCTTCGTTGTATGCTTTATAAACACATACGATGGACACGTAGTACATTCGCGATCAATCTTACCTGCACGCATGCGCATTATATGTATAGAAATAAAAACACAATGGGAAGGGGTACAGAAATAGGGAGAGAAAAAAGAACAGAAGATTATGGAAAAGCGAAATAGGTATGTGTGTTATCCAGAGAAGCAAACGCGAAAATGACATGAATAACATAATCGATGTGCATTCATTTTATATATTCCATTTATTACAACTATGTAATAAGGTTCAGTAACTATGTAAAAGTATTATTTGTTGCATCTTAAACGATTTAATCTTATAAATAGATGCTTTCCTCACAGGCATTTACTGTTTAAAACTATAAATCTTTAACAATAATATAAATTTAAGATAATATATACATAAAATCAGCCAGAAGCCATGACAAGTATTTTATTATTATATCATATTCCATATTCGAAACAATAGATATCATATTTACATATATATAATTCTACTACCGAATTAAAATTTGATGAAAAAATATTTTTATATTGTTTTGCAAAATAATCAATATGTTTAATAGGATTTCGAACTCATATAATAAACATAATAAACTCTTTATTTAAATAATATAGAATTACATTGCAAAAATAGTATACATATTAAAGAAGTATTTCATTACTGATATTAAATTACTTGAAACATCAACATCATGTAACTTTAATTTTCTTGCATAGAATATTATAGCACAGAAATCTATAAAATAAAATAAAATCTATAAATTGTGTTGAAATCAAGATACTCATGAAAATTGTGAAAAATTCTACCTAGCTCTACTAAAATGCTACGCGGAAAAAATTTGGATACAACGTAAATTAACTTAATTAATAATTTAAAAGAAAAAAAACGTTTTGTAAAAAAAATATCCGAAATTCTAGGAAGAAGGCTGCGTGTTGTACATAACTATTTAAAAAACAGATCGAATTATGTTAAAAAACACCCGAGTGGTCGTCCGAAAGTGACAATTTCGCTAGAAAGAAGACTCATTTTAAAGTATTCATCGAATTCGTCAAAAACTGCAAGGCAAATAGCGGCTGAATCAGGCGTAAACATGAATGGTAGAACTGTACACCGAATCATAAAGAGCTCAACACGCTTAAAAAGATGCAAAATGAAGAAGCAACTGCCACTTACCAGCCGCCACAAACAGGCGTGATTGAAATTTGCTGAACAAAAGATACATTGGTGGAAGAAATGAAAAAAGTAATCTTTTTCTGACGAGAAAAGATTTAATTTAAACGGAGGTGACGGGTTCAATTACTATTTTCATGATTTGGGTAAAGAAGAAATCACACTGTAAAGGAGGCAAATGGGTGGCAGTGGCATTATGATATGGGCAGCCATAGGATTTTATGGTAGAACGGCTGAATAGTACAAGATACGTAGATATTCTTCATACATAATTTTCGAATTATATACACAAAATAGTCAATGAAAACTACGTATTTCAGCAGAATAATGCAGGTGTGTATAGTGTAAAATTAATAAAAGCTTTTTTCGAACGTAATCAAATAAATGTTTCGCCGTGTCCTGCAAGATCCTCAGACTTGAAAATAATAGAGAACTGTTAGGGTATGTTGGCTAAAAAGTATATTTAGGAGGAAGACAATTTAACAACATTAAAGATTTAAAAACATGTATTCATGGAGGACTATAAAACAAAACAAAAAGATTAAGAAATTATATAAATCTCTTCCTAACAAAATATTACAGGTTGTAAAAAATAAAGGTAACAACACTCACTATTCAGAAACCATGAATCTTGTTGATTGTTTGCAAAAAACATTATCCGTCTTCTAGTTTTGTCACACTCGTTTTTTATATAATTTGTTATAATTTCTACAAGATAAGCATGAACAGTGGACGATTTTTTGTATATTACTACAGAACGGATAACCTTTATATATTTGTGTAAACAATTTTTGTACGTACTCTTGGTTGGACAAAACATTAAAAATCTAGAGGCGTCGTAGGTATAGTTTTGTTGCGGTGTGTATGTTGAAAAATTAGGAAATACGGCAGACATAAAGGAAGGGTTTTCAAAGATCAAATTTTCATAAAAACTTTTGCAAGCTACACTGATATGGTAAAAAAGTTGTCAAAGACACGTTACACTTACTGTATACTACGGAATATTATACTTGCATTATTTACTTTTCTCGGAGGGCATCTACAAAGGAACTTGGCGACTCTGAAGTTAAATAAAGTTAAAAACATCTGTACACAGCAGCACATGCATAATGCCCTCTGTTATCTACTTTACGATAACAAGTAACTTACAGAACAACTTCAACTTCAAATTACATTGTCCTTGTGCATACAGGGTGTTTCACCCTATGAACGGTAGACATCTTCGGTAAAGTATTCGAAATTAAGTAAACGAAAATTACGTTTATCAGACAGAGTAGTATGCATTTATCTTTGAACATGTCTGTGTAAATTGACCCCCCTAACATACTTTCAGCTGTAATTAAACTCTTTCTATTGTACTGTTTAAGATGACATATTCATGGTTTCCTATTAATCTAAAAGATGTAAATTCTATGAATTAAAAATGCAAATAGAATGAAGAATCGAACAAAAACATAGGCATATGCGTATAACGGTAATTAATTGTTTCTAACAAATACGCAAACAAAAGTAATTTTTTAATTCATGTTTCGTTAGTCATCCAAAATGAAATCTTTTTGGTATATAATAATCATTTCTATCATTTACCGTTATGCAAAAAAAACAAAATATTTGTTTATTTCAAACAAATTACACGACGAGGATAACTTTTATTACAGTCGGGTTGTAGAGCATAAAAACTGAACAATATGTCCATTTAGTTTTGTCCGATCTCTTACCACTACAAAGTTATACTCAAAAAACTAAAAAAATTCTAAAACTTTAGGGGTTGATTTCACCCCCTTAAAATAAAAATTAGCACCAACGAAAAATAGTTTTGTGTTACTGCAGACCTACACTATTTGTGTACCGAGTTCGGGAATTTTTGGAATTTTCGGGTTCAATAACTTCCCTTGTTAGTTTAATGAAAATGATAACGGTAATACTCATTTTATATTTCTTACATCACGTACATATATCTGTACCATTTACTAAACGATATCCTATATCGTAAAACTTTTCATCTAACAGTTGAAGAATTATTCGAAAAAAGCTTTTCCTTATCGAAGTTATGAAAATATCGACAGAAGTTTATGCATGACCCTTCTAACTGTTAATTTCCATTGAACCGTACCCGTTAAGAACTAATTCTACACTTTAAAAATGCTGTATTATACGTGCCCCTACTGCTTAGCTTGCGCCTTCCCGCTCTTTGCACGAAGTTAATGTCAATGTTTATCCCAGTTCGTCGAGGGGAATTGAGAATTTATTACTGTGTAACTTACGGGTGGAAATAGAGTTGATTCGATAGACGTTTGATCGGCCTATCATACGAAAGACAAGGTTCAAAGGTTCTTTATACTTCGCGTCTGACGTCGTTTCTGATCTACGTGGCGATTCAAACTGTTTAAGGATTTTAGCTAAATAAAATGGAAGACATTCCTTTTGCTCTCGTGGAATTGGCGCCGTGAACAACTTGGTTGAAGTATAATCGGATAAAAAGCTTTGGGATAAAAGCCAGAAGCTTGTAAACAATCCCTACGGTATACTTAAACGCACAGACATGGAAAGCACTTATTCTACATGTGTGTTAGGGGACGACTTTTGAAGCAAAGTATGGTGACGAATTCGGCAAACATGTGCAGTAAACGGTATGCATTTAGCTACAAAGAGTGTCGCTAAATGTGCTTCCTTACGCAATCGTTCTCGCATTGCATTTAGCTACAAAAAGCGTTGTTAAATGTCTTTCTTTACGCAATCGTTCTCGCATTATGGAGATAGGCCTTCTTAAATATCATTACAGCAACAAATTATTATTATCGATTCGGCAAACAGAACCAGTTAGCCAAGAGACGATAATAATGATGGAGGAGGAATCAATTGACCCAATTCCACGCGCCAGTCCTGCCTGCCGGGCCACCACCATTATATAATTTAACTATTTAGGTGACCACACATGCAGTCCCTTTGCGTAGGCTCCACAGAATGTCTTTGCCCGAGTGAAACCAGATACAATATTTAATCTGCATTACATCGTTTCACTTATTTCATTTTATTTCAGACGGTAAAGAAAAAAAGTGATGGAAAAAAGGTAGAAAAAAAGATCGTCAATAAATTAGGTTTTCCAACAAATTCATAAAATGCGACACTAATAAATTAATAATAGTAAAAATTGATTAGCGATACGTAATAGAATAGTGTTTATGAAATTATCGTTTTAAATAATAATTCTTCATTGTTTTGCTTATTTAAATAACTATCTACTAACTCATACACATGATTTACAATAAGTGATTAAATTATTACTCTTAATATTTACCTCTTACTGATAAAAGTTTATGTTCTTTGATTAAAAAGGTTCTTAGCATGTTTTATTTATACTCTCCTCATTTGTAAATTACACCTATGTCTTTTAAAAACTTTTCTACATTTCTGAATAAGTAAAAATGTGATTTAACAATTGTATTTGGTAAAGTGATGTTGAAGAACATATTTGATAGTACTTGTACGGTCACGACTTGTATGTCGTGATGTAATATTACATACAGCATTGCATTTATTTAAATAATACGTAGTATAACTGTTGCTTATAACCATATCATTTAAAAGCCATTCTTCGTAACGGGTGGTCGGCATATGAATTATATGAACTTAAATGTTGGTATGTCAGTTACTAATTTACTATACTTGTTGCCTTGCGACTCGAAACAAACGTCATGCTGGTGATGTGTGAATCAAAGTTTATGCAGAACAGTTGACATGGATATATAAAATCTTCTGTAATAATTATACTTAAATGATTATGAATCTTACAGTTCTAGTAAGTACAAGTAATATATATAAAGTGCCCCCACTATGTGACACCCACTGTAGGAATTCATCGTCTAACTGAAAATAATGAATAAATGTTCATATAAATATGTATATGTCCTATTTGTCCTCGTTCATAAGATATAGCAAGTTTTGTGTTCCGTCCTTCGTTATCTGAATTTCCTTTTAGAAGATGTTCAAAATGATCACCTTTACTCCAAGGCAAGCTAGTAGGCTTTTGCTAATCGGCCCGGTTACTCTCTGTTATTTCTGGTGTTATCCGAAGTCATTGAAAGCCTTGTTCTAGTCTACGACACAGGGAATGCAGCGAAACATCTTCATATATGTATAACTAGCTGCGAGGACTAACTGACATGCTTTAAGAAAAATAATTTGTTTTATTTGTCTTACGAAGACTAGAAGATTTTAGCTTGTTACGAAAGAAAGCTCGTTTCACTGTTTTCGACGAAAATTAGCATGTTTGATATGCACTATGATAGCGAGCATGATTCACAATTCACTACGAACAGTAACATATTTTGAACACTGCGGTGAAATGTAACACGTTTCATCTGTCTTACGAAAAATAGGTCTAATCAGTTTACAAAAAGTTGACGAAGATCTTCGGTAGGTATCAGACGTAAGGATCGCTTCAATGCAAGACATTGGTGTGCGACCAGATAGGAATTCAATTAACATTAATATTTGAACATTTTGAAACAGTACGTTTCAAAGTAGGATGTTTTGGAATATAAATTACAAAATACCTACAATACTAAAATTAAACTTTCGTTAAAACAAGATTTGTCAATAACGGTATCTAAGGGTCTTAAAAAAACATTGGATGCATCTAAATTGAAGTTTTGTTATCTAAAAATATTACTTATCTTCATTTTCTATATATCGTCGGAATCTAATAGATATAAAGCAATAAGAATATTCTTTTCCTAAATTTCGGGATACTAAGATTAAATTATCAGCTAAAGTTTAACTGAAACTAACTTTCAACTAATCAACAGCCCTTGTTTGCCTCACTCAAACCAGAGACTCTTAACTACTGTCTAATCCAAATTAGAATTAAAATTGTGTTATTTACAAAAAGTGAGAAATAATTATATCAGATTCAAATTACGATTATAATTCTAGACTCGATCGCATGAAATTTTTCACTGTGGAATTTAATTTATCTAAAACTACGAAGATTTAATGGAGAAAAGAGAAGTGTAATACCAAGCTGTGTAGATGCAGACTAACAAAATGGTCATTAATGTATCAAGCGAGGATTACTGATACGAAACAAACTACATTAGAACCCTCAATTAGAAAGGTAAATCTCACCAAAGATCCATGTAACAGAAATCATAGCACAGTATCCTTACTTAATCAACTAATTACCAAAATAGACAGTCTAATCGAAAAACTGAAGGATGTGAAGTAGAAATTAAGAAAAGTAAAAAAAGTAATAAAGAATTAAACAATGTTATACGGGATTTAATTATTATAAAACTAAAAATGAAACAGAATAACGTAAGTTGGAAAAACGACTGCTAAATCTTAATTGACAGAACAAACTAACGAGAAAGAACTGAAAAATACAGAACTAAATTAAATAAAAAAACAAAATAATCATAAAGGGATTAAAAACTCGAGAGAATCTAAAAGAAGAAATAAAAAAGCTATTTCAGTATAAGTTAAATAGAAGGTTAGAATTGATTGTGTGACAGAAATAATGTCAAAGAATAATAATAATGCAATAACGGTGAAGCTAAAAAGCTAGAAAGACAATATGGACATCAGAGTAAATGAAAGAATATATAAGAGGAGAAAAAAATGCATGGAGATAACGACTTGACCAGCGCTGAACTGGTGGTTCAAAGTGAAATTAGCAATCAGTAGTAAATATTTAAAGAAAGGAAAATGGAAGGTAAATAACATTAAAGCAGATTATAAGAAAGTTCAAATCGATGATAAAAAACAAGATTTATAGGGTGGAGCAAAACCAATTAAGAGTAATTTATTTCATTTCAACGAAACTAAAGACTAATAAGAATAACAAAGAGCAAACAGAATGTATAGAACACTACAGTATAGTTTCGTGAAACATACGTAGAATATCAAACGTACAAAATGTAGCAAAAGAATATCTAGAAATTTGTGGAATAATATGCTTAAATAAAGCGTGGTTAATGGAAAAAAACTAATCCTATATACATCGATCTGCCAAACTGTTTGAGAATTAAGTGAATTGAAAATCTTGAAAATAATAGAAATGAAAATATTAGAGTATCTTCCAGAAAAGGTAAATGCAATAAAGAATAATGAAAAAAAATCAAAATCCGAACCGTTGTGGAATAACACAAAATAGAGTAAATATCAAGGAAACATAAAGATACATGACTCAAGTATGAATTTGGTATGTACGAATATCTATTAACGCGAGTAATAATTCAGTTGATAAAACTAGAAATGGTAATCTCAAGAAAACTAACTATGTAACTTCGCAAACAAAACAAACTATGGAATAAGTAATGTTACGTAATTAAAAAACAAAAAAGCAGAATTAGAAATATGAAATGAACAAAGAAGAAAAACAAGCTTAACAAGGAGCAAGAAATAAATATATATTGATGTCAGGCGAAAGAAATACTCAATACATTACATATTGGATACTTATTTGTAAATACTTTTCTTGTGTAATGTAACAAAATCCATTCCGCAGTTCGTCCACTTTCGCCTTCGACCAATCACAGCTCAGATTAATAGTACTTCTACCGGCGAAGTGTGACTTGCGACAGCCTAAGTTTTCGTTGCGTACAGAAAGTACACCTAAAGGTAAACTACATATACTTATTATTCGCGTACTTCATTCTACTGATCATTTATTGCTATGGCGTAAGCAGTATAAGGGAGGGATCAGTTCCTATAATATAAAGGTATTAAATAACGTACTCTAAAGTCGCTATGCAGCCTAAAGTGAACAAGTCAGCATTCATTAATAGAAATGAAGCTATGAAATGCATTTTACAAAAAGATCCGCTGAACCCGACTATATTTACATTAATGATTTATGATATAGATTCGCCGATAATGATTTTCCCAGAATTAATAATAAAATGAAAATGGTTCTGTTTGCAGACGACCTTACCCTAATATACGATGGTGTCGAAAGACCTATTTAAAAGTAAATATTGAAAGACACAAGAAAAATCAAATATAAAGAGAATACAAAGGAAATAGTAAAAACCTACACAGATTTGGAGGTTCCACTTCCATCTTCCGGACTACTGTACCAAGCTACAAACCAGTTTATTAAAAAAAATGATGGCCACACTATACATACAGTGCAAAATATTTGGGATCTGAAGCAGAGTGACGAAATTGAAAAAAATACAGACCGAATTCTTGAGAAGATAACTAAGAGTTCTACAAAACACGCTAAGTTTCACACGTAGTAAGATTGTAAGCTGAAAGAATAAGACAGGAGAGAGAAATTGTTAAAAGGGCAATACATTACTGGTGTACAATTTTGTCAATGAAAGAGAAGTGCTTTCCAAGACGCTGTTATCAAACGCTGATCGATCGAGAGAGCAGAGGGCTGGATCAAAGAAGGAATTGTTATTCGCATTTAAAGCAGATACTCGGAATGTATAGGTATGAAAATTTAGTTAATTGCAGAATTACGAAGGTAAAGCATTAGAAGAAATCGTGAACAAAATCAGAGAAATCTCATTTAAAGAAAAAGTAGAAAGAGTTGAAGCATTCAAATATATGCTATATACACAATAGCATACGGGATTTGAGCCAAAATGATAAACCTACATATCTACAGAGTGTACTAAAATATGTAGAAGAGACATGGCGAATGAATTCTATGCACCAAGACAATGAAGAAGTATTGACTGACGCTTACTTTCTAAGTTATAAGCAATTGAATTTTGCAATGGAAACGGTTAAAGATGCAGTGTTCCTTGCGCCCTACATACGCAAATAAGCTATGAAGAAAATTAGAGACACTTCGATCAGCGTGATACATGTTTGCAGAACTGATTTCTAAAAAAATTAGAAGTATCGAATTTTTATTAAAGTTTTCAAGTAATAACCTGTCTACATTTTTAGAGTTAATTTTACAGATATAATTAGAGCATGCTACAATCTCAAATGTCTTTTGAAGATATTTTTAATTTTACATTCTTATTTATAATATTCATGTTTTACTCTTTATAGGCTATATCAGTAACCATAAAAAAACTGTCCAAACAGTTCATAATAAAGGGATTGAGTAGTGGTTAGATATTACGCTCTATCCATCAGTATTTGCTGTGTTCTAATGCACTGCGACTATGAGGGCATTATTTAAGTTCGTCAAAGACGAATTTTACCTAACTAATAGCATCAAACGTGGGTCATAACGATTAGGTACTTACAAATATTCCATCGCCTCCATAATTACTAGAGATCTAAACCAACTGTAATCGGGAACACTTCTAAATAAACACCAGTACAAGAATACCAAGAATATTCCATCGTTTCCAACACTCAAAATTCACTATGTATCATTAATTTGGGAAATAGATAGCGAGCTACTATCTCCTCATCGGATTGCCAGTGTCGATCAGGCTTACAACTCGGTCAACAACCGGCACCCTTCAACAGTATCGGATCGACCTATAAATACTGCCAATATCTTCCTTTATTTGAACAGAGCAAAATAAAGTAATCTATTTACATTTATTAATCATTAATACATTTCTTCATTCATCTTATAATAAAATATCTCACTTTATTAACGATTTTTTAAAATACACTCATTATTTATGTGAGTGTATTTGTTACGAAGTGTGATACGTTTTTCCAATTTTTTAAGCAATAGTGTATACAAATAAATAAAAAATTTAAAAATATCATTTAACATGTCGTTAAAATAAATTTCTAAATCTTTTCTTAGAAAGTGATTAATGCAATATGTACCAACTAGAAAAAAACGAATGTAAATAATGGAAATTAATGATTTCACTTGATTTTAGTTAATTGATGCATTTCACATATTTTTTCTTGTTTTAACACATACATATTCAATTTTCAACACGGCAATTCTTCCGTTAACATGTTCTGTGCCATATACATATACCGCCGATGATGTTCATTAAACTTTCCATTCAGGCGGCGTGCACCACCAACGCTCCATGGCATATTTACTTCATTAGATACGTTCAAAACATATATTTTATACTAAGTTTAAAACTGGAAAACATAGGGTGTATTGGTATGCGTAGTACAACCGGGCATGGGTGAATTCCTTATAAAAAAATAAATCGAAAATATAGATTAACGGTTTTTTGTTTGTCACTTCATTATCGAGAAAATTAAGTTTGACAATTTTTCGCATACAGGTACACTTGCCACGCTATAAGTAATAATAAATAAATTTTTAACTTCGCGGGAACAATCAGCCGGGCACCATGGTATTGGAATATTAGCTTTGCATTCATGAAAATTACAACTCCGCTATAATTATATCATATATTCATGATATTCATCAAAACATTAACGTATACCGTGATCGTTTACACACGATACTTGCCACGTGTACGAAAAACATTGTCAAACTTAATTTTCTCGAAAATGATACGGCCGTCAAAAAATCGTTATTTTACATTTTCGATTTATTTTTACATCAGGAATTCATCTATACCCGACTGTGCTGAATTCGCTCGTATCGACACACCCTGTATATTACCACTGTGGCGTCAAGGCATACTGTAACCATTAGGTTTCACGGAGTTGTAAATTCCCCTACACTTTTCGCGACAATACCTCGATGACGCGGTTTACTCCTACTTAAAGGAATGAAAACCTGATTGCATTTTCAATATATAACAATTTATTAAACTGTTGCTTTACAATATGGTTGCCGATGGATGATTTCGCTTGATCGGTTTAAAATGTATAGTAAGACGAGTGCTCCGCAATCTCGATGGCCAGCTTGTTGGGTCGAATCGATTTGTAGGAGTTCATTTGAAAATGACTCAAGAATACAGAGTACTCAAGAATAATCTATACTCAGGAATACTTTCTCAGGAATATTTTGAGAATGCGCGAAGCTCTATATTTATTTCATTTGGAAAACTAAGGTGGAAGATGGTTGGTGGAAAGAATTTGGAAAGGGAAATTTGCCGGATTTCCGTGATTGGCTGGTCAGAAATTGGAACCAGCCCCCCACGAGTGAAGGAGTGGGAAGGCGCAAAGGTGTGCGACCAGAGGGGATACTCGCGAAGTCCGTGGAAAAAGGGATGCGAGGGCCCGATGTTGGGCAGGTAAGCTGGAATTGAGATGCACGATGCCTCATTGTCCAGAAAAGCAAGGAAATGACTTTACAGCTGTATTTCGACAGACACGGAACAAGACCTTAATGAGGTGCTTACAGTTTGTGTCGTCGACAGCGTGTATTGTCCTTATATTTGAAAGGAAGCAATATTGGAGCTTATAGAAATAAGTTAATCCAATTTTCAAGGATGGGATAATCCTATTAGTTTTCCAAATGCAAATGCTGCTAATGGGCAGAAAAAGAAAAAAACCGTCTTAAGGACGGAACAAGCACTACAGACAAGGTATAAAATAGATCCATCATCTAATGTATTCTTTCGCCAGACGGTTTGGGGCTACATAGGCCCCGTTACCATTTTCATTTTTACGATTTTGATTCTGTAAAATTTATAGCATTCGCGTTTGCTTACATATTTTATATATTAGTGTTGAAATACAACGACTCAACGCCATACGGGCCAGCGTGGGCACGCCAGAAATCATGTCGTCATGGAAACGTGTTTGCCACAGTCACCTGTTTTCTTCTGCTTTCCTTGCAGACGCGACTGTGGCCGTTCTTTTTCGTTTCTTTGCTAGACCTCGCTGCGTGATTACCCATTGTAAAACCTTTTATATATATAGAAGTTTATTTCTGAAAAATCAATTATATTTCCTACAATTAGAATACTTTAAAAGTGTTTACATTCTTTTTCGCATAATAAGAAGGAAGATATTTTTCCAAAAATTCTGAACTATTTAGATGATTAGTATCAAAATGAAGAAGCAATGTGTAAGTAGCACAGATGGTACTTCTAAATCTAAATGGTACTTCTAAATACGATAACTACAATGTACAAGCTAATTACTAGACTGCGGACTTTTAAGCATTTATGGGAAATTTAAATGCGCAGAAACGCACAGAATGCACGTAATATGTAAAAATTGTCGTGAACCCGGAAGGTGGCAATTGTACACGAAAATAGAACTTGGTTGAAATACTCTTTATTAATCAGTAGCCTTTTCGAAGTTGACTTGTCGAAGGTCGGGCTGAATCTCCCTGTGTTCCCGAGGATCAGGAAAAACTGTGGGAAAAGTTTGGGTGGAAAAAACTGTAGAGAGAGAGGGGGTGTTACGGTTTATGGTGGTGGCTGAGAGGATGGCGAAAGTGGCTAAGGGAAAGTTTGGGACTTAGGAAGGGAGTGATTTATGGTTTGTAGGACCTTGAGGCCCAAGAGTTTGTCTGTTCAATGTTTCGGAGAGAAAAGGTTTGAAAAAGGACTAGAGGATTAAATATGGTAGGGAACGTTAAATGTTTTGGGAGTATCTGACAAAATATATATAATATTTGAAATGAACTACAAATTATTGTATTTTGAGGGTGGAACGAACAACCCCTTATTTATATTCCATCTCTTCAGTGTTATACATAAAAGTATGAATTTACAAAAAAGTCCAAAGTCTACTAATTACGTATTGACCGATGATACAATGAAATATTTTATAATAGATCATTCTTTAGACAAAACATCAAATGAACTCAATGAAAAGTTGAGCAAAAACGGCTCGGTACGAAACATGCTAAACGTTCTTTAATCTCAATTTCTGCAAAACTTATTAGAAGTAATGTGTATTTTTCTTTTTTATAAACAGGCACGTAGGTATGATTCCATATAATTCAAATCCGATAATGTTGAGCGTATACAGCACGTACAACCCAGGGTCCTGCACTCGAGCCAGGCCCACCGACCGACCATAGCATTCCGGATCCGTGGTTTATGACACGCTCGCAAGAAGACGCTATTGTTTGAGGAAAGGAGTTTACATCTGGCATCCGCATGAATTTTTAGTTACCTTCTGGCGACGGCAGTTAAGTAATTTAAGTGAAAGCATAACTGTGCCGGTCGTCCTTCGATAGCACAAGACGTGTCGTAAACCGGGAAATTCCGAAGGGTAGTTTGACATCTGTTTGTAGCGGTACCGATACCGAACGGTCAGCTACCTGGAGGAATTTTCCCAGCGTTGCCGGACATCGCCACCCCCACAAGCACCTCGACCCCCTCTCTAAACGATCGCGCTAAGGGCGCAAAAGAGGTGTGTCGAGGCGCTGAGTAGGCTCGCTGATTGGTACCTGTAAAAAATGTGAAGGAACCAATCAGCGAGCGCCAAAAAACGCAGAAGTCGCGATCGCCACGATTGATGAAAGGGGTAATCGCGAAAACAGTCATCCACGAGTCGTCGATCAGTCTGCAAACACTCACGAGAGAAAACGGTCGTCAAAAACACAACAACGCGAACCGTCCGACATCACATTAACTCCTATATAACACACACGCATACTCCACTCGGTGAGTTAGTCGCGCCGAGATCAGTGAGCACAGCCGATCCGTTTAGCTACCGATCGGAACTAAAGTTGTGTCACAACAGATAAAGTTATAGACCGAGATATATGCTGTACTTCATTTAAATCTAAATACTTCTGTAATAAATTACACAGGTTAAACAAGTTTGAAACAAAAGATCTGGTAATAGATAATTACAATGACCATAAGAAGTATCTACTGCCACACGAGCGTACTGCTTAATTAAATTCAGTTATATTAAATTTTCAAATAGCAAATCTTACATATCTTTCTGTTAATAAAATAAACAAAAACAAATAATTCCTGAAATAATTTCTAACATAAAATATTGTTTTTAAGTATGAGCTATTATCCGTTTTACTGTAATAGGGCAGCGAAAAGAACAACAATAAAAAATGGCACATTAGTTATCATAATCAGCGCAAAAGTAGGAAGCATGATCCAACTATGTTGAACACTCTTCATGTGTCCATTGAACATTGAATCCAGTCCACTATGGGAAGGACTTCAAATTTTTCTTTGTGCACGGTGCAAAGGTAATCCCGCTTATGATTATCGTTGATATTCTTACAATTTTTAGCATACTTTTACTTTCTTATTCATGTCAAATGATTCTGGCTGATTCAAAAGAAATCTTTTGATTTAACATTTTTATAAATATTACATTTATTCAAGATGTAAAGGAACACAGTCTTGTAGCCCTTAATAATCAACAATATCTACACAAAAATAAAATAGTAAGCCAAATATTTAACTCGATTATTCGTTTTTTTGTCTTTTCAAAATACGTTCTCGATCGCTGCACATAGAATTGTGGCGCGATACATTTGCTGTCGCCGACGAAAATTGACTAAAACAGCATTAAATACTAGATGATACTTCATCTGCATCATTCACACTTCATACAAGGTTGTACGAGCTATTATCCATTTTAGTCGACCTCTCCATCTTACCCGTCCTTTCTCTAATAGTACTTGTATATGACTAAAAGAGTTTGGTGTTGCAGAAATGAAATCTAGGACCTGATCGAAACTGGATTATTAAAAAAGAGAAATATGCATCAATATTTTTTGTAATCACTGTATCTATAGTTTCTACCTGTATTTACTTTGCACATTTCTACATTAATAAAGCACAACGCTCCTTTTTCTATAAAAAAATATCCATTATGGGTAGAATAGACGTGAAACTAATGCGGTTCTTCTTAGGTGGCTTTCTCGTCAGCTTCCGATTAGAAGTCGCGAAAACTCGACGCGACGCGTGTACTGTATAATACACGACAGAAACGGAGCAATGGGAGCTGTATGTAAGATTTATCGTTCTTCACTGGCAGTTGCTACAAATGACCCTTCCCCTTAATTCTTCGCATTCCACACATAAATTACTAGGCGGTTTAGATGCAATTTTAATACCATCCACAAACGTCACCACCATCATTAATATACCTTCCATGCGTCCGTGAATCTTTGTTTAAACAAGACAAAAATAGTACCTCTGTTTGAACTGCTTTCACAATATTTTAATTAAATGACGCGTACGGATAACACTGCAAAATAACAGTACACAATAATGCATATGTAGAGATGTATTCGTGTATTAATGCTAATATCAATGCTTCGAGAAAATCGGGAACAAATGCTTTTAATTTCACAGTTATCAATGTTTTTAAAATGACCGACTCACAAATTCTCATAGAAAGTTTATAAATTTGTAACATTTTTGATGAATTTTCCATGATGTACTGCAAAATATATATGTATGTAGATAACGGTTTGTTTGCTTTGCAATATATGTTGCTTATGCTTTTGATTTCCTTGGTAGAAATAAGAGTATTTACAAGAATAGTTATGTTGACAGTTTTAGTATTTATTTATTTACTTATTTACGGATAGAACAAATTAAGTTCATAATGTTAGCGAGACTGATATAAAATAGACAAATATATTACTATTTGGAATGTTCTTAATATCTGTTTGTATAAAGACTGTGCTGTGTAAGCATATTAACGTTACTAACAAGGAGCATTATCTAAAGATTCTTCGATCTTTTATGTTCTAGTCCTATCACAGCAAAGGATGTCAGAAGCGTTGAAAGCTTAGGAGAATTTCTGGTAACTAATGAGATTTAGAGTAGCTCAGATCCAAATAGAAACGTGAGTTGAAACAGATTTATTAATTATCAGAGAAAACACGGCTTTCGAGGTGAAGGTAGGTACAATGTAGAAAATAAAAGAGAATATACAACAAAGATAAAAACAGATTCCAATATTATTTTCAATTTGTCTAAATATCAGTTTTAATATGTTCCTACTAGAATAGGTAAAAATGCCTAAGTAGAAACGAATGAAACATAATGTAACACTTTCATTTCATACATATAGGGTGTATATAGGATGGATCAACAAAATATAATATCTTAACTTTATGGATATAGGGCAGAAACAAAAATCTAAATTGTAGAAAAAGTTCATGAAAACAAATTCCCTTGTTCAAAGAAAAATAATGCGATTCGACTACAGCTGAACATAATAAATGCGTTGAAGACTTTAATCGTAAATATTTTGAAAGTGAAAATACGTAATTTACATTGTTTTACCTTATAACCGCAGAGATCTTTCAAAAACAATATTTTTTCAAAACGTTAAAATAATCTTTTCTATATCAAATCATTTTTATTTGAAAACATTTTATTTTACTTACGTAGTTTTAAACATATTTAGAGCGGTCATTTCCATTGATTCATCCTATCTAATAATGCAAACTGTTAAACGAAATAGTCAGTTAATTTTGTATTAAACACTTTACACAGAGACTAGCAAATTAACTGTAAGGTTAATATCTATTATTGATACTATATTTTATAGCCTTGAATGTGTTCTTCACTTCTGTTAGAAAATAAAAATCTAAGATACCATTGCCAATAATATGGCATCAGAATTTTGCTGTGCGGAAAAAATAAGATTTTATATCTCTGTACTATCCACTTGTAAAACCAATTTAATTAGTCAACTGCGGAGTTGTCTAAATTGAACAATTAACATTATTTTAACTGGAAATTTTTCACTTCTCAATATAAATTAAAACGAATTTCTGCGAGACGATACTTCCATGTTTTTGTATCTATTCAGTTCACAGGAAGTTAAAAAATAGTAAAATGAAAAAGCAACTTTCCCACTGAATTTGAAGAATTAAATTTTGTTATTATAAAAGCATTTAAAATTAAGCCATCAAAACTAAAAGGGGGTTCAATATGAAGTGATTTCAGTAGAGGGAAAAAAATTTAATGATAAAATTGAAACTAAGTATCGACAATCAAATGTCTTGTCCTTTGTAAATCACTAAACATAATGATAATAACGATAATATTTATGATTAATTTGTTTATATTTAAGTTACATATTTAAGTTGAAGTAGTTATGTGTTTAATTTGCTTACATCTATGTTTAATTCATTCATATTTAAATTATTTACGTTTAAATTGTTATGTTGCTGTTTCATTAGCTCATATCTAAGATCTTTATGTTTAAGTATTATGTTAATAACCAGGAATTAAACAACATTTCAACTGTATCCTATATTAAAGTGTTCCACTCCTCTTTCTTTAAAAAGTTAAAATGTCTTACCTGAAGTTTTGAATTAATCGTTACGATAATAATACATTTGCTGTCCGAATACATATTTGCAAAATAACAACGAAAGTTTTCAAATTTAAAGAAGGAAAACAATAATAGCATAAAGAAAATGATAAAACTACATTTTTGTCGGATACTTAAAAATATTGGTTAAGACAAATAAATTAAGGAAGGTAGTTTAGTAAGGAGGTAACAAACATAAAAAAGTAGTTACCCATATACGAAAATACAACTATTTAGAACATTATGTATCTAAATTGATGGAGGAAAAGCTACTTGCTATGTTTTATGGGTTGTTCCAAAAAAATTTATTAGCTTTTTGACAGCATAGTAGAATTTGCAAAACAAATATTATACGAAAGTGAAGCAACAGTTTCACTCCTTTTAGTAGTATGGAACAACGCGTTAAAATAGTCAATAAATGAAAATCCTTCTGCAAGATAGAATTCAACGTTAACAACATGAGCCAAGCTATGCACGAATCTCTCTATTCGATTTTAGTTACCTGCAACATTACAAGTATTGATTAAGAATTTCTGAATAAGAGTGATACAAAGAGCATATTTTCGCACTGCAAAAATCCTTTGAGAATAGCGTGAATCGGGAAATGGAAGATAGATGCCATCATTTATTATTTCTAAAAATGGAAATCAAATATCTGCTATTAAAAGAAATGTCTTCTGTGTCGCGTGTAATAGGATCGATATCCAATCTACATGAAACGATTAAGGACATTTCCTTGCATGGATGTGCAATGTGCAATAACCGACCATTTGCATTGTTGCATTCATCATGCTGCACATCAGTCACTGTTTCCTGCATGAATACGTGAATGTATTGATTACATTTACGTATATATTAGCCCACAAACAATATTTATTATTCCACTCAACCGGAATGACGGGAATAATCCTGTGAGTTATATTTCCTCTTATTTAGTCGGCATTCTTAAATGTGACATAAACTCATTTATCATTCCTTTGATATGTTAATAGGAGAAAATTGGTCAATGACCAACAGTCGTCCCTTTTGCTGTATTTGAACTGGAGTGAAATCCGGAATGAATCACGTAAAGTATTACAGGCTGTTTCCTGTGAAACTACTAAAGATGTCGACAGGATTTTTTTTTAATTAAATGGTTCGACGGGAGCAAGGGCTAATTATTTAGAGAGAAAAAAGTAGGGGAGGGGGTCCCACGAATAAGAGATAAACCACCTCATATATTTTTTTTAAATGGGACAGTATATTATTTTTTTGCTACGTATACATCTGTCTGTACTAAAGTTGCTTTAGTTCAAAATCCAACGATTTGATTACATTAAAATATTATGCGATAGTGAGAGCCTGACAAAGTAAATACTGATAGCTTTATCGCCTCGCAATGGTCACTATTTTTCATAAAGGGAGTTTGACATTGCCTGATAAAAATTGATCTATAGTAATCAGGATTACTTTGAACATTAAAACTGTGCTTGTTTTTTGTAAACAAATATTCAACTTTGTAAAAATAATATTGAATTAATGTGTACATCTAATTACAATATTGCACTCTTAAGTTCCAATGAATCTAAGATCCGTACAGTAATTCTTACATAACAGGTAGCGATTTTATGCGTGTATTATTCTATTAGGGTCTAGTACAACGTATCCAAAGATAGTTACAATTGAGCAGGAGGTAATGACACACATGTAAAAATAAGTCGAAAGAAAGTTACATTTTTTTTGTTCGCAGCTTCGTTCTCAAGAAAATTGAGTTTGAAATTCATCGAGTACTTCACATGTACTCGGTTAACGCGTTTATTTCCGACTGAACGCATTTGCTGTGGCTACCGATCGAGTGTCGGCTCCTTGCGAAAATTAAGTTAGCATACATGCCCGATAGCTTTGATTCTAAATTAAATTATGTTCCAACATATGTACTATCATCTGTAGGTATATTAGTCAGTTTTGTTACACGGAAAATATTGAATAATACTTCTTTTTTAACATTTTCTTCGTTTAATTCATGAAACTTTTAAAATAAAAAAATTGTATATATTAGTAAGCTGTTCTCAAGAAAAAATGCACTAGATATTACTGTTAGTAGATAAATAACTTGTAGAACATATAGTATAGAAACTTTACTACCAAAAAATAGTGTTTATTTTCAGTAATAATTTTCTATGTTAGCCTATGTGGTTGTTTCTGAAGCTTGATAATGATGTACACTATTTATTATGCGCAGCGTTATCAGAATTGACATTATTGGGTGGTCATATTCAGGGATTGTATTGTACCGTACACCGTATTGTAGTACACGGTGTTAAATATGCATTAGTAGATATTTGTAATTTTAACTGCATATGTACAATTAAGCTGCCGTTCTATTACAACCGCCTCAACTCTGAATAGCAAGTGTGGAGTAGACGAAGCATGTACCTAGTATACATATATTGTGCATATATGTACATATAATCTTGACTTCTTATTTCTAGATGAGACGTGTTTTTATTGTTGATACTGAAATTTTTTATTTTCAACTTTAATACGCATTTATGAAAAGGTTGAGAATTGTTGGTACATAAATATGTAATTTATAAAATAAATTGAATATTAATGTATTTATTAAGAAATTATAGACTAAAATAGGAAAAATGATATAATGTATTAAAGTAAAGACTTTCTAGAAACCATACGCTAGACAAAGTGTCATAGTATATCGTACACATTTTTTTTCCATTGTATTTCCAAATTAAAAATTCCATTGTATTGGAAAAGGTAATTGTTAATTTGATATAAAATCCTTAAGGAGTTTGGAAACAGAAATGAACGACGGGATCGCAGCGAAAGCAATTTGTGACTAGATGATACATATGAACCGAAGCGATATTGTTGCTAAAAGTCTAATTCTATGAGCTTCATAGTTAAGACTATGCTGGAAGATGATGCAAAATAGGAAATTTTAAAAATTCCTTTGACTGATAATACAATTAGTAAATTGTACATTCAGAATATGTTTTAAGATTTTACAAACTATATAACTGAGCACTTTATATCTAGAGAAATATTTGTACTCTACATCGACCAGCCGACAGTTATATGTAAATGGAAAGGCTCAATTATTGTTATTCGTCAGAATTATGGGTTGAATAAAAGGATTTGTTACCATTACTAAGAAGCATAATCCCAGTATTATTATGTACTGTCTTTTTAATACATAGAGGTCTTACTTTGTAAATGTTTTGTCAAAGATTTGCAAACAGTTCTTGAGTAAGTAATAAAGATGTTGAACTTGATCATAATGGCCTTTATTAAAAGTAGACTGCAAGAAACTTGCATCTTATTTAAATTATGCAAAGTTATAAGAGCAAATCACTTAATATTGATAATGCACACAGAAATTTGGTAGTTACGTAGAGGCAAAGCGCCAATATGATTGTACGAACTGCTAGACGAATTACTCATCAGAATTTATCGTTACAGTAAAATCAATATAGTGATTACTTACGACTTAAGCCTTAAGCAACGATTTATGGTATTTAAAATTGGTATATTTAGCTGACTTGTTTGATCAGTTGAATCAATTACATTATGCATGCAAGGGAAAGGTAAAAACATTTTATTATCAACCGAATAGAACTCTCTATTAAGAGAGAAAAACTTGGACATGTCCCTCTAACTTCAAAGACTGTATTTCGTAGTAATATTTTGTAACTAATTATTGGAACACTGACAACGTTTGAAAAAAAATGAGCATTTTTGCTTGTGTTAACTTGCTTAAAGCTAATTACACCTATTTTGAACTGAAAAGCAAGAACTGAAACAAATAAAAAGTAATAGAACTATAAAAATAAAGTTTGACGAAAACATCATACTACCTGATACCGAATGCGCATGAAGTTATTCTACAACCAATGAAATTAAAGACAAAATGCAAGAGGGAGAGAGAATACCACGAGAGGGAAAGAAAAACTTAAAATGGTTTTATCTAATATTCATCCACGAATAAAGAAATTATGTGTTTCCATATTAGACATTTTTTTTTTATATTTTTTACTCTTATACGAATAACAGAAAGCTGAATATAATTTTTTAATATATAATCTTTCTATTTTGTGTTTTTTAATATATAAAACACATACGTTGATATTATAAATATTTCCATATTTAGTGATGCTTTCTCAAATATTTTTCTATTTTTAAATAAATAATAAGTTATAGCAAATGCCAAAGTATTACCATTTTAAATAAATAACAAGTTATATCCTAACAATTATAGTGTGACGTGAAAACCTAACTTGTTTTAAAATTTGTCATTAACCCAAGAAGTTAGAAAAGACTAGGATAGCACAACAGACAGACCACTTGAAGACATGGTCACTTGTGTAATCTAAAAATATGCATGGCAGATAACGATTCGTAGCATACGTGAACGTTGAAGGGTTGAAGCTCAGTGAGGTCTCTTGAAATGCGCAACAGAAACATTAGGTAATTCCTAAAGGGTGTTACTAGAGAGATACAGCTTCTGTCTGACGGAAACTGTCACAATATCGCGTTTTCAGTGGCGCATTATGGTCGTAGTTTTGCTAATCGAACCAAACGATGACTTTAATCTGACGAAGAGGCTTGCACGACCATAATACCAGATTTAAGCACGTCATGACACTAAGTATGTATGTACGTGGATGATAAAGATCGATAACCTATATCCTGGAATATGACTTAACCATGTTTAGGTTCTAGATTTATATGGCATTCAATATCATTTCATGGTAAAGGATCATTGTAATGTAATACAATATTTAACTGCGTTAAGTGTGGGGCTAGGAAATTCTCAAATATAGGTTACCCGAGTTTTTCTCGATCCGAATAATAATCAATTCGAACTAAGTACCGAGTATCACGAAAGAATCAGCTAGCTCGAAAGAATCGTCTAATTTAAATCGCAACGATCGGTTCGCAAGAATCGAATCGCGGAACATCCATACAGGTCTAATCCTAATCTATCGTGTGCTAGTTACGAAGTATCTAGAATAATATACTACTGTGATAAGTATTTTCCGATGCATTCTTTTTCCTATATTTAATGCTCAGCACATGGTGCATGAGTCTCTAAAATCCTCAATCTGAAATGGTTTCTAAATACAGGCATCATCCTTCTTAAACCTAAACCGAAATTTCCACTCCTAAAGAAAATCGAACGTATCAGAAACTGTCGCGACGCGACTTGAGGCGTAGCAGACCAAAGGGGCTGCGAAGCCGTTTTATGACTTATTGTTAGCCTGCGACCAGAGAAAACACGCGGCCTGCTGATCACGTGCGTAGGCAAAAATACCGTTGCCAGGAAAACAATATCCTTTAGCAGGCCCAAGAGAGAGACTTCACTCTCCACGGTGCCACCGCTATCATCCCTTCTCCTAAACACAATTTTTACCCAAATGTTTTCGACACCAACCCACACGACGGTCTGTTCGCCACCACCAGTCACATAGAGCAGTTCACAAACACGAGTCAAGCACATCACTGCGTCATACATAACACACATTCGTTCAAAGACACCGATACTCAAACTGAACAGTTGTGATATTAAATCAAGGCATCTTAAACGTTCGCGAGTGTCATTTTATTCCCAAACCCACCCGTTACCTCATTAAGTTGAAGTAAGGGCAGCGTTGCCAAGGTATCCATTACGGCCGATACGGTGACGCAACAGAAACCCAAGAGGAAATGGTCCAAATATGGGCCAGGGTCTAAATATGGGTTAGTTAAAGTATAGGGCTTACTAAGTGCTGCTCTGTGTCAGGGCGATGCAGAACTACGACTAAAGAACAAATAAGGTTGTACAGAAGAAATAGTAACCATCGTTTATTGTGTTAACATTATTAATTTTGCAGTAGTAAAGATTTTCACAGGTATGTTTGTGTCATTATTCTAATAATTATCTGTTGAAGTAAGAATTAATTTGCTAAGAGCACTATATTGCTAATATTGAGAGTTTTTCTACGCACTGTTAATGAAAAGTAGTTTTCTAAAGAAAAAAACAATAGTATCCATTTTTATTTTGGATTATTTTATGAGTGGCCCATATTTGGACTACACTTTCAAAAAGAAAAATTTTCACTGTTACTTTAAATTTGGAATTTGTAGCAAATATTAGTTTTGTTCAACATATTTTAATTTTACATAAGAAAGCTAACGTGTTATAGATATACAATGATATGTAAAGGATTAGGTATCCTTAACAGGTTAGACAATAAACGCTAAAATACAAATGGTAGTCCATATATGGATCACTTCCTCTATGATTCTACCGTCTCAAGTGGAAATTTTCCAAAGAAAGAGCAAGCGATTGTCATGATTTCAATCGGAGGATCATGAATGAAAGATTACGCAAACCATCTTAGAAAGATAATTAGTTCAAATTTTGTACGGTTTATCTCACGACTCGCCAACAATAGAATATGCATTTACCTAAATTCTAAGGACATGGTTACAGAAATAGTAAACAAATACAAAACTGCTACTATTAATAACCACTGACGCCGTCAAAACGCATTGGCCTCTTCAATATTGTATCAACGATACCCCACTATATCATCGAACAAATGTTCGAGATGAAGAATATCAGAACCACATCAAATCTGACGTTTCTAAGAGCTGACCTTCAAGAACCGGGTTTCTCCCACATACTAAGTTTTACAAGAGAGGTTTATGTCCGTTCTGACAATACCAACAAAATTCCAGAATCGTTCATTGTTACACACGAGGACACAAAATATAGAATTTTTGCAACAACAGATCAAGTAAATTGTTTTCGATGTAAACAAGAGGGCCGTATTGCCAAATCATGTCCACAGAATCATATCGCAAGCAATCTAACAATTGACGTCGATCAGCAAATCGATAGAACCACTCTGCCTACTCTGACTTACCTCTATTGAAATCCCTCTACCGCAGGTTCCAACAGCGACGAATTCTCCACATGATATACCAAATACGACTAGAGATAACAAAAGAGCGTTGACCCCTTTCCCGTCAAGTCTCAACGATATCTGTATTAACAATAGTAAACTCGCATCGTCAAAATTTAATACTCCCAAACCAAGATCCTACTCAAATTTACAATGGAAAAAGACAACAAAACCTATCAGAGTAGATGAAACTCCTCCTCTTAAAAAAAAAAAACAGTAATATGATTAATCTAATGAAACACAAAACAAATAACCCTCATTCAAATTACCTCCTATTCTATGCATAATTAAGGATATATTATAGAAAGTAGACACTTCATTTATATTTTTTCCATATTACATGACCCTTGCGATTTTTAACACATACTTACAGAAGGTAATATAATTTTTTCATTTATATCAATATATTTCATTATAAAATAAATACAAAATACTATCTTTTATGTTCATAAAAACTAGGATAAGTTTATAGAAGATTATTAAAATTGTTTGAAATTCTTCCTTCGCCTTGATGTGAATTACACAATAATGCTTTCTGAAATTTCTGCCCCTAACGGGCAAAATCATATCATAACAATCAGAAACTGTCGATTTCCGATTGGACTATAGTGATGAACAGGTCGCACATTCCAAGTATGCATTAAGTTTACGTAAAGGTGCCGGAATAATCGCAGGTAGTGAGAAGTGTTGCTTCTAAGGGCCAAATTGGTGTCACGGCGAACCCTCAAAACTTGAGTACGCACTGGCTGCGGGCCATTTGGAAAATTTAGGAAAAATTAGCAATTCTCCAGCGATTGAGATTAGAATACAAGTACAACCTATACTGCTAAAATAATGAACCAAAGACATCTACCAACAAGAACCTCAACTGGGAACCACTGTCGAACGTTTTTACCGGTAGGAAACGATATCAATATTGACGGTAGATGGCTCCACCAAAATCTGCAACGGTAACAAGGGCAAGCAAACTATCGCAACAAAACATAATTGCCGTGTTCGAGAAATCGAGCAATGAAAGCAAGGAAGAGCAAGATGGAGCGGAGAGGACAACACCCGTCCTTTGGGCAATTTTAGCGAAGTTGGATGCCCTTGCAACTGGAGTTCAGGATGTTAAAAAGGAAATCGTAGAAATCAAGGGAACAATGAGGGATATAGTCAAAGAAAATATTGACTTGCAGGCCTTGATCAGTGGCCTTGAACCAGACATCGAAATCGCAAAGAGGGAAACTGAGAATTTTCAAAGCGACAAAATTGGAGCCAAAGTTCAAATGAAAGAAATTAATGTAATAAAAAGAAAAACAGGCATGCCGCTCATAATCGCCAAGCTGGAAAACGAAGAGGACAAAAACACAGTAATAACCAACAAGAATAAACTTAAGAGTACGAGGTACTATATTTCACACGATCGCACAACCAAAGAACAATACATACGTCGATAAATTGCCAGAATAGCGCATGAAGAAAAACAGAAAGGGAAAAAGGTAACTATCGGTTTCAAGAAGCTGATTGTTGAAGGCACGCCCTACATTTGGAACGAAATCGAAGAATCCTTAACCAAAAAACATGGAGCTCCCCTCGATGAGGTCTAGAAAACTGAACAACATGCAAAAGGACTCGACCCCGATTCTGACTTCCAACTTGGCAAGGACCTCTCCTTTCGTAGAGAAACCACCCAAAGACAAGGACCTAGTAGCAAAAAACAGACAAACTGAACATATACGCAAATCGGTTGAGGAGATACCAGTCAACAGTGACATAAATTCATACCAAAGATACGAAGTGATAAAAGAATGCAATACAAGGGTCACATTTTGGAATGTGCACGGGAATAACAATCCGTACAGCCTAACCGGCGAGGATTGGGAGGAGTACCTAAAAAGCTGCATCACTTTCTGTGCCTGTGAAACATGGCACCACAGAAAAATTAAACAGATCCCCAGATCTCTAGGCAGAGCAAGCGGAGGCTTGCTCATCTTTCACAAACCCGAAGTAGTCGAAGAGGTAGAAATTATTGAAACCAACAGTAATTGTATAGCACTGAAAGTGAAAATCAATCGGAAAGAATTTGTATTTTTAACACATACTTAAGGCAAGGGGACCTTCAAGAGAGACTGAGTTAGTTGGGGAGATGGGTCGAACAGATTTTAGATTCTACGGAGATTCTCCTTTTGTTAGGTGGAGACTTCAATGATAGAATTGAAACTTTGAACGCTTTGCCGGAGGAGTGTGTGGAAGAGACCAATCTACTGGCTACGCGAGACTCTTTAGATGCCATAGGCAACAAGAATGGGCACTGAATAATTGACCATCTAGAATCTCTGGAGCTGGTCGTGTTGAATAGTCTCCCCTCGGACGCAAGGGGAGACTTCAAATATGTTGGAAGCAAAAGCACAAGCGTGATCAACTATATCTGGGCCAATTACGAGGCGATGCAACGAGTGGCCGACTTCTCAGTCCTCAACTTGGACACATCGGATCATCTCCCAATTACAATCAATCTCAAATGCACCACTTTAGATGAAAGGCAAGAGTCATAGACCAGTCTCGTTGAGGAGCAACTGCTGAAGCTAAAATGGGTAAGCGGTCTAACACAAAAATATTACGAAAAGCTAATGCAGAAGTCAACGCCCTTCTACGACGAAGTAAATACGCTAAATAACGAAATCATCTCAATGATTAAAACCTCAACTGATTTGGGCATGGTACCGTATACTGGTGAAACAAGGCTGAAGAATGTCAGCAAGTCCTGATTTTATCGAGAGTGTCGCCAGTCCAGACAAAACTTGAGGAGACTCTGCAGATTATGGAAAAGATTGGTCCACGAAGTTACAAGATTTGAGTATATTCGGACGAGGAGAGAACATGTCGCCTTTATCAGAGCAAAAAAGATGGACTACACGAACTAATTAAGAATAAATCTTGCTAATACTCAAGACATCAAGACATTATGGAACGCAATTAGGAAACTTAGAAGTGTGAAGCCACAGTTGTGTGCTATTTGCAGTGAAATGATGAAGGAATTTTACGACACCAACTATCCGCCCCGAGAAACGAACTTATGATCATTTCTCGACGGCAGACAACCATATCTGAATAGATCAATCCAACTAAGCGAACTGCTCGGTGTTTTGCAGAAGCTTAAACCAGGTAAGGCCCCAGGGCCGAATGAAATTTCAAATTCATTCCTAGTAAATCTACCGGAAAACTGGCTTAAGCAGATCTTAACAGAGTATTCGACTCGAAGTTCCAAAGAGTTGGCGCAATACTGAGGTCGTTCTATTATATAAAGAAGGAGATACCCAAGGTCCGTCAAACTATGGCGGCATTGCCTTGGCCAACTCCATAGCTAAGATCTTTACGGCCATATTGACTTGAAGGCTCACACGCTGGACAGAAGTATACAAAATTGTCTCGAAATGCCAGTCGGGTTTCAGACCAAGAAGGTCCTCTTATGACAATCTTTTCACGCTGAATACCAGAATCGTTCTCCAGTTAGGGAAGACTAGAGGGAAACTATACGCGGTTTTTGTTGATTTTGAAAGAGCCTTTGACTTCGTAAACCACTGCATACTATGCCATACACTGTACGAGGCTAGAGTGAGTGTTCGAATTATATAAGTAATGAGGAGTCTTTACCAACAGGCTTCTGTTAAAGTCAGGATAAATAAAGATTTCACCATGTTGACGCGTGAGCAAAGTAAAATTGTGGTGAAGGCAACCTTTCGGTATGCTCACTTCACACGCAGAATTGACGGCGCATGAATATTTAAAGAATTGGATTGTGAGGCACTTGAGACCGTGGTTTTGATAACAATAACACTGTATTTGCTATTACAAGTTAAAGTACTGACGAGTGATACAAATTGATGTGTCGTTACGGTGCGCGAGTTATGAATTATTGGTATAAGTGTCACTTGAGAATTCCCGTTTGCTTGTAGATTTGTAGTTCTTGTTTTGATTGACGTTTTTGATCTAACGGTTGGGAAGAAACCTCCCTTGAAATCACCTCGGTGGCGGTGTCGTACGGGGGTTGATCATGTCTCATTGGATATTGACGGGAAGGTTTAATTTGGAAGGAGAAATTTGTGTTTTCCTTCCATTGGCTGAAAAAGTGTGGAAGGCGTTAGCCAAGTGCCCGCCTCCACAGCAAATGGGATCTCCAGGTACCGCGAGTACCTACGCGTGATGGGTACGGAAATTCCCGGTCCCTTGACCGTAGCAGGCAACAACCTTAGGAAGCTCTTTGATTCTAAAATTGCATGCAAAAATTAAGAAGATTAAGGTAGGGTGCTAATTCCCAGTTATGAGGGGCTATTGATTCTAAAACTCTTGAAATTACAAAAATGTTTCAATGGCTTCATAAAGTTATTCTTGCTAGTTTTCCCTTAGCTATTTCGTTTATGATTAAGTTGCCCTGAGTGGCTAATAGTGCTAGTTCTTTACGATTGACAATCTTTACGATTGTCGTCGCAGATGGAGACATGAAATTTAACTTTGCCTTTTCAAATTGGGGGCCTTTGTTACGCAGGAACACACCACTAAATCTATTGAAGTGGCCCCAGGAGTTCTGCAAGAGGATACACTCACGCAAGGGGATACTACTAATGTTTGCTCTCTTACTATATGACATTGTCGGATACTTTAAAAAAGAAGGCTCCACCAATATAGAATTCAAAGCGGACCTACTACTCTTTACCGACGATTTGATCATTCTGGCTAATAACATAATTGACCTGCAACAAAAAATCTATGTACTGGAAAGATTCTGCTTGAAGAAGGGCCTGGAAGTCAACCTAAGTAAGACGAAGATAATTAAATTCAAAAAGTCGGGAAGACCAAAAATGGAAAGACTTGTGAGATTTTGAAGGAATGTAATCGGGGTGGTCAAGGACTACACATATCTGGGTGTTCCTTTATCGTCTTCGGGGAGATTCGGCGTTGCAACAAATTAAATCCTAACCTAGGGAAATACAGCCGTGAGTGCTATCTGCAAAATTTTATGAAAAGGTACAAGTGGCACTCGGCAGATAAATAGGAAACTGTTCGGCTCAATAGTAACATCAACCACTTTTTATGCCTCAGGTATCTGGGGCTTAGCATACGCACAGCAGTTAACTAAAATCGAGAACATCTATTACAAGAAGTTACTGAACCTTCCCAGCTGTACACCAGGGTACACGATTAGAATAGAAACTGGCACCAGCACAATCGGCATCGAGATAGTCAAAAGAGAGCTAAGTTACTGGACCAAAGTCATGCAGGCCAACTGCTATCCGTGGATGTTCTACTCCGAACTGTTGGAACCAGGCGGAAAGCTATCTCGAGTATTACACATTACTACTTAGAAAGTGTTCCTTTCCCTATGATCCTAGATATGCGCAATGTGGTCGAAGCCAAAAAATGACATTACATGTTATACTTTTTACTTGAACTACGTTCATTTCTAATCTGAGAATGAATTACAGTCCTGGCTAATGTATCCTAACGACCTAGTTCCTCATTCTATTCTAAACTGAAAACTAAAGATCATTCCATGCATAATTATACACTAACAATATTTATCAGCTCCTACTAGAATAACCCTTTTAATTATTTACTTACCGTTATGAAAGACTATTTAAGTTACACCTAACACTACGGAAGTCTAACATTTATCGTAAATGTTTTGTACAAAATTAGGCCGTGATAAATCTAACGGGCACTTGTAATAGATCATCCCTGCATACAAATAAATAAATAAATAAATAAAATAAAAAATGATTAGAAGCGGTCAAAAAGATTACACGACGCAACGTAGCAGCCGACAAATTCTAATACTACGCTGCGCGCCGCAGAACGTCAAGAAAATATCCGCCGCGTAAAGATAGTCCCACATTTAATTACATTTTTTAAGTAGTTCCAGCTGACCATTGATAAGGAAAATTTACACAATCATTATTGGTCACATATATTATTTACTGGCAAGAAGATGAGGGTTAGTCCGGATATGACAGGATTGAGGCTTTCCTTGTAAGGTTTCTTAAAGATCTTATGAATCTTCTTATAGGTTTCAAGTCTTTTAAGTGTACATTTAAACGATTGGGGGTATTTTATCCCCTGAAAACGATGCCTGCCGATAAGGGTATCATTCATCCACCAAAATAAGATGCAAATTAAATTTACACCAAGGTAGATAATGATCTTCGAGCAAACTTTAAGCTATTTTTCGTATTTCATATTATTAACTTTGAGCGGTGGTTTCATACCCTAAATATGAAAATGGACCGATATAAAAATACATGTGTATCTTACTTTTTGGTCCTCTATAATATATCTAAGATACCACAGTAATTGGAGGCGGACACTTAAAAACTCTTCTGTCGGTATGGAAACAATTTGCTCCACCCCGCATCATAAATATCAGTGATTCGTTTTTCGATAAACAACAGATTTCTCCTCCCTTACACAAGAGAGATCAAATTACTATTACTCTCATTAGAATTAGCCACATCAAATTTTTCCACTCCTACATACTTAATATAAACATCGGCCCCGATGTGTGAATTATATCAAATACCAACCTCAACAGACCAGTTGATTCTATCGTGTCCTAAATTCAAAGTCTATGGTAACAAACGCAAAATTGGAACCACCATTAAAGATAACATTGAAATCAACAAGATTCATGATTTGCTTGAGTTCATTAAAGACACTACAGTTGCCGACCAAATAGTATAATTTAATGACACCGTCATTAATAACCTGGTCGTTAATTTAACGTTAAACTTCTCATTAAAAACAATCCAGTAGCTTGAATTACACCGAACAACTTTTAAAGGTTCAATCAGTTCGAACGTGTTTCATCGAAATTTTCAAACTACATCTAATGTTATTGGTATTAGCACCATGCTGTTTTTTGTACCCAAAGTTATTTTTTTATTTATTTAATGAACGGTATAGGCCAATTTATTTATTTATTCCAATTGGATAAAGCCCATTAATATTAAATGTAGAACGAATGAAATTAATAAAAACATATGAGAGAATTTACACATTAAATTGAGGTACGATAAATACGTAGGAATAAATTCTGAAATCTTTAAACAAATTTCGATACACCGTTTTTCAGCAAGATACTGGTGTCTGTAAAAAAATCTAATGAAGTACAGCAACAGTTCGCGATCCAACGTAAACAGTTTCGATTTTATATTGCTAACAAGATATTTCTGATAATAATTCCACTATATCAGAAAGCATATGGCAAATATTTGAAATGTTTATCATGTTTGATGTAGTAGATTATTTAATCATATCAATTTTTCTGAAACGTACGATGTATAATGTTGGATATATGTAAGTGTCCGCTCTTATCCTTATCGTTTAAGCTGCTTGATTATTTGGAGCCGCCTGAAATATGCTCAAACCGCTCGACTCTCGGCACGATTCAAGCTATCCTATTCTTTTGAGTTACTTGAAATAATTCGACCTACTCGATTATTTGAACAGTTTCCATTTTTTTTCAAGCATTCGACTCAAATAGAAAAACGACTCTAGGCTCGGTTTCAATTTCAAGATGCCCAAATATTGGACTATGATCTCTGCTCTAGTTAAGTGCCGCGTCAGCCATCAAAGACCGACCGTAAACTTTTTGTTTAGGCCGCATCAGTCATCCATAAAGGATACGGCTACAGATGATGAGTCAGTGTAAAACATAAAAAAATAATGACTTATTATCCAACATTAAACTGACAAGTGTTATAAAAGAAGCTTAAGGAAAAGAAAATACAGATTACTTTTTAGTGGCATTAATGGATGTGATGCAACGATACAATAGTTTAAAATTTATGGATACTACATTTTAACGATTTTATTGAAACTTGTCAGGCAACAATGCGGTTTCCTGTTGCAGTTATCACAAAATGTTCTTTGTCTCTCAAATCATTTCGCATTTGTTTGATATTACTCGCGCAATATTTTAACTTTCGACACATTCTCTTTTTTCCAATTTGTGATTCAGTGCCCGACATTTGAATAAAGTTTGGATAAAGAACACACTTCAACCTGAAAGTTTTCTCTCTGTCAACAATCTAAAAGGTAAACAGCCAAATCCTTACGAAATTTTGTGATTGACGTATTAGATCTGTTTATACTATGGCATCATGTTGCGTAAATAGACAAGTAATTATAATCAGCTCAGTACTTAATGTGTTAAAAAAAGAACGTTTAAAAATGTATAGAGTGATCTGTGAGTCAATCGTTACGATATTTAAACTGGTTCTGATAATGTAACACGAAAATGTTTTATTTAATACAAATTAAATTACTTTAAGATCAAATAATTAAAAAAATACATACTGTTATGTTATTGAATTAGTTTTTTATGTATATCCAGAAATTGAAAAGAGACATATGTAGTGCTATTTAAAAACTACAAAATGATTTTAGTGTTTCACAGAAGAAACACTTTTGAAGGCTTTCTTTGTACCGGTAAATTCTTTATTTGATGTTAACGAACTTTTGCTTGAAATGTTCTTATTAAATCTCTAGTACTAGTTCTACATATATGTATATTAATATTACAAACCTGTTATAGCAAGTAATACGAATCGAAAAATAACTATCTATATTATGATTAAAGGCTATTGTCAAAACTCTTTATTAATTTCCTTATCTGTAGTTCCTTTGTTCATTATTTTATACTTTAAACTTTATTATTATTAATAGGCGCGTCTTTCGTTTGATTTGTATCAGTTATTATATGTCTGTAACATTAAATTCATTTAAAAGTATATAAAACTTAAAATATCATTCAAGTTGGCTCGAAAAGTTTCGCTAGTTATTTGTTTTATTACGAGCTTTTAATAATAGATAAAACACAGAATGGTGGCTATGCAAGTAGTCGTAGCCGAAGCTGTTTCCGGTGACCGGTGTTTCCTAGTAAACACGCTGACCATTCTGTCAATTAAATTAATTAAACTCCCGACATCCACGAAAGTTTCTCGATTGCGAGAAAATTCGTGGAGTGTTTCACTTCCCTTCTTTTGCTCCTACTCGTCCGCCTCTCTACTCGTACCAACAGCTTCCTTCCTGCACTTCAGAGTTCCTGCGCCTTATGAATGCAGCTTTAGCGTACCTCGTAGAAAAAGTACTTAAAACTTTTACGGTTCAGCATCTCTTTTCCACGACAGTAATTGAAAAGCCTAGCGGAATAACCAGTCACGTTTAAAAATTAAATTCTTTTTTCTTCTTTAGTATAACTAATATTACGCAATGTATGGCTAATATATTATAATATACTAAATAAGAATAATAGTTTAGATGTCGCCTATTTCACAACAGCCTAAGGGTAAAGTTCCAAGGAGCCTAGGTTGCCGATTTTGATGAAATTTGGGGAGAGGAGAAGGAGGGAGTAACCTTAAATACGAAATTTCAATGGCGACTCTTTAATAGTGTTCGAGATATTGACTGAAATAACGCATGGAATTTTGCATATATGTACGTGCACACTTCTGACCGCGACTGCGTAAGCTCGCGGCCGCCACTTGACTACCTTTCTGATAAGCTTGCAGTCCTTGTCCTTTTTTTGTAAGGGCTCAAATAATGTGAATAGGAGAGAACATATCTAACGGGTGAACCATGTAGTTTGAACTTTTTTATATCTATCAATATCAATGACATTGGTGCCTGCAAACCGATGTTTACAGTTTAAAACTGAAATGTGACACGAAGTCCCATAGGTTGATTTGTCTACTCTTATATCTCGTCTGTACTCAAACCAGTCAAGGTACCACCAAGGGATTACCTATATAAAATATTACCGACAACCATTTCAACAATACCCTTTCACAGACACCGAATTTTGTCGGCATTAGTTATATACTGACACGTTAAAATCACTGACAAATATTTTCGATAATACTCATTTTACTAACAGAGACTTTTGTCGACAATATACACATATATAGACTGTCCCGATGGTTTCCCACCAAACTGTGAGAGTTTAATCTAGGGGCTAAAGGAACAAGAAAATGTTATATAAAATTTACATATAAACGTTTTGTTATAGAGTTATAAACAAATGTTGTATGCATAGAATAAGTATATAACAACGTTGTATCAAAATGCTAATAATATTTTTCAACGTAGAATACACTGATATTCACTGTGTATGCGATTTCCGTGACGGAAATACATCAGCCACTGTACGAGAATATCGACACCAATATCCTGATAAAGGAATACTGGATCTGTGCTTATTAACACCCGTTTTGCAAGTGCACAGAACAGGTTTGTTCTATCCTAATTGAGAACATTATGGTATTCTTGGAATCTTGGGACAGCAACAACGCTCAGAAAGAATTTTAAGATTTGTTGACAACAATCCTATGCAAAGTGTTCGACGTGCTTTAGCTCAACTGCAGCTATCAAGAAATACTACTTGGAAAACACACTAGTACAAGGACTACTACTAAGTGATTACTAGGAGCAAGTTCAATTTTCTAAGTGATATATGGATGCAGTAGAAAGGAACAACATTTTCTCATCTAGGATATTATGGATAGACAAGGCAACTTTACAAAGCGACGCACAATAAATCCTCATAATGATATACATATGTATACGCCGCCAAACAAAGAAATTTTCAACACAAATTCAGATGTAATGTTTGAATATTTTTTGTTGTTTCTTTTTCTTTTGGCTTAATCGATTAAATGTAACAAGTTTTAAAGCAGAGGCCGACAACGTGGGGCTGGCGGGCACACAGGTAATATGATTTAAAGTAAATATGTATTGAATTTACTTTAAGCTTACAACTTTCTCTCTAGAATAATTGAGAGAAGGTGCCCTTTATTATAGACTTCGGATATTCATGGAAATTATAAATGAAACTAAAGAAATAGGAATTCAATAGGGAGTTGTTTGGTCCTCAAAATATAATAATTTATACTTTACCTTAAATGTTATATATATTTTTTCATAGGACATTCATTCTATGCCTCTTTGTATAATACATTTAAATTTCCCCATTAAAGCATACAAATCTGCAGTTTAGTAATAAGTCAGTCATTTGAAGTACCCTTCTTAGTGAAAAGGTTTCTGACCTCTGTTTTAATGAATTTCTATCAAACGATCTGCCTACTTCAATGGAGAATGAATTTGTTGAATACGAAAGAATCCTGAAAGATGTATAGGTTATGGTAGACCAGTTTCTTGGTCTCCAAGATCACTGGATCTTACACCACTCGATTTTTACATATAGGAAACTTTGAAATAAATGGTTTACTCGGCAAAAGTGACTTCAGATGAAGAATTTGTGCAAAGACTTAAAAACGTAATTATTAAAACTCAGCAAAATACTTAGAAACTTCATAAAGTGGATAATAAATACAATTGTTCATCGATGTCAATCTCACACCCAACTAGGAGTTCATTTTGAAATGAGAATTTAAAAGTGGTAAGTTATCATTTTGTATTACACTCATAATTCACAACGTGTAATTGTTTGTTACCAGGTGATAAAAAGAGAAATTACACAGACCAGATAAATACAATCGACTTTCTGTTTGTTATAATGAAAAATACGTAGCTACCTATTCTATGTATACAGTATTTGTTTATGTATCAAGGTGTTTATTTGCAAATTTCATATAGAAATAGTTTCCCTATTATTGGACGACACCTAATATCGAACAGAAGTTATATATTTGAAATCCAAAACAGTTACAAAACGGTAGTGCTGCGAAAAGTGAAAAAAACATCAACGAACAGGCGGAAAACTTGAGAAACTAGGCTAAGGAGATAAGTGGACTAGAAAGAATAAAGAAAACTAGGTCATTGATTCCGAAAAATACATAGAAGAAGACAGTTTGCGTGCTTGGTTTAGAGACTTACGATGAAGACTGGACTTAATATGGTCAAATGATTATATATGTAACCATTCCAGATTATGTACTTTGAAGATCTTCCTAGTGACGTTACAAATCTTTGCTGCGCCCGGAAATAGGCACCACTCAAAGTTCCTTTAGAAACGTATATCAAAAGTTTAATGTTAATTTAAGATATAATAATATTGCTTATGTTGTTCCATTATTTATAATTTTAATAATATTAACTTGAAATTAATGCAAAATGAAAGAACAAAATTTTGTATTTTTTTATTTATTTAAAGAAAACCTCATGTGTCCACTAATAAGGAAACTCTCCTTAATATTTTTTTCTCCTTTTGGCTTCTAGATTAAGTTCTCGCAATTTGGCGGAAATCCCCTGAACTCCTTGTATGTATATATTCCTTTGACTTACGTCACTGGTTTATGTTATTGCCGACTATACATCTTTATCTGCATATCCATTTCACTTCGTATTATTACTTTATTAATTAACATAAGTTGATGAATAATTACGAATGTTAATTGTAGTTACGCAAAATAAATATGAACTATTTTATTTAAGTGGAATTATAAGAATACATTTCGCAATGTTGTAATATTTTTTGTATTCTTCCTCCTCTTTTTTGTCTTTCTTTTTGAAAGTGGTTTGCTGTTTAATAACTATTCCAAAATATTTTCGTCTATCGCTTATTCTTTTTAAATTTCAATTACAATTTTAAACAGTGAAACTTTATGGTTCTCGATGAAATATTGCCAGCGCCGATACCATGAGTCTATATAATTTTGAGTTCGTAGGAAACCATACAAATTGTTGTCCTATACAGGTTTATTTTCCCTCCATTTATGTAATACATACTGTTCCATGTACTATCCTCAGAAGATGTGTTTAAATAGATTTTTCTGTCTGTACAATCATATTGCGGACAATTTTGCATGTCTCTCATTAGCGAGTTCAGCCAATGATTTTCTTCCATTGCACATTTTTAAAAGTTCAGACCGTGTAGCTTCTGCTGCATGGTTGTGTTTCGAAAGATCGTAGGGGTGTATTTCACACACCCAATGAGACAGATCGTTTCTGTTTCTGCATAGAAATCACGAGAGCGTGATGCAGATACTTAACTATTATACCTGCAACCCTAATTTTAATCATTTGAGAATTAATCAGTGAAATATATCTCAATATGCATACATGAAAATCAAGAAAAGTGTAGCACATGGGTGTTGAATGCGTTTAACTAGTAGGTAATACACAAAATAAATGAAAATTGTATCCGTATCTTGCATTTGGGTACATCGTTTTTATATATAGTTTACAAGAAAATTTATCCACATTTAAAGAGAAAAATTAATCAGATAATACTGTCCTTTATGCATTATTTATACAAATGGAGTTTTAGCACAGTCAAATATGTTGTTCGAAATTACAAATATTGTCAATTTACACCATCTTTCTATTTCTAATAACTTCCGTGATATTCGACCGAATATTTTTCACACATTTTTCACACAAAAAATACATTTCTAATATTTTCTCGAAAACTACCATATATCGAAATTGTATCAAAATCGGTGTGATTGACACATTGGTATGATCCCTTTGTTAAGCAGAGCAACTTCTTTAATCATCGTCCAATTGCTGAAGCATATCGACGTTATTCAATGCACTTTGAATAAGCAACGTGATCGGCGAGACTGTTTAATCGTGTTATAGCTTTGAAACATGGAACAATCGACGCAAATTGGTTACTCTTCGATCAGTGAACAAAGTTTCGTTTCGCTCGTTGAACCCTTTACTAACTGGTGCATTTAGCTGTTTTCACGTTCATTTGCGGCGCCACTGTGCAACGTGTCGATCGATTCGCAAAATATGTCGAAGAATACAATATGGCGCCCATAAATAAGGACAGAATGCGAGCTGTTCCTTGCATATACGCATAACACAAGATGCAGGTCTTCCTTCATGACAGCTCCGTTGAAATACGATGAAGAGGAAGACAAAGAGTGGAAAGGTTGAGGAAGCAGGGGCGGAAACATTTCACCCAGCGATGCGAGAACGGAGCATCGCGAGAGAACGGTAAACAATAAATTTCTACGTCTTTTCTTCGTTTTTCCGCTCTACTTCGTCATCGATAAATATCGCGTGTTTCGTGTCGCTTCTTCCGTTTCGCACCGACAACAGTAAACAGAAACGAAATTTCAAATACTCTGTTAAACGTTCAAAGCAATCGGATGCATTCAATTAGAGCTTCGATTATTGCTTCAGCCTAGAAATCGTGGTATTCGAATAGTTAAAATACATTTCTAGTAAACATAAAACATTAAATTACTGCAACAATTTTCAAACAAATTCATTCTATTCTACTGTTCACACGAAGCATTTCTATTACACTTAAAGATACTGCTCATTATAATTAATAATGTTTAGATCAAATGAAGTGTTCGGGAAACATCGAGTGGCTCTGCAGATTTATAGCTTGATGACGGGCATTTACGCTATTTGTGACAATGAGACCAGCAAGACGTCAAAATCCCTTGCTGGCAGCCTAGAACCAGATGGTAACCACTTGAAGGTTCTAGCCGAACGCGATGTCAATAGCGGAAGGCAAGTCATAAACCATGTGGCAGCCACTCCTAAGAGAAGGTAGTGTCTCCGAAGGCGAAAGGTGACGCTAAGAAATCCCGCCAAATTTTCTCCCCCACCTTGGACGAGGGCCCGCGAGCGGATGGAAGGGGAAGGAACATCGAAGGAAAGAGACTTTCCGACCGCTCACGGGTAGACAGAGACTTTTTTGAGAGCTAACGGAAAACACGGAAACCGTAGCATTAGTGACCGCCAAGAAGGGACCGTCCCCTTGGCAAACAGAGACAACGGGATCGTGGTTCGACCAGCGGACACGATCGGGAACTCACGATAGAAGGAACATGCCCTTAATAATCAAGCGTCTGAATGACAATACTTTATACAGTCCATTATTATCAAACATATAATCGAAACACAGTTCATTCACGGGCACGCGCAACCAGACAGAACAATCCGGGCGCGAACATGAAGTTTAATATGATAACATCAAGAAATTCATGACTATTCTTCTATTCTGTTAAATAGAACATCACAAATGTTTTTATAATTTATTTTTTTAGTATTGCATCAGCTTATCAAGCCTATCATGATATAATTGTACAAAGCTTATAGAGTATATTTCTTATTTGCATATGCACATCTAGCATTGCGAGTTTTAAGATATTTTTACGGGAATGCGTTTAGGTGTATACGGTATTTATAAACGCAGCATTAAGTGATCCAATTTGTGGATATTATCGCTTCGGTCAATAAGGGAAATACGTGTGACCTATTTTTATACCAAAAAAGGTGGACCTGCAACTAATCAAACTCGTATTCCTTCCAAAAGTTTTCTTTCCAAGTTTGCACAGTATTTATGACACGTATAACTTGACTAAACAAAGTTGGGAACTTTGGATATAGTTGAAGCCGAAAAATGGGAAACAGATGGATTTGTAAGATATCTTCAGCTGCTGATCTGCCGATTATAATGTGATACTTTTATGGCATAGCCAATTAGATCATTAAGGGGAAACAAAAATCTTCAGTCGTAGCTGAAACTTTTTCTTTATGTAGTATTCGTATGATGCTTGTTTTTGGAATACCACTTTTACGCTTAAGTTGCCTTAGACTAACACATAATATGTTGTTACCGTTTTCCGTAATAATTCCTTCATTTATTCCATTTCTAATCATTTTAGTTGTCACATACTTTTTCATAACGCTCTAAGTTTTATGAAAATTGTAGCGGTACGTGGCTCGCAGCGTTGGTAGAAAATAGCATTGACCGCTTACAGATGTTTGGGTATAGGCAATTAAGCCTACCCTAAAGTCTGTAAGTCGGCGAAAATATTTTATACTGTTTTCACGTGCGTAGCTGAATAAGCTACCCTACCATAAAGGCTGCCAGCCATGTCCCGTTACGGCTTGTCCGTCCGCACGGTCAACGCGGACCGAAAAAGAACACTACGTTTCACAGAATTATAATTTTTTCCCCTGCCAAAAATCTAGGCGACTTCGGAGAAGGGAAGTAGCTCCACCCTCGAAGTCGCTAAGGGGTAACGCCTTTCCCGAGGCGAAAATAAATACGGCGGAAAAGCGCGATACAGGTAATTATCTACCTTGCCTCCGACCAACGAAGAACTTGTGCGTACATCAATAAAACTCTTGCGAACATACTTGTCGTGGATGCTCAATCATTCCTTCATCCCGACAAAAATTATTAACATTTATGTACACATACAACGTGCTACATAATTAGGGAAAGTTTCCCTATTTACTGGGCGGCATGTAATACCGGACAGTAGTCATATATTTGAAATTCGGAACAGTTACAGACCAGTAATACTGCGAAAACTGAAAAAAGTTCAAGAACTGAGGAAGAATTTGAGAAAGAGGACATTGATAAGTGGACTGGGAAAAATAAATAAAATCAGAGCATTAGCACCGAAAAATGCAAATAACAAGGCAGCTTGCGTGGTTTGCTTAGAGATCTACGTTGAAAATTGGATTTAATATTCAAGTTGCAAAGAATGGGTTCACGATGCATGTGCCGATATTTCTTTTTATTTGATCTATTTTAAAGTATAATGTTAATTTAAGATAATATTCTTGATTGCTTCGCCGTTGTTACACCTTACGACCTCTATATACATAAATTTCACGTTTAAATTTCGGAAATAAGGATTATTTCAAGGACATATCGTTGTATATATACATGATCGTATTTTATAATTAGTTACACAATGCAATAAATACAAGTTGATGATACAATACAATGACAATTGATACCATTCAAATTGTATGTAAAATATTTGTTGTACCGTCATAATTGGAAAAAATTTTAGGTAATCTTATTTAAATGAATTACACTATACATGTATTTCCATTCTTCTATTACTTTCTATTACTAATCAAACAACAGAGATTTTGCGTCTCGTTTTAAAATATTTATTACAAAAGATAAATAACCGTCTTGAGTTTGGTGTAATAACTCTTTATTAAAATAATGAATAGTATTTTTGCTATAAAATGATTGCAATCTATATTGCTAAAGCACTAGTTATGAACGATAATGTACTTCATATTAGTTCTTACAATAGTTGATTATTTTTCTACGAATATTTACGTTCTTTATACGTTTTCTACGTCTCCTTGAAAAGCGAAGGGTATTAAATAGATAAAGGAAAAGCACGATTTCTCTGTAGAAAATAAGTGTCCGTGGCGGTAAATACGAAGACCATCTATACAGGAAGTAAGGCTAGGTTTAGTAAATCCGAAGAAACTGCATTGTTCGAAGGTGAGTCGTGAAACTGGACAAGATTCTCCGAGAGGTGGAGAGGAGCTGTGCTTCCTGAAATTCTTGGTACGGTGTTACGAGACAGAAATGATGGACAGGATATCGACGCTGCCTGATGAAGGTACGTAGCCGCTTGAGTATTCCCTATCGAGTACACAATATCTCAAGTCCTGCACATTTCACAATGCAAGAATACAAATACATCGTAAATGAAACCACTGGGCATAAAGTACAACGGAGTTAAAGGCTTTAAATAACACTCCTTTTACTGGACTGAGACTCTAAGAAAATGTCATATAATATAAATTTTGCGAAACAGTTGAGACTCCTTTACAGTTATTGCACCTAAGTACAAAGAATATTTTATTTTAAATAAAGTGAAAAATAAAAAAATAGTCAATACTATTAATATTAAAAATACTATCTAATTCTAAGAGAAAAAATATAGACATAGTTTAGTGGAATTTAAACAAGAGAATTGAAGCAGATTACCTGAAAGGTTAAACAATATAAATTGGTTTTCTTAAATAGTGCTTAAAAATTGAGAAAGAAATGCTTTTATAATTTCTAATTGGAAGATGTTGAATGAGAAAGAACTCTTTTGACCTTTCCTGACTTTTTAAATGCATTTTCTTAGTGTACCAGTTTTATTTCTCTCATGGTACACAACAGAACGTTTAATAAATAACCGACACTTTCATTTATTCTTTCGTCTAATGATTTTTCAAACTATTTGTTATAATTCTATCGTAATTCTTAAAATGATACAATTACCTTTTATTATTTGAAACTCTAATAAAATTACAAGTTAATTAACCATTACTGTATTTTATTATAAAATAATCTTTTGTGTTACGTTCTTTTAACTTATTGAATGGGTTATTTCTAACATAGCAACTTTTTCAAATCTTTCATTTTCATACTTTCACGATAACAAAGAGTTAATTTTAATTAGGTTGATTGTTGGTTTTTGTAAATATTCTATACACCCAGTCCAACGAAACGAGACTTTAAAAAAAAACAAACGGCCAAGTGATGAAGCAGATCGAATGTCAGTATTCACAGTCGACGAATAAAGACGGAGATATCGTCTTTACTGTCTCGTCTCGTTGGACAGAGTACATATGTATACACTGCCGGTGGAAAGATTTTTACTATCTTTTCTATTTTCAAAAATAGTATTTAATACAGTAGAAAATTACAAAAGCTACTTATTTATTGTTAATTTTTTTATATCTGTTCCCTCTGCTTTAATAACTGTATATTACTTTATATTATCTAACTGGTCTAAATTACAATTATTTTATAAAGGTGACTCCTTTTAGCCGAATAGGTTGGAAATTTTCCACCAGCAGCGGAAATGCGATAAAATGTGTTTTTAATACAAATAAAAAAATATGCCCATGGAAAGGAAATGAATTGATTAAAGTTATTGAAGTTTAGCATTATTAAAGTTTATTCTGTACAGAGTTAAATGTGCAAAATGTAATCACTGCTTGTGTAAATGCCATTAAGAAGGAATTTACTGTTAGTTTGAGCTTCTTAAGCTCTGTCAAAGTCAAGTTTCGCGAAGTGCTTCGTAGAAAAGCCAACGCTGCATCCTATTTTCCAAGTTTCGAAGAGGACCGTTTCTGTTTTTCTGAAGCATTGCACAGGGGTTGCAGAATAACAAATAGCCTTGCGAACAATAGCATTAATTTCATTGTTTGTCAGGAAGAGAATAATATCTATTGTTAGTAAACAATGCCAAATGAGATGCTATTTATTCGATATGATGACAAAACCGATAACTAAAACTTTATAACACACGAGTAACAAGAACATGAATATATGCCATTAGCAGAAACAAAAACCAAATTTGCATCCATTGCTTACCTTTATAATTTGTATCACGTGTAGTATTATAATATGTTTTATGAAAATAAATATGTACAATAAAACAGAAATTAGAAATATGTAACGAAAACTAAAAAAAAACTAGGATTCTAAATCAGTGTTTCTCAACCATGTGTTGCATTAAGTCTTTAATGAAATGATAGTTGCTTAAAATTGTCATTCAATATTGCCATGTATTATTTTGTTCATAGGTTATATAGGAGTTTTTAATGAATATAATACAAACTATTTTACTGGATTTTATCATTTTTAAGCAACTTATCTTATTTAAAATCACTAGTCTTATATTTTTACATAGTTAAGTTTGAAATTGAAGTATTTGATATTCTTGCGTAGGTCTGGTAATCCAGTTATATATAGTTATATATAGTTATATATGTATATATATGATAATATATCCTAATATATTTTACCTTACTGTATTCTTGTCGTATAATTTAATGAAGAGTGTTAGTGTTCGTCGCCAACACGGTTTATGTCACGGACGTGCGTAAAAAGCTATTTTAGAGATTAAGGATTTTAGGTTTTCAGTTCGCATGTGTTTTAGAGTACAATAAACTTCCTGGCGAGAGAAGGCGATTTATGAGTTAAAACTACGAGTTTTTAGAAAGTTGCTTTTCTCGTCCCTCAATAGCCATGGCCGTGCCATAAACAGGGAAATTCCGAAGGGTAGTTGGACACGTGCATGTAACGGTTAAGATACCGAAGGTCCGCTACCTAGACGAATTTCCCCTAACGTTGTCAAACGTCTTCGCCCCCACACGAGCACCGCGGCACCCCTCTCCAAGTGAGCGCGCTAAGGCCGCAAAGAGGAGTGTCCGCGTTTAGTTAGGTCCGCTGATTGGTGATTGCCAAAAATGAGAAGAAATCAATCAGCGGACAATTTAGAAAATAGGAGAGTTGGCGATCGACAGCGAAGATCGCCAACGTCTCTTACAAACAGTCAGTCAGACAGAACACACAGAACAGTCAGAGAGTCTTTAGACAGTAATTGATAGAAAATAGAATTCACTCACAGAGACACACATATCAAGTATCACTTAACCATTCTGTCGTTTACACACCACTACACACCCACATTATTAGTATTAAAGAAACCATCAACCTACAATCAGTGTAAGATAATTTCCGTCCCAAGTCGGATAACTTGGGTGGTCCTTCAAAACATACGCAGACGGCACCTAGTGCAATAACTAGGACGAGACAATCGGACCTAACAAAGAGTACAATACATCTCATTATACTAAAAGTATGCAAAATGTGCATAACGCTATTTCAACTGAATTTTACTTGTTGAAAAAGAAAAAATTCTAATCTATTAAAAAATGATAACATAATGAAATAGAATGATTTTCACCTGAAAAGTTTTTGAAAAATATAATGTAGGTAACTATACTATTTGCAGTAAATACGAATGAATAATTCGATCAACGATTTTAAAAATCCATAAGAACATCGCATGTAAAGTATATTGAACTATGTAAATAATTTTGTAAACATACGAAAATAAACAAATATTTTTTACAGGAATATTCAATTTATTCTATCAACTTCATTTAGATTTTTCGCACCCAGAAATAAAACTCGAATTTTACAACATTGTAAAACATGAATTATTTTCGTAGCTAATTGTTTCATATTTGTGTCAGTAGTAGAATCTTTATTTATCTGTAGCAGTTACATGTATCATTTATAATGTAAAGTGGAAATGGTAAAAAGCACAGGAAAGGTATTATGTATATGCGGCGACATCTTGGATTACAGAACAGTTTATTTCTGCCCGTATCGTGCAATGACAAATTGAAAAATGCCGAAGGACAGTGTTCTATATCACCTTCAATTATCTCCGACAGATGATCGGGTGAGCGCAAGGAGACAATGGAAATAATGATGAAAGAATGAAGGATTACCTTTTCTTCATTAAAGCCTGGTCTTCATAGCCACTTTCAGGTAGCCTGTCATTATTATTACGTTTCCGTGTTCGACTCTAGAGAGAATTTAATACAACAAAGACTACGATGCGACAAAAAATGGCACAATGGTCATACGAGCGTCCACGGAAATCGACATAGCACGTGAAAAAGCAGAAAAACAAAACAAGATAAACAAAGGATACGAATGTTGTCAGATTGATAAGGAAGACCGATGCAGCGACCACATATGAAACGGGCTTCGCTTTGCAGAAAACGAACCATTGGATATAAATGAAAGTAAAAAATCGAAAGAAAAAACACTAAGGCAAAACGAAGAAGAAAATGGACAGAAATTAGAGCATGAGATACGAGAACGTAAATAAGATCGGTATTGGTTCATAGTTGCGCGCCATTGCTAGCTTATTGTTAGAAAGTGAGTTTTAATTTCATTTCAGACTCACCCTTTGTTCTCTGAATTTCCAACCAGCCTGATAAACAATAATGCAACGAAGCACAAAGATAATGAAATTAACGAACTTGAATTACCGTCCAGATTAGAGGTTTTAGTATTGGATATCCTAGTATTCGAAATATTCAATATAATTTGAATTCCGTATCAAAATCCAGATTTAGGTACTCGAGTAATAGGTCTGGTAATCGATTACATCCTATATCTGGATTAGGATTTTCCTACTTGATTACTTAAATTGTTTACTCCGTGCCTGTGGCTTCTTGTATCTCGAAGTCAGGCTTGGCGATGTCGCGTATTGTACGTGGTGTGTCAACTCAAATGGTGTTGCTGCTCCTTGTGAGTCTTTCAGTTGTCTTATGTCGGTGTTAGAAAATTTGCTCATATTTATATGAATTCGGAAGTATATGCGCGGGTGGCGTCCGCCAATCACAGTAGACTTACCCCTCCAGGGGTGGGGGCGCGAGAAGTTAGGAAGGTCAGGCCCCAAGAAGCGCGTGGCAATGGGGAAATCCGGCCCGTAGGGGCGTAAGGCGTTTATGGTGCGGAGGTCCGCAGGGAATCGGCCATACAATTCTTGAACTCCGCTTTTTGGGCTTACGACACGTCGCGTCGTCGTTTGGTATTGAGAATCCAGGAGCAAGTACCTAGCAAATCAATATGGCCCGCAGAAATGCAAGATTGCTACAGCCATAAGGCGATTTCCAGGTCTTTACTGCTGGCTTAAACAGAAATATAAACATTCAACAACACAGTGATGAGTTTACTCAAAAATAGCGATGTTGGTGTCCGTGTAATAAACCCTGTTATCCTAACACAAATATAAAGCCTTCTTTATACATTCGGATTCAGGTTAACGAGATCACCTTTACGTAAGTTTCTTACTATTTTATGTACTGGAAGTTATGAGCAGAAAAATAACAATTTCCTGTTCTGATATCCGTTAAAAAACATGATTATTTGTGTTTTCCCTTTCGCCACTTGATAAAGATTCCGCTATACATAGAAATCTTTTAGCTAATATGAAAATTTTTGAATAGTGGTAGTTTTTTGAAATTGCTACTAACTTATATGATCCGGATTATATGCAATTTGTGATTCTGTTACATGAGTCGCTCATTTGCCAAATCGATTAACTCCACAAAACGGAAACTACAAAAATTGGTGAAGCAAATATACATTCTTTTTTAAATGTCCTTTCAAAATTTAAATTTTAGTAAACACTGTAAAAAGTATTATTACAGACGTAGCTTTTCTCTAGCGACATATAAAATGCATAAATATCATTGAAATAATCGTTATTATCTTTATAAATTGTTTATTATTCCATGGTCAAACAAATTTTCCTCATTTTGTGGTATGAAGCCAAATTGTTAAGGAAATTTATTGTGAATATAAATAATTAAACCTCAGAAAGTGGAGTTAAACATTGCCACACTTATTCGGCACTACCGATTGACGATTCCGATGCAGTGGGGTCGCATTATTATATACCAGTGCCGAACGACTAAAATCGTTTGGCATGTGCCGTGCCGTCCGGCAAATGTCGACTCACAAGGGGACACGGCTTTATAGCGGACATTTAGGAACGAAGCTAGATGATTAGCATTTACGTTTCTTGCTGCACAATTTCATTTCAATTGAAACCGTGGGGACTAGAACTATAATTTCACATTAAAAGTATGACTTAGACCATTATAAGCCTGTTACATTTCGAATGATTTAAAGGATCAGTTACGATATTGCTAATTTAACTTACATCTTCTACAAATGAGAACAGTGAACTTTCCTCGAGATGAGAAAGCCGATGGTTTCCGAAACAATGCCCATATCCGAAAGTTAGCCGGTTCGTCTCTACGGAACTACGAGACTTAGTCGTAAAGAATTTTATTGTGTCTTGCAGATTATTAGTACTTTTACGATCCACGTTGCTCGCTGTTCACCACATTCCGATCCATCTGTACTGGTATTAAAATACAAAGCAACGTCCGGTATGATACGTGGTGTTTACTTAAAGGTAGCTTGGTATACCCGATGAAATATCACCTCAGGTAGCTGGACATTTATTGTGTACCAAATGACGATCGAACTTCAGGTCTATAAATTGTAACCCGAGCGAAGAATGGAAAGTCGGGGGGGGGGGGGGGGTCTTATTTACCATCCCTGAATATCGCTTTAACAGAATCAGTTTCGCGCTGCAATCTCATCCTCTGGCGCCACATCACAAGAGACACAACAGTCCCTATAAATGAAAGGAACGCTCGAAAAAGACAGCAGCGATGTATAGGGTGTTTCAGCGGGAGGGGATATACCTGTTATTTTTGTCGAGAACATCGAGTTTATTGAAAAACGAATTATTCTGTTACTGAAAATTAAAATTGAATGCATGTTAATTATACATGAAAAACAATATTCAATAAATATCGACTACGAATTTTGCTACAAACGATAATTGTTTTATTCAAATTTTATATAACGTTTTGGCATAATTGTAACTAATGCCATGAACAGCATTCCGAATCGCGTCTTTCAGTTGCTGAATTGTTTGCAGATTATTTGTACAGATTTCCCCTTTCAAATAATTCCAAAAGAAAAATCTACTGGTGCCAGATTGAATGATCACAGTAGCCTATTTATATCGTTATCCCTTGACTTAAATTACACTTAACCTGAAAAATTTCTTTGCAATGAAGTTATTATTTAGCTACTCGTATGAAATGTGGCGCCGCGACAAGCTCTTCCGAGCTCGCCTAATGCATACACATTAGATTACGAACAAAATTCGTTTTTTACATTATTCGTCGGTAGGGAATATAATTGATGATGTAACAAGCATTATGGGAACTCCTTTATCGATCGCAAATCGTACCTTTGATGCCTACGGAGAAGAGACCTTTTTGTCGAATATTACAAATGATTGTCAATATACTACATTCCTTGTTTGCAATCAGCGTGACCCAATAACAAGCTACAGGTATCGTTCTCAGAATTTTATAGCGTAAACCGGACGTATTCGACTACCTTCTAACAACTCGGGTAACTTATCAGTTAAATTGCACATGTTTGAACATTTAAAGTGTCATCGATGAAAAATGGCCCAATAACGCTATTAATTCAAACGAACACTTGTAAAAATAAATTTTTCATTTATAATTTTCTAATGGTTTTAATTAATCTCTCTGTCACTAATTGTCCTTTGTACAGTTTTGTGAATTTTTCATACTCAAGGTCACGTGAAAGTTATATTACTGTAAGTCGTTGAATTCCTCTTAACCTCAAAAAACGACAATGACCTTAAAATTCTAAGAAATATGACCTTGACAAAAATTTCTTGCATTTACAGTATTTGTCTCCTCAAACTGAACGATATCCGCCTTTATCATCCTTCTATCGTAAAAAATAAGAAAGGTATTTAATATGCTCAAGTTAAGTGAGACATCCTATATATCTCCCATAGCTATTGACACACAAGAATTTCAGTACATCAAGGGTAGATACAATTTCTGGTACATGGCTTACACCCCAACGATTCAATTAGTAATAATTATCTAGAACTGGACCGTCAAAGTCTCAAATTCTTGACATCTGCTTTATATTTATTTTACAGAATGTTGTAATTCGACACAGTGTTGACAGTGTATAAAGTTTATAGGTACATATTATTACTTATATCGAAAAGTTCAATCTCCTATAAGGCTGCACATCAAATTAGATATTTCTAACTATTGTACATTGTTTCTATGTCATACCGAATGACATTACCACAACTATATTGTAAAATTTGACGGGAGCTATCAAACCTTTATATAGGGTGAGGCGGAAATCGTAGGACACCCGGGCAGGGGGTAATTCTACGTGAGAAAATAAGAAACAAATTTTTGGTGTACATAATGTTTTCATTCGGGGTTTTGTTTCCGAGAAAGTCGATTTTCAAGTTTCTGCAACTATACAAACGATTATCGTGTATTCTATTACCGGTTGTTTCTGTTCTAGATAGTGTTTATAAACATTCATTATGGCGTACTATGGCGAAAGATATCTACACAATTCGATGTGCGATCGAAATGATAGTGCATCAGACTGCATAAAATTTCATTTCTTTTCATTTGCCGCAGTCAACGAAGACATTTAGAGCAATACTTGCAAAATATATAATGAGAAATAAAAGATGAATAATCAGTAGAAACACATTGTATTATTTTAATCATAATATCACCAATATTTACAAACATTGTCTAGTACAAAGACAATCGGTAGTAGAATATACGATAACCAAATCATATTTAATCGTTTACATAGCTGCACAAACTTCAAAATCGATTTTCTTGAAAATGAAAAAACGTTATACCGATTTCCTTTTATTTTATTACGTTAACAGACTATCAGGAAGCATACAATCAATTGGACACACTCTTGGGTAAGTCACTCACATGTTTTGTAATATCATTATACATTAGTTTATTCCATTCATTTCATCATTAACTTCATATTGCATTGGTTATGATTAATCTATACGTACAGCATCTGTGTTCAATATTCAACACAATCTCGATCTCTTTTCATTTGAGTGCACAATATTTTCTCTGAAAATATTCACAGACAATCCAGAATCCATATTTTTACTACCAACTATGAATTAATTTTAACAAAAAATTCTTATTTTTCGGTAGTTTATTCTATCAATTATAAACAATCCGCCACCCAGCTCAAGTATTCCCCTCCACCTCGCTACGAAAACCTCTGTAAGTCGAAAAAAACTTACTTTAACTGGAATTATTTACTACTTGTTCAGATGTATCATTTTACTTTTATATTTCGAATATAAAATTGTCAGACCTCTACAAGTTAAAGTTTACCTCTATAAGTCTAACTTTTATCACCGTTGCCTTTACAACTTGAAGTTTATAGCTATGTGCCATAAGACGTTAGATCCTGTCTCCCTTCTTTCAGCTGGTAGGATTATCAAAAATATGTACCATAAGACGGAACATATAAAACAACACTAGCCGTATCCCTACTTCTTCGCCCATCTACCATGTACATGTTTACGGAAGTTAATCGCATTTTGTTCACAAAGTAAAATAAGAAAAAATACATATTAAAGATACATACAGGTGTATACATTATAGATACATACAGGTTGAATCACCTAACTACACTTGAATTTACTTGTCTATTGTTGAATTTACACGTTTGAACTATTTGAGGAATAAAAAAATATTTCAAACAAAAATTGTTTAATATCAAGAGGAGCATAAAATGCAATAATCAGTTCTGTGCTATTTCTTTTTTTCATCAAGATATGTAGGTAATCTTAAGATTCTTAACTACAGTGTGTAAGAGTTAGAAGTACGAGTGTTGGGACAATGGATTGTCGAAGAATGGTGATGACGTTGGCCAGGGCTGCCTTCGGCAATCCTGTCATAAATCAAGGACAAGAGTCCCAATACTGGTAGCCTGCATGACACTCGAGGGCTGTCGCCCAGGCCGTGCGAGACCTGGCCACTTCCACCACCTCGCAAGGGTGACGTAAGCCGGTCCCAAGCTTGGGACAGCGTGGGGCTTTTTCCCAAGAAGAGAGGGAACGGACGCCCTGTCTTTAAGGACGGGGAAACAGAGCGAGGGCAGAGATCCTTTTGGTACGGAGAGAAGCGGTGATGGCGAAGCGCGCGTTAATAAAGTATTTGTTTTCCCGAACTGTCCAAGTAAGTTCGGCCCCTATCCTTACAAGTGTGTAATATTTAACTATGCCATTCGAAAAATGACTAATTAAGGTGTATAGAATAAAAAATGAATGATTATCGAGATATTCTTCAATTGAGTTTTAATGCAAGAAATGTTAAAAATGTTGTCCATTTCAATCAATAAAAGTAAGTATTTTCAAAATTATACTATTACATGCTCTAACAATGTGGTCATTCAGAAGTAGTAGATGACTCCTAATATTTTAGATAACCCCAAAGATACTAATCAAGTGGCGCCAAATCCAGAGACCGATTTGACCATTGTGTATAATTTGTCCTATACGTCTAATGCATCGATTGGCGAATAATCTCTGCCATAGCCGACCTGCTATTTGAGCATAATGTGCAGGACAACTATTATATTGATATCATATTGTTCAAACTGTTTATAATGGTATATCTGATAATAAGGTTAACAGTAGGTATTCGAAACAATAAGTTGGAATATTAGTGTCTTCTTAACGATCCCTCAATAAAATATGATCCAATTATTTTATTGTCTAATACGCAGCAAAAAAACATTTTTAAGTTGCAGTATCGTTGGTGATCAATTCGACAAATATTTTGACGACTTGAGTAAAATTTGTAAATGTCGTCTTATTAGTGAATAAAATATTTTTTAGAAATGTGTCATCTGTATTTATGTTGTTTGGAAGCAACTGACAAATTTACACGCAGTTTTAAAAATCTGTCCCGCGTAATTCTTAATTTAGTAACACATGGTAAGGATGAATTTATTGAGTGAAGAAACCTTACAACACTTAATTCTCATAATTCGCGATATTTATAGCGCGTATTTTGGTTAACAGTGGCAAGTACAGTATTAATTCTATTTCTAGTTCTCGTAGTTTGTGGTGGTTTATGTTTATACTGGAAATTGCGAGTTTCTCTAAACTTTATGCTCAGTTTCGCAAATATGGAACGTGATTATTGATTTCTACCAGGATATTCTTCCGCATACAAACGTTTTACTCTATCAGAATTTTCGCCGCAACTACCATAAACGAGAATTAAACCCTGCTTTTCAACATTACTAGATTTTATTATGATGGAGATATTTGTCACGTTCGCGTCTGGTGATGACGTATCACTGCGAAGTTGATTCAGGCAGCAATAACATGGAATATTCTGTATTTTTGTAAACATTAGAAGTGAGGCAACAGTAGTACGGCTTTCACGTTCATGGAAATTGCGTCATCGTCCATTGGAGAATGCCCCAGTGATTATTAATTTTTGAACTCGTATATATTAATAATTTTTTGCTCTGCATTCAGCAGTCTTTTGACATGTTAATACAAAAATGCAATTGCGAAAAACTAATTATTACATTGTATATTGCTGTTAATAATAAACAACTTTTGTTTGGGACACTTCTTCATACAACAAATAGCTTGCAAATAAATGTAGGTGATATAGTAAGGTTATGTGGCGGACTGTCGAGCGTCCTAAAGGAAAGTCGCAGGGTTTAGGTTTTCCGAAGGACCGCATGTTGCGTGCGACCAAACTCAAGTGCGGGCAATAAAAGTGGAATTTGCCAGAACCTCGGTTCGGAGGAAAGGACAGTTTTGAGGAGCACGAAAACGACAGAACTTTCCGAGCAGTCGTCACGTTAACTTTGCGCGTTAGGAAACACCGTTATAAGCTAGTTGTTAAGCAATAAATATCATTGTTTATTACTGTTCACCAGTATAATTAATATACCGCACCCACGTCACATCCGAAAGTTATTTACTCTGTATGTTATAGATATAAATTACATACTCAGATTTGATGATCAGTGACCTAGCTTTTATTTACTATATATTTGGTACCGATTACCTATTAGGAAAATAAAAAATAGCTGCAAAAACAAATTATTTGACGTTTAATGGATTTAAATTCATTGAAAATTACAGGAGACACCGACACTACCGAACAAGATGATAAATGTACTATAGTGAACCAGGTGATCTTACAAGCTCAGAAAGCGAAACGTTGGAAGGTGAAGAAGCACCTGTTGAAGTTGCGATTATGGTTGGCGGTCTAGTACGCAAGCTGAAATTTGCGTTCAATTACAGAGATTTCGAAGACTCGATTTGGCTGTTAGATTGTAGGGATAATTATATATTTTCTCAAGCGATGAACCGCCCGTTTTAAAGATGCAACTCTTAAGTGGAGTAGAACTGGTGGCAAACGGTAGTTCTTACTAATAAAATCATTAAAAGGCCTGGCAACATTGTTCATACGAGGTGAAGGTATCATAACAACATGGGCGGAATTTAAATCTACACTTACTGACAAAAGTTAAGATACAAAGTAATCGTTCCCGAATTTTTGTATATCCCTTATCTTCTGAGATGTATAGTACCGACTTAAAAATAGCATGAAAAAATAACATTCCATGTATCAATAATCAATAAGTTATCCCAATTTTAATTCTAATTCGTGTACCTTAGAAGATAAAGAATATACAAAAATTCGAAAATAGTTCCTTCGTTTTTTAACTTTTGTCAATACGTGTATATTGCAAAAAGAATTCCCTATCAAAGTTAGCAATGCTTAACTACACATATATAGGGTATTTAAAAAAATATGGGAAATATTTGGCAGGTGGCTTCTACACATCGAGGCAATAAAGAAAGTTCCTACACTAAAATGTTGATTTCACCTTATATTTTTATGCAATTAAAGTCTGCACTAGAAACGACCGAAAATGCAGCGGCCTGCACATATTAAACACCTCTTGGGTTGCCTATTTACAGGCAACGTTCAGTAACTTAAAAGTTTGGTATAAAAAATTTGGTATTAGGCGGAATTATTACAAAGTTTCAGTTACCTGATTGAACACCGTCCAGATACCAGAACGAAATATGTAGACACTACTAACTGCTATTGAGAACGACATTGTATCAAGGATCATGATATCATATAATAGATACTAATGCCGATCTGAAGGGTTATTCTAGAGTCCAAAACTTATGATTTTTAAAACTTGTAAAACTATATTAATTTCATTTTCAAAGTTACTTTTTCCAAGGACTAGATAAACAATCTAAAACTTCATAAAGCGTTTCTTTACATTTTTGTATAAGGAATTATCCCCTTGTCAGTTGTATCATGACTTGTCAGATACTTAGTATATGAAATTACACGCCACTTTGGGGGATGTTCATGTTAGAACATGGCGGCAGAATATGGTATTAGTATTTGTCAGAGTGGAAGTATTGATGCCGCGTATTAACTGGGTTAGTTTACTGTGGTTCTATGGTAGAGAGAGGCTGCATCGGCGAGGACCATAAATTTCCTCAATGATTTGACGCGATCAATCGTTACCTATCGACCCAGTAATTTTCCCAGATAAATATTTGAACGCATACCCTATTACGAGTAACGCGGATTTCCACACACATTCCTGCAAAAAAGATCGACATTGAGTATTCTTTGAAACTGTCAGTGATGTTCAGAATTTCACATCAACCGATATTCAAAATGAATGATGACGGTAAACAAGATAGATGGTAATCACCGGGATCAAATATTTCGATGATATTTCACAAATCGCAGCTGTATATTGATCATGTTTGATAAGCTTGTCAGATAAAACTGAAATGCGTTTTATTACGTACTATTTATTTCACAAGAACATGTACACGATATTTCCGTGAAAATTAATTCCTTTCATACAAAATTTTATATACATAAAAAATATATGTAAAAGTCTAATACATATTTAATTAATAATGGGTCCAATTGTTGCCATTAGCGACTGTTGCTTGACAACGTTTAGGCATACCTTGAACCAGCTTTTCGACGTGTGAGGAAAATAGAGACCTTCATATTTTTCGAACATGATAAATTAGGACTTTTAATGTTAAAATACGCTTTCCTCGGAATTTAAGGCTAATAACAGACGAAACATTTTGAACTGGATTAACATTGGAGGTCTTGGATGACCAGGCCAACTCAGTGATATCGTTTTTTTCCTTTCCACTCAGTGCAAATGCGGCTTCGGAGTTTGAGATCGTTTCCCTTTTGAAGAAACCATCAATTATTACCTAGTTCATTAAATCAGTGTTTCATAGATGTTAAAACACTCCTTTCTTATAATTTAATCATATTCTGGGCATTTAAATTGTCCGTGAAGAAGTATAGTGTTTCAAAAGCCCGACTATTGAAACATCCCCAAATTTATACTTATTTATGTTACATTTAACACTTCGATGAATGATTAAATTTTCACAGGCAGATCAGACTCCCCATAGGACTCCAAGTCCACCAAGATGATTCATCAGTTGAACACATTCATTCTAGCCGCAATCAATGCTTTTGTGTGCTTATGCCGTTCAACTTTCGAAGTGGTTTTTTGAATATAATGTTTCCAATATTGCACTACACCATGCAGTATTATCTTTTCTAAGCGATGTTCCAATGTTATATAACCAATATTTATGCCTTTTTGACAAAAAAGCTAACATTCTACGCAAAGAAAGTGTTAGATATTTTAAAATGTTTTTGCTATAGACCACTTTGATTTTCGATCAGGGAGGTCATGAATACATATTAATTTCTTTGTATCGTTGTACCCACTTATTCATAAATTCAAGAGATTTATACAGATATTTTGTTGTATTCCTGATTGCTGTTTTTGATTTCTATGGTAATATTAAGGGAAAACTGCTTCAAATAGGTTAACGTACACAGCACTCATTTTAAAAAGATCTGGAGTTCATAGTGACACAAGCAATATTACGAGACCCTCAGCAAGCTTCTATTGGAAGAGACTGCATATGTTTACATTAATGCAAACTCTCCATCAACAAGTTTCAGTACGAATTTTATGTAAGGGTATATACACTCACTTCATTTGAAATGAAAATTTAAATAGTAAAGAATCATGCGGCAACGAAGTAAATATATGTGTAGACAACTAGTTTTAATTACGTGGTTTTTTGATAAATTTCAATAATGGGAGAAGCTGCGAAAAGTCCCGGTCGCTAATTAAGATAAAATTTGGTAAGGAGGCGGAGGAGGGTGAGAAAACCGTAAATACAAAATTTTGATGGCGGCTCTATAATAGTTTCCGAGGTATTAATGAAAATAATCATAAAATTTTGCGTATACGTGCACGCTTGTTGCAACGCTGCCTGGCCCGTGGCTGCGTATGCGTGTGCCTACTTGAGACCGAAGCTGCCGCTGATTGTGACGGCTGACTAATAGTAATTTATGGCAGTACACCGGGTGACCTTAAAATATGCATTTCCATATATATTTTCCAGTGAATTTGGAAGCGTGAAATTCTCAGATTCATTTACTGAAATGAACCGTTCCGTTCGGATAGTTTATCCTGGAATCGCGTGGAGGGGCCCAGCCCCTCCCACCAATTTCAGTTTTAAACTGTAAACATCGGTTTGCAGGCATCAACGTTACTGATATTAATAGATATAAAAAATTTCAAACTAGTTCACCAGTTATATACGTTCTCTCCTATGTTTACAGAAGCAGGAAGGCGGCGAAGATTCCGAGCTTAACAGAACAGTAGTCAAGTGGCGGTTGCGGGCTTACGCATGCGCTGCTACAAGCGTGCACGTATACGTAAAATTCTGTGTTATTTTCATTAATCTCGGAAACTATTAAAGACACGTCATTGAAATTTGATATTTAAGGCCCCCCCCCCCCTCCTTCCACCACGAAAATTTCATCTTAATCGGCGACCTGGGGTCCTTGGAAATTCACCCTCAAATTAATGTGATAAATATTGCAATTGATTTTCAATCATACCGATACGCTAATATACAATTTTTCGACAATAATCACTGTGTTTTCCAAAATCTTCCGAATATACTAAAAAACTTTACATTTTAGTATTTAAAAAATAATGTATCTGTTTGGATTTTAACAATTCCTAAGAAATCGCTATGCAACTATGTAAAAAACATTTTTGAAATATCTGAGAAATAATAGAAATATTTGAGATGATAAAGTATGGTGAAATGTACTGTGTTGCGTCACCGTATCGGCCGTGATGGATACCTTGGAAACGCTGCCTTCACTTCAACTTACTGCGGTAACGGGCGGGTTTGGAAATAAAATGACACTCGCGAACGTTTAAGGTACCTTGATTTAATATCACAACTGTTCAGTTTGAGTGTCGGTGTCTTTGAACGAATGTGTGTTATGTATGACGCAGCGATGTGCTTGGCTCGTGTTTGTAGACTGCTCTGTGTGATCGGTGGTGGAGAACTGACTTTCGTGAAGGTTGGTGTTGAAACATTTAGGTAAAAATTGTGTTTAGGAGAAGGGATGAAAGTGGTGGAACCGTGGAGAGCGGAGTCTCTGTCTTAGGCCTGCTAAAAGATACCGTTTTCCTGGGAACGGTATTTTTGCCTACGCACGTAGGCAAGGCTGCGTGTTCTCTGGTCGCAGGCTAAGTCATAAAACGGCTTCGCAGCCTCTTTGGCCTGCTACGCCTAAAGTCGCATCGCAACATATTGCTTACCTAGAAAACGTAGTATTAATATTAATATTTACTTTTAGAAGCTCCTAATAACTCAACGACAAATTATACAAAAAAGAACGGAACACTAAACGTGACAGAAAGAATTTTTTTTTTTTTTAAGAAGAAGTGTAAAGTAGGTGATTTATTTATTTGCAAATATCTGCATATGCATTTACGGTGAAAGAGAGCTGGCCTAGACTAAAACACGACGAAGTTCGCACGAAAGACTACCGCTGAACATCACAAAGGGCGAGAGTTTACGATGTAATGGAGAGGATGAAAAGCGTGCGGAAATCCCATGATGCGAGATATAACGCCGGGGTAAACTTGCGGACGTGTCAGAGTCGCAGCGTTAAAGCACGTTCACCATGAAACGATTCACGGTGCGTACATATAACATCTTGCCTCATTTATGCGGCTGCATTTCTCTCATATGTGCCATCCGATAAAAAGCTGTACCTCAGCATTTGCCTACAAGGAACATATAAGGCTGTAAAAGCTCGATAAAGAGCTGCAGTCGTAGCAAGAAAAGTAAACGATAGCGTTTAATTGCTAGACGTAGTAATTGCTAGTACGGAACAGATGATAGTATGGAAAATTGTTACCACTAAACTGTGAATATTTATAAAAGTATGCTGCATCGAAATATACAAAAGATACTATGTTGCATGATAAATATAAGCGATGGCCAGTTAACAAATAGTTACGATACAAACTTTTCGGTTTAGATTCCATTTCTGTATCTATCCTTAGGTATTATTTTTATTATTAATTATAGGTATTGTAGAAATGGACAGATAGGACGGGGACTAGAAACAATATTTATATCGTAGGAGAGATCAGGAATAGTTATTACATTGAAGTTTAAAGTTTCTTGGTTTAATCTTATAACAAAAACAAGAATCCGAAATACAAGCCGAAGAAACAGAAAATCAGAAATATTAGCAGATACATCCGCAAGGGAAGCTATTTGAGCTGAACGAACCTTTAAAGAAGCAAAAGAAAATCAAACATGAAAATCTAAAAGTGGATTAATCATGAGTTTTGGAAATAAATACACTAAAAATAAAATAAGAAACGCACTGCGAAGAAAAGACAAACTTAATGTTGTTTTCTGTAACAACAGTAATTGATTATTGACACTTAAAAATTTATCACAAAATATTCTTCAAAATTACATTATCAGGTATTTGACTACATGGTTTTGATTTAGTTACATGAAACAGCAGTAATCAGCAGAGAAAAATACTTTAAATGTGAGATATCAATGATATTATATATATATAAATAAACTGAGAAATGTAACAACCAATTCTGGTTACCCCTAATAATAAATAATTTATTAACAACTTCGCTTCGTGAACGTAGTAAAATAAAATAATAAGACACATTATTTATATACTTCACTTTTTTCTGTAGAGAACTCTTGTATAATGACTTCTTGTGGGACAAATTGATATGTTTCCTCTTGGTCATGTTGATACAGTGCTCCTAATTGCTCTGACTGCTTCTAATTGGATTGTTTCCGTTTATTTCTACCAAAATGGTCCGAAGATATATTAAAGAAACAAATCCTAACGAAATATTGCGAGATATTTTTGAAAAAGCAATAAATAGATATTTCAGATATCCTCAAATTTGAAAAATAATATGATAAATAATATATAGTTAAATTATAATTGCATTATAATCAACAGAACTGAAGTAATATATTTTGAGTAATGAAAATAATTATTATGATTTATACCAAGATATTTTACAAATGTATCAGTATGCCCAGTAATAGAGTAAATCGATTAGTGAATTGAATTAGTGTATTTGTTATTAAGTGATTAATTTGAATAGAAATTACAAAAATTGAAAACTAAGAATCGTATTAACTTATCTCGCTTCTCCATCCTCTTTAAATATCTAGTTGGTAACTTTATACTACTATCCTTACTCTGTAGTGGTCCCCAATTTATCACCTTTTTGAAATTATAATGTAATAAATTTACTTGCAGTATACATAACGAAAACCGGACTGAGAATGGTATATAATAAGGTTTCGATATTACTAATTTTTTGTATCGTTTAAACTAGAATGATGGATAATTTTAATACAGAAATATGTTTAGTTTTCAAAGTTTGTAATTATGTATGAACTTTATGAATGATAAACACAGAGATTGCATGATTATGACTTCAAATACAAATTTACTCACGTGCCAGATGGAAATGGGTGCAAATTATATTACAGCCTCAATAAAATGGGAATATTAAAGGAATTCGCATCTATACATACTGAAGTATAGTTATAATAGATGTTTATATTTATATGCACGAAGTAAACAGCATACGTGTAGTTTGTAACACAAATTTTTAATTAAATCTATAAACGCGCATCGGAAAAATACATTGAATAATAACGTATGTTCAAAATACAATCTTCATTTGCTAAGCACGACAATCTCAGGATCGCTTTTTCACAGTTACTAAACAGTGGATACGAGTTTTGACTTTCAGTAATTGATAAGATTTGTTTTATGAAAATGAAATTACACACGATATAAGTTGAATTACTTCGGAGCTTCACATGTATAGGGATGTTCTGATCCAAATAAATGCGAGTATACTGCGGTCTCTTTTTACGCGATCAACTTTTACTGAGTCTCAAATTTGATATCGAAATGCAGTTTCGACAATCCACCTGCATCTTCGAGTTGGCATATCAGGTGCAATAATTGACTACGCAAAATCATACATTCAACCACTAAGAAGCGGAAACAAGGCGTAAGCTATTAAAATGAATGAAATAATGAACAGGACATTCTGGCCTATTCTTTCTTTTTCCTGCGTTTCTTATTTTCATTCTCAATATACCTCCTGTTTGTGTACATATATATATGTATGTATGTGTATAATACAGAGAAGAGGCAATATCTTCCAATATTGCGTAATCCACGATAGCAGCGGGTTTCCAAACATAGGTATATCTAACACTACTTGTATCGTGAGTAAAGCACAGATGGGAGATAAGACATCTAAGACTAGACTCCTTCATATCAGCTTTATATGTTCTTGTTTAATTATTACTCTACCAATTCTGTTAACATTATCTGATAATTAATATCGCCTACATCGTGAACAATAACACCGTATTTGTTTCTATACAAAGGTTGAAGAAGCTTTTCAGTGATTCAAATCACCATGAATTTGAAAACTGGAATCTGGCCTTTACAATAGCCCTTACAATTGAATGTACGACAGATGTACACCTTTTTATTACCGTTCGAATGAAGAGTGTTGTACTTGCACCTATATTATGATAAAGTACGATATTCCACAATCAGATTTGTACCTCGTGTGTGTGTTTAGTGTATTTAATATGTTTGATGTATGTTTAAAGATAAGTATTACTTTGTAACTTCATAACATCAATCGGTCATGTTGATACATTACTACGCTAATTGTAAGTCTTCTGAGACATCGTTCTAAAGCCATCGAAGTGCATCTGCCAACGCATTCAATGTTGCAAAGATCTTTTCATACTTCACATGTGTGCCGTTCAGGAATATTCCATGCATGTTCAGTGGGATTGGTTTTTGAATTCATTGATGGATCTGAACGTTGCTAAGCGGTACAAATAAGATGTAATGTTTAGTCTCAAACACAGAGTAGTAAAACAGGGAAATAAATCGTACAGCAACTACTCTAACAGGCCTTTATAAAAGGATAGCTTCAACTTAGAAATTATGGTAATTTGAATTGCAGAAAAGTTGCAAACTCCAAAGAGTTATTTGACTTTGTAAAATCTTCGAAACACAGAATTGTCGTGACTTGCCTGTTGCACTTCCTAATATAAAAGTATTTACAAGGAAAATCCACTTAATGACCCAAAACAAATAATTATATAGGTTTGCTTCACGAAGTTATAATTACTCAGATTGACAAATTTTCAGCGAAAACTGTATGCGTCTTTAATTTTACTGTCGGATGCATACAGATGGACGAAAGTAATAGATAGAGCCTCAACGATCACGCCCGTATTAATCCAAGCGCATTAGACTTCGCCAACTAAGAGGCGTCTATCAAACAATGGGCACGAAACAAATACAGCAACAATCGACTTTAGTAAGTAGATTTGTATGAGCTGTAGGGAAAGTGAATTTGACAGCAGAGGGAAGACTTGTTTATATACAAAAGTCAAATAACTGCAACTGTGTACTCTAGAGTCCTTGTAAAGCAAGCGATGGAACCATTAAAAGATTTCTTGTACGGGCTAGTTTACAAAGAGTAAGGTATCTAAGAGATGTACCAGTAAATGAACAGTAAATGAACACCAATGAATGAACATTAAATAGAAAAGCGAGTAAATTAAGTTATTAAAAGAAGAAACAGGAGAAAGGTAAAAAAGTTTTCCTATAAAAAAATATGTATTGTTCATTTGAGTTATAGTTGAGAGTGTCTATTCACCCGTATTTATCGGCTAACAATGTTCATTCATGGGTAAAATCAATATTTCTGGCTTTCTAATTTAATTACTTATACTTCCTATTTTTAAGCGCTGTTATACGTCTTATATGAAAGTTCAAACATTAAAGAATCGGGTTTGAATCATCAGAATACTCATTAATGCTATTAATCCCTGAAATTCGACCTAAAGAGACAACGATTCCCTTAAATGTTCATTCACTAGTGCATGTACTCTATATGAAAATTCAATTACAATCGCGAAACAATTACTTTACTGGACTGTAAGTTGCATTAGTAATATTAAGCTTCATTTTGTTAATCAAAAAAATCAAGAAAATCATTAAATTTTTGTAAGAGAATCATTTTAAAACAAACAAAATAAATGCCTCAGAAATTGTCACAGCTATGTATAGATTTCTAATACTCAAATTCTCGTAAAAATACATTCAAATCATGAAAACGAAACAATTTTTAACGTGATCCTGTAATACTGACATGCTTCTGCTATCAAAAGAATTTCTGAACACGTACTTCTCCTTTCTTCTTTCTGATGGATGCTAAAACTACTATAAAGGTATAACGTACATCTTTGAAATGTCTTTGAGAATCGGAACATTATAAATACAATATGTAATAGTTCAATTTTATTAATATCGTTTAAAATACACAGAACATTTGGGTTTTCCTAGTTTACTGGAGGGAGCATTCGACCAAACATGACCAAGCGAATCGAGCGTTGCATTTACACTTGAATCACTGTACACTACAATCTTGGTCAACCTGTCCTGACCACGATTTTAGAGTATCCATGAATTAAAGAAAGGGAAGAACACAGAATACGTTTATACTTCTTCAAGTTTTTTTTTAAATTTCAACCGGAGATCAAATTTTCAGAATAAAAACGTATTTATTATCTTTATATTGGAAAAATTATTTTCCCAAATAAAAATCAAAAATCAGAATGAGTTAAGGAAATCATGAAAAGCATGTAATTGGAGTTAAGGAAAAAGTATTTATATTCCACCTATAATAGAATCGAATATAATTATTATATAATATATCTTATATTCAACGCTTCAAAACTTTAGTTAACTGAGTGAAATGAAATCAAGAAAGATTATGTAGGTAATTATAGAGAACAGGATACACACTTCACTAATTTCAATGACTTTGAATTATGTTGTCAAGGTCAATACTCTGAATAATTTGACTAAAACGTATAGGGTGATTTCTCCGAGCAGTGGATTCATTGTCAGAGAAAATACCACCATTTAACTATCGCGGCGATGTTTTCGTGTTTGCATATATGATCTGTCAATGAATAGGCCGACTTCACTGTCACTGTTATCGGCGGATCGACGACGACGGCAATAGACTGCAATAGAGACGGCTGTGTACGCATACGTGTGAACTGAAAAGTAAAGTCCAAAAATTGAAATTCCCCCTTTCATCTACCGATCATATCTACAAACACGGGATTGTCATTAGGCGGTGAAACAGCCTATGTAAACATGTGTTTAGCGCGTCCCTAGTATGAATTATAGTTCCGCGCGTTCGAACACGTTTATTTTACAATAGGTCATGAATAACGCGAAATCAATAATGGCATATTCATATTATTATATGTATATACCTCAGTAGGAATGTGTTTACTTAAAGATAATAGTAAGACATCGATACTTCTCTAAATTGCATCGATACGAAAGTTCTGTTAATCAAGCGATGATCACATGCCGAATTTTGTCTGTATACTTAAGATTCCAAGTACCTAAGTTCATTTTTTATATTTCCGAGTAAAGAAAATGTAATAAAATAACATATATACATTTCAAATTTAAATATTTTTATTTTAATACGATAGGTAATATTAGTAACTAACATTAATTTTATAGTAATTTACATTATTAATTACTAAAATAACATTGAGAGTATATTATATTTATATATTATAATCATTTAATACAAGCAAAACGAATTATAATAATATAATAAAAATGAACAAATACATTCAAGGTAATACAAATGATTAAATTAAAATGAAATATTTTTTACTTAATTTTGATTTGGAAAGTAATCTACGGTATGATGATCATCATATTTCTAATTTTCATTTTGTTCTCCGCAATTATCTGATCGTACTATGAACAATGAATGGACTTTGGTTTGTTTGGCTCTATGGGAACATTGAATTTGAAGCTGTTTATACTATTAAATTTTACTTAATTAACACATAACGCGAATGGCTCTTTATTATTTTGATACAGAAACGAAAATATAGTAGAATGGTACATATAACTCAATTTCGAAAAATAATGGACTTGGGTTACTCTGGTTCTCAGGTATAGATTAATACACGTACCGTGAAAACGATGCGCTTATTCAATAATTGTTAAAGACGTAAATACATGATGGATAAGGAAAGATTAATCAAATTAATTCGGCAATATCTATTTTTGTATGATATAAGCCACCCTAAATATAGCCACATGAAAGTCAAGTAAAAGGTTTAGTGTGTGGTAAGTAGCAACATTGTGTGAACAACTAAACGTTACTGTTCTGTTAAACAGGCAATGGAATAAAATATGTTGATTCTAGTCTGATATCGTTCAAGTGTTGTATTTATAAGTGGGCGACGACTTTAAAATAGCCTTGCGTGAGCAATATTTTATGAAATGGCCCCTGTTTTAGTGGCCAATAATTTAGGGGGATGTAATGTTAGGCATTGTTTCGTTAACGTTAATCGGATACTTCGCAAGTAAAAGGACCCTCGATGCCATTAATTGATAGCTAACCACAGAAATTCCCAAACGATAGTGTCTCAGAAAGGGAATCACCTTGCATTTAGACTGACCAGGAAACTCGATAACTGGTCTGGCTGCAGCCGACTCGCTTTGATTAGGGATTAATCTATGCCAATCGATACCGTGGCCACTGAAAACATTTCTGGAACGTCGAGATGAGCGTGCAATCCCCTTAGACACGTACTGGAATCCCTCTGTGCGAGAAGAGCAGATAAATTATTCTCGTTTCCATTGGTGTATACTATATGCGATAAACTATTTATGGCAATTCAAAATACATCGAAAATTTACAGAGTATTTTCGTAATTTTTGGTGTTACATTTCAATTAAAACATATGCTTTTTCACTAAAATGTGACATTCGCATGATCGTTGGTGCGGTGTATCGGTATAACAGGACATATGTACATACACAGGTTTTGCATGTAAAATGATTATCCATGAAGAAAGTACGGTAAAATATAAAATAATAAAATGTAACATTAATACTAAAATGAATTTATAATTATAATGACAACATTACAGTGACGTTTATTAATGTTCGGACATCATGTTTAGCTATTAGCCATTATTACTTCTTACGCTGAGTCATAATTAAATGTATTTATTATTTTTAAATAATAAAATATGTACTTCGATTTAATAGAAATGCAAATTTTACTTATTTTAAAGGTTTAAATTTTTAATATACTAAACAAGCGATTATATACTGCGTTATTCTTACGCCGCAAAAACATTCGGATACTTAACAATAATGACTGCATACAAGAGACATACATGTATCAGTAATGTTCGGTTCCGAAGGCCGAACGCGCGGAGTAGGAGCCCCAGCGGGCCTAAGGGTTTACAACTCCCGTATATTGCTCAACCCCCAGCCGTGCCAGACCACCAGAGAAGAGCCACCACCGACCGAGAATTGCGACATTTAGCCACCACTTGTAAAATACAATAGCACAGACTTTATTTAAAAAATTTCTCACTACTGAACTCCAACAGTCCCACTCTCCAATTCCTATCTTCGAAAACACACCCACGATCCAGTAAACACCAATCCCAACCATGTCACCCGTCACTCACTATCCATAGTCAACCATCAGGAAACAACTCGAACCGATCAAAAAAGCAAACACAGCCTGAAAACGACACAATCCTCGAAAAGTCCAAGACAAACCATGAAAATTACGAAACGACAAACCACGAAATCACGAAGACGAAAAACACATAGGTATACTTTACATATCGCGTATCTAAGTTGTGTCAGAACACAGTACAAATACAGTTAGTTAAGTGTCTAACTCAATGTACATCATTTGCGATACCACCTTTCAACTCGGCTAGGTGTAATTAGTATTGACCTATCCTACGTCCGCTTCCGCCGTTGCGATTGAGCGTAAGCGGGCCTTAGCAACCCGCGAAATTCAACGATTGAATTGCGGTGAATGGTTGTAACAAGTAAAACTTCTTAATACTATGTGAGATAGCTCCTGTGTTAAATTAAATGTAGTGTTGGATAAAATCCATATTTTATTCATAAATTCATATTTGGTTGATGGCAATTAACCAAATACCTAATATTCAGGGTTTTATAGAAGACCAAAAATCAGTATTTTATCATTTAAAAGTTACAAATAGTAATTCATTCTTCTTCCTTCACAAGTGAAGAATAAAATTTTATTAAAATATATAAAATTTTAATAATTCAAACATCATTATTAGATATTCTAGGTGGTATCTGATCAAGATTGTAAATATCTACATATACACGAGCATTTCTACTATTATTTCTCATTCACGAATATATTCTGTTTCCTTTTATAAAATGTTTTAAATAAAAGATGGTCTTATTATTCCTCTTCCAAATGTTTAAAATGTAGACAAATACTTTAAATGAGCACATTTTAAGGAATGTATACATAGACATGTCATTTCACAACAGAAAATGTATGTTCTTAATGTGAAAGAAAGACAATTTTATCACGGACTTCAATAACTTTTAGGAAAATATCTTATAATGCTTTACTTTCATGCTGCATAAAGCGCCATGAAAATGAAGTAAAAAATAAATAAATAAGCAAATGGTATTTTCCCCTACCGCTGTACGGGATTTTATCCACATTGAATATCGACGTAATCGAAGATAGACGAGGAAGTTAAAGGCACCAACGGTTTCGAAGACTCGTAAAGGAATTTATCGTAGCTTCGAATGTACGTCACGTGCAGAGACAAGTTTGATTTTTCAACGAGAAAAGAGAGGTCGAAATAGAAGGATGGCAAAAAAGCAAAAGTCAGTAGAACGAGAAAAATCAGGCCAATCAAATGGTAACAAAACAACTATTTGTGCGCGAAGAACAGAAACGAAACTGTTTAAGTTGAGGTATTTAGTTACATTAAAAGCAATTGGTTATTTTGCCTATATCTAGAATTCATGCAGTAACCATTGACTCATTTGGAATGCAACTACATACATATGTAACGTCATCGGTAACAGTGCATAGAATGTATCTATACATCTATAAAGCTTATTCCATTCACTTCTTCGAATATCATTTTCATTTACTGTTATCATATTAATACTTACAAGAATGTGGCGCACTCAAACCGTGAATTGATAGACACGGGCGCTGGCTAAAATCATGTGGCAGCCAGATATGGGCCCGCCAGAACTGATCGCGAGAAATACCCACTCCCTGGGAATTTCCCAAATTTCCCCAACGGTTGTTGTAGACGACTCGGCATCGCGGAATCTCGCCAAACCTTCGTAATAGAAGGATGCGCCCCAAGAAGCTGTCGCCACGGGTAAAGCAACTCCCGCGCAGCCAAGAGTTGAATGGACGATATTCACGCGTAACCTGCGTTACAAATCATCTTCACCCACGCCTATCACCTCAAGAACAATCTCTTTTCTACGGTCATATTTTCTATAGAATTTCTATAGACAACTTTCGCCAATACCCGTTCATCGTAAATGTGGTTCGTGTAATATGCGTAATAATAATATTACTATTCTCCTACTTAATCTGTATGCAGAACTATAGCCTATTAGAACGTTACTGAAAGAGAATTTACAAGCTAGCTGAATTCTATTTCCTGGAGATTCATATGAACTGTGCAGGACAGAATCCAATCGACATCTATTCGAACACTGTTCTTTAGAAATTTTCCTTCTATTGAGCAAACTTTTTTGATCTTCCTGTTCGTCTAGATTTGAGTAGCAACTTGTTTCTCTTGGAGATATCCCTCCTCCGACCCGTTCTGCTCAGTTCATATGCCCACGTGTAAGTTCAATATACTTTTATTGGCTTGGCCATAGCTGTTCCGGCAATGTAGTTTATAAGCCGCACAGTGCACCATATACTACGTATATATACATATATACGGTGTTCACTTTAACGGTGCACCTAATATTTTAACCATTTGTGACACTGAAATAAAAACAATTATTAAACGAAGTGGATTTGTGTTAAATGGGTAGCGTAAATTGATAAGAAACATTTTAGATACACCTTTCTTTATAACGAAACCAAAATCATTCTAAGCTGTTCAACTGCAACTCTATACATTTTCATCACATTGTAAAGACTATTGAGACCAACACAACCAGTATAAAATCTAACAGTTTTACTTATGCAATATGAACTTTGTAGGAGCGGGAGGAGTAACACTTGTGTTTTCAGTTTCTATTTTCAGAGACTCAAGCCGTAGTCGTACAAGCGTTGAAGCAACGGATATTGCAGCGGATGTTTCAACGTTCATCATACCATAACAATGTAATGTATACGAGTAATTACTCGAACTACATCCGTCAAAGTTGTCGTCCGTGCATCGGCGACAGCGCACAATAAACACTACGGCGTCAATCAATCAACAGACTCGGAGTATTAAGACAATGGTCCACTTAAATTTATAATACACGCACAACATTTGTTATTTGTGGGAATTCAATGTTTGACACACAGTTAACTCTTTGCACTCGCAAGGGTTTTCAAAAGAGCTTTGCTTCACTAACTCGGTGATTAATCCTTTGTGTTGCTAGTTCCTATATCGCATAGGTTACGTGGAAGTGCCAGAGCATTTAAGCCGTACGTCGTACAGGTAATACTAGAAATTAATTAATGCTTCGCTTTGACATCGTGTAAACGACCTATGATGCAATATAAGCAGCTCACCCTGTTATGAATTCAGGAAGGACAGTACAGTGTGATTCACCGTATAAACGCGTAGAAAACTCAAAGGGAAATACTTTTCAGTTCATTAGCTCTTAGTATAACATTGACTGTCAGAGGAATTAAGTGTACAATTTTATATCTCTTCTAAATGTTTTATTTGTAGTATGTATAAGAAGAATATCGTTTTCATTACGAAAGTGTCTATGGTTAAATACGTCGGTTTAAATAACGATTTGTTAGTAACAGTGATCCAAATTATAGATATATGTTACTGATGACGACAATAATGCATTGAATTATTTTAAATACTTTATGGATATTGATGTAGTAAATTCAACTGTGGACGAAAGAAACAAATATATAAAATCAAAAACAAGCTTAAAAGATTTGAAAAATTGTTTACGTTACAAAATATGGTAAGGCACCAATTTGAATGAATTTCACAATTTACATACCTACAAGGAATTGTGCAGAAACCAAAGTTGACGTTACATCGGTCGAAAACTAATAGTACTGATATTCTTGTTATTCGAAAGATCATTTTTCAACGATTTCACCCACTGAAAGCATTTCTTTATTTTGATGATAAAAATATTCGGTCGTTTATTAAATGATAATGCTCATAGATAATGCTAACGTACGCTGTATTTGTATTTTCGTGAATTAACTATCCTATTATAAAAAAGCTATCTAACGTTGCCAGTCTTTTAGTAAAAAATGTTCCATTGTTTCAATTGAAAATAGTACCTGAAAAAGCATATACGGTATAGTATTCTGCCAGTTTTTAATTTGAAAAAAAACAATGGCAAAAACGACGTTTTATTAAACTGTATGGTAAGGGTATTGTATCTGCAGATACATGTGCAAGGTTTTTTGCGTAATTCAGACAAGGAGCTTTTGATTTAAACGATAAAATACGCAGTGGAAAGCCAGCAGAAATAAAAACAGGAAGGTTGTTGAAGGAAGATCCAACCCAATCAACCATTAAGCTTACAAAGCAGTTTGGAATAGGTGACGTTGCAATTTAGAATCGATTAAAACAATTAGGAAAGTTGTGAAAAGAAAAATAAATAGATTACACATATTTCATTCGAAAGTGTGGTTTTGAATTGGTGCAATATGTGTGCTTCCTTGCTGTATCGCCACAAGAAAAAGAAATCTGTTTAATCGTATCATAACTGGTGACGAAAAACAGCTTTCTTGCCATAAATCGAATTACAAAAAGAAGTTGATTATATCCGAATCAATCTGCTCCATATATTGCAAGATGCAATATCTACGGACAGAAATGTTTATTGTGTGTATAGTGGTACAAGAAGGTCATGCTGCTTTATGAACTCTTACGAGACCAATCAATCAGTCAATGCTGATCGCTATTGCCAGTAACTAATGAAATGAAACGAAGAATTGAAAAAAGGAAAATGATACAGCCTGTTGCAACAAAATGATCAAAGGTGACATTACAGCACGACAACGTGGTGCTGCACGTTGCAAAAACCACTGCTAAAGTCATTTGTAAGTTAGGATGAGAAGTGCTTCTCAGCCAACCTATTCCCCGGATGTAGCATCTTCTGATTATCATCTGTTTCGACCGATGGAAAAAATTATAAAAATTTGACGACGTGAAAAATTGGCCCGACGCATATATATATATACTGTGTCAAGAAACATTCTGCCTCTGTAGTTTCTTATCACATCTTTACTTCCTTTCTTAAAAATTGGCGCAATAATTCCTTCCTTCCACCAATCAGGAAATCCTTTTCCTTTCCATAGTTTCTTAATTACTTCAATTATTTTTTGCAGTACCTTTCTCCTTGAATACATTCATGCTTCATTTTCTAATTTATCTTCTCCGGCTGCTCTATATTTCTTTAGCCCTTTTTTGCTTTTTAACTTTCTTTACTGCTATTATTTCTTTTTCTTCTTAATAATTTGACATCGTTTCCCCATTTGTTCTCTGTGTAATATTCTTCCCGTTGTAATAAGCATTTAAAGTAATTTGATCACACTTCTATTTTAATTCGTTTTTATATTCTCTTTTTAATTTATATTCTATTTCATATATACTTTAGTTATTTCGTGGTTCAGAATCGCTCACCACTTCTATCCACTCACATCTTCTATCATAAACGTTTTAATTTTTTCTTTTATAATTAGTTATACAACAATTGTATAGTCAATTACTGAATTCTTTCTTTTTCCTCCATATGTGAATTTACCTCTCTTGTCTTCTGCATAATATTTATTTTAAATATCCTATCCGTTTTCCTTTACTATATCTAAAAATATTCTTCCTCCTGAAATTTTATGTACGCGTACTAAGAATTTACAAATATTATTTATCAAGTTTTTGACGTGTTGGGTAATTTTTAATAGGAAAAAGAATTAATAATAGAGTATGTTTTGTAGAATTTTATTGAAACAAGCACAAAATTTAACATAGTATTTAAAAAATAACTTCCAATTTATTATAAACTCTGCCGTATAGAAATTCACATCAGTTATTTATCAAAAAGATTTTTGCTGTTGTACATTCGATATTAAATATTTTATATGTAACGTTAGGAAGGATTACAAGTGAAAGTGGACGGAATCTCGTATTATAACTTTATTCGCTTGAAGATGGGCGGCGTATACGGATCGGCAAGCAGACTGGCGAAATCTCCGCGACATTGCAATGGGCTTCTCTATTGATTTTCGCAATATTTATACGCATCTCCGGAAAAGGTAACGCCTTTTCCGGGGACTCATGGATGGAGTCTTTTCCTTAAACTACCGCCCTGTTTGGCGGGGGAAAAGGACTCCATGTCTCTGATTTTGGGACTTTGGTGCCGGGCAGCCCCGTAACGGTACACGGCAAGCGATGTTTTCGACAGCGAAGTCTGCTGCGCACGTGAAAATTGTAAAAGCATAAAATCGTCTTTGCGGGCTTGCAAATATCAGGAAAGGTTTTTTGGGCCTAATCCCTGACATCTGCAAGTGGACTGTTTTACTGTTTATTATGGTCGCCAACCGTGTGCCGGTACATATATTTGGTTCATATTTTGTCATTTTTATTAATACACGAGCTAAACTAGATTCGTCGGTGATTCTATTTATTGGGCTTTTATAAAATTCATCTCAGAAAAACGCAATCCCACAGGCGCCTGTGCGAGAGAAAATTGATAATGCATATAATTATCGCTAGTTTCTTAAAGTAGTCTTTTATACTAAAATTTAAGACTAAACCACTTAATCTGCATCACTATGCTTCTTCGTACGTATATAAAATGCCTACATACATATAGTATCAAGAAAACAAAATTTTGTTTTTATACATTGTAGAGAAAATGAACTGAGTATATAAGATGGTGTCATAGGTAAATCGTTCATGTATCCGTAAAATTTTTGTATAACGTATCACCTTTGGCAATCGTGCTACAGGTTCGCAATTATTGATATGCATAAAGGTTTCCGTTGCCATTCTGGTATTACAATTTCCTCGGATTATTAGTTTTCCTTATCTTACTTTTTATTTTTTTGATTGTTATATCTTTCAAGTTTCTCTTCGTTTCTTTTGTATTTTTAGTATATATTGCTGTTCTTCATAATTTAGAACCTTAACTAATAATTCTTCTTCCTTGCATAGCTTCTATCTTGCATGTATTATCTGTTTCTTTTATCGATTTCTTAACTCCCACAATTATTCCACCACTTGTCCTTCCTGCGGATTTCTCTCTTATTGCACATTAATATTTCCACGTTAAATGTTTCTAGAAGTTTTCTCTTAGCTCTTCCTGATTTATTTTTCGATCTATGTTCCTATCAATCTTATAATATCTAGTTCTTCAATAAATTCCTCAAAATCCTATTGTGAACAATTAACATGATCTGGCTCGAAGGACCATGTTAATTCTTCACAATTTGGTTTAATGTGAAGTGGGAGTTTCAATGATTTCACTGATTCCCAAGTACGATACGAAACTGGTTCCCTTGACTTTAGTCTTGTATCTGCCCTATCTGTCGGTTAAAATGCAACTGGCTTCGACGGTGGCAAAAATGTATCTCTCGATCGCGAGTGTCTCTGAACCCCCTCTTGGAATTTGCAACTGCCGACTGATTGGTTCTTTCCAAAATTTAGAAAGATCCAATCAGTGAGCCCAATCAATGTGACGGACACACCTTCCTTTACGCCCTCGACGTGTTTCCTTGAGGAAGGGGTCGCGGGAATTTCCAAGGGGAGGTAAACGCTAAATTCGACGGGAGTGGGCGACACATCTGGTTAACACCTGAGACGGTTCCTTGATTCTTGCATCGCACGCGGAAACCCTTAGGTGACCATGGTCCTTGCTGACTGCTCGGGCCGTGAAGGTTTATGACAGGGTAATAGCTATTGAGTTGAACGGGAAACTACGCGAACGAAACTAAAGATACTATACAAATGGTATAACAACGAGAAAAAATTGAAGTAACAGACCACCTGGCGAGTGTCGTCCAGATGGTGAAAACGTTAAATTAAGGAATCCTCAAAAATAGCGGTGCTTCTAAACCCTACCATAAACCTTGTACAAACTGGCCCGAACAGAGATTTATGCAATCTTTCTATTGTAAGTGCACTTTTCTTTCGTGTTGAGTATTGTGCTCTCTTATGAACCTATATTATGTTAAAAGTTCTCTACTTTAATTTCTCTACATTTTTATTTGTGAACTAATTATTACAGCTTTCTATAATCCTATTGTTACCTTCTTCTGCTTTCTCATTCAATTCTTGTTATTTTGCCTATGTTTCTCCATGTCTCTTTAGTTTACTTTTCTTATTCATTATTTTCTGTATACTTTCCCAACTTTAAATTTTTACTTTTACAATATTTTGCTTCGGTTCATTGTGCCTCTGCTACTCCTGCCTCAGTTTCTATCTTCTTTCGGATAAATTTCTGTGTTACTTTCTCTAGCGTTTCTCGCGTTGAAACTTCCCAATCTTTTATGGTTATATTATTCTTTCTTGTACTTCCGCATTCTTTTTACCGTTATTGTCTACTTCTTTTCCTTTTCTAGCTTTTTTCTTTCTTTATTTCAATCCTCCACCTCGAACTTCTGTTGGATACATATTGTTGCAGTATTATTACTGTTAATTAACTGTGTGCCAATTGCTTCCTTACACTTCCGTTCTACCTTTTTCTTTTCTATATCTCGCACTTTATTCCGTTCATTATAACTGATAATTCCTCCATGTACCTCGTATCGTTTTTTCTGCATTGTCTTCATTCTCCTTTCTTCTTTCAAATGGGCAATATGTAACTGACTCTTCGAAACCGTCGGACAATTTCTTTATATCTCCTTCACATTTCCTACTGTTGAACTTTTAGAATATTCTGCTACTACAACGTATACTTTTTCAAAATTCTATTGCCATTCTCAGTAGATACGCGGTTCTAATATCTGTGGTTGAGAATATCTTCATAGTGTTGTTAGATTAAAGGTTCTTTTGGTGATCATCTTTACCGAACGGTACGTATTACTATCATTTGTCATATATTAGGCTTTCTCTTTATGTTTCCACACACTCGTGCTGCACACTTTGATCATGGGGGATGAAATAAATTTTTATATACACCGTATCGCAAACGCAATGATGGCGGTGTCTAAACAACGATATGAAAGTAGCGAGTCGAAGGTGGAAATACTCTGTGTTATGCGGAGAATTTGGGAGAGTAGCGCGCGCGATATCCGTATCGGATGTGGAGCTACGAATAAAACTTAATGTACGCAGAACGAGAAAAGCGCACTTCACTATTGCCCTTGTACTATCCCACTACTCATCTTCTCGCCTATGCACAGTACATATTGAGTCTGGCCAGGACGACAGATGTATGCCAGAAAATTACTTTTCCGGAGATGTAGGGAATTGTGTAAATAGCATGTGGTCTAGGGTAGTGGGACGAGAGTTCCTATCGCTGCAGATAGAGATGGAAAGCGTCATGGCACAGTTAATCTTAAGCTTGCTGGCACTTCCATTCCTGTCGACAGCCAACAGAAGAAAGGAGAGCCGGTAGGCGAAGGCCACTCCAGAGATATTCGCGACAGTAAGTGTAAAGACATGTAAAAACCAAAATAGAAAAGCACTAAGCAATCAAGTGATCGTATTAATGATCGGAAGCGACGATGCCATCTATTGACAATAGAGTAGCTGATAGAATGAATTTCTCATTTCTCTTGTAAGCGACAGTTAGTCGCAATTTATCCGCTGTGATATACACGTGTTTATGCGCAAAAAGAGAGCAAGCTATAAAGTGATTTTTTCAAAATTATCGTGCAATCGACTTTTTGTATTAATTAGAACCTACACCTCCCATACCAATATCCCACAAACATAACGAATGGAAATAGCGACTTTGAACAAGCAAGCGACATAGCTTAACGAATTAAGGGTAACGCCCTTCATGACTTTGAAACGTTGAAGAATGGACCCAAAAATGATAGCGTTGGTGGGTGGTAGTGTTCACTCATTCTTTGGTATCGCAAGAGATCGGTAAGAGTATTACTCGGCAATGGAGAGGTTCATTTGAGAAGGTAGAGTTGAGCAAACTATTCCGTGTTTGAACCATTGGTAATGCTAAGAAAGAAAATGATGCCGTATCCGAGAAAACAAACTTGGGCAGTTGTCTGTCACGAAATGATGAGAGTAGCAGCATTAGAAAACAGGACAAGCTTTTTCTTCGAACTGTATAAACCAACCGTGAGGCTGCAAGCGTTGTTACTGATCATGTTTACTTCACCTGCCTGTACCGAGTTAGCCGGTTCGCCCACGAAGCTCAGTGAAGCGAATCTGGGGAGTGACAATGCGCGTGAGAACATTGAGCGATTCATGACAGTATCATGTCCTGGTAATATACAGAGTTAACTGAACACTGTGGCACGTTCACATAACCGGGAAATGCATGCTACAAATGGTGAGAAGAGAACCATCAGTTGTTTATCTACGCGGACGACAATGCAAGCGTGTAGCAATAGCAATTTATTAATGCCAGTACTCTCCACTTACACACTGACTGGAATTTTCCAGATCACTTAGAATAACACAAATACAGGGAGAGGCTAAGGGGGTGGGGGGCGGTCATAATATAACACGCTCCTTAAAAGAACAGGAGTATATTCTGTGCGAGGTCCTTAAGCGAGCTGTGAAAGAAAGATGTTACTTGGAAAGGATGGTGTGTTCCTTTCAGCATAAGTCAGTGGTTCTCGATTATTCACCTGGAGAAGGGGAAGAGGAGGAAGGAGAGTTGCGTCACTAAAGTATGTAGCGATTGGTATAGATGATTAACACAGTTTAGTCACGTTGTGGCAAATTGGAAGCTATAGATCTAAGTAAAGAATACTTTCATGCCGCTACGAACCTAAGCACAGCAAGTTTTGGACCAATAAACACAGTGTGTGCACTGACAAACGTGCTTTAAATAATGACAGCGGTAGGGCAAGGTCTGAAAAGGCAGCTCCATAAATGAAGGAAATTTCAATTAAAAACCTCTCTTTGGTGGTGAATGCATTGGCGGAAAAGTAGAGGCGTTGTTGAGAAAGATCGTTAATTTTAGAGGTGTGAAATTTTGGTTACCAGCGTCAGTGCGGTAGAATGGTGTTTACGATCTCAGCGCAGGTTAACAATTGGGAATGATTTCTGGGACTTAGCCGATAACGCTAGTATTATCACAGACAAAGTATAGGATAGACCTATGATCTGTCGTACCTCTATGCTACACGGTCCGGGGGCTTCGTAGCCCTCGTTAACACTGTCATTTTTACATTTTTGATTGCATAAAATCTATAGTTTTACTTTTGCTTTTACATTTTGCATATTGAAATACTTTCGGAGTCTTTACATTGAATGGAAGTATGCAGATGTTAGGATGCTAACTGGTAGGTACATGATTTCCAACTTGTGTCTTACCATTGAAAATACAAAATGGAGTTACTTTAAAACGTCAGCCGCCGGAAGGAATAGGGGGGCGAGTGCTATAATCTAGATATTTGTGGCAAGGTATAGAACTATGGTTTATGGATGCAGTTTGGCGAAGGAGCCGATGACTCTGCTTGAATCCATGTTACACTACTTCAATTTAAAGATAAAGGGTTGGGGGCTTTCGTATAAGTCCCGACCTGGCGGCTACGGACTTGAGACATTCACGTAAGTAACAGATAGCCGCTAGGATGCTGAAGTGGCATTAGAGGCAGCTTTCGGATGGCATGATGCACGGCGACAGTGTGCCATTGTAGCCTGAGTTATCCAAGTCCTCATCAAGGATTTCGAGGTTAAACAGCTAAAGAGTTTACTGCTGCCGAAGATAACTGCCTCCATCACGACGAACTGTGACTACAGCGAGGGTATTCTGTTACATCGAAACACTATGGACGGAATTTGACGTGGCCACCACTAACTTGGTAGATATATCGGGTTGGATTCCATCAAAATATACGACCTTGAGTCAAAATCGGGAAACGATAACGGTCATTCTGCGATGGCAGCGGAAATAGTATACCATTGGGTTAGTGGTAAAGGAGTTAAACAAGAGAATAACATTACTGGAAACTAAGAGAAGTATTCTGGAGAGACCAGTCCAATCTCATCGATGGGATGTTAACGCGCAGTAGCAGAGAGTGCATTCATAACATTCATCCGTCACAACAGACATCCGCAGATCTGGCTATCTCTGAATTCCACATTATGATATTTTATCGTTGTGCATCGCATATTATGGTATTTCTGCATAAAGAATTATTATTAATCTGAAAATTTTTATATATTTATTAAAAATGTATTTATTAAAAAAGTGCAAGACGCACATAATATCCAAAAAAATTCGAAGTGAAGAATAAAAATCATAATACTGATAGTGGAATAAATCTCTGATAAAGTCACATTGCTTTAACTGTGTCCGACGAAATATAAATTTGCATAAAAATCTGATGTCTAATTATTATAATTGCTGTTATAAATATATGTACATGTCCTCGATCTGTATTGAGTATTTTGAATAAAATAATATTTATTAAATATTTATTATTATTCCTATAAAATCCGTTTGAATTTTTATTTTGATAATGAATGTTTGTAATTTTTCTAATAAAAAATTAAAATATAATTCTCCGTTTCTAAAATAACAAATTACATTGTTGCAAAACAATAAACACAACAAATGTGGCAAAATCATGTATTGCTAGTCCGGAAAAAATACATTTCTTTAATTACTACATAAATTGATGAACTAAAATTAATACATACAGGTACATATGATATCGAGCCCTCAATACCTACAATAACAGAAGCAATTTTGATGTTTCTTATTCTGCTATCTAAAAGTAACTGATAAAACGGAACACTGACAAAGTAAAAACCGACATATTACAATTCAAAACTTAATTTACATGAATAGTTTGCACATACCTGATATTAGAATAATTCAAATGTAGTGTCAACGGATATGACGACTAGCAAGATAATTATTGCTAATATGGCGTCAACAATGACAAATAGTTAATAATTACATGACGTCGTACCAGCGTCATCGGCTTGTGGTGTTAATATATTATCTAACTAACATTAAAGATTGATTGCCATATATGCCTTTAAAATTTGTTAGGTTTTTAAGTAAAATAAAGAAAATATAGATGAATAATATACATGCCATAAATTGCACACTGAACATTCTAGTTATTAAAAGTCTAAGTAAAAACCAGGTAAACAATTTTTTATTTAACACCTATCTAACTACTCTTATTTTTAACAAACGAATATATTCCAAGAAAATAGCTAGTACAATCATGTCAGAAATCTAATCGAATGGAATTTTCTAATTTCCGCTCACTGTTGTGAGAGTTGCAAGTAATCCACAACCCTTACACATTTTTAATCAAGATGGAGAGTGCACAGTCATCTTTAACTAACGAAAATTTCGCTTGACTTCGCGTTCAGAATTTACGCCCGTCGCGGCAAAAATTTGTCTCGTCGGTGCATTCAGGAAAGTTGGAGGACGCAATAAAGATAGAGAGAGGGTGGTAGTGGTCTTACGGTAGTAGCTAAGTCGGAAATGATGCTCAGAGCTCGAGAAGGTTGGAGAGCGTTAAGACGCGGTCGTTGCAAGATGCTGCAACGTCGCCCTGATAAATGAGAGATGTTATCAGGAGTGGGTGAAGTAGGAGAGCCAAAGCAACTGCTTCTTAGACGATGTGAGAGTGGCTCTAACGATTGTGTCCTAAGCTGCTGCATGTTACCGGCCTAGACACTAAAGGACTGTGCAAATGACCTAGCAACCTAATAACCAGATTACATGACGATTTTGATCGACGGAAATGGTCGCGAATTCCTAATACTTCGCGATATCAATACACGACGGTTAAACCCAGTGGCCTTTAAATCATATCATTAATTCGCAACGCGAGAATTTTCCATCCAAAATTCGTCGATAATGGTGCTATAATGAAAAAATACTAGTTCGGTGTATCGAGTAAATTAATGAATATCCAATTTCGTCATGACCATTTCGTAGATTATTAAGATCCGTTTAACGGACTAAACGCTCGCTTGATTTTCGAAGACACCATTGGCCTGAAAGTATTACCAATTGCGTCCAATCCCTTCTCGTCTCAGCACCGGCCATTAGTTGCGAAATAAGTCCAACAGCCAAAGCTGATTTTCATTTAGATATTTTCCGCCGGATAATTTTAGAATCGCAACCGCGGAACGAGGAATGGAAGCAAGGGAAAGCGGGCAGGCATCATAAATCTTTCATTGGCGTAGCTCGATTGCTGTACATGCTCACGTTAAGTACTAAACTTTTAAGAAAAATATAATTCGCATTTTTTGAGACAGCGTGCACTATCGAAATCGAGAGTTGAATGAAGTGAAGAGACATGGTAGCTGAACGAACGGAGTGCGTTGCTTTCAACAAAACAAATATCATTGCTTTCATTTCTACCTCTAATTAAAGGTTCCACCTTTCTCGCTGTAAAACTCTTACATTTAAATCCTGTTCCATTCTAGGAGATTCACGAGGAAAAAAGAATGGACTCTTGAATATTATACTCCGTGGAATACGTTTCTCCGTTCTTTCTTTGTGCATGAATTTTTCTCTTTCTTTCTTTATTTTCCAATATGGTATTCTTTTAACGAAAAAAGAAGGCAAAAGCGAAGATCTAGAAGGAGAATACGGTTAAAGCTTTTCTCTGAAAACAACGATGGTCTTCTGCACAACCACGTCATACAGAGAGTTCTGGGCTATCGATGAAAGGAATTCTATTTCCCTCTACTTGCGTCTTTCTAACTTCGTAATTACATCTCCGGAGCCCTAAATACGTGGAAGACTCAAAGACGATAAGACCGTTCATATCTGTACACGTATATACTCACTTAACCCTCTGTCTAAGCTTGTGCTCGCAAATCTATGAATTTGTAGGTATTTGAGGAGAATGTATCGTGACCACTACTTAATTTTCCAGGTACTTCGAGGTACTTTGCAGATTCACTAGAATCAGCTTTTTGCTGTTAAATATGAGGCTGCGGCTCATTGCAATTGGTTGCAATAGCCATACGTATACCGAAGGACGTGTTCCGTTTCGGATATCTAAATCAGATTGCCAATTTTTCAAAATAGATTGACTGCAGGAGTTTAATCAATTTTTACTGCATTTTATGTGTCTCATCAATTGATTTTTAGAGAATAATTGTTATTATATATTTCAAAATTATTCTTTTTTATCTATGTTTATATCAGGTCATTCAATTATGACTACTGTTCAATGTACTAAACAGACAGTACTTTCTTAATTTATTTTAAATGATAGAGGCTAATATTTTATCTTTCTGCTACTCCTCTTGTTTTTAAATATAATTCTACTGCCATCTTAAAGTATTCAGTGTTGGGTGAATCGGAATGATAAAATTACAGTTGTGCAATGTCTGAAAGCACTGTTGACATTTCTTAAATACTAACATATCTACTATAAATTGTACATATTGTGAACTACTTTTTAACATTTTATTACAATTAGTATACACTCGTAACCATAATTTCAATATTCATACTAGGGAACAAAACTATTCACATATATAGAACTTTAAGTTAAGTAATAAGTTCATTCAATGTTTCAGTATAAATCCTAAAATCAAAATATGTACATACATAATGTTATTATACAAGGTGTTCCTGATGTAAAACAACAAACTTTGTCAACATGTTTGAAAGGTAATTCTAAGCAAAAAGATATGATGTATACTATAGATACTTAGATTCATCATCATTTTAGAGATATGAAAGAGGAGGTAGCATAAACCATAAGTAATCGGATGCAGTCAAGCTACTAACTGTTAATGTTCATTATTTATTCGAAATAATGTTTTATGCTGGTTTCAAATGATTTAAACAAATTGTTAAGCGTGTTTTCACGGATCACATGTACTAAATATTAACAAGATCGTTCGTGACGGTAAAAGCAGCCTTTCTTAGTTTTGCTGTTAATTTATTACATATATCAAGTTTGCCCTCTAAATACACCGTTGGTTTCATATAACCCCATATAAAATTAAGTAAATGTACAGTTAAATTAATGCAGGAATAATGTCCTCGCACCGTGATTATCAGTATTTTGTAAATTGTTTACAAACTTAATACTGGATCCAACAACTGTTTAGCTTTAATCATGGCTTGAACACGATTTGGCATACGTTGCATTAAATTTTGGTAGCATTTCAACGTAAAAACCTATTTGCTGTAAAATTGTATTTCGTGAAGCATTACGTCCTACTGCAAGGCATAATTTTCTTGAAGAATGGTGACGCAAACATGTACCCGCAAACCCACACTTATGATCTCTTAGAATTGTCTAATTTATGTCAATTTGAAACAGACTTGGCATTGCGTGTAATGCTTGATGAAATAGCTGTTGAAATGGCTTTCATGGTATCTTAAGATTTGTTTAATCGATTGACTCTCTCACGTACCTTCAGTACAGATATCATTATCATCGATACCAAAACTTTGTATAATTTTTAAAGTCCATGAAAGATACAAAAATAATACAAAAATCGATAAGCAGACTTCAAAGTTTCTTTAATTGTTGACTTTTTTATTTATTCTAGTGTCAACTATAAATAACCTCATACAAATTAAGAATTTCTTTTATTTCGAATAAGTCGAACGGTTGGAATCATGGACGACATATGAAATTGATTTTCTAGACTACTGCTCGTTTAGGAGATTACACTACCAGACTAGTTCCACTTTTTTTTTCTTTAAAAAAAGCATCGGATGTTATTACAGTATAAATAAATATGTATCCAAGGTACCAACGGTTAAAAGCTTTAGTTATACTTTCTTGGTAACACATTTTACAGTAGACAGCTCCTTTATATAGAGTGATGATAGGATGCGATTTTTGCATTTCTCTTGAGAAGCTAACAGATTCTACACAATACTATGTATTTTGTTTTTTTCCCTTTTACATTCTATATCGAAATATTGAATAAAATATTTATGTTAAAATTCCATGTAGGTAGTACGTGTCTAGTTTTGTTTTTGTAGTATTTTATCCCATGTCTTATACAAGTTACAATTTCAACGTATTTATATTAAACTTCCATACATGTATTTAGTTTTGTTCTTCGTGGTATTTTCTCCAAATTTTTTTAAAAGTTACGATTTCAACATTTCAGTATTCTTTAAGTTGTATCTCAAAACAGCAGTATCATACTATTCAGCTACCTGCAATTAATATTTAATTGCTTCACATATGGTGCTACTATTTACAAATAATTTCACAATATCGTGTAAATCATTTTAGTATAATTTACATCGTATATTCTGATTATTTTCAAAACCAATGTAAACTAATAAATTAGTCAAAATATTATAGCAAATTATATATACAACTTCGTTCACCACAGAAACTAACAGAACTAACAAAAAGCGGTCCATTCTTTTTCTTTTTCCCTTTAAAAACATACTAAAAATGAATAGGTTATCGGTGAAACAACAACAATGCTACTATTTCAGTAGAAATGAAGTTTGGTCACTATGTAAGTACATACTTGAGGGACTCGTAAAAACTTTTGAAGGTATGATGCCATAGACTATATTCCATTTCCTGAATTCAAGCGGGTTCGTTTGCTAACGGACAATGATTTCCATAGTTTCGATGAAACTTTTTCTGACTGGTTTTCATCCCCTCCCACCCATCCTCTCTTACCCTGATCATCTGCAATCTCATGCTAGGCGCTACAAATATCGCTCGTCGATTCCCTAAGCCGCCTTTGCGTAAGATGCAAAAGACGAGGGGGTTGTTCATGAATAGGAATTCCATTCCAGGAGGTACACATTGCTTCCGCGTAAGCTGATTGGTAGACGATGTGGGTCCTTGACGATTCACTGGCAATCGGCTTACGTTTGCGAAGAAACTCCCTCGTGCCTTCACTCGGGATCAGAATATCGATACTTCATCGAGCGTCTCAGTATCTTAAAACACTGACCGTACGTATTAATCGTATTATAACGAGTGACTGATACGACTGGGTCGTTCGTAATAATGATAGTTATTTGCTACTGGACGTAATGAATGATGAGGAGTTAGCGTTGAGGCGATTAAGTACATATGTATATACCACAAGCGGTCATCTATAACGCAAGTATACAGACAGCTCGTACTCGGTTCCATAAAAAAAGTAGAATCTGGATTGACTGATAAAAATACAATATACACATCGCTGCTTTTGGAATAAAAAATAATTTCTTTTGTTATATGAATAATAGCTATATCTTTTCAAGTAAATATAGTATATGCATTTCTTGTAAAGATTCCTGAAAATTTTTTGTTCATTCTAATATTTTCTTTTAATATGCTAAAAGTTATCTAAATTTAGTTAAAAAATGTTCTCTATCTCTAATCATTTTTGAGTTAGCTCTTTGCAGTCAAACTTTGCAACGCGGTTTCACTCTTTAAACTTCTGTTACTGTAAAAGGAATACGTACAGACTCTCAAAAAAATATTCATATATCACCATATGCTTTATTTTGAACAGTAATCATTTTCTTTATAGAATATTACTTTAATAATCAGGCACATCTAAACATAGGAAATTAACACAGCTTTTAAATAAAATGATGTATTTTATTAAAGTTTAAACATCTCATTGCAAAGAATAAAACAAGATTCTTATCAAGAACAGAAACCAAAAGAAAAAAATATTCATATTTCTTTTTTTGGCAAGCAAGCGAAATATATTGTATATATTTCATATATACATATATTACCATTTCTTAAAAATTCCGTCTTTGTGGTTAAATAAATATTGAGCAATACTCACTATAAGTTCACGTCACGGTCAATGGCTAGGTGAAGACAGACACATCATATAGGTACATGTTATTAAGAAGCCGGTGACCAACATGGCATTCAACATGCTAATAAGCCACTTATAGAGAATATGCTGTTTCACTTGCTATCAACTTATATCTACGTATTATACGTCAAATAACAAGTTGTAAATTTGATGCACGTTCATTGATGACAGTATTTAACAATTTCATGTGAAAAAGTCATGCATACATGTGTTCATGTATGCGACCTAGAACCTCTGTGCAGTCAAGTTTGCAATTCACTATTGAATTTTATAACAAGCCTGAGCGCACCTAAGAAACCGCAACGGCTTGATATCGAAAATTTCTCACGACATTCCGTCACGGTTTCATCAAATTACTATGCAACCAACCCGTTAATAACCGCGTCTAGCCAAGCGTAAGGTCAATTTTCATCTCGTCTAGGTATAATACATATTTACATTAACTACTATTATAAGAAAGTGGTAATGTTACAATTATTCTATGCCATTATTCGATATGAAATCTAGTTTAAAGGTATTTGATTTAATATTAATTATACGAATTCGAGACATTTTCTATACAAAAATTGTATTTTACAGAATTTGAACAGCATTCATAAAAAGTAATGTTTTATTCTATTGATGTATAACATCTAGAAAATACTCGAGATATACAAGTTGGTTTCGGATACCAAAGCGACAAGAACGAAGCTTTTATATTCTCTACTTTACTTATTTATTGAGATTTTTTAGAACTAAAAATTCCATCCGTACAAGATGAAGTAGACAGATCTGCAAAAAAGTATGATGGAAAAATTGCAACAATCCTAACTAGCGAGTTGTAGAAAGTATATAATTCTCAACAGAAGAAGATTGAAAAAGGTACACTTCACTCATCTAACATTATAACAACAATCAAGTAACTATTACAAGTTGAAGTTTCACTAGAGATAGCCATTCACTATATAAATCAATTCTTAAAATACATGTTCACTAGAATAAATTATAAAATTCACATTAACAAGATTTGTTCACCCTGATTTTCATTCTCGTCCCTGACATACGCACAGCAGCGTGAGTTGGAGTCAGATAACCGAGAAATTTACGAAAATATACCTCTCCGTATATAAGGTCACACTCAATTCAAAGCGATGGCCATGTATCCGGACAAGACTACATATGTGATATAAATACTAGTAGAACTTTGGAACACGAAAAATTACATCCCACATAATGAAAATATTGTGTACAGTCCTGCATTGAAGAGTGCCCGGATTTCTGCCTCGCGAAATAGTCAACACTAGCCCCATCAATTGATAGAACTTTGTACACATATATCTTACGCAGTATTTTTGTTTTGACAAGCTATAACAAAATTGAATTCTAGAGACTTAAGGCCAAAAAGTGGAACATAAGTGCAGATTTAAAAGGTATTTACAGTTGCTGACGTATCAATATCTAAATGTGAGATTTCTACAGCGCTGCAGCGCCGCGAATTAGATTCTTCAAGCGAAACAAAGGATAATGTACTAATTGAAAATTTTACGAAAGGTCTTAGAATGTTGAAACCCAGTATATCCGTTTCCTTGCTGCTTGTCCGCTGGATCATAGCACATCAGAAACTTCAACTATGCTTGGTCAAATTATACCAACATGGGTCGTATTTACTTGTATCGGTATCTTACACTCGTTTCTCTTTCGCTCGCTCCATTTCCCGGAACATTACCGGACTTTGAGTGCTTGCTAAGACTGAACCGTATAACGTATTGTGTGATTTCGTTTGGGTTTAATATTGTAAAAAAAGGGGAAAGCGAAAATAAAAATACTCATAAAAAATTCAAATTCACTTGGCCAGTTTGCCTATTTTACTTATAAAGAGGAGTTCGAACATTAGTCTACCCCTTCGACTTTTTAAAAGTTTTCTAGCAGTGTTCTAAATTAGTCGGTCATATTCGAACCTACTTGCAATATACATATATGTACTTACTTCATTTCATCTTTAGTCACTGTCTTATCTCTAAAATGTAGCAAATGATTGTCGATTCTTTTGTTCGTAAGGAATTTTTACCGCGACACAGCTTTCAGCGTCTTACGCACGCGACCGATGCTAAACGCGTTTTTCAAGTGACGAAAACTTCAAAGCCCATTAAATTGAAGGAATTAAGTGTCGTAATTACATGCAATTACCTAATTAAAATTTCAAAGAACTACTGTAACCAAGAAAAGAGCAATGAAATCACGAAAGCGACGAGAAGCAATTTCGTTTTGAACGAACGAAACGAACGTAACATTTTAATTTTCAAATATTTTTTAATAAAGAATGCGAAAAGCGGTTCGGATAAAGTATAATTAAATACGAGTTCTTTGACTGTCATCGCAAAACCATTTCTTCAAAACAGCATCTAAACTTAATAAATTTGAATACAACGATAACAATGCATTACGATGTCGCAGGCTAACCCGTCAATTAGAACACTCGAGATTCGAGATTAAGTAAAGTCTAGATCTTTATTTCGGTCCTTCTTTCATGTTTCCCTTCTTCCGCCAAAATACAAATACGTGATAAATATTGATGACTGAAATCAGGTATTCTGGACTTGAATGGAGACAAAGAAAGGCGGGAAATATTACGAGGGTCGTTTGAAAAATTCATGGTCTAAATATAAAAAAAAGCTGTTAATAACATAAGTGTTTATAATTTTTACTGTTTCCTCGCTTTTTTTACGAGAAAGTAGAGGTGTTGTGAATGCGAAAAGAAATATAGGATGTGGAAGCTCTATATCTCAATACATATACAAATGACCGTAAATTATACTAAAAAAATTACAAGTAACAAGCAACAGTTTTTCGCATTTAGTCACAAATATTCTAAGTGATCCTTGTATTTACAAATTACTAATACAGGGGACTAACATTATTTAGAGTCATGATACGTGGATTGTTATCATAGTAACCATTTTCTTGATTTTCATTCTTTGCCAATGTAATTATACTTTCGACGTGAAATTTCTTGAAAACGCAGCAGGATTCGCGTAGCGTGTCGATCAAAACGACCCAGAATTAACATAATTTCGTGGTTTATAAGCTACGCTACTTAACAAAACGCTTTCAGTACGCTATGTAAAGGAAAGAAAGAACAAAAATCGTTAGTGAACAAACTACTTGCAAACATTTGGACAAATATGTATTTCACGCGAGAATATCAAAGCTTGGTTTTCCTTGATGTGTATTAGAAATATCACGGTGAATCGAAAAATTCAGATCAACTTTTTACAAAATCAGCATCTCCCAATAGAATACATGAAAAATATACTAGGCTTTCATGAAAATTTCGTGGGAACATGTAATAATTGTAAAGAAAGAGATAAATTATTTTTTTGTCCTTGTAAAAATTTCTCATTCCATTTTTCTCAATTAACAGGTAAGGGGTGTCACGCCTTCCGATATAGCGATATAGAGTAGATATAACAGCTAGAAAAATATCTAATTTGTCAGTCGTTTGCCACAGTATTAAAACACCCTTCGATATTCTCTACTTAAAACAAAAAATAAAAGAAAGTTGGAATGGAAAAAGGAAATCTTCAATTACTCTGTGATTATTATTAATTAAAGATAATTTCTCCGCCTTTCAAGACACGCACATTATTAACGCATCATTATTTCGAGAATTACGATGGGATATTAAAGTAATATATCTCCATTCCTCAGCAGAATTATATAAAATTGTACTAATAGTGAAATATATTATGCTGTAGGAAACGTATCTTCCATAAACAACAGTCTGATATAAAATCTGCCTTAAAGAACAAGAAGTTAATATGCAAATTACTACAGGGTTTTTTCTTTTTTCTCTTCTTTATTCTTTGCGTTGCTAATAATATAACTAAGTGGTTGATGTTACCTTAAATAATAGAATTAAGAAAAATTGGTTGGAGAAAAAGGGTTGGTATGAAATTCATAAACTGTAACGGGATTACCTAATACTTTAATATGTGGAACTGAAATTTATAGCGCTTGTTGCGAGTCAAAATACGTTAAAGTTTCGGTAGCAGCAGAGATACGAAAGAAGCGTATTTGTGACAAAGTACTTGAGATAATCGCGTAAACGGAAGGTGCAAGGCCACCCAACAATATGGGTGGACCTTACTAATTGGGTGCTTTGAAAATATCGTAGATAAATGAAAGGAATAAAAAGATAAAATGAGAAACAATGTAATGATAAAGGAATATAATAAGTGGAAAATGCAAAATTGTGACATTAGAGGGAATGATGTCTTACCGTTAGAAAGTATCTGTGAGCGAGTTCTGTTACGAGTTGCAAGTGTATAGTGTAGTTATACTATCGTTTTGTTGTTAAAATATATGTTATTGATGTAAAACAGCAAGTTTACTCAGTTAATCAACGTAAAGTCGCTACAAATATTACACGAAAAATGTAGATATTGAAACTTCAAATCATCGTGATTTTTTAACAATCTCAGCCAATGAAGTACAATTAGAACATCGTAGCTAAGCATATTCGCAGTCCAGTGCATCTTAAGCGTTTAAAAGTGTCTATGACGTAACCCTGAATTTAAATTGAAAATGAACGATCTAAAAGAGTCCAATTTAACGCGACATGAAACAATAATAAAGAGAATAGTGCATGGTTAGATGAATAGGGAGGCGATGAAATTAAGAAAAACGAACCTACTTTAATTACTCGCACGACGGGATAAAGCTACACGGAAACGTAAAGACTGTCGTAATTTTAACTTTACTTTTTTTAACTTACTGCCCGCGGACATTACATGAGCGAACATTCGTTTCCTTGAAATTCCCAGAAGATGCTACACCGGAACTCTTGTTTTGGACTGAATTATGTTGAACCATTAGATGCAAGTGAGGAACGGTTTTAAAAATTTACATGGAGATTTGAATGCATGGTTGGTAATGCAAGATGGATTACACGTGAGAAACGTTTAATATTTATGCTCATGGTCGAGCCGACGAGGCATGGTTTAGCCGTTGTCTAGTTGGCATACCATACCAGAGGAAACCAAGCAATGCAGAACTGTCCCATGGGGCTGTATACTGTCAAACCGGATTGATTCTAATAATGTTTATATCATAAGATGTAGAACACTTCTAATGATTTATGTATTATATTTTGTAATATATTTTCTATTTATTTATATTTATACATTTATTTATATATTATATAGAAGGTAATTAAAGTATATAAATAGAAGAAATAAATACTGAATACATTATACTGGGTGTTTCTTTTATATTGTGCATCCTAATACCTTCGTTATTTTTACTGATAGAAAAAATGGAACAGGATAAATTTGTTTCATTCAGAGCTAAGCATATTATAATTCATGTTTTTTCCCTGAATGTCATTTTTCTAAGTTTTAAACCTTCGTCAACTGATTTTTCTAGCAGCCGCTAACAACCGTGCCTGGATAAGTATAGATCCGCGTCTATGATTTTTTCTATTTTTATCATTTGGATTTATAGTTCTCATGTTATAATGAATAATATTTTTAAGTTGAGACACTGAAATGCATATTATATTTTTAATAACGCAAATAAACAGTATTGGAATAAAATAAAAAGATACAAATAAAATATAAACAATGTACAAAAAAAAAGAAATGGTATCTACTTCTTACAATGAATACATAATAAACAATTTTTTTGATATCGAATCTTCTTTACATACGTGTCTTTCCATTCATCGCACCTATATTTCTGCTGCGAAAGAACGCGTTTTTTTTCGAACACTAACATTGGGAACTGATCAAAGAATACATTTCGAAGAATACAGATCGCCTTATTGATCCTAGCATAAATAGTTACTGGCTTAAATCACTCATCGCAAGTCATGCAGTTCGACGAGACACTTATAGACGTGGGTCAGAGTAGACCCAGGTACGGTCGACGGAGGGTTAAAGGTCATTGCCATTTTTTACATACTAACATGAATTTTTAACATGAATCAAAACAATTTCAACGACCCAGGACACTATGATCTTGAGATGATCTTGAATGAAGAACCACACTAGTTTAAAAGCAATTGAAAAATTTAATAATTTTGGTTTTCCGTAAGTAATAAATTTAATTATTCGGTGTAAGAGACACGGGTTTGTCCGAACCATCCTTTCTTATCATAGTCTAAGCTTTTACCCTGGTTATGAAGCCGCGCAGTGCGTTACCCACGTACCAGTAATAACAGACGTAACAGTACCAAGGAAGGATGTGTACAAGTTTTATATTCTGTACCCGAAAATGTCTTGAATCCGATGGGGGACATTTTGAATTATTGTAGAATAAATAAATTTATTTCTCATAAAAAACCAAAATTATTGAATTTTTTAGTCGCTTTTAAACTAGCAAGATTTTTCATTTAAGGTCATTCAAGTGTCCTAGGTCGTTGGTTTCGTCTTGATGTGCAGTATAATGTTGCATCATAAAAAATAAATACCAATGTGCAAAAAAATGGTGATAACCTTCAAAATCTGGGAAAAGTGGCATTGAGAGGAAAAACTGCATATGTAGTTCTACTACTATGTAAATACCTAGATCGTCCGTTACTATGCTCAATTCATCTTTCTAAGAAAATGCTAGTACGTGAGATGTTACAAGCATAAACTGATTGAGAATTTCCGCAATCGTTGAATGTGCGTCGTATAAGTCGAAAGCATTGTAAAGGGCATAGCCGGATAAGGGGGTCAAAAGTGCCCTTAAACCAAATTAGACTTGTGATGCACCATTCGATAGGGTATCCAAAAAAACCCTTCACACAAAGTTTCAACCCTCCAGCTCGATCTGGGGGGTAGTAATGGCGAAAAAACGAAATATCAGTTTTTGGCATATTTCTCCCACTTAGTGGCGAGTAAAAATTCTAAAAAAAATCTGGCATATTAAGTATATTGTGCCACATGTTCGAGAATTTTTTTCGTATTTTTTTGATGTAAAGCTTGGGTACGAAAGATGAAAAGCCCCAAAAAAATCAGAAAAATGCAGATTTCATAGTGAACTAGGAAGAGCACCACTTTTATATTTTGACCGTAACAACATTATAACATAACTATTATCCTCAAAAAGTTTCATATTTTTTTGAAATCAGCAACATACTCGGAAAAATGAAAAACCGATTCTGTCGACGTATTTTGCACGAAAAACTAGTTTTTACATTGAATATTTGTATCCTCTTTATTCAGTATGTATATTAAATGTTTCTAAACATTTCTGCATTCGTCCAAATGGTGTACAATGGAAAGAAATTGAATTAATTCAATTAATTGATTTTTTACCGTGTCCGAGATCATGTGGAACAGGTAAAGAATTTCCAACAAGTTCGGTGGCGGAGTGGTCTAGGGCGCAGTTTTAGTTGTGGAACCCAGTTGTGGAACAACGTGGAACGTGGAACCAGAACCGTGGAGCGGTTCTCGTCCGATCGCTCTCGTCCGATCAAGCGAAATAATTGAGAAAAACAGAAGAAATTGCAAACATCCACTGCGAAAAGGTAGTGCGAAGAACATAAAGTAAAATAAATATACAAGGACAGCGCGGCAAGCAGCGTCACAGGAAGCAGAAATACACGACAGACATAACCTCAAACCACAACAAAGCGCCTCCTTCGGGGGTTGCAACACTGACATAAAAAAAGATGAATTTAACATAAACGACATAATTATTAAACCAACTAAACGACGCAGGACCAGCGGAACGATGGAAGACGCAAGTAAGAGGAAGAAGTCCAATCAACCAGCAGAGGCAACAGCAATTCCATGCAGCAACAGATTTGAGGCATTGTCAAGGGATGGGGAAAGTGATATGGACACAGAAAGCAAGGAAGTAAGTCAAACTACAAAATCCACTAACAAGAAACAAACAAATAACCCAAAAACCAAAAAACCAACGCCAATAGTAATACATGGAAATACGCAAAACCATACACGATTTACACATGTGTTAAAACAAAAACTAGAAAGTAAGTACTACATAAAATACTACAAAGATAAAATTGAAGTTTTCACGACAACACCAGAAGACTACAAAAAGCTGAAACAAGAATACCAAGAAAGAAAAGTAGAATTCCACACTTACACATTACATAATGAAAGAAGAAAAACGTTTATCATAAGAGGATTACACTCAAAAATGGAAGAAATAGACCTAAAAGAGGACCTCTTAGCCCAAGGTTTATCAATAACAAATATACATGCCATGAAGGGCACAGCGACACACTTATATATGGTCTCACTGCCAACGATGTATGTCACACAAAAGTTACCTGGGAAGACTACAAAACCAAAAAAAGAGCTACGCAATGCCATAGATGCCAGGAGTGGGGCCATGCAACCTCTAACTGTTTTGCAGAACCAGCATGCTTAAAATGCGCGGAGAAACACCTCACACATGACTGCCCAAAACCCAGAGACCAACCAGCAAAGTGCGTAAACTGTGATGGCAATCATCCAGCAAATGCAACCATATGCGAGGCATACCAGAAGAGAATGGAATGGATAGCTAAAAAATCACAAAATGGAATACGCAGATCAAAAGAAACACTGAATATAAGAAAAGCACCTAACATAGAAAATGAAACCTCATCTCCAGTCATGAGCAGAAACCCAAAATCAGACACCTGGTGGGTAAACAAGACACAACACAAAGAAGATACATATGCCAGCAAGACAACCCAACCGAGGCGTAGGGAACACAACCACGATGGGAATGAGCTTAACGATATGTCAGCTCTAGTAAATGAGCTAAAGGAAGTGAACAAAATGTGTAACATAAGAGAAATGCTAGAGGCTGTAAAGGAACTCAAAGCACAACTAAACCAATGCAAGACAAAGGTCCAACAATTTGAAGTATTATTGAACTTCTGCAACAAATTGGATGGATAGGAAAAAGAACATAAAAATTTGCACCTGGAATGCAAATGGCCTGAAAGGCCGAATTGGGGAAATCAAGGAGTTTATCAACAGACAGAAAATAAACATATTAATAATCAATGACACAAGATTCAAGGAAACATCAAAAGTTAAAATTAGAAACTATACGTGTATCAGAAAAGACAACACACAAAAGTCATCGGGAGGGGTTTTAATGATAGTCAGAAGCGATATACCACATAAACAGGTAACAATTAACAATAGCATATCAATCGAATGTGTAGCTATAAGACTTCCCTCTCAAATATACATAGTAGGAGTATATAACCATCCGTCCAACTATTTCAAAGCCAAGGAGATAGACATGCTTTTAAAATTAGGCAACAAAGTACTAATACTGGGAGACTTTAATGCACGACATCCAACCTGGAATAATAATAATCTAAATAGCAAAGGAAGAATAATATACAACTACGTCTCAAAAAACAACTGCAGCATCCTGTATCCTAATGAACACACGCATTACCCAACTAACGGACAACCAGCATCTACAATAGACATAGCACTCAACAAAAACATCAGAGGTATCTCAGAAATGAAGGTATTGTACGAACTAAGCTCAGACCACAACCCCGTGACAGTGGAACTGGGCTCGCACGATACGAACGCAACAGAAAAGATGGGATTGGACTACAAAAATACCAACTGGAAAGCTTTCAGACACAAAATTAACCAAAAAGTAAGGATAAACGCTAAAATAGACACAAGAGAACAAATAGAAACGGAAGTGCAGAAACTCACAAGGGAGATACAGAATACCATAGCAGAAACTATACCGAAAAGATCAATCAAAGAAATGCAAGAAGAAATACCTGAACATATAAAGGAAATGATAAGAAACAGGAACAAAACAAGAAAACAATGGCAGAAACACAGACTAGACTTCATAAAAAGGATCATGAACAACCAAACTGCAAATATAAGGAAGGCCATCAACGAACATAGAAACAAGGTATGGGAGCGTAAATTGAAAACGCTGAACCCAAAAGACAACTCCATATGGAACATGACCAAAGCACTTAAGACAGAATTCAAACCGATACCGACCCTAATAGAAAACAACATCGAAGCAATGACAGATAAAGAAAAAGCAGAGCTGTTGGCGGACCAATTCGAAGAAGTACACAACATTGACCTGACAAACAACACCCCAGAACAAAACTTAATAATAGAAGAGGTCCAAAAAATTTTAACTAGCGAAACTGAGGACGACCCGTATAAGTACTACACGTCGCCAAAAGAAATCCGCAAAATCTGCGCAGGCTTACCATCAAAAAAAGCACCAGGAGTCGATGGAATACAAAACATCATTTTGAAAAACCTACCCCGGAAAGCAATAGTTCAGCTAATGTACATAATAAATGCAACAATTAAACAACAATACTATCCACCAAACTGGAAAACCGGAATCGTAGTACCAATCCACAAACCAGGAAAGAAGGAAGATAAAGCAAGCAGCTATAGACCCATAAGCCTACTGCCTACCATGAGCAAAGTCCTAGAAAAAGTACTACTCAGCAGAATCAAAAAATTCGAAAAGAACCACAATATCACCATAAATGAGCAATTTAGATTTAGAGAAAACCACAGTACGGTACAACAAGTCGTAAGAATAGTAAACGACGTAACGACCAGTTTTAATAGGCAACTCGTAACTGTAATGCTACTACTCGACATAGAGAAGGCGTTTGACAGAGTCTGGACAGCAGGACTTATATACAAATTAATCGAGCAGCAGTACCCACCCATAATCGTAAAACTTATAGCATCGTATATTAGTGGTAGGCACCTAAAAGTACAAATTAATAACACCAGATCCAGCGAAAGATCGATTAGAGCAGGAGTTCCACAAGGCACCGTACTAGGCCCACAACTATACAAGACATATCTCAACGACATACCTACCTTTCCAAAAACAAAGACAGCACTTTTTGCAGACGACACAGCAATTTATACGCACTCATTTAACGCCATAATAGCCGCTAAACCGATACAGACTCATATGACACTCCTAGAGCCATATTATCAGAAATGGAAAATTCATCTAAATACAAGCAAAACCGAAGTGATAGTACTCACAAAGAAGAAGAAGGAAAGAAACAACAGGATATTCCAACCCATAACGGTTTACGGACAAAAAATATCCCCAACGAAAACAGTGAAATACCTTGGAGTGCATCTGGACGCAGGACTAACTTACAGGCACCACATTATGGACAGGGTGAGAAAGGCACACGCAGTGCTGAGAAAACTATACCCACTAATGGTATACAACTCGGCCATGTCAATCAACAACAAAAAACTGTTGTACAAGATGATCATAAGACCGATAATAACGTACGCTGCACCGGTGTGGTGCGGGGCAGCTGCAACTAACATCAACATATTACAAGTAATACAAAATAAATTCCTAAGACTGATACTCAGCGCTCGTAGACATACCAGAATAACAGACCTACACGGAAGAGCAGAAATGCAATATATCGGGGAGTATTGCAATGAATTAGCAGTGAACTTTTATAAAAACCAATTGCACAGCAATCCATTGACCAAAAATTTAACGGCGATCAGGGAATATAATGTACCTTTTAACTTTAAGCACAATTTGCCTTATCAAAAGTTATCTATTTTCTATGAAGTGAATTGATGCATATGTGATAAAAGGTGTGATACGTTTAGTATAAGCAATCTAGACAAATAAGCAATAAAAATTGATAACAACCGAACAGTAGTACACAATACATAGCTCAATTACGTTTAATATAACATATAGTTCGGTTAGATAGCCCATACAAACAGGTACACATAAAGGTGTAAAATTGAAAATGGACAGGGTTTTTTCGTCACAATTTTCCCTTGTAAACGAACAAGCAACACAACACTGCACACGAATCCAACTATTGCACTAGAAATAAGAGATATATATTTTTCGACAGATTAATTACACTGTGCAACAAATTTTAACTTTTTTTTAGGCCTCTAATAATGAATAGACAATTCTCGTAGATTTTTGTGTGCTGAATACGAATCCGCAAACCGTTTTCCTCCTACACGTACAGTTTTTGAGAAATTTGATTTTGAAAAAAATGCAAATTTTCAACTTTGAAATGATTTTGTGGTTAAGCGATAAGAGTTTTTCGGTTTGAATCAACGCAGAATTATTCTAGGAACTCTCCCAAATAAAATGATATAAGTTATTGTTACATCCAAGACATGTAAATATGTTTAAACAATGATAAAAGTGAAAATGACACCCGAAACGCAGCAATTTTCGCGGATATTCTTCAATTTATTTTCAAAACTAAAGCTGTAGGAGGGAATCCAATCACACCACGCGATAGAGCAGACATTTTTCCTACGGAAACGGCCAAAGAATACTGTTGGCCTGCTTTTGTTTCGAATACAGAATCAAAATAGTTTGGCAAAACGCGTGAGACCGGCAGTGATACTCATCGCCGGCCAGCGCCTCTCCTGTAGCTCAACGTAATAGAACCGACAAACGCGTGCGCCGCTCTCATTTAGATACAGCATTGTACTTATTATTTATGTATTATTACTTTTTTTATCTATGACCTATTTGTTGACAAAAATAGGAATTTTAAAGTATATATACCTAAAAGTGCTTTCTTCTTGCCTGACGTTTATATGACCCTTTTGCCTCCCTTTTTAACTGCCAACAGTAATCTGCTAACATTGCAGCACTATCTTTTCCATAATAGCGGTTTTCTATCACAGATATATCTTGATGAAATCGTTCGCCATGTTCGTCACTTACGTCACCAAGGTTTTCAGGGAAGAAGTCCAAATGCGAATGTAGGAAATGCATTTTGAGGGACATATTGCATCCCAATTTTTCGCAGGCTTTAATTAATTTTCCTACTATTTGAGCGTAATTCGGTGATCGATGTGTCCCAAGAAAATGTGTGCACACTTCTTTAAATGCATTCCATACTTCTGTTTCTTCATGTACCATTTTACAATCGAATTGTGTATCCTGCATTAGTGTTCGTATTTGTGGTCCTATGAAGATACCTTCTTTTATCTTTGCCTCCGATAAATCTGGAAATTTTGTCTTTAAATACTGAAATGCGGCTCCGTTTTTGTCCATGGCTTTTACAAAATTTTTCATAATTCCTAATTTGATGTGTAATGGCGGTAAATATATATTGTTTTGATCATCTAAATTAGGATATTTTATGTTTTTTTCTCCTGGATTGAAATTTCTTCTCATTGGCCATTTCTTAACTTTGTAATGGTCTGACCTTGCCCGACTGTCCCATTCGCACATAAAACAACAATATTTTGTATAGCCGCTTTGAAGTCCCATTAATAAACCTATGACCTTTAAATCACCACATATGTGCCAATTGTATTCTTTATAATTTATATTATTTAATAACATTTTAAAAATTTCGTACGTTTCCCTCATTCTTATACCGTATGCAATTGGTACAGAAGGATAAGTGTTGCCATTGTGCAATAAAACTGCTTTTAGACTCTTTTTAGAGGAATCTATAAAAAGTCTCCATTCTGCGGCTGTATGTTTAAATCCTAATTTTTTCAATAAGGTATCAGCATCAGGGCAATAGCACAAATTTTGTTGCGAAAGAAAATATGGTTTAAATATTTCACATCTTTTACGGTAATGCGTAACATGTGTATTTGGTGCAAGAAGATTCCATTGTTGCAATCTAGAAGCCAATAATTCGGCGCCTGTTTTTGGTAAATTTAAATCACGTACCAAGTCATTTAAATTAGCTTGATTGATGAAATGAACGTGACCCTTTGACGAAGATGTTTCATCGGTTTCTTCAGATGTGTTTTCGTTGGAATTCGAAGCAATAATGGAAATCAACGTGTCTGGAACACGTGAAGCTGCTTGACCCTATCATAAATCCTTCGACAGTTACACGTAAAACATTGGACTTTTGTGTTTGATTCTTATTGAGAATATATTTATGGGAAATGCACATGCTGGTCGTGCTAGGTGTACACAGTCTGTTATTTTTTAATGTACTGAAGATAGCTAAAGTGTTTGACGCTGCTACATAAACTAGAAATTATATTAGCGAAGACAGATCATTCTTATACTGTTTTCGAAAATACGGAAATCCTGTTTATTTTAAATTAACAGACGTTTTCATAAATGGAATGATGTATCAATATATCTGTGTCTTAATATACGAAGTGTCAATGTGAGAATTTATGCAGTTGAAATATTATGTATCTATAGGTATATCTGTGATAGAAAACCGCTATTATGGAAAAGATAGTGCTGCAATGTTAGCAGATTACTGTTGGCAGTTAAAAAGGGAGGCAAAAGAGTCACATAAACGTCAGGCAAGAAGAAAGCACTTTTAGGTATATATACTTTAAAATTCGTATTTTTGTCAACAAATAGTTCATAGATAAAAAAGTAATAATACATAAATAATAAGTACAATGCTGTATCTAAATGGGAGCGGCGCACGCGTTTGTCGGTTCTGTTACGTTGAGCGACAGGAGAGGCGCTGGCCGGCGATGAGGATCACTGCCGGTCTCACGCGTTTTGCCAAACTATTTTGATTCTGTATTCGAAACAAAAGCGGGCCAACAGTATTCTTTGGTCGTTTCCGTAGGAAAAATGTCTGCTCTATCGCGTGGAGTGATTGGATTCCCTCCTACAGCTTTAGTTTTGAAAATAAATTGGAGAATATCCGCGAAAATTGCTGCGTTTCGGGTGTCATTTTCACTTTTATCATTGTTTAAACATATTTACATGTCTTGGATGTAACAATAACTTATATCATTTTTTTTGGGAGAGTTCCTAGAATAATTCTGCGTTGATTGAAACCGAAAAACTCTTATCGTTTAACCACAAAATCATTTCAAAGTTGAAAATTTGCATTTTTTTTCAAAATCAAATTTCTCAAAAACTGTACGTGTAGGAGGAAAACGGTTTGCGGATTCGTATTCAGCGCACAAAAATCTACGAGAATTGTCTATTCATTATTAGAGGCCCAAATTCGTGTTGCACAGTGTTATACTAGTAGGTTAAACATTAATTGTAGGAACTACGCATAAGCACAATTGTTGGACAATAAAATTTATGTATATAAATGTATATATATGATACAATAAAGAGACTTTTACAAAAAAAAAAAAAAAAGTTGTGGAACCGCTGCGTACTTTTTTGGTGTCCGTTCGAATCCCGCCTTAGATAATTTTTTTTTTATTACATTAACGATTTTCTTTTATCCTAACTGTATAATATATGTAAATAGTATGTATCGTAAAACATTTTACAAACATCTCAACAATATTTTAACTCCAAACATACATATAAATAATTAAGTAACAATTGCGAGGCACTTTCAATTGCTACATTTATCAATTTTGTGTTAAAGATACTTATCTTTACTAAATGTGTGTGATTTGCAGCAAAGACGATACATCCTAAGCACTTCTTCTTTTCACCATTTCTGTTTTCGCATGTTCTGTTGGTTAATAAATTGCTTATCCTTTTCTGCTTGTATATAATCGGTTTTGTATTAAAGATAATTATCTCTATTTTTTCGCAGTTTGGAACAAGAACCACATGTAGCATCTTCAGTCTTCGTCATTATTGTCATTAATCACTGGTATTATATTTCCTTTGTTAAATATTTTACATAATATTTCAGTAGATCTGACAATTGTGGATAGGTACCGTGCGTGCGATAAGTAATAAATTATTGTTGCTACGTATAAGCAGCATCCTATGGTACGATTACTATTTGCACATTCACAACAGTAGCGTTCTATTGCCGAAAATCCAATTGAATTTGATTTATAATGAATAAAGCACCGGTAAGATTTGCTATTAATGTAGCGCGATCTGACTTCATATGGAACAATATTGTTTGTATCCTTCAAACAAAGGACATTGTTGTCTTCGTCCATTATTTCTTAAATGGTTCCAATTATCCGCGTCATAAACATCACCTTCATAACATTATTAATAATATACGATGGCAAATACTTATATTCTTTCGACGCATTGCCTGTTAGTAAGTCTTGTGTATTGAAAAGGTGATAGGAAATGCAAAAAATAAATCTTTGAATGAGGAAGAATTTCTTTCCCTTCACTTATCGTTGTTACAGAGATTTTTAAAGCTTACCTAAGTTTAACTCAGAGAATACGAGGTTAGATAAACAATGGAATTAAAAGTGGCTCGCAATTATTATTTAATTATTTATATGTATACTTAGAGTTAAAATATTGTTGAGATGTTTGTAAAATGTTTTACGATACATACTATTTACATATATTATACAGTTAGGATAAAAAAAATCGTTAATGTAATAAAAAAAAAATTATCTTAGGCGAAATTCGAACTGACACCAAAAAAGTACACAGCGGTTCCACAACTAAAACTGCGCCCTAGACCACTCCGCCACCGAACTTGTTGGAAATTCTTTACCTGTTCCACATGATCTCGGACACGGTAAAAAATCAATTAATTGAATTAATTCAATTTCTTTCCATTGTACACCATTTGGACGAATGCAGAAATGTTTAGAAACATTTAATATACATACTGAATAAAGAGGATACAAATATTCAATGTAAAAACTAGTTTTTCGTGCAAAATACGTCGACAGAATCGGTTTTTCATTTTTCCGAGTATGTTGCTGATTTCAAAAAAATATGAAACTTTTTGAGGATAATAGTTATGTTATAATGTTGTTACGGTCAAAATATAAAAGTGGTGCTTGTTGAGTACGCGTTTTCTATTTCTAGATTCGAATAGTGAAACCCGTACGTCGCACGCCGACTTAACTTTGTGCGACTGTTTTGAAGTGGATCGTATTTAATGGTTTACTTCAGCGAAATAAGTGAAATGTTTATTAAACGTATTCTGTCTTACTCGTCAGCGGCGAGTGTCTACAATCACGTGTGTGTATTCCGTCTCGTTTGTCTCGCTTGAAAATTGTTGTACATCTACTTCTCTGGATCTTGCGTGAGTTTTTATAAGCCTTGGGTAGGCGTGTGCAAAAATTAAAAATCAGCCCCATTCGTCGCCTTCCAAGGTAGTGGGCGCGTACAACCAAATTCCTTCGAGTGGGACTAACTTCCCCTCAACTCATGATTCTAGAGGGGTTGCCGATTGCAGCCCCCGAGTGACCCACGCAAGGGTCCCGAGCGTTCTTGTCGCTGACCCTAGCGAGTAATAAAACCAAGGATCGCCTCGACTTCTGGCAAACAGATGTAAAGTTAAAACTATTGTAAATCAACAAAAACTGGCAAAACGTGCCGAAGCAACTGCGACTAAAATTAGTGAAGTAACGGTTCCTTGGGCTTTTATTCCTGCTAGGGTAAAAATACTTAGGGCTCAAATGTGCCTCGCAGGAGGTTTCGTTAATAGCCCTCCAAAAACAATTTCGCGACGCGACAGTGCTCTTCCTAGTTCACTATGAAATCTGCATTTTTCTGATTTTTTTGGGGTTTTTCATCTTTCGTACCCAAGCTTTACATAAAAAAAATACGAAAAAATTCTCGAACATGTGGCACAATATACTTAATATGCCAGATTTTTTTTAGAATTTTTACTCGCCACTAAGTGGGAGAAATATGCCAAAAACTGATATTTCGTTTTTTCGCCATTACTACTCCCCAGATCGAGCTAGAGGGTTGAAACTTTGTGTGAAGGGTTTTTTTGGATACCCTATCGAATGGTGCATCACAAGTCTAATTTGGTTTAAGGGCACTTTTGACCCCCTTATCCGGCTATGCCCTTTATGAGCACCATAGTTTGTAGTTAGTTAACAGTTAGTTTGTAGTTAAATTTATTAATAATGACCGAGTTCATGAAGTTATAGAACTGCACAGTGAGTATGGCCACAGGCGGAGTAGTGCTTGGATTATAATAGATCAAAGATAAAAGAACAGTCTTTGCGGAAAAAAAACATTATTCGTTCCTGAAAGTGCGATACTGTGCTAAAGATTTCAGGGGCGCCTTTTTTAAGCTTGTATATATCGACAGTATACACGAGTAAAACTTCGTTGGTAAAATGTCGGTTCGATTATCGGCAGAGAAGGTATTAAGAAAGATTGCTACCTAGGCAGAGGTGGTCAACAATCAGATTTAAGAAGAGTAACTACGTGATGATATCGCTCAGCCATCTTCATCGGAGTACCCCAAATCAGTACTTTTAGGTAGAAAAAAGAAAGGAACGAAATAGCTTTGCGTCGGTATAAGATGGCTGAACAAAACAATGATCAACGATGGATTTCGTCTCCCATTGAGCGAAGGTCACCTTGATTGATTGCAGAGTGCAAAAATTAGAAATGGATTTTCAAGTACTATACGTGTATGGTATTGAATAGAGTTGTGCAAAAACTCAAAAATATCGGATCGAGTTGGGTCGAGAATTTATATCAAGATCTGGTCAATTTCCCAAAAGTATCTCGTAATTCAAGATTGTCACGATTCCCGAAATTTTTTGAAATTTTGAAGAATTTCGAGAACCCGAATATATTTCGGGATTCTTCCACAACATAAGGGGAATCTTAAATTTTAGTAAACAAAAATTGTCTGTATTTGAACCATTGTAATATTGCAAACAAGGTATATATATATCATATAATTGGTTACTATTTTTGCTTCATACTTCATTTTTGATAATGTTACAGTTCCTAAGAATTCCAAAAGCCTCGGGAATCTCAATTTTCTCGAGAATCCCGATATTTCCGAAGCCTAAATACTTTCGAGTCTCGACCCAACCCAACCTGACCCGGTTTCTTCCCAACTCGACACGAATATCAAGATTTCAACATTTTCGGGTTCTTGCGCAGTTCTACTACTGGGGTACCATGATTTTAGTGAATCTACGAGGAAAATGAACTCGATAGTAGCTATCAGCAGAATAATATTTACATACTATCGAAGAGAACGCGACTTCCGAGTTACCGGTTTAGTTGAGACTTTGAATACTACTAGATTGTAACATTATCTTTGTGAATATATAAAGTAAAGCGTCCCTTAACTGAATATCCTAATATCTAAACATTTTACTATCCAAACCATGTGTTATCCCAACATGGTTGTTTATTCGTTTATTTAATGTCACATCCACTTTATGGTTATTAATGACATCATTATGTAAAGATATATTATTTTCATGGATTACATTTACAAAATATTTAATTATCCCAAAATATATTGACAAAGATATACAGGTAAACATAATTAGCTGTATTATAATATAACGTGTTATATGTGCATATACATCACTTTTTGAAGCAAAGTACAAAAATCTGTCGTTGTGTTTGCTTATTTAAAATTGAAGAATAAATAATATAAATATGTTGCAACTAAATAAATAGTGAATTAAAAATGCAAATACAATAGTTGCACCTTATTATCTAAATCACTGTTTTTCAGAAATAGGTAAAACTTACAATTTATGTATACATTCTTATGTTTAACCAATAACGTAGATACTTATGAACAATTTTACGGAAAATCGATCACCTTTGTATTTGATATCGGCAACTTCGTTCAAATTAAAATATGTTATAGTCTATGTGAAAATAGTGGGGGTTTAGATAACTATTTTGCTAGTTTCGAAATTCTGTGAAAAATACAGACCCCCAAAATTAGCAACTTTTATTTCCAGAACTATTAAAAATTCGAACTTCAAGTGTCTTCATTTTAATCATACAAGATTCATCATTTCAATTAATTTTTTATCTCATTTGCAAACTCATTATTTCAATTAAAAAAATTAATAATATCTCTGTTTTGCAAATTTGCCCTCTCGAGCAAGTCTGAAAACATTTAAGAAAATATGCCCGTATTCTGTATTCTTTCCCCTTTAAGAATCCGTTCTTTATTTCGCAAGCGTTCAAGAACTATGGTCAGGGAAGCCCAACAAATGTTGCGGTATACAGCGATTGCAGTAAGTGCACCGCCCAGGCGGCTGCTCCTTCCCGTAAAACAGAAAAATCCAAGTGTTCCTTGTATTGTGAACAACGTTAATCAAAGCAAGCAATTATTCATATTGTAACTGTAATATTTTTTAAACATGTAGAAACATATCAATGGTGTAAAATATATCCTTATAGTAGATTGACTCACACTTTTCGATAATAATATTTTATCTGCAATAATTCACCTTAGAAGCATTAACTTGATTTTTAGAATTATTTAAAAAGCGGAAGCATTATTGCTCGATGGATATTACGAGAAAGTGGTGGGTTGAATTCATCAGAAGGGGGAAAATAAAGGGACTCTCAGATAGTACGGTCAGGATTGTTTGCAGCCAAAGTAGCTATTGATATTAAGAGATTACATGAAAAACCATTGCGTTTTCATCATTCGAAAATATTTTCGCCAAAATTTGGGTATTAAAAATCGACACAAAACTACTATAGTGGTTTTCTAGTAGTTAAATTCTAGTGCCTTTAATTTTCTAAAAAAATTGTAACAGAGGTAAATATACTATTATTATAATTATTGAGAGCCCAACTAAATATTACTTCGCAGTCGTAATCTGATATTCATACGGAGTTTATACATTTTCAGATAGTACTGCTGCCCAGCTCAAAAAGAATAAAAACTTTGTTAATAGACGGGTCGTGAATAGTTTGTGGGTAGCCCTGAATTTGTTACGAAGAAAAAATTAGTAAAACATCGCAAGCGAGAATCGTACCCCAGACTCTTCGATTTGCTAGTATGATCCAGTTCTCACAGATACATTCTTTTGTTACGTATAGAGGACCCAATTTTGTAGTTATGAAACATTTTAAAATTTACTACTAAATTGTATTTTTTTAGAAAAATATTGTACTACTATATCGGTATAACTATAATACTATACTACTATTGATGTCAGGTTGAATATCTGTAGACGTAAACACGCCAAATTGCTAGTCGTCTCATATGGGTCAAAACGGACCCACCTTCGCTGACGGACTATTAAGCAGCCTACACACGCTGTAACATGCATCATGAAATCTTGAAACCGATACTTGTATCGCAACATGTTGCAACGTGTGTAGGCCAGTATTGGCGTATTGGCATCGACTGCAGATTGCACTGATGCAAGAATCAGTATTTGCCCCTGGTTTGGGGTCCAGGCCTGAGATTGATGCATATTCGAACATGTGGAGCGGGGCATTGATATCAAACGTTCAGTATAAAAAACTGGATGTTGTTACGGTGTATTTAGTTTATCTGAGAAAGTATAAATATCTTGAAGAGTATGAAAAATATGGGAAAGTATTCCGGACTATAATTGCAGAGTATCAGGAGGTGTAATTCATGTTAACATTCATTTCACAACGTGATGACGCAAAAAGACTTTGTAGAGATCACATACACACTTTTAAATAGCAACCAATATTTTTTATTGTATGTTCTAATAACTGATATCGGAGGGTTTAGAAGACACTACCTACATGTATCTTTTCCACAAGTCAATTTCAAGATGCAGGCTTTCAAAGTTGACGTTATGCCGGTATTATTCTTATCCAATGTGAGCTACCAGTTACTTGATCGGACATTTTAAATTATGGTAACGTTAAAAAGAGTTGATTTTATACGTCGATACAATACGAGAGTTTTCTCAAAGCTCATACAAAGTTATAAAATTTGGAAACTCCAAGGATTTTTGTACACGGGATTCTTGACCCTTCAATTAGGTGTACCCTGCTTAAACCTGGAAGTCGATACATGTATCGTAACATGTCGCAGCGTATGTAGGCCAGTATCGGCGTATCGATATCGGTTGCCGGTAGCATCGATGCAGGAATCAGTATCTCGTCCTGGTTGGTGAGCCAGGCCTTAGACTGATGCACACTTGAACGTGTAGAGCGTGGCATTGTTACCAAATGTTCGGTTTCAAGAGCTGAACGTCGAGACGGGGTGTTTACGGTTCTTAAGCAATCGAAACGAAAATATATTTTTTTAAGTGTAAATTGACGATCCGCTGTAAAGTGGAAACTAAGTGCTTATGAGGGGAAGTCGGATGGAAGTTGGTGCGAGAGGTGATGTTCTTCGGTAGTGCAGATTATTTAGCAAAGATTGAGAAGATAGTTGGTTCAAGCGCACAGAAGTGTTGTGCCCTTGGTGTAGAAATCCTCGAAGAGCCGTTGAAAGTGGAGGAAAAAGCGGAAATTGGCTTACAGGGACGAAAAAGGCGACAGCAGGAATTGCCAACACGTGAGGTCAGGTGTTAGAGTTCAGTGATAATGAGTGAGAGGGTTAACAGAGGCGACACCTGGAGAGGTAGTGAGGAATTGGCGAAAGAGTTGGCGGGAAGAGGGAAACTCATAAGAGAAGAATTGCACACAGACAGTAAGAAAAGCGGCGGTCAACTAAAACAAGTCAGCGACTTATGGAACAAGAAAGCAAAAGTAGTATGAAGGGTTTAATATTAAAACATTTATAATCAGTGCAGAATAGGCCAGACTATGAAAATACAGATGAAGAAGCTGTGATGGCAGAGAAAGAATCGGAGGAGTCAGAGGGTCTCAATAGGATGGTGATAGATGAAAGTAAATTGGAGAAAACTGAAAATGTTTCAATGCAAGAGATATATAGGATACTTCATAGATAGGAAGTAAAAATGTCAGTGAAAAATTGCGTAATCAAAAAAGAAACAGAAAAAATATTGAGACAGGAGATGCAGAATTTACATTCCTCGTTCAGAGAAGAAGTAGAGTCATTAGAAGCAGAGTGGATTAGGAAGGAGACAACCTGGAACAAAGAAAAGGACAAACAAGTTAATGATTGCCACGATCTCCCGTCGGACATCAATAATAATTTAGCGCATTTGTGCTCTCGCAACGGAATTGGATTCAACACCGGAAAATGCCACGTATTAAGATTCTCAAGGAGTAAAACACATATCACATTTCTTTCTTCGTTGCAAGGCTCACTTTTAGCAACTAAGTCTGAGATAAAAGACTTCGGAGTTTGGTTCTCTAATACACTTTCCTTCGACTTCCATATACAGCAGACGATCTCCAATTCAAACAGATTGCTGGGCTTTATGTACAGGAGTTGTAGTGACTTTAAAAACCCGAGGGCATTTAAACAGCTTTATATATCACTTGTTCGACCTCTGCTTAAGTACACCTCTACAATTTGGGCACCAGTAAATCAGAGACAAGTCAATCAACTCAAAAATGTTCAGCACAGGATACTTCGCTTTATAGCATATAAATCTGGCGAACCTATGTCCAATAGAAATCACGATTATGCAAAAGTCATGCATGACTTCAATACCATTACGGGATATGCATTTGAGATAAAATTATAAGCGGATTTATGAACAATTCTAGCATTACTAGGCATATTAATTTTAATATTCCGATACGATCGATTAGAGCACCTTTATTATTTAAACCGCATCTTAATCAGATTTAGTAACACGGATCCCATTAACAGATTACTTTCTCTAGCTAACAACTACAATAATAGTGTCGATTTCTTCGAACGAAAACCGACAGTTTTCAAATCCAAAATCTTTTATGTTACGTGTGATTTTAATCAAAACCTGAATGCTTTCTTACACACATGAGCAATTCTACATATATACATGTGTCATTATGTCATAATATAAGCTTGTATAAAAAATGGGTCACCTGGCCCGTTTACGAATGAATAAATAAATAAATAAATTATTCTTCAGATTAAGGGTCAAAAGTGACCCATTGCACGCATTCATAATTTAAGGATATTGCGTTGTGTTTTATATGTTTTTAATAATGTAATGAGAACATTTACCAACAAAGAAAATAGTGGAGGTAAAATAGGACAGAAGCATAGATTATTAATAATAATTGTACAAATAAACACAAGACTGGTAAACTCCTGTCGTATACAAGCTTGTGCGTTAATGGGTTAAACTCTTGGCTAATTTTCACAGTCTTTGATAACGGCAAATGTGAAGTATCAACTGATTATATCAATATTTACATTTTGTCGTGCTAAAGTGCTGTTTTCGTGGTAACGTTTACATTATTGGAATACTTTTGTGATATTTATACATGCGAAATTTGCAAAATATGTTTTGTACATAATATTTACATGATCAAATGTTTATCAAATTAATACCGTGTATTCTTGTTACTCTATTATTTTAATAATGACATAAGATCATTTTGGAACATTTTATTTAAAAGTGATCGGATATTTTTGTGACTGACTGTATATTCATAAATATAATAACAAAATTTACCAGTATTCAAAACATCAAATAAATCGGTGATCGAAAAATTGTGTTATCTTTTTGTTTGAAATTTAATAAGGAAGGTCGTGAACCTTCGCACTTCTGTCTTAATATGACCAAAGAACAAGACCCATTACCGCCAACCGTGACGTCGTTCAGCGTCCGAAAGTCGTAATGAAATGAAACCGGGTGTTAATGATGAACAAAAGAACAAAGAAAAAGAATGAACGAAAGTCGAGAAGAAGGAAAGATAAGGGCAGGAACAGCGTGATGAAAGAATGTCTATGAATTAGAGGAGAGGATGAACGGTCGTAGTAGAAGAGAAGAAAAATTGGAAATGCATGATTATTGAACGAGATCATTCGCAAGGAGCATGGAATAGCTCTCCTTCACTCACCATTGTTACGGCTTAATTAAGGGATTCCATGGTCCTCGGAAATCCCTAATTACTTGTAAATTACGGAGGTACTTTCAAATTAACGAGAATGTGGAGAGACAGTTTGCTGGAAAAATGTCGGGAACAAATCGTTTTTCCTTCTTCTCGCACGAAGCTGCATTTAAAATAATACGATCAAGCCGTACGACAAAAACGAAATAAAAAGAATTCATAGGAATATCATGAATCAAATCATTCATCCGAAGAAATCTTTCGGACTTCCACTTCGCTCGACATTCAAATTGATCAATTTATTTTTTCGCAAATTTTGAATCTTCTTATTTGAAAACAAATTAAATAGATGAAACGCACACGAATTAGCGTTGATTAGATTCATTGAAGCAAAGGTAAAGTCTAAAGATAATAAACAATTCTAGAGATTGTATGTATATTTATTGTTATTTCACGAGAACCGCATTTATAATTCAAACTTTGACATCTCCTTAGACCGAGGGGGAAAATTTTCCTTTCTTAAATATCAACAAATTTAACATTAATAATAATCATTAGAGGTATTTAAGATTTATACAATCTATTTACTGTATAGTACTTGTGATAGTAACTTTATCACTTTTACTGATGTTCATTCCGCATCATCAAGCTTCTAGCGAACTTCAACCTTAAAATATTTGAATATACATAAAAATTCAGAATAAAAGTTCCTCTTAACTGTTCCAAGAACCTACACTTGTATTATAATAGTTTTCGAGCCATGCTGTGAATACTAATAGATTTTGTCATTCTGTTTATGAATATACATCTGTACACGATTCTAGAACTTAAACACCCTATATTTTCCTAGATCTTCATGATTAACATTTCAATACAACAAGCATTGTTGTGACGTGAAGATAGCACCCTGAACTGCCACGAAGTATTTCGTTTTTACATTACACGATCCTAGCGGAGACGTGAGTGTCTTCCCTCTACCGTTTAAACTAAATGGTCTGGAACAAGCTTCTGCGCCGAAAAAGGCTTTATTATGGTGGTCCGTATTGAGAGTGATAATTTTTTGAGCTAGTTAGACGATATTTATAAAAATATTTTAAACTTTACTAAATTGAATACAAGATAAAATAAATAAGTTTGTGATATATTACTAATAAGCATTGAATTGACCCGTCAAAATAGTTTTCGTTAAAACGAAAGCGCGACAGAAAATACCTGTATTACTTACCCCACCAATTATTACTGGTTATAAAATACTGTTGTTTCTATATATGTATTTAGAGACAGACTTTGAAGATGTGAACTTACCTGAAACAAAAAAAGACAAGAAAATTAGGAAATGATGGACATTGTTACGTAGGAGATTAATGCATGAATGTTAAGAAAATACAAATCATCATACAATCTGACGAAGAAATAAATCTTGAAAAATAAACTTATCCAACATTATTGTACATGAAAATTTAATTTGTTTCAATATGTAGAATCTACCCTCTGAAAATGTGAACTTTTAACACCCTATGTATGCAGCTGGTGTTCCACAATAAATGATGGATAAGAAAATAAAAATGTGTTCCGTTCAAATATTATTTTTTACTAATACAAAAATTGTTAGCAAAATATCTAACAAAATTTTCAAACATGTAACCCACTAGCTAAAGTATCTCTAATTCTATTTATAACCTTTTAAACGATAGAATAAAAGAGATTAAGTATAAACCGTAAATTACATTTCGATTTAGATCTACCTCAACATTAAAGATAGACAGTTAAAACTTTTTTTCTATTTTCTTATGTATGTACAATATGCCTAATAATAATGAGCATGATATATGGTAGTAATAATATCATGTAGGTGTTCGTTCATTGATTCACACGAAAAAGAGAAAAAGATTGAAGGCTATTTAATCTAATGAAGCCTAGAGGCTTCTTATGCTTTAGTCTTTTAATGGCCTCTTTTTGTCTGGTAGATTAGTTGCCAGTTGATCAAGATGACTACTGAGACATTTAGTATAATTTTCAACAGTTAGCTATCTCTATTTTCACTGTTGAAATTTGCTAGTCCTTTCTTATTATTTCGTTAATAAGGAACCATGCAATATTTGCTATTATGCGTAACACTTTCGATGTAAATATTCCTCATATTGTAGGAGACAAAATGTCGAGTGAATATTTATGAACTGGCGCCTGAGTGAAGTGCGTCTGGGACCGAGAGTTTGGGACTTTGGCGTGTGAACAGAGGGTACGCGGCTTCGTAAGATTTTCGTTATACGTGACTGACTGTGTGTTCCGAATGTCTGAGATGAGTGAAAGAAACACAGAGATAGAAGAAGAGAGAATGAATGCATGTAAGGAGATGGAATGCGTGAAAAGCGTGCAGAGGCAGTTGAGAAAGCGATTTGATAGCGAGAGCACGTATGAGCAGAGAGCGAGTTAGAGTGCGAAAGTATTGAGAGACATTATAGTTAAGTTATATTATTCACCAATAAAGACTATTCATTTTTTTAATCATTAATAAAACCTGTTGTGCAATCAATTACGACTCAACATTCCTACAATATTTGTTAAGGACTAGAACTCTAAATGTTCTATCCTTTGGTTATTGCACTTCGTGCCGTCTAATTCGAAGGACCATCCACTGATGTGGGAAAAACTGAACTTCTGATTTACTGAATTACGTTTATTCTATTTGCTTCACGACAGCCTTTGCTCTACTCTAAGTTGTATTCAATGTCCTGACTAACACTTGAACGTGTTGACTGACTAACTCTGACTGGTCGTTGGCGATCTTAGCAGCTGCTCGCAAACTCTCCTAATTTCTAAATTTCCCGCTGATTGGTTCCTTCTCATTTTGGCAGTCATCAATCAGCGGACCTAAATAAACGCAGACACACCTCTTTGCGCCCTTAGCATGCTCACTTGGAGAGGGGTGTCGCGGTGCTCGTGTGGGGGCGAAGATGTTTTGGCAACACCGGGGGAAATCCGCCAAGTCAAACTCGGAGTTATGGTCCCCAAGCCCATCACCGATGCGTGGGACTGAAAACTATGACTATAACGGACCCTTTAGAAAGTGACTTTATGATACCCTTGCTAAAGCGAAACTGAACAATGAATATTTCTAAATGGAATTTTATGCGCCGCGTGTTGGCTGCAGGCCGGTCTGCTAAATTAACTAAAAAGTCAAATTATCGGATGTCTAAACTGACTCTAAGACAAGTAACCGTATCATAAAGTTGTCCCCTTGCCGTTCCTAACAATATTTCTATATTAAAGTTGGAAGCTGAATTCCATAATTGAATTTTATATGACCAAATGGGTTTTAGTATATATTTATAGGGTAAGAATTTATTTCTTAAAGAAAGTTTTAATTTATGGCATAGGAAAGCAAAAACTTGGCAGAAAAAGTTTTCATTGAAGAGTCTATCGATTGACGTGCCATCAATTTTATTTAGTTTAGAAGCACTATCACGCCTACATATTTAGTTATACCTTTCAACTGTAAAATTCTTGATCTCCTTTTTTGTATTTTTGTATTTTTCACGTATTCAAAAAATTAAGAAAAAAATTTTATTTAATTCCGCTACAGACGGTGCATGAAATAGTTTGTTACCAACACGAAAAACGCATTTAAAGTTTTCCAAACTGTTATAGATATAGGAAAGGACGGAACAAGATGGGGCAATGCGGGATAAGATTTTATTTTTCTCTGTAGAAGGAAATCCTTCCTAAACACTGGGAAATCTAAAAAGCATTTTAATTTTGAACGATACCAACAGTTTTCGATTCCCCACAGTTATGGTATTATTCATGACATTATTGAACATCTGCAGATAAATTACAATTTCTAATTTTTCTCTTTAATTTTTTAATATCATCGATTAAACAATTTCTAGCAGTATTTGTTTGAATAATCAAGAAGAATCTCAGTCTCGATCTGAGATAAGACGAAAAGATTTCCCAAAAAACAGTAATTTGCTATATAAACGAGTACTAATCTACAAGACAAAGATAAAGCAGCAAACTTGATCTAAAACGAAGATGAAAAAGTTGTTAGAAAATGGTATAAAAACAATATTGGTCATCGTGCAGCAGTCACTGTTTTCAATGCTTTGCAAACCATGTACGCGGGAGTGAAAATTCGCTTCTTACTGGAAAAATTCACATTTTTTTTCTTTGCTATTCCCAATGTTTAGCTTTATCCTCAGTATCAGAATCAAACTGAAAAATCATCTCTTTAATGTTTGCTGCATATGTAAATATGTAGTATCCCATCTTATCCCGTGTATGGTGTAAGACAGGATATCATCGTTATGTTTAAAATTATTTTTATAATTTTTTTTGTATCTGTCGTAAGAAATTTTACTTTAATTTTATATAATTTGAATTTAAATTTTTAATATGTCTTGGTAGATAGATAGAGATAGCAGATATCATACATAGGGCTATTAGAAATATTATAAATTAATAGTATTCTGTACAAACATTTTCCAAAATTCTATTTTTTAAGATAATGCAAAAATATTTGGATCTTTCACACGTTTACAGATGATTTAACCCTGTACATTCGGGTATGTTCCACATAGGAGATACAGTTATACATAGTGTGAATATCTGCAAACTTCTATCGCCTTTTAATGCCCTGGCAGCGTCTAATGCTGTGAATATTAACTCTGCCAGGACGATTCTCAATATGAGCTCTCAAGTTCTGCAAGTCCAGGTAACCCAGCTTGATTCTTCGGACTGCTGTACCAAGCGGAAACTTTAATTACGCAGCATGATCGCGCTATGAAGTTCGCACAAAGCCAGCGAAACGGTTAATAGTGGAAGTATGTCAAACATATCCACAAAATGGGTCACATTTCTATGCTACTTCAATATTTAAGTCCCCACCAAACCTGTCTCTGTATACACTCACTCTCTTCATACACATAAGTCAGTCATGAGCCTTCCGCGATCGATCATCCAGAACTTCCTTCCTGGTTGAACCTCTAGTTTTTCTAGTACATATATTGAGTAGTTTATCGCAGGTTGAAAGTTTCCAGTGGTCACTATAAATATACCGCACGATTTCCATCGACTTGATTGCGGAAGATACGACCGAGTTTCGCCAATGAAATATTTATTCGAATGATAGGTAACTCGGTATAGTTTCACAATTAGGAAAATATTACTTCGATATTGAAAGTATTTCGAGTTCAACACTTGTGAGAAAAGATATTTTTGTTTTTTACTTCGCCTGAAAATGTTCAACTTTATGCTGTGAAATAATATACGACGCGTTATTACCTTCCGGTTACGCTTCAAAAGCACGTTTTAATTAATTTAATTTGACAGTGTATTCGACCGTTTGTGCTCGCTTTAATTGTTATTATACAGGCAGCTATTGCTGCGAAATTAAACATAATTTTGAAGTGTCGTTGAAAGTTTCCATGAAATTTTTCAACATTTATAGTACATAATGTAAGATTGCTTTTGCAGTATGCTCGACTAGCATATACGCAAAATTATTTAAAAAAAAATTAATGTTAATTATTATTATAATTGATTTTTTATTACAGCAAAATACTCGTTTTATAAGTTTCAGATAACATCACACGCATTTATTACATGCACTTTTTTATATGCAGTTTAAAACAGCAATGCTCTTCGAAAATATTTAGAAGATATTATTTAGGAGTGTATCAAAATAATCACTTAATGAAAAATATACTTTTAGAAGATGATAGAAAAGGTCTAAGACTTTAAAAACCTATAGTTCCTACCGAGGGAAATAGAACACGTTTAACATAATTAAAAATATTGTTCGAATGTACACTAAATAAAGCAATCTGAAAAAAGGGTTGTATTGCAGAAGAATATTGTTGATATCAACGAAGAATTCATAGTAAAACATAAAAAGATTTATTTTCTCTTTCATAAGACGTCATTAATGTGTTCTTTTTATGAAAATACAATATTTGAACTTATATGTAGATTATGAAGCAGCATACATTCTTATGTAGGTATTTCTGCTTTAAACATTATACATAGTTTCATAATTATTTTCCATTCGTTATCACAATTTCACTACACTATTTATTATGGACGAGTTATTTAAGATTTTAAACTCTACTTTGAGACCTATGATAATTAAGTACTTTTTATTTCTTTCGTATAAGCTTCTAAAATCTTGAACTCTTGTTAACTATCCTCTAAGATGAGAGTTGGATAAGGGAGGGAAGGATATTCGTTTTTGGGAGAAGAAAGACGGAACAGTTTTGAATGTAGATGAGCAGAGTTAAACGAGTTGTCAAGAGAGTCGTACGAATTGTTGTAGTCGAGCATTGGTTACAACATTAACACTTTAACGACCGGGCACGCCAATTGGTATTGTAGCTAACATATCAGGGTATTCGGGAATTGATACGTATTGGTATTCATAAGTATTTCTCTGAATTTGTCCCACCACTAATATCAGCATACTATGACATAATTTACAACCTGTAATTCAACATTTCATCATCAACACAAAATAGGATTTTTTTATAATTATATGGTACATGGCTTATCTCAATAATCTTAATATAAATCGTACAAATTCCTCAAGATAAAATAAAATACGTCAAATTCGATGAAGTGCTAAGACAACGTTAATTTGCTTTTTTTATGTCAACGGTATTATTCACAAGGAATACATTCCTCATGGAAAGTGAATCAAGAATTTTATCTTATCGTTTTAAGAAAGCTATATAAGATGGTGCGCCAAAAACGTTTCGAAGTGTGAAGTCGAAATTTATTTTCGTACCACGACAAAGCTTACGTCTACGCATTCTAATTTATCTAATAACTAAACTGCGAATCTTTATGCAAATACAACTTTTTTTAAACCAAAATAAAACAATGGAATTTAAATACAGACTGATTTTATCCCTTGAATATCATCAGGTATATGTTACTTTGGATGTTTTGCATATTTTTGCCCATCACACGTACTCTGCATTTTTTGACACATTTAAATTTCCCATAAATGCATAAAAATTCGTAGTCTACTAATAACGTTTAGTAAACGACAAAATAGCGTTTCTTCACCTTCCATACCTGTCGAATCTCGCACCATGCAATTTTCTTATTTGAAGGAATTAAATAATTTATAAAAATTGGCGAAGTGAAAATAAGTTTGCTGAAGATCACAAATAATATTCGCATTCAAGAGTATCTTAAGGGAAAATAAATGTATACGTAGATATTGGTAAACTTCAATAGAAACGTCGACAAAAAATAATTCTGATTACTTTCGGGTACTCCCACGCACGTTGTCAAGGTTAATTCTGTATCACCTGTATATATATGGGGCATTAAAGAAATATGTAAGATTTTAGAAGAATAGATTCCATATGTTGAGATAAATATAATTTTCACACGCAATAATGTTAGTTGTGGTTAATTTTTTAACTTATAAGCAATTCCATTTTCAGTAAAATAGGCAGCAAAAACGGCTGTAGAAGACCAATCTGTCGAAATTATTGATCTAGTCGCAGAACTATTTAGGTTCATTTACTATTATGTTTCAATAAAGCATTCTAATATTTTTTATCGAATACAACCCTCCTGGCAAAATAACGAGTCTTAGGGTTGACATATAGTGACGAGGTTGATGCTTCAGCTAAATATTGTTCAATGAAAGAGAGGAGAGTACAAAAAGGTATGTGCCCGGATTGTCCTCTATTAAATACCACTGTATCTCAACAATAGCAAGAACACTCGTTCAGGCTATATGAAACCCAAACTTAATCTGATTCCGATCCGAATCCAACCCAAATTCAATCCAGAGACTATGATCTTATTGAGCAATTCATAAATGGCAAAATTAAAGCTGTGAACTGCGAAATAGTTCAAAAGAACAAAATATATACTATTGAAAATATGCCCGTGCAATTTCTGAAAGTAAAATTAAATAACGGTTATGTGATCATAAATATACTGATTATCATGAGACCGTGGTCTCTAGGTTGGATTAGGATTAAGTTTGGATTCAATCTAAGTTAGGTTCAGATTAGGTTTACGTTAGGTTTGGAGACATAACGGGTCACCAAGGATTTTCGATCTAAATACCGGGACTAAAGTTCCGATGGAACTAAGGTTTTCTCTTATTCGTGCACCATACCGCTGCTTACTCACTGAGCACTGGGTTCGTCTGTCGGCGAGGGAAACTTCGGCGAAGTTGGGGTCCTACTGAACTGAAACAACTCTCACCTCACCTCCATGTGATGCCCCGGGGAATTGGATAATGCTACTACAAGAAGTTACACGACTCGAATGTGGACATCCAAAATTTTAAATACAAAATCATGAGTGGGTACAAAGAACTGGACGCGCAGAATTCCTCTGACAGTTAACAAACAACCACACAAGCGTCGGTAACCAAGAGAAGTGTTCACCACTGGAGAATCGGAAAACCAAATATTAGGGAAAGCAGGAGAATTGTTGTAGACAACAGGGCTCCCCCATTCGAAAAACATCCCAGCCATTGACTATAGATCAAAACAGCGAGGTTCTAAAAGTGTTGGAAGATAGCGATACCATAGAGAAATTGGCATTTCGGATAGGCCCTCAGAAGTTCATAATAGAATTCAAAGGACAAGTGTTGTTGAACCCTGAAGAGGAAGAGGTAACTAGCAGCATAAAAATACTTAGAGCTTGGAATAATCTCAGTCTCGCAGCCGTTGATATAGCCCACGAGTGCTTGGTAAATGTAAACGGTGTGAGACGAAATGTAATGTAAATAAAGACCAGGGCAGCAGGGATGGCAAATAAGATAGCATCAATGACTATTGGTACTGAAGACTGAGGAGCACAGTGTTCAATCTCACAGCCCTGATGCAGCTGAAATAGGAGCGTTTGTGAAACGTCGGCGCAACGCTGAAAGAAGTCGCGGTATCCATTCGGAAACCAAACGGTCTAGCTCCAATAAGAGTAGCCCAAACAGAAAGGTGGAGGTTGAACTCTTCGAAGTGACACTGGCCCATGTCAAAAAATCTCGAGACTCTGTTAGTTATCTGAACTCTCTAAGGAAGAGTGTGCGTTAACCCATGGAAGATTTGCTTAAGAGAATACACGTGAAAATAAGATAGGAATAGGGCCTATGAAGAATATGAAGTATAAACATTGCAGCGTGCGGGGAATATTGGCGGCCAATATGAAGAAAGAGAAAGAAAGGAGTCCGGTAGGCCTCTGCATTGTAAGAAAGTTGATTCTTCCGGAAATTCTAGTTATTTTCGCTATATGTTCATTTCTATCTGAATGACCGTGACTGAGGAGGAGCCAAAAATTACAAAATGTCTCGATCTCATTATTAACATGAAAGATACAGCAATAAGTAAGGTTACTGATACTAAACTTAAGTCTACTTGTTAAGAATACATACAATCAAGCAATATCCCTCACCGTCCCGTTTGCATTTCTATAGGTAAGGAACACTTAGTTTTTACAACCATAGAGAAAAAGGCCCTGACACATTAACTAATAATAAAACCCTGACCATTAGTACAAATTGGACACATCATAAAGAACAAATTAAGACATTTTTAATACACAAAGAACGGCTTAACTTCACGACACCCTAACGGTACTCCTCACTCCTACTGACGATACCTGACTTGACGTTTCCGACTTACCCTACAAGGCGTGACCACAAGATAACAGATTCAACCTCCAACAATTTCATTGGATGAAAATATTTCCCACCTTCAACATGCACACGGAACGGTACACACCCTCATCTCTACAATTAGTATGAGACACCCTCGATTGTACAAATGAGTGAGTATCATAACAGTATCAGGACAAGTGTTATTACAACTCAGGAATCAACAAGAAAATAAAGGGACACACAGTCCGATAAAATAAGCCAAGCCTTGTTAATTATTTAAACCTACTCAGTACGCCAGTGCACCCAAGATATAAACAATATCTGGTCTTACAAACCAGATATACAAAAAAACAACTTCTTTGGTCCATCGACCTACATCACACTCATTCACACTACTCTCAGAGACACTGGTGAGAAAGGAAAAGGTATCCCTCCTCCCCCATTAGTAAAGTTAAACAAAAGAACATTATAAAGAAATCTGAGGGCACAATTCTTGAGAAATAGAGTATGACCTTGAGAAAAAAATGATTTCCGCCATTATATGTGCCGTTTCGAACCACGTAGTTTGTTCCCGAAGCATTACTCAGTATTATTAACGGTAACAGAGATATCGCCTTGTAACAGAGTTACTGAGACACCCTGTATACAAGGAATATACATAATAACCATAATTCGGCTAGTTTAATTCGAGATTTTCAATAAATATTTTTGACTGGTGACAGTAAATAGGGTGCCGGTAATCGAATTAGGAATGACAGTATTAGCTTGCGCGTTGTTTTCGTTAAATTATTGAATTTATAAACAAAAATTAGGCTTTTAAGAGTTTCATTATTTTGTTTCTTACAGTAAAGATACTGGATCGTAATAGACTAGAGAAAAACATGTGAGTTTGATAAATAAATAATAAAAATAGTGCAATGAAGTCACAGTTGATCATTCAGGTGGTAGTAATTGGGTCATTTACCCTATGTAGTAATGGAGAGACAATAAAAAAAGGTTTGAAACATATTCAGGTTATGTTTTTATTAGCTTTGTGTTAGACATCAAAAATATTTTCTTTGATATCTTTCAAATTAAAGCCCAACGGTAGTTACACATATACACGCACATATTTCGACACGAAATTATTCAAAACATTGACTTCGTCGGAGTATTTTAGGTTCATGAAGTACAATGCCATATATAATGGAGTTATGTAAATGATATTATGACGCGATAATGATGATATAGAAATATGTAATCTTTTACAAACTTACAATTTTTCGGTCAATATACATATTTATCACTTAAAATCTTTACTTTAAACTTTAAAATATAGTTGGTATTGCATATGGGAGAAAAATTAATTTTTTCTACTGGAAAATCTTATAGACCAGATTTTGATATGCCTTTGTGGATTTCATTAAGTAGCTAGGTTTAATACTTATTCAACAACTTGTTATAAAGCAGTACAGGAAAGGTTTGGATACACAATTTCTAAATTTTGTTCTCTAAGTGTTCCGAGCTAAGTTATTTTCGGTGGTGACTTCAACCACAGCGCCAAATGTTGCCCGTGTCTGATATGAATACATACTTGGAGTGCAACGTCAAATATTGTCTGTGCCTGGGAGGACCAGTTGGAGTGCAAAGGTTAACCTACTGTGCACTGGTGGGCGCTGTGAAGTTGCCGTCCGTCAAGTGTGTAAAAGTTAATTTTTTTTCTACTTATAATTTAAAAATGAAGCCTCAAATGCAATTTCTTTATTCTGGATTTTTGTTAGTAAATCATCCTTTGAAGTTCCTCCCAGGACTGGCCAAACACTTTGTACATATATGTCATATCCAAAAAGCAATTAGATTATATCTCTAAAGGAATTTATTAGCAACTAAAACACAAACAGATTTCACTCCTTTAAAATAGTTCTCTTGAGAAGTTACACCCTGTCGGTAACGTTGTTTCCATTCTTGATAACAGTGTTGAAAGTTTTCAATTGGAATTACTTTTAGTTAGTTGGACACAACCTTTTCGGTGTTGTCAACAAATCCACGATAGCAAACCTTACAGTGGGTTTTAATTCTTTGAAACAGAATGAAATTACATAAATTCAGATCAGAAAAGTATGGAGGGTTATGGAATCACGGCTAAACAGTCATGCACTCAGAATACAATATGACAGGAGGCGATATTGCGACGCAGCATTCAATAACTAGTAATTTCAGACAGAACACGAACCATCTTGTTCCAAATTTTTCTTTTTCAGAGCTTTATCTCTATAGGTCCGTTACAATTTATTAATTATTTTCACGATGTTGTGTTTTAATTTGGAATAGAATTTTGTAATATAACTTCGACAATACTTCGTTCTTGTTAAAATTACCAAATACTGAAACTAGAGTATGGGCGTACAACTAGAATGGCGGTGTCAGGTTTGGACAAGGTTAGTTCTATAGAAACGAGGTCAGTTTCGTTACTTTTTGGACATACCTCGTACACCCTTATCGTTTTTTTAAAAGTTGGCGGGAAAACAGAGCCTGACTAACGACGAAGAGTTAGAATCTGAAGTAATTGTCTTGCATCTCCTTTACAATGGCATCCCTTAACAATTTTACTGCTGCCAACGCATACGTTGTCCCCCATCAATTGTTCTAATAGTACAGCTAATACAGCAATTACGTTTTTGATTTTATCGGATATTCGTTATTGTTACGTTATTTACAACAAAAGTGTTAAAGTTGGATTTCTTATAAGTGTCAGATGCATGCCTCCGACACGTTTGAAAATAAAGAGGTTTTTATTTAAAAGAAACAAAACGAAAAGAAAACTCTTTTAAAATTTTCGAACAGATAGAAAAATCGAAGAAGCATGTACAGACATCTAAATAAAGAGGATTATTCTGCTATATTAAAAATAAATGATTTACTACTGTGAGGGACAAAAAACGCAGACAATTCTTTAACTTCAATAAAAAACAAGGTCATTCTGTTTTAAATCTCATTGGGTGTGTTAGATAATACTTAATGTAATTAATGACTAACGATTACAATCGAAATATTTAACTATTAATTGTAGTTAACAATTAAAGTGGATAATTAATCATCAATTAGGAAAAAGCATATATTTAACAATTAATTGTGATTCTAATTATTTGTCAATTGATATAATAAATGCATGACATGTAGGGATATCATGTCTTTTGTACAAGTTGTGTGTGTACATGTGCATACATATATGAATGATGTACAAAGCCAATTGCGTACGAGCGAAGAAATGCATGTGGTGTTCGTGAGTATGCGTATGTATGAAGGATAAATAAAAGAGAAAGATCAACAGTGAAAAAAAAAGTTTAACTCTGAAACTGCAAGTGTTCCATTGCCCGGATTCCACATCTTTCATATTTCTATACTATACGAGAATCAGAATTTCACAGGCGAAAAAGCCTCGCTTCGACAACTGAGAGTGCTATAACATACACAATAGAAATATTAATACAGGTTTCACATCTCGTTCAACATTCTGCCAACCGTGCCTGGATCTACTCTGACCCACGTCCGCAAGAACCTCGTGGAAACTGCTCGACTCGCTATGAGTGAAGCTGTATCGTGTGTGACTGTTACATCAATTTGGATTATAAGATCGAAGATTGGGTTTAATTAATTATACTCAAATTTGCCACAAGCAATAAACAATATATATTACAGAATAGTGATTTTACAATTATTAATATAGCGGAGAATTGAGTAACGAAAAGTTATAAGTTACATGTACACAGTATGTCGGAAAAATAACGGAACTTTTTCAATTTAAACAAAAGTACTAACACCATCTATTGAAACAATAAATAATCTGAAAGCGTAATATCTCCTCTACAAAAGGAGACCACCATCACTGGAATTGATCAACGGATTGTCAAGTTATAGCGCTTAAAGTGACACTACCTTTTGTCACCTCGTACAAAAACACGATGCAACAAAGAGCAAATATTAAATTTTGTTTGAAGCTCGGTAAAACTTTGACAGAAACATTCGCATGGATGAAAGAAGTTTATGGTGATGATTGCTTAACCCGTACACGTGTGTTCGAGTGGTATAAGCGATTCCAAGACGGTCCTGATGTTTTGGAAGACGATCCAAAACCAGGCCGGCCAAAAAAGAAAAATCGCGATGAATTGTTAGAAAAAGTGCGTGAAATGATCGTCTACGATGTGAATTCGACTGTGAGATGGATGGCGGAGGAATTAAATACGACCAAAGACATGATTCACAAAATTTTGACAAAGGATTTAAACAAACGAAAAAGTCTGTGCTCAATTTGTTCCTCAGGCCTTAAACGAGGACCAAGAAATTGCTCGCGTTGCCGTCGCTGTTCGTGAATTTTTGGCGAAAAAACAAGTCTGTGTGCTTCAACATCCTCCATATTCGCCTGATTTATCTCCGTGTGACTATTTTCTGTACCCAAAACTCAAACTGGCCATGAAAGGAACGTTTTATGACAACGATACACAAGTCCATGGAGCCGTGACGAGGGTCATTGAAGCGATTCCACAAAACGACATAAAAAATCTATGCTAGCATTGGTTGAACGTGTCCAGCGGTGTATTGATGCGGAAGGGATGTATTTTGAATAAAAAAGAATAATTTTGGCAAAATAACTAATTATTTTTTTTTAATTTAAAAAGTTCCGTTATTTTTCCGACATACTGTGTATTACCTAAGAATGTCCGGTTTTGACGCACTGGCAATGCGGGGGTTTGATTCTAGAGATAAATGTAATGACTGCCTTAATAGGATTTAGATCCATTTGCAGATCCTATATGGTAGAATGTTGATCCGAAAGGAAACTTTAGCACGGCCTTGCTGGAAACAGATGACACTCGAACGTACGCGAAGCGGAGTAACGTTATGTCTTCTTACTTGGGACTGCCCATGAGATTTTGAGGGTTCACATACACCTAAAAATGAGTGAGGGATTCATGAAAATTTCCATATTAGGAAATGTTCAAAGGGTTAGACGTTGAGTCAGTCCTTCTTGCAGTAATTTCGGGTCAAGTCCTTGCATTCCAAGAGAGATATAACTAGAAACAGTGCGTTCCTTCGTTTTCTTTACCAGGCGCGAGCTGGAAGAAATTCCAGTGCACGAAATAATATTTCTGAAATATTATCCGTTCGTAACAATATTTTAAAGTAATTCTCGTGTCTTAATCTTATCTTATAAATCGATTTGTTATCAGAACCTTAGGTATTACCAATGTATTAACTTTTGATAATTTTGGATGAATTTCTAAAGACAAACTGCTTCAGATATTACTTTCAGTTACTTATCTTCACACAGGTAACATCTGAAGTTGCTTATATGATAGATTTAAAATATATAAATTTGGTATTTCCTGATTCAAAACTATTACTTGAATTCCAGTTGAGACCTTCAGTAATCAAAGCAAGGTAAAATGTATGTCAGATACTTATCGTTAGCTATGATGCAGTTAAGCAAAGGATACAGCCAGATAAGGGGGTCAATAGTGCCCTTGAACCAAATTAGACTTGTGTTGCACCATTCAATAGCATACAAAGTTTCAACCCCTTATCTTGATCTGAAAACGTAGTACGTACCGTAGAAAACGGGGTAGTAACAGAAAAAAAGTAGATTATCAGTTTTTGTCCAATTTTCGCTACTTAATGGCAAGCAAAAATTCTGAGAAAATCTGGCATATTACACGGTGACACATATTAAAGATTTTTTTCAGATTTCTTCGTAGCAAATTCTAAGTATAAAAAATGAAAATCTTTAAAAAATTTCGAAAATTGCAGATTTTCTATTGCAATTGTAAGGGTACTGCAATTATATTTTTATGGTAATAACATATTATCATAATTATAATCTCCACTTTTCTTATTCTCTGATATACAGTCAGCCCAAAAAGTTTCCGTAAATCGCATTAACATTTACTTAACGTTCGTATATTCCCAAAAGAGAGCGTAATAAATAAACAACTCTTACACCATTATATTTAGAAATCTAATGGTTATTAGTAGTGAACCAGAAAAATATTTACATTAATTTGTTAATAATTAAACTGAAGAAGAAGAATGACATAATAAAAATTAGGCCAAAAAATCTTAGCAACTTAATTCTACAAGTGCAACAGCTTAACTCTAAGAATGTTTACAAATAGACTTCAACAGTACTCTAAGGTTAAGTGCAAATTAGTTTCTTGTTCGTCAACAAATACGAAAAATATATTTGGTAATAATCTTTTCACGATGTGGTAATTCCGCTTGCAATTCGTGACTTCATTCTGACGATCATTATAAAGTGGTGTAAGTCAAAAGAAAAAAAAGGAAAAGCATCCATTTTTTTCTGATACAAATCAGTATAATATAAAATAAATGAAAAGCTCAAATTTTTTAACCCTTTACACTCCAAAACTTTTTTTAATACAATAGTGTGATATAGCGATAATTCTAACACGTTTTTTATGGCTCTTGTAAGAATTTAAAGTATTATGTATTTCGGAAAGAAGAAAAATTGTCTTTAGTTTGTTTTGTTTAGAAAAAAATGAAAATTGAACTGGGAGAAATAAATAAAAATCTTAAATTTCGACTTTTGACGAAATTTCTGCGTGTTTCCATAGCATCGCCAACGGAGTGCAAAGGGTGATTTTTTTTTACTCACACCAATCTCATAATTACCGGCACAATCTTGAAGTAATGAAAAGATAATTTAACGTTAAGAACAATTGATCGACGAGTGAAGAAATTAAATTCTGTGTAGCACGTTCTTAATGAATTGACAAAACTAAATCTATTCAAAATTAACGACGTACAGAGCGACCACAAAAAATAGATTTACATTAAAGTGATACTTAAAACAGTTTGCAATGTAATCTGAAAAACAGGGTACAATGGTCGTACAGCTGGAACAAAACCTTTCATAAGTGCAAGTAATAACGAAAATGTCCCAAATTTGCGAAATTACGTGTAAACAAGCATTAAAGTTTTTGGAACACTGTCATTTTTAACGACAAATGTAAATTTAACCTTTTTAATGTAAATGGAATCATAGAAGTTTGGAGAAACCCGAATATATAAATGAGAAGTAAAAATTTATGTCCAACATTCATATATGAGGGCGGCAGTGCGATAGTTTGGGAGTGTACGAGTGAGGCAGGGATAGGAAATTTATTATTCATAGATGGCGTTATGACTAAAACGTCTACTTTAAAATTTTGAAAGAAAATTTAAACATTCTGAAGAATCGTTCATCTTCTAGTAAAATAACGTCCCTAAACATACGGCAAAGAAGGTAAAAGAATGGCTATTATATAGTGTCTCCAAATAACTTTACACAATCCCGTAATCTCCCGTCATGATCAACATTAAATGCCTATGAGCAGAAATCAAGAAAAGTTGAAAATGTACACAATTGAAACTAACGAAGAGTTAAAATCTAAAATATTGTTTGAATGGGACAATATTCCATAAAATTTAACTAAAAACTTAGTTGATACTATACAAAAAAGGGCGCAAGAAATAATTAAATCAAAAGGAATATTGACTGATTATTCGTTTAAAAAAATATGAATACTACGTTCATATGTACGGAGACCTCTTTGATCTAATTTTTGTTATGTTACTATGTTTCTTTAATTTAATTATTAATAAATAAACGCAATTTTTTCCTTTTCACTAATAATAAGTGTAATGTTTCTGTTATTTATTACCTTCCCTTTTGGAAATATGCAACGTTAAGTAAATTTCAATGCGATATACGGAGAATTGTTTCAATCTGTCGTCCTTATATTAGAGATCTCCTTGCGCTTTGCATATTTTTAGTCAGTATCATTATTTTCATGAAACCAGTGGCTTCTGGCTGCACGAATTGACCCACCACAGGAATCCAGTGAGAAGTGAGGATATGCGTTAGCGCATAGACTTGAGTTGTCCAGGCCTGTTCCGCAGACACAAAAATTGTGCCCGTACCCGGAATGTGCGTCTCAGCAAAAACCGGAGTCTGCCAGTGGTATGGCAAGCAACGAATCGACGTACGCAACTACAGACCGTTGCCAGAGAGATTGAGATTTGCCGGCATGCGACGAGTGCAAAAGGCTTGAAACGTTTCAGGAATTCGATGAGTTTCGACTTCAATTTATCTAGCATGCGACGCATCATGTACTTTCCAACAACGCGCTTCCCACACTATATTTCCAGACTATGTAACAATCATAACTCCACTTCAGAAACTGCAACTACGTGTTATATTTCTCTACAGCAATTTTTACCTTAGCCACCCTCTTGATTATTTTAATTACGATGGTTGTGAGATAACTACACGTCACGACGAATCTAGCCGTAGGAATGAAAAGTAGCGGAATATAAAAAGGGCCCATGATATCTGTACCCCCTTGAGGAATGTTAATAAATTATACCCACCGATAATGTCCCTTTTCCGAATATTCATAATTTAATTTCCGAAAAAATTGTATGACAATAATAGTACTAATTATTAAGCTCTATGCAGTGACGCAGGATACTGAAAACACTTCATATGTATTTGAACTACTGCCCCAGATATCTGAAATTTTTTAATACGCTATGATTCCTAGTATCTTCTTGGAATATGAACGTTTACCTTTACATGATTGATGAACTTGTAATTAATTATTATTCTTTATCCCAGCAGGTATTGTACTGCATGTACTGTGCCATACGACAATAATTAAGAGCTGATATTTAGTTCGTATAATAGTTACAACATGAAAATTTAAGTGTACATTTACACATAAATTCTATGATTACAAAAAACATTTGTGCACCACTATATTCATTTTGGTTCTTACATTCAGATTAATTAGATCAAAGTATAGGATAATCTAGGGGAAATCTCCTATCATTGTATTTCTACGCCTATTAAAACTTACATAACCACTATTAGCGGTCTGCATGACCGCTAATATTTATTATATCATCATTCACATAAAAGTATCGAGTAAACAAAGAAAAACCAATTGTTTTTGCCTTGCACATCAGTAATGAAGGGATTCAAGTTCGATTTCAGTAACTAAACATTATATTGTTGTTGAAAAGTATTCCGGGTAACAAGCTCGTAAATCATCCAGAAAGGAAAATAGAAACGAATAAGTAATTATTAGCAGTCTCACAGATTGACAATAGTAGTTGAATGTTAAAAAAGGAGATATCAAACATAACAGGAATAGACGCCCTCCTTTCGAATTATAAAGCAAATATGACAATCTACCTAAACTTTTATTTTATCAGTTAAACTTGCAATGTTTTGCAAAAGAACATAAATTAGATATGTATATAGGGTCTCACAATTTGATAAACTCAAATAACTTGAACATTATTTGTTACAAAAAAAAATATTTGTAACAAAAGTTGCATGATATCAAGGAACACATGTAGTATTGTAATCAGTTTTTTGCTATTTTACCTTTTTATGGTGATATTTTTTTCTATAACAAATAATGCACAAATTATTTGGTGTGATCAAGTTCCGGGAGCCACCCTAAATACTGAACTTATACGGAATAGAATAGCTGCATCTAATATCGCTTTGGACATACATAATAGGAGTATTAAATTAAGAATGCGGCTTTCTTTAATTAAACACGTGAATTATTTTCTATTCGTATTCATATCGATCTTTGTGTTAAAGTTAATGAATAGCAATGAACTTTGTATAGTATAATAGCTAAAGCTATTATAAATAAAACATTTGAAGCAAAAATGGTCTTAGCGGTCTAATATCTTGATTGCGCCCAACCATACATTTCTTAATTAATGTAATCCAGCTTAATCGTAATTTTAAAGTCTATTGTGACTAATTGTAAGTTTAAATCTCCCATCACGTAAAAACGGAAATGATCGAAAATAGAATATATATTTCAGTAGGATGGCATCACTGTCATTTAGAGTACAGTTAAAATGCTGACTAAGTGCAAGAAGCAAGCATTCAAGAACCATTATCGAGTCATCCCTCACGTTCTCGCAATCTCTATCGTTTAATTGGAAGATTAGTATCCAGGAATATCCATTTATTTTAACTCTTGGACATACAGATGGGAGATAAATCTTGATCTTGCAATCAAAGTTTAAAACGCCGAAGACTTCTTGTCACTATGCCACGTCCGAAAAATCGTCCCCTAAAGGTGTTACTCCAAGATTTGGAAATAAACTATGAAGTAACAAAAGGAAAGTTTACGTATCTGGATAATAGTAGTATAAGTTACTATTATCCTTTAACAGCAATAGACAAACGTGCTTATTGAATCATCTCTTTCATTTGAATTCTATTAAATTGGTAGTATCTAAATTGTTGAAATTTAATAATACCTACTCAGTAAAGTAAACTGACAATGATTGTTTAAAAGAAACACCAGCTAACAACATGCAGAATTTATCGAAATGTGATTTCAAGAATAATCAAGGTTAATCTATTTCAGCTATAAATTTTTCAAGAGAAGAACAAATGAAAAGAACAACCATGTATTGATCCTCATTGAAATAACCCTAATTAGCCGACGTTCCATGATCAAGCTCTAAAAGAACTCGCTTCTACCAATATTTTAAGATGTGGAGTTTTCTACGCATTACAACGAAATGTTTGACTTTAACAATTTCCATTATATATTACAGTTTCACAAGTGTTAAATGTATTTTATTTCTGCAAATGTCATATATGTTTGTGGTAAAATAATAAGCGCTGAAAATATCTTAATATTTTTTTGCCTATCATTAATAATAATTTATGTTTGCGGTAGACTTTGCGTAGGAGTTACAAACAAACACATATATTTGGCCTAAAGATGAACGAAGAAGTATGCAAATATCGTTAAGACAAAAATGCTAAGGCCATTACTAGCGTAAAACGTATGTAATTCTTCCGTCAATTAAGATTAGCTGTGGGCCAACGAAGACTGCTAACACAGTAACATGGTAAAATTTCTATTTGCCGAGTAGTAAAGGCTTATTATAAGTTCGAATTACATACACATACTACTTATTACATTTATAGAACATAGCAAATTTACAGAGTATAGAAACAGTTTTAAAAGTTACAAAGTACGAATATATGCCTTTATCGAATAAAATAATTTTAATTAACCTTTTCTATACCATATCCTTTTTTTTGGCAGAAAGTAGGTTGATTAAGTAAGTATTTCCACACTTCTGATATGTATATGTAATACCAATGATATATTAAGTTTTTTCAATATTGTATTTAAAAACTTTCAATAATATTTAACGAAAAAAATAATTAAATACAAGCTATTACTCAAAAATATAAAGATATTTCGGTAATATTTTTCTAAGAACTATATGATATGTAAGTTTCATTAAAATCGGCGATTTACACTTCAATGATGTCCCTTATTAGTGACATTAAATCTATCAAATTTAGTCACGGATCTGGTAGTAGATATACGCGATTTACTATTTTATTGTTATGACGTCCTTACTATTCTTAACCTATACAGCTAAATTTGAAGCCAAAGAATTTGACCATCTACGTGCAGAACTGCTATGATAATACGAATATTAAAACTCAAGTAACAACCTATGCAAAATTTCAGAAGAAATAGTAAATTGTAGATTAGTGTGGAGCCGTAAATCAAGAAGCTTGCTTTTCAATACTTAAAATAGGTTCGGAAAGTTTTGATAGATTAACTACTAATTACCTATAAATAAATTTGTCATACTTTCAGTACCTAAAACGAAAATCTTACGATGAACATTCATATCGAAAAAATTTACGAAATGATACGCAGAATAAGAATCCCTCACACATTTTCTAGAAACTTGAAATTGCAATATCCCCACCATTATATAAAACTTATTCATTGTTAAGTAAAGCATTATCTCAATCAGAATTTATACAAAATAGACTACCACAAGGCACGGTTGTTAGCATCACATTATTTTTAATCGCTGCTGACGAAATCGTTACCAACGCAACTTTCCCGGCAGAAGAATGCCTATTTACAAATGACTTTACAATTTCTTGTAGTGTAGTAACAATACAAATACTGCGTAAGCACTTCTTCAACAATTTCAATAAGTTAAACATTTGGGCTTCTCGTACTGGATTTATTATTTTAAAATACGAAATTCGGACGCATCTCCTGAAAAGGCAGAGATGTTATCTGAAATGAACCTAAATATCTCTGGATGCAGAAGCAATCTAGGACTCATATTTGACAAAAGAGTATCGTGTACATCTCAAGGATCTCAATATTAGCTATGTTAGAAGAATTAATTCTTTAAACGTATAACTAGTAAAAGTGAAAAATACGAAACAAATGTATTAATAATTACATATAAAGTATCGATTTATTAAAAACTAAATAAAAACCAGTTAAATGTATAAGATCTATACAGATCACTTGTTTAAGAATAATTTCTATTGACTTCTGTATCATTCCCATATCCAGAGTGAAAAACGAAGTAAAAGAATTATTATAAGTTCTCTCAGTTGTAATCGTATCTAAAAACCCAGTGTATAATTATATGTTAACAAACGAACTGAATAATACAGCAGTTATGTGTAATAATGCAAAGAACTCTCCTAAACCTCTTATCTGAAGAATTTACAAGTACTTCCAAGAACTGTATATGTGGAGAACTGCATGACTTTCGATATCCATTCAGAATCAACTTTCGACAAATTGAATAAGAAATACACCAATAGTAAAGTGGTAAATACCGATCTCCTTGCCTACATAAATCATAACAACTCTATTCCCATAAATACTGTGGAGCTAATATTTTTATTCTTGAATGCTCCACATATTTTTTCAATACTAATTTATGTTCATCTAAACCCCAAACTTTACAGTTGCTCTTATCTGAGACAAGTACTGTTTTTCAAAAATCTACTGGTTTGTTCATGTAAGTTTTGTGAAATCATGGTTTTTCCTCTACTTACCTTATTAATGTATGGATTTCCCCTAACGACTCGTTTAATAAATATATTCTGCCTTTATTGGTTTGTTGGGTATTGTTTTCATACAGACTTTATTTCCAGTTGCTATCTCTACATCTGTTACGATTTTAGATGCACATTCGGTGGAATTTCCTTTTAGATACTTTTCTTGCAGTAAATCTGTCAACCCTCCCATTTAGTTTAGTCAAACTTCCGGAATAATAGTTATTTTCCTGTATTTTTATATCTGTTAACAGTATGCTGGTACCCCTTTTTATTATTTTGCCAATCTTTCAAAACGATTTGCCACGTCGGGATTTCTTTTGTTCTGAGTACTCGTTACGATAATATTTAACGATAGATTAGCAGACAATCCTTGCAATGAAAGTAATGTAATAGAACGTTAAAAATAGAAACAAGTGCAGATTGCAACTATGTAAATACTTTTTTCTCCCCAATATCTTTACTTTATTTGTGGCTTTATTTTTTATATTGTTATCATTACTTTTATTTAAAACTTAATAAAATTTATATTATTAAAAAGTTGAGTTAATTTCTTTATTTTTTATATTATTGTGGCGACTCTTCTGCACCCACCACTAGAGGGACATACGAAATAGGACTTTCTCGAAAGCACTCGCTCCAACTACCTCGTCCATATACAATACAGGTACATATACCGCCTTTAACCTTCCTTCCAATATCCCAGTGTCTAAGGCAGGGCCTGCTAGGTAGCCTTACTGATGAGTCCACTAGCAGGCCCAGGACGAAACGCAACATCCATCCCTTTTCCTATCCTATCCCCACTCTACAGCTCCACATTATTATCGTTATTTTTATTTAAGGCTTAATGAAATTTATATTATTAAATAGCTGAGTTTCTTTCCTAAGTGTCTATGCGATAGCTTTTTCTATTAACGTTATATCAATAAAATTATTACTATTAAAACTGCACGTGTGACAATATATGGATATTTTTCTCGTGTAATGTATATTAGTAGCATCTCAAAAGGCGCTACTACAAATCAGCACAGATCAGGACACTTCTAAAGTCTGCAACTGCCATTTGTCGTAGACATCGCATCGACCGCTGTATTAAGATCAGTTGATAAAGCGGCCACGTTATATTACGATTTGACATTAGCACTGATTGAGTAACATTCGTGTATTATTATAGCAAAGTGATAAAAATAACTGGTTACTTATGCACAGTCTCTAGCCCACAACGAGGATTACATTCACGTATGCATTCATAGTGACAGGATTAAACAATCAATTAATTTTATTGTACGTACAATCAGACGCCCAATCTTCCTGCATGTAATAATTGAACGGACATTCTGAGATAGCAGACTGTGCATCTGAGGAAAGAGAGAAACATGGAAGTTAGAAGTATGAAGACAGCAAGGGACAATATTAAAAATGGGTATTTTTGACACTGATCGGGAACTAAAAATTCTTTTACAACATGATTCTACATATCCTAAGGAATAGAAAAAAATAGTCATTTTTCCTGGAAATGATGGGAAATGTTATAAGTAGGTAAAATTTAAAAAACAAGTCCGTGAATGTAACTCATTTAGTTGCAATTTTTCAATCTCATTTTCTTTGCGCAGTAGTTGATTGATAAAACGATTACTTTAAAAAATCATGCAAAAAAACTATAGTACAGTGGTGTTTAATAGAAACCAAAAACAATGGAAACCATTAGTTATAGAATTTGCTGTGGTATAAGTATTATTGGAACTGAACATTTTTTTTAACGCACTGCAATTCTAAGCAATTAAAAATGATTAATTATTTCTTCTAAAAGTAATAAACATTATCAAAAACTAGCATAAATGTAAGAATATAATCGTAATTGTTACCTACTTAGTCGTTATATTACAGTCTAATTTTCTTCAGATAATGATCCACCTGTGAAACTCGCAGAGAAAATACAATAAACTTTCTGCTACATGTGAGTAAGATTTTACAGGTCTTTCACCGACCTTGCACTCGCACATACTACGGGGATCATTACAGGTTCATTATTAATAGGATCATATAACTGCAAATATAACGGTCCATACATTTGCAGTAAATATCTCAATTATTAGAAAAATGTGAAGATTTGCGCAGACTGTAAAAAATATCTCGATGAATTAACTTGGAAAAGATTGCTATATTTACCGAAAAATGAAACACTCACTAGGTTTCTAATTCCGTAGTGATTGAATTACGTAAATGAATTTTCGAACTATTTTATACTATTATATGAAATTACTGATAATGAATTTATGATCGCTCTCGTGTAGTTTTTTGATTGCAATAAGTGTTGTTACTCACATGTAACAACAATTTTGAGAGATTTGTCTATAAGTTTTATGATATGATTGAATATTTGACTGGTAGAACATTATTCAAAGAAAATTAGACTGAAGCATAATAACTAACTGAGTCACAATCAAAATTGTCTTAATTCCTATTCCTATTTATGCTAGCTTTTAATAACTCTTGTTTCTTCTACAATAAATGTTAGTTTTTAATTAATTTAGTACATAAGTATACTTGTAGTGGGTATGTCAATTTTTACCAGTAATTGCCTTCCATTATTTTTGGTTTCTGTTAAACACCCATGTACTATAGTCTTTGCAAATAGCTTTTTACATAATTTTCTGAATGAACATTTTATCAATGAACCATTACTGACGGAAAATGAAATTGAAAAACTAAGAATGAGATATTCACAGTCGTATGCATTTTATATATCCACACTTTTTATATATCCTTCCTATCATTTTCGAAAAAAGAATAGTGCCTTTTTTGGTTTCATAGGGCAGGTAGAATTACATTGTAACAGCATTTTTCGCTTTCGGAGGGTACCAAAAATCGGTTATTTTTAGTATTAGTCTTTGTTATACGATCATAGTAAACATTAAACTATTTGAAGTTAAATTTACTGTATAAGTTTTGAGTTTTCCAAGGGTGTCAGTTTGAAGATGTATAAAGAACTTATCTTTTGTTATTAATATATACGGATTAAGTGCAAAGATGGCGACTTTAATATTTCTTCAGAGTTCCCAGAGGAATTCCTGTTCTTTCTTTACCTTATCTATTCGACAGTCCTTAACTGAACAATGAATTCATCCTTTCTCTTCTTCTACTTGTGCAGACCTCCTTTAAAGCAAAGCGAAAGTTAGCTACTTGCATAAAACACGCTTATCTTCATATCTAGAGTAATAAATAGAATTACAGTATTTAACAATATGTACACTTATGTAATAATTATTAGTACAGTTATCTTCGTGGAAATGAAAAAAAAATGTGTTGGATTATTCTACATTGTTGAAAGCATTTATAAAAAGACTATATTATCTTAGCAATTATATGTATAAAAATGAAAAAAACGTTTATAAGTAGATATGATTTTACATTTTTATAAAACTACTGTGTGGTTAACGAACACAAATATTATCATCACTTTGTTATGACTAGAAACGATAAGTAGGCAATTAGCAATGGAATTGGTTTGGTGTTATCTGTTAAGTTATCTGTATAAAATTCGAAAAACTAGGAAAGTACTTATTTGAATAATCCTTATCCTGATATTCAATGGAAATATTTTTAATACATATTCCTTATAAATATGTTAATAGCAACTGTAATTTTCACAATGGCATATTTAGATCTGTTTACCGTTGATTTATTATCAATGAGTTACATAGCTTTCTTTTATACTGAATGCAATATACGTATGAGAAACAGAAAAGGTATATTTGAATAAATTTAACAAGTTGTGCTAAAGCATAAGTGAATCGTATTCAAAAGATTATGTAGTAAATTAGATAAGTTACTGTTTTACATACCACAAAGATTTATGAAATGTTGTTAAGTTCACAGAACGGTCCAAAATTTATGTAACTATTTATGTAACTATTATTGATAGAATTAGATTTATAACCTTGCATATTATTAAAACAAAATATTTATCAAAACATATTATTAACTATCAGCCTTTGGAATACCATATTTTTTCTTTTAATTATAATTCATTCACCAATTATAATAAAGAAAGGAATTACGTATTGCGTGTCAGTGGTTTTTCGTCTATCCCCATAGCTTCGCCTAACAACTTCATTATTTTTCAATCATGTTCCAACTTTAGCAAGAATTAAAATTAGTCAATGTTTCTATCGATCATTCGAACAACGACAGCGAAGTTGAACGGATCCAAAGTCAAGAGTATAATACAATCGATTTGAAAGTTGCAATTACAAATTACATGGCCTTTTCGCTTATCCAGCGGCAACATGGTTTAAACTAACGAGCAATTTTCAAAATAGGTGATTGAATTTCCCTGTCTGCAGCAGCAACATCACCACGATGTATTAGAATGAAGTGCAAATGCAATCACGATTGGAGAGTACTTGGGCGAGCGAGTGAGTAAATCAGTCGCACATTAACTCAGGAAATTAAACAGACTTCCCAGCTGAAATTTCAACCAAAGACGTCGACGGTGATGTCAACTACGACTCTTCGATTTCAGGTTAGTATATTCACGCAAGAGTTATGCGTGAAGATGTAAGGCGAACACACAACGATCAAGAGACCTACTGCATTTAAGCTCGCACTGTTTCTCTACAAATTGCGAAACATCGTCGAGTTTACGTCCTAGCAGCATGCCTGTTCCTCAAATATCATCACATATCAAGGAAATTCAGGAGATTTAAAGCGACGATATTAAATTCAATCACTGGATGAAGTAACATAGTAATATCCATAAAATAAGTAATAACGAATGTTGACGTGATTGTGGCATTTTGTGGTACTCATAGGAACGTTGGAAGTTTTGGTTGATTCTACATTAGAGACTATGGCAAGATCCTGGTAAATTAAAACATTGAGAAAAAAAATTAATAAACTTTCAATTATTCAGAAAGTTTGTGAAACTTTTGATAGATATTATAATAAAGTTCTGTTAAATAAAACATTAATGGACGTGGAATTGCTGATTATAGATATCGTGGAGTATGGATACCAAATCAGTCACCAAAGATTTTTAAAAGTTAGTGAAACAATAACAATTGAAAAATATTGTATTGAAATAGAAATAATACAATGGAAGTTAAAACAAATTACACAGACATAAACTTATTTTATATATAAACACTATGAAGGAATTCATTACCGAGGAAGATACAAATTTCATGGAAAAAATTATAAAGCTACCAAATAGGTAACAAAAATTACCAATACAAACGGTATGTTTAATCCCGTGGTCGGTTTGTGTATCGTTGCGGCTTTGGTTGTATTTGCACGTGGAGTGACGACAAAATAAATAAGTTTGTTCGAAGGACCACCCTGTATAGGGACAACTCTTAGGGTTCGATGACGGCGTGCGTGGTGTTTTAAGTTGCTTCGTGAAAGGTTTGTTTTGTTCTGTTCGATAGAGTTCGTCCCGAGAGACTCCTCCTGGCGAGAATTTGGACGATGTGCTGATGGGCGGAATTTGTCAAGTTTCGATAGCCAATCAGTATGTCTAATTCCTACCGCCCACCTTTTCCTATGTGCCCTCAACACGCCCTTGCCAAGGAGGGTGGAGGGTAGTGCCAGCGGTACTGAGTGTGTGGCAACGACGCGAAATCTCCTCCAGGTTTGACTCGCCGGTCAAGGAACCTGTTAAGAGCAGTTTATTACCACTTGGAAGGGTCCTTGCCGATCCCGAATTTTTAATTTTTATTTCAAGATATATACCCAGTAAAAGACCAAATTACGGTTCAAGTTTTACTTCCCGCCATATTCGTCGGCAATCGAGGCATAATAAACCAATAGGTATAAACACCCTAACGGTGCATGCTACCTGCACGCGAAGTTGGGCTCTTCCAGAAAACCTGCCCAGAGGAAAGGGCAGAACAACCCCCGGCAGCACCTCCAACGCACGATTGGACAGCAACATTTCCCCACCTTAATTTTAGATTCACCGCCACACACACGCCCACAGACACAGCCTTATAAAAATGATCACACGATAATTTTAAGGGGAATTTTTTGTAACAACCACGGAACAAGTTTAATAAACCACACATATAGTAGAAAGGCAAAGTTTCCATTTGCTCCATCATAAGAAAAATTCAGTACGCCAGTACAAACGAATTAACAGAACCGTTACAAACAGATGTACCCTTCGGAGATTCCGGGTTTATGTTACGTCTTTATGCTATTGAGGGCGAATGCACAGCCAAAAATTCTAAGTGAATTGTTTAATTGCCCCTTCGCCAGGACGTAGAAAGTCACGTACAAGTTGTAAAGAAGTCCTCACTCAAAAATAGCGGTTGCCTGAGCGTGTTATAAACCTGGCTTAACTGTAAACCTTAAGACGGTACATACATTTAATAAAATAGTAATTACACACATATTGTCTTTTAATGTTCCTCAAATATGCACTATAAACTTCCCGAATGAAGTTCAAAATTTTACTCTAAAAAGCATACGGGACGGGTAGGTAATCTTAACCGAATAATTGGAGCTCTACTTCCTAAACGTAGATACACTGAATGAAGCGTAAAGTTTAAGACAAAACTTCAAAAATGCTTGGCGCTATGTATCGAAACTTATTAAGATCTCTTAAGTAAACGGAAGCAAATGGAAATATCAATTTTATTGAAAAGGGTAGACAAAAATGAAGACGTTACTGATACTTCTGATCAATATCAACAAAAAAGATTAGAAGATGATGATATTTGAATGAAGATGAAAATATTATGTAGTATTAACAGTATTCTTGATTGTGCAGTACTTTTGATTAACTATTGATTGCTTTTGTAAACATATTTCTTTTAGATATGAAAAAATAGTATACTTTTGTTAACCTTTGAAGCCTAATCCTATGTTTACTATTACCTTCTTATTTCACACGGTTTGGCATAATACAGAACTTTTTCGGAATCTACCACTGAAGGAGATCACGTTCCGGTGAGGCTAAGTGCGAATACGAGAAATTAATTATAGCCAAATGTATCAGAATAATAGCAGTACAATTAAACGGTACATGTTCAGCTATGTGGTAAAGAACGAGAGGGGCGAGAATCGATAGGTCGATCGATATATGTAACCGCGATATTCGGCAGATACCGTGAGAGTCACTCCAGTGGGACCTCCGGGTGTCGTCCTCTCCAACAACCACGTTATGTAAGAGTTACTGTTCGTTCGTTGACTGCCGATTTAACCTTGGCCAACTAGCTTCTCGTGGTTTTCGTAATATTCGTCGCCTGCTGTCTATGTTGTCGAAAGACTTAAGGTTTGTTGATCGTTATACGACTGTTCGCGGTGAGGGTGTGTTGCTAACTGACCCCTTGGAGACGCAAATTCACTTCCTGCGCCCTCGCCGGAAGTGAATTTGCCGCGTTGACGGCACGTACGCGGAAGTGGAGACGTCGAATTTTCCGATTCGCTGAGGTTGAACGCGTTGGCGTGTTCTTCTATCGGATTGGCGTTCGAGAGACGCACCAATCAGCGAATCGGAATTTGCCGGAAAACGACTGTCCCAATTGTCGGGCCCCTCGGGCTAAGGCGATTTTGGTGCCCCCTTTACGCTCGTGGGTGCACCTTAGCCGCGAGAGTCCGCGCCTTTTTTGGGTTTTTCCGGCTTCGCGTGACGTCATCCACTCTCCTTCCGAGGGTGTCTCCAAGGGGTGGTTTGCCTGGTCTGCAAGGCATGTGTTTTGCAAGCCGTCGACCACGGATCGAATTTTTACCGTTAGGCCGATCGGCTGCAAACACGTGTACCCCCCGTCGTTTACTCGAACGAAAAATATTTTTCGCCAAGTTGTAAAATGACGAAGGGCCCTTCAAATTTACGATCTGTTCTTGACTTCGTTCCGTATTCGTGCGACGGAACATGCTCCCCCCGTTGATTGACACGATTGTCAATAAAAATATATCGTGGTCTAATTATTACGAAGTGATGTACGATTCCGTTGCGATTACGATGTCGAAAGCCGCTAACAACATGAGGATTAATACGATAACGATATAACTACGATTATTATTCTAATGTAATGTTCGATAAACCAGTGCGGTAATTCTTTGAGCACTTAAATTCCCGGTACGAAATCGAATGGGGAGGTGGCCTCCTTGTCGTAGCGTAGGATGCTGCTAGTGGCGGTCCGTGGTGACCGCTCTCGTGATGGCGTCCCCGCTGAGGTGAATCTCCCCGATTCGTGCCCGAGTTCAGCAACCAAGGCGAGAGGTTACGGTAACGTAGGGTGCTGCCAGTGGCGGTCCGTGGTGACCGCTCTCGTGATGGCGCCCGCGGTGTGATGAATCTCCCTGACTAGTAGCCGAGTTTGGCAAAAGGACGGGATATTTACGGTGGCGTGGTGTTGCCGGTGGCGGTCCGTGGTGACCGCTTTCGTGATGGCGTTCGGAGATGTACCTCTCCTTCGGTAACACGTAACACATTAGTCCTTCCTCGATGTTTCGATGGGAAGAAGTGCCAGTTGTTTCACGTTACGTCGATAGGAACCCTGGTTGGTCCGCCACAGTGGCGGCTCGAACGATGGCGTCAGGGCCAGGGGGGGCCCGCGCGAGGCGGCGTAGAGGCCATTGTAGCGGCGGTAAATAGTCATCCTTCAGCACGACAAGAGATCCCTCTTTGATATCGTGCGAGCCCTTGGACCATTTTTGGCGTACATTTAGATGGTGAACGTACTCCTTATACCATCTGGACCAGAAGTCTTGCTTGACCTTCTGGATGTGTTGCCAGGTGGATAGGCGATTGCTAGGCGTTTCCGCTAAAATCAATCTCGGGTAAAGTCGTTAATGAATCGCCAATCAGGAAATGTGCCGGACGTGAGAGCAGACGGATCGTTTGGATCGGATGATAAGGGAGTTAACGGGCGAGAATTAAGGATTGCCTCGATTTCAATGACCAGTGTATTGAACTGGTCGATTGTGAACAGTTCTTCTCCGACGACGCGTTTGAGGTGGTGCTTAAAGGATTTTACCGCGGCTTCCCAGAGACCGCCGAAGTTTGGTGATAGCGCGGGCATGAAGTGCCAGGTAATTTCCCTCGTCCGGGAGAAGGTGTCGCTCTCCTTCGTCCGCCCGCAAGGTTCGGTACAGTTCGCGTATTTCGTTGTTCGCCCCGACAAAATTTGTACCGTTGTCTGAATACAAATTTCGACAAATTCCTCTTCGTCCGATGAAGCGCTTAAAGGCGGCTAGAAACGCTTCGGTTGTCATATCGCTGACGACCTCGAGGTGAACGGCCTTCGTCGAGAAGCATACGAATATCGCGACATAGATCTTTAGGCGCGTACGGTTTCGGAAGCGTTTTTCCTTTATAAAGAATGGCCCGCAATAGTCAACGCCGGAGTTATGGAATGGACGTGTTTCGATAACGCGAGCCGCTGGTAAGTTGCCCATTACGTAATTCACTGCCGGCGGGTTTACACGAAAGCATCTAATGCAGTTGCGGATGATTCGGCGGGTGATGTTTTTGCCATCGATGGGCCAATATCTTTCCCGAACATGATAGAGGGTTGTTGTGAGCCCGGAATGATGACCTTCAACGTGAGCTTGCCGAATGATGAGGTCTGTGACGTGGTTACACCTTGGTAACAATATCGGGTGTTTTTGTTCGAAAGGCAGCTTCGAATTTTGGAGGCGACCTCCGACGCGTAAAATTCCCTGATCATCCAAAAAGGGATGTAGCGAGAGAAGTTTGCTTCGTGAGGGCAGGTCCTTATTGTCCCTTAGAGTGCGGATTTCTTCTTCGAATGCGGACGATTGCGTGAGGGTGATTATCCGGTCATTGGCGCGGTGCAGTTCTTGAGCGGACAGCGGTCCCTTGTGATTACTGTGTTTGCGTAATCGAAGACAGTATGCGATAATTCGTCGCAGCTTTTTGATGCACGAATATCGATTCAGTATTTCGTCAGAACGGATGGTGGTCGCGAAGCAGGCGAGAGGTCGCGATTCCGGGACTTCTGAGGTGATAATGAATTTCGCTTCTGGCCAAACCGACTCGTCCTTGGACAGCCAGCTTGGCCCGTGACGCCAAATTGACTCCTGTAGAAACTGAGTAGGTGTCTGTCCTCTTGAGATAATGTCGGCCGGGTTGTCAGCCGATTGTATGTGTCGCCATGTTTTTATGTTTGTTTTTGATTGGATCTCAGATACTCGATTTGCTACGAATGTTTTGAGCGTCGAGGGCTCCTTCTGTAACCAGTTCAAGACTATTGTTGAATCCGTCCAGAGACTGACGCTGTTAAAGTTTCGTGGCTCAGCTTCGCGAATGGCGTTGTATAAGTTGCATAGTAACAACGCTCCACATAACTCTAATCGGGCGAGACTATTGTTTTTAATGGTGCGACACGGGATTTTGCGCATAATAAATNTGTTTGCATNTTCCCTCGATTGCTTATGGACCGTATATACAAGCATGCCCCGTAGGCTTGTTCGCTCGCGTCGCAAAATCCATGGAGCTCAATGATGTTAGCCTCGCGCTGCGATGCGTGACGTTCGAAGGAGACGCGATTTAGCATTGGGAACCCCTCCGCAAACGTTATCCATTCAGTGTGGAGATTGGCTGGTAAGGATTCATCCCAGTCGATTCGCAACTGCCACAATCGCTGCATCAGGATTTTTGCCGTAATGACTACCGGGGCGAGCAAACCGAGGGGGTCAAATATCTTCGCGATCGTGGATAGAATGGCACGCTTCGTGATTTTGCCGGTTATGCCCTGGTCGACGGTGTACATAATGTTGTCGTCGCGGGCGTGCCAAGAAACGCCCAGAGTTTTGACGGTGGAATCGCCGAAGAATTTGGGATTCACTTGATTCTCTGATAGGCCAACGAGGAGCTGCGGTTCATTGGATGCCCATTGACGGATGTTTCAATCCTCCTCGCTGTAGGAGCTCGATGATTCCGTTTCGAAGTTGTATCGCCTCTTCGTACGTGTCGGTTCCCGTCAGAAGGTCATCCACGTACAAATCCCTCTTCAGGACCTTCGCGGCAGCCGGAGATCTATTGTTTTTCGTCGTCGGCCAGTTGGTGCAGACATCGGATCGCGAGGTACGGAGCCGGCGATAGTCCGAATGTTATCGTGTTTAGTTCAAACGCCTTTATGTTGTCGCTGTCATCGCGCCACAAAATTTGTTGAAACCGTCGATCTTCCGGCCGAACCAGAAAATTGTCGGTACATCTTCTCGATGGCGCCAGTTAAGACGTACGCGTGTATGCGAAATCGTATTAGCAACGAGAACATGTCGTCTTGAATGGTGGGGACCGGTCATCAGCGTGTCATTCAATGATACGCCGCTGGATGATTTCGTGGATCCGTCGAATACAACGCGCACCCTTGTGGTGGCGCTGGACGGTTTTATTACCGCGTGGTGCGGTAGGTAGAACTCTTCGATGTCATAAGAAGGTGCCTCACTCATGTGACCGAGATCCATATACTCCTTAATGACCGCGGAATATTCTCGTTCCAATTCCGGATCGCGGGAGAACTTGCGCTCGAGTGCGAAAGGCGATTCAACGCATTGGGATCGTGATTCTCCGAGATGTTTTCTTCCTTCTTTAAAGGGCAACGCAACGATATACCTGCCTTGAAAGTCTCGAGCGATATTATCGTGGAAGTGATGTTCGCAATCCTGCTCTTCTGCGGTCAAATGGCGGAATGCGCGGTCCCTCTTCTAGCTCCCAGAATTTCCTGAGATCGAAATTCGGAGTAGAAAGGAACGTCCGATGCCGTGTTCGCGGTGTAGGAGTCGTCACACTCCCCCCGATGATCCACCCGAATTGGTTTTTTGGAGGATCAAATCCGGTCCGTGAGGTGGGGAAAGTCGATGTTGACCGATGCTCAGAGACGATAGCGTCGGTCCGGTGCCGATGAGCATGTCCACATTTGCAGGTCGGTGAAAATTGTGGATCGGCTAATTTGATGTTCGCAGGAATGGAGATTGTAGCGCGGTCGATTTGTTGATCAGGTATAAATCCTGAGATTCGCGGGATCGTGAAGAAGGTTAAGCACTTTTGGAAGTTTGAAAGACGTGATTTGATAGTCGTTGATACTATATTGCTCGTTACCCGTGCTGAGCTGGTTTAAGGCTTCGATGGTCGTGATGTTTTCCTTTGTCGGGAGCCGTAATTTCTTTGCCAGGTCGTTGGTCATAAAGTTCGCACTCGAGCCGGTGTCGATCAACGTTCTACATTCGATTGAGTTCTGGTCGCGATCCAAGGCATGGATCACCGCGGTGGTCAGTAACCCGTTTGCGGGTACGTCGGCAACTAAGGTGTTGATACGTTCGAGTTTTGTGAATTCTGGTTGCAGTCAGGATCGCGATTCTGGCTGCGAATCTCGATGCAACTTTGTATTGTGCGCCTTATTGCAGACGATGCATTTCCCTGAACGGCAAGTTTCGGTAGTGTGACCGGAACGCAAACAATTTAGGCAAAGTTCGAATTTCCGCGTTGTTTCAAGACGCTGAGGAACGGTCATGTCCAGAAATTGTATGCAGAAATATAACGCGTGCGCTCCCTTACATAAGTTACATTCTTTGTTGAGTTGACTCGGCGAGGATGGAGAGGGGGTTGTGTACCGTTGCCGTCTTTGCGTGTGCGGAGATGAAGGCGGCGACCCAAAACTTAGCGACGTATTCGTTACGAAGGCTTGTCCCTTGTGTGCTTCGGAGGGGGGTGGTGTACGCGGGCGAGCCGCTTGCGTGCGGGTGGTCGCGCGAGATTTAACCGCGGTAGAATATTGTCGGTCGGCCGTGGTGTAATTATATTCCCTGGATTGATGAGCGGCATTGTGCAGGTAGCTACATATGGCTTCTAATCTGGGTACTTCTGTATCCGATAGGGTGCGTTCCCACGCTCTTCGCGTATCCGTTGCCATATTGGATATAACGATAACCGATAGCAAGTCGTTCGCGATATCCTCCCACGTCCTATTCAGCGCTTGCAAGGAACGGACGTGTAATTGTACATGATTTACGAGATCTCGGATCGCATCGGAAGAGTTGTCTGGCATGGCGGGCGTGTCGCGAAGAAGAGCGGCGTGTCTCAAAACGAGAGCGCGTTTATTATCGTAGATCTCGGTGAGGTGTTTCCACGCAGCGTCATAATTGCTGTCAGTTATGCTGAAGGCTGTGATCGCGGTTTCGGCCCTTCCGGATAACGAGAGTCGGAGGTAATGGAGTTTTTGCACCTTGCTGAGACCCGGGTGTAAGTGAATCAGTGTGTGAAAAGCGTCTTTAAAGGCAATCCAAGTTTCGATGCGGCCGTCGAATTTGGGCAAATCGATCTTCGGTAAATTGACCGATAGCGAAAACGGAGACGCGGACGGTGTTGGTGAATAACACATGGCTGTTTCGCAATTCGCGGGCGGGGTTGGCGTTTCGGGTCGCTGGAGTTTTTCTAGCAACACTTTCGCGGTGGTCATCACATCGTCAAACTGATCGGTGATCGCCTGTCGTTCTTGCTCGGTTCCTCGAACTCTTCCACAAGCGTGAGGATTTCATCTTGGAGCCGAGTGAACGTTTCGAATTGGTTACGCAAACGTTGGATGCGGTCGCGGAGTTTGACGCGTTCCTTATCGGAATCCTTGTACGCGTCTACCCAGTGACCGAACGTCGTGATCTGGCCTCTGAACGATCTTCGTTTTATTTTTAGTTCGCGAAGGCGTTGGGAATTCGCGTCTGTAGTATTCGACGTGGTTGCTATTTTAGTCGAGACGGAACCTTAGCGATTCGATTAACCGAGGAGGTTACAAGGGAGTGATTGACGATTCGTGAATAACGAGCCTACCTTTGACTGGATTTCGCGTACTTATCTCGTCTCGGGTCCGTGCGTCGTCTGTGATGATGTCCACTCCTGTTGAAGGTGGTTGCTCGGCTTCACCGTTCCTCGCGTCAGGTTCCGGACTGCAAATTTCTTCTCGTCTACGTGATCGGATCCACTCGTGAAGTTGTAGTTTGCACGCGCACTGCACTTCCTTAGTTCGCAGATCCGGCTCGAAGGACCATAAAATGTTCGTTCGTTGACTGCCGATTTAACCTTGGCCAACTAGCTTCTCGTGGTTTTCGTAATATTCGTCGCCTGCTGTCTATGTTGTCGAAAGTCTTAAGGTTTGTTGATCGTTATACGACTGTTCGCGGTGAGGGTGTGTTGCTAATTGACCCCTTGGAGACGCAAATTCACTTCCTGCGCCCTCACCGAAGTGAATTGGCCGCGCTGACGGCACGTACGCGGAAGTGGAGACGTCGAATTTTCCGATTCGCTGAGGTTGAACGCGTTGGCGTGTTCTTCTATCGGATTGGCGTTCGAGAGACGCACCAATCAGCGAATCGGAATTTGCCGGAAAACGACTGTCCCAATTGGCGGGCCCCTCGGGCTAAGGCGATTTTGGTGCCCCCTTTACGCTCGTGGGTGCACCTTAGCCGCGAGAGTCCGCGCCTTTTTTGGGTTTTTCCGGCTTCGCGTGACGTCATCCACTCTCCTTCCGAGGGTGTCTCCAAGGGGTGGTTTGCCTGGTCTGCAGGGCATGTGTTTTGCAAGCCGTCGACCACGGATCGAATTTTTACCGTTAGGCCGATCGGCTGCAAAACACGTGTACCCCCCGTCGTTTACTCGAACGAAAAATATTTTTCGCCAAGTTGTAAAATGACGAAGGGCCTTTTAAATTTACGATCTGTTCTTGACTTCGTTCCGTATTCGTGCGACGGAACAACTAATATGGCGCGATTTTACTTCGAATTTAATGATATTATTTTTTTCTATGAGATACTGGACGGCAAGGTTACTATCTTCGTCCATAAGCTCTGCTAAGTAAGATACTGCTTGTGATAATTGATACGACCAAGTAAAAAAAATCTTCAAATCGTTATCTGTCATCTCCAGAAAATCAATAATTTCGGAAGTTGCAAGCTGTTTGAACCGCGACTTTCGCCTATTCACGCGACAAACTTTTCCACAATCAATTAGACAATAAATTGCTCCCTTAAATAGGTTTATTTTGTAAAGTAGCAGGGTTCTTAAAAATATGTTTGGAAAACGTTTAAATTCAGATGTAGAGCTTTCCGGTGAAATAGTGGAAAGGATGGTATCCGAACCACTGAAAATACATTAGCGATCGATGCAGAAACTCATCACTGGAATAGGCGAAATCGCTTAGTAATATTTTTACAATAGAAGTACAATAGGACAAGATATGCGAGAAAAGACGTGGAGTCGTAAAAAGCGCTCTAACATTATTTTCATACATATTTTAGGTTAAAATATTTTTAACACATTTATAAACCGATACTGATCATTCTTATATTATTAGAAAATTGAAAAAAAAATAATATAAATAAAATTAAACTGATCTGATGAGCTCTGCTCTCAAATAAGAAGTACATGAATATGTTTTCTTCTCTTTCAAAAAGATCTTTATTCAACTTTGATACATTTTTTTGTTTCACCTGGCGACCCCCCATCCCTAAAACATATTCATGATTAATTTCATCCATTGTTCTCACTCAAGAGTCAAATCGATACTGAGCGCTCAGCGTCGGATTAACCTTATATAGATAAGAAATAATGACATCATCCCAGCAGCACAGAAGAAAAATGTCCTCAGTCAAATTTCGTAACGCATTTCACTTTTTCACCTGGCGACCCCCCATCCCTAAAACATATTCATGTTAAAAAGTAAAAAGCCCAAGAAGAGACTCGAAACAGGCTCTAGTTGTTCTGAAGTAACATACTTTGCCGCCGAGCCAGCGCCGTTGTTCGAAAGTAACTTAATATTTCAGGAGATAACGTCGTCATCGGAACTTTCATTAATTGGATTTATTTACTTTCTATAATTCCTCTGTTATTCTGCCGAATGTAAAAAATGTTAAACATTGCATGGAGTACTTCTATACCAAAGAACATCAAAAAATTCGACGTCTAACACGCAGAAAATAACGAACGAATTGGTTTTTAGTTTTTTTGACTACGGCGCACCAAAACGAAAAATCTGAAAAAAATTGAGAATAATAGTAACAACAATATCTACTTACTGTAAAAATATAATCGTAGTTCTGGACCTGCATCAATGCTTAATCGGCATTTTTCCGCTTTTTTTTCGGTTTCTCATTTTTCACAACTTAGCTATTCAATTTAAAAATATGAAAAAATGGCTAAATACGTAAGCCGATATCAGAAATGCCTCTGATTTTTTTCTATTTTTTCATGCTATAGAATAAGAGAAATGACGTAAAAACGTGATTTTCATTTTCACCCTGTTACTACCCTCCAGGTCGAGATACAGGGCTAAAAATTTGCACGAAGTGTTTTTTTTTTGATAAGCTATCGAATGACTCATTGCACGTTGAATTTGGTTTGGGGGACACATTTGACCCCCTTAACCGGCTATATCCTTTAGCGGCGAAGGAAGTACGCATCGTTAAGGATTTACGTTTTGGCTTTGTCTGCGAGAGATAAGAAGCAGGCGGTTTTCTGCGAACGCTTATGCGAGTTATAATGATCAATACTTTTCAAGGATATAACGAAACTTCGGAAATTTCTTGTTCCTTACACGGATCGCGAATACAATTGTAGTCGCAATTACAAAAACCCACCTATTTACAACTATTCTACTATTTGGCGTCTGGGCAATAGCTATTAGTGTTTAAAGCCGCGATTACATGATAAAAAGGGGTACGTAACAATATAAATAAACACTAAATTAATACGATATAAATAAAGAATAGCTATTGAATAAATATTATAAATGCAGTGCGAAAGTGTTAAACCAAAATATCATACATCAAATTTCATCCCTCCATTTGAAAGTTCCCTAGCTCATTGTCAGTTACAGAAAAAATTCGAATTGACTGTTTCTGCCACATTCTCTTTGTTTAATGGTCTGCAAAAATTTTGAAAAATATCTGACCTTTAAATCCTTAAGGAACAAAATATGTTTTCGAATATTTTTATAATGCGAAAAATGATTGCAATCTTATTCGACTTACAATGTTAATTTATTACATACAGTTAATTAAATGAATCAGATATGTATATTCTTAAATTGCAGTGAATTCTTTAAGGAAAGAAACAAGTTTGCGACAAGATTTCTGCTATTATTAAGAAAAATATAGATCGTAAAGTCAAGTGTACGCTACTCTCCTAATATTTTTGTGATTGACTGTAGTTTCTATTAGTAGCATTCAACTGTGAAATGCCGTCGCGTCCATTCCAGTCCATTCCATTGCATTCCACGCAATTGGCGGCGTAACGGCAGCGTGACTGACGTTTAAAAGTAAAGTGATTAATGAGATTAAGGGTGTGATTACCATCATATATATTGCATTTATAAACTACAAGTGGTTTTGACTTTATAAACACACAGAAACAAAGCTTATAGAGAAATAGGATTCCTAGCCTCTGGAATTCCTAACCTTCGTCTTCAGTGTGGCTGAACCACGTGTTGCGACGACAAGCGGCTAATGCAAAAACGTGGTAACAATATCAAAATAGGTGTGAATACAAAGGTAAGAGTTCGTTCACAAGAAGGAACTGGTGCTCAAAGTTAAAAACAATCGAACTCACGAAGAAAATTAATAGATATAAAGTTCCTTCTACAAAAAGTCAACAATAAGAGGATCGTTTCAACAGTTCATATTTCTTCTCTTGCCAGGTATGGTCTTTATTAAACATTTTTTTTTATTAATTTCATGAATCTCTTCTGACATTACACTACGTTTATTACGTATTTCGAAAAGCACCTGAAATCTGTCCTGAATCTCATTTGCACTTTCATTATTGTCGTAATCCTTTTTTTGTAATATATTGTCAATATTTTGTTCGGTACATCTAGTTTATTTGGCAATTTTTTAGGTCTTTTGCTTTCTTTCAGTGCCATTATTGTCTATAACTTTCTCTACTTGACAGTTAATTCAGGCAAAATACAAATTTTTATTTATGTGTGATTTATAATAGTGTTTTGAACTAGGTATCCGCGACACCTGGGTGCTTGGGTACCCATAAAATACTCAGAGAATAAACAATCACGCAGGTATCCTAGTATTCCATGAGATTAATCAAAACAAGGATTGATGAGATAACTGAATTTTGACATAAGAATTAATCATCGTTTCTCATCATTACTGATGTTAGTTGCAACTCTTTGAAAAAAGACAATAAATTAGTTCTTGTGCCAAAATTCATGGCTATCTCATAGATCTCATGAGATACCTGGCTATCAGGATAATTTTTTTTACCCTAGTATCTGATTGAGTATCCGAGTACTTGGGTATCTTACAATCAACAGCTTTAATATATAATCTATAGACTAATCTAACCTTAAACTAAGGGATTCTTTGGCACTTGTTAAATATCTTACAGTTTGTTCAATCAAATTAACATTTCATACTGAAACTCTGGACCCAAACTTTACTATGGCAACAGAGATAGTTTCTCTTATCACTTTTTTCATGCTAGTAAAGCAAATTTTAGTCGATCAAAGTAATCAGCAACTCATACTTTTATCCAGAAATCTTGATGCTTGAGATTTTTGGTTATGCAATTCTGAAAATATTGGGAAGAACATTTCCCATTGTACAAGACATGTATTTTCAGCAAGATGGAGCTCTAGCTCATAATTGCAGAGTAGTAAGAAATTTGATGAGCAACATATTTAAAAGTAAATGAATTAAGACATATGGTCCTGTGAAATGGACTACAATGTTTTTAGATTTGTCTGCTTAATTTCTTTTTTTGTGGTTTTCTTAAAGATATTGACTATGACATATCATCTAGAGTTAGAAATAATTTGCAAAGAAAAATGGAAGCATCCTGTGTATCGATAACTTAAATAACATTAGAAGAATCATCAGTCAGAAACATTATCACTAAGTACTATTATAATTATTTCTTTATTGGTTTCTTGTTAGGAGGATTACAAAGGTTCCATTATCTTAACAAAAATAAATTTTGTCCACTTGAACGTCATACATATTATCTATTATCTGTCTGGCCATGTATCTATTAATTATATATCTATTGTCTATTTCCAGGCCTAAATCTATATTATTTTTAAAATTACTATAAGTACTATTTATAACTAATTATCTATCCATTACATTTTGGCATTCCCTACTCTATATCTTTAGCCACACGATTGCACTTTATACCTCTCCCCTCCCCATTGTTATCCACTTCTTCCTTCCTGTGTTTCCCTTTATTTCCTTTCTGCCTTCTCTTCTCTTGCTCTCTTCTATGTATTTCACCCATTATTTTCCTTATCTTGGTCCATTTCTTTTACAGGTATTTTGGCAATCCTTTTCTTTTATAAATCCATACCATGTGTTGTACCTCAATTTGCCTATTTTCTCCCATTCCTCTTTTTCGTCTAACTTCTCCCTATCCAAATCCCTTCCTCCTCCTCCTTCCCTTCCATTTGTTCTTTCTATCCCCCATTTTCATAGGCAGCTTTCTTCTCCAGTTCCACCTTACCTTCTGATTCTCCGCCCTCCCCCTTTTCACTAAATCTTCCCAGTACAGCTTTGCCAATCCTCTATCTTTTCCTCTTTTGAACCTCTCTTCAAACTTTCATGCTCTAACCCTTGCTTTGGATTTCATCTTTTCCCCTTGTATCTCCACCTTTACCATATATCCTGGCATGCTCCAATCCACGCCTAGGTATCTGTTGCGACACAAACTTAAACTTCTGATCGGTAGTTCACACGCTCAGGTGTGTTCGCGAATCCCGACCTAACTTAAAAGATCGAGAGGAGTTTGAATTGAAAGTAACTCAGTATGAGGAAAGACAAATGTGTTTTTATTTTGAATTCTGCTTGTGCTCTTGTATACGTTCTCCTGTGTGGTTCTAGAGCGACTGGTTTAGGGGCTCGTTGCCCTCTCTCCTGAGGAAAGCCGCTTGGTTTTTCTAAATTCGCTGATTGGCCACACTGTTTGAAATTGGGGGAACCAATCAGCGCACTTAGTAAATTCGCCCCACACCTTTCCTGTACGCCCTTAGCGTGTTTCCTTTAAGGAGGGTGGGGAAATATCTCTAAGTTTTGGCATCGCTGCGGCATGTCCCCACGAGTGGGATTTTCCCGCAGGATACCGTTACATAGGTAGGTCCCAAAATGTGCTGTCCGCTGCACTTCGGTTTATGATACGTTGTTTCGTTATTGAAGGCGACAGGCACAGCTAAACTTTTACTTAATCGTTTAACTGCTGCCGCCATGATGAAGCTAAAACATGTGCGAATAATAAAACAGAAATCCTTACTCAAAAATAACGTTCCTAGCAGCCGTATCGTAAACCATAGAACTGAAGGGTCACGTTTGGGTCGGTGAGTCGAGTCCGCGTGCAGGCCCATGAGCTATAAACCCTCTACCCGCTCACCAGTATCTCTCATGCACTTTCCGTTTCTGCAGTTTCTTCCCACCTCCATATCTCTGCCCTATAGTCCATTATTAACCATATAAATCTATTCTATAACCACAACACTTTTTCCTCTCAGATTCTTCCAAATAATCTTTCCCCTAATCTCCATATCTCCCTCCACGCGGCTGCTGCTTTCTGAGCCCTCTCCTTTACATGCCACTCCTGCCCTCCATTTCTCTGCATTTTGTATCCTAGGTATGTAAACTCTTTGACTTCCTCTATTCTTTTATCTTTTCACTTCCATTCTGTCTTTTTTTTATTTTACTTCCGCCGATGTTAGGCCTCATAATTTTCGATTTTTCTGTGTTTAAACTCAAGTTCGTTTTTTACATATATTTTCTATTTTTTAATCATTTCCTCCATTTGGTCCTTTTTTCTACCAAAATTACCATATCATCTGCATAGAAGAGGCTGTAAGTTGTCTCTCCCTCAAATTGCAGCCCTTCTCCATCCTTTTTTGAGATGTTCCTCAAATCTGCTATTTTAAATAAGGCACATGAGTGTATCCTTGCCTAATTTCTCTAGCCGTCTAGGAAACTTTACTTTTCTGCATTCCCACTTTGCTTTACCTCCTTTACTTCCTTTTCTCTATACATCTCTTTTATCCTTTTTACCAGTTCTTCGCTCACTTTATTCCTCATCATTATCCACAACTTGTTTCTATTCACCGTGTCGGATGACATCCGCAAATCTATAAAAAAAGCTATCAGTTTTTTCTTCCTGTATCTCAAGTATTTATCTACTATGTAGCTTAGTGCATAGATCTGCTCTTAGATATGTATTGTCCATTGTGTCTATTCGTTTTCTGCATTCTGTTTGCTCTGTATTTAACATCTTTTGCGCTATTATATGTGAGTGTATTTTATATAACAAATCCACGACTCTATTAGCCCTATACTCCTCCGTCTTTCTACCCTTCCTTTTCCTTTTGATGGATACAATTATGCCTTCCTTCCATCTTTTTGACCACACTTTACCCTTTCACATTTCGTTACATGTCTTCTGGCTCTATTATTACACGTCCTCTTCTCCAAGCTTCTACACCTACACTGGCACTTTGTCTCCTTCTATTACCTTTCTGACTTTATTTTTCCTATTGCCCCTGTAACCTGCTCCTCCCCTACTCCCTCATTTATTTCCTTCCTGCATGTTTCTCTGTTTCCTTTCTTCTACCCTTTCTTCCATCCCTTCCAATATTCTCATGAAGTATATCTTCCACTCTCTTACCGATATATCGCCATGTATTCCTCCCTTCCATTTCCTTCCTCTATTCATTATCTTCCACACATCTGCTTCTTTAGTCACGTTTTCCACATCCTGTATCAGTTTTCCTGTTTCACCTTCCCTTCTTCTTTTGCACAGTTGCTTGTACTCCTCTCTTATCCATTATATCCATTTTAATAACCACCAATCCAATTTATCCATTTTATATTCCACCTTCATACTTTCAACCCACCCTCTTCCTTCCTCATCTCTTATAATGCAATCTATTATTATACCCCCATTGGCGTCTATGTATGTATGTTGCCCTTTTTCACCTTCTCTTATACTACCATTTATAATGCTCTATCCCATTTGCTGAATACATTTTACCAATCTAATTCTCTCCTCAATTGTCCTCTCATTCTTCAATGCTCTGTTTTTTCTGTTTTTTCCCCTCTACCTCGTTCCATCTAATCATTCTCCCAAGTATAGACCGGAACTCGGGGAGGCGAGGAAGATACAATTCAATTCGTTTAACGTTACTTTATTCTTTCGACGAGCGATACACACAGACAGACCTTTCGTTGCCTGGCGTACCATTTTATATTTTTCAATATTCGAATGGTGGGGAAGATTCCCGATGGAGAGAGCTAAGGGGTATGTTGCCTCTTAGAATTTCCTACTTCCCCGTCAACGGTCACTCGGTCTTTCTCGTTATCTACCCGAAACTCGGCAGCCAGCAATAAAAACCAAGGATCGCCTCGACTCTGAAATCACATGCGAAAATAACAAAATTACAACTATCCCAAATCTTGGGTTCACGTGCTGTCCAGCTGCAAAATTAACAAGTACTGGTTCCTTGGGCTTTATTGTTGCTACGGCAGGCTCTTGCCCTCTAACACTCGCTACGCGACCATATAATTAAGCCTACGGGTCTACACAAGCTTTCCCGTTCTTGCGTTCAGATTCTCACCTATTAATATTGTTTCTCCTGCATCCCTTTTCATCATCCATCCCTCTATCTTGTTCATCCTCTCCTCTATGTTTTCTTGATTGTAAATTCCCATTATCCTCTGTTTTTCTTCTTGTATCTTAGCTCTTATTTTGCTATTCCTTTTTCCTCCTCCATTATTATTTGTCTTTCGCTTGCTAAGCTGTGTGTTATTCCCACTGTAGGATTACTCAAATAAAAACTAAGTCCGTAGTCGGGTTAAATACGTTTATTATCTAGGCGATGTGACTCTAAGGAGGAATGGCAACTAATTGACTTCTCAATTGCTTTCCAAAAGGAAAGCTCCTTGCTTGAGGACATCGGTGACGCAGGTCAGGGTGGTCCGTTAGTCACGCGTCCATAAAATTGTCAGCAGGCCCCAAAGTATAAGGGCAGGCAAAAGGGCCAACCGTCTACAGTTCGGCCATTCCTGACAATAGTGACCGTCCTCGGTTACGGGTGGTTACTTTGTAGTGCTAATGAAATACAAAGCACCAAATGTAAATATAACTTAACAGTAATAAGCTATTTCCATGGTACATTTTATAACCTGTACATAAATGAAATATATCGAATACACACTACATACAATGCACACGTTATACAATATTACTAAATCTATTATAAACACTCACACACCAAATACATTAATGCTAACGTTCTTATGCTATTACAATACGTATGTTGTACAAAGTATATTAACGAAAGTAAAAATGCAGAACAATTATAGTAATCAAAGAGTAAGCGAGAAAAGGAGAGAAGAAGAAAAAATGTCTGATTGACCTAATACATTGATGCACAATAGTTAAGAGCGTGTCCAATACTTCATCTGATCTGGACCTACGATCCCAGTGAAGGGTACGCGCGTGAGCTGAAATCCTTCTATATCAGTCACTACATATCTGTCAAAGTCTAATACTTTCTTAACGACATATGGTCCTTTAAATTTTGGGATCAGATTTTTATTCATCCCCGGCGTAACATCAGAGTTGCGAATCATCACGTAGTCTCCAACTTGATACTCCGTTGGTGCTTTATGTTTTTGTCATAAGCCTGTTTATTACTTTCTTGGTTTTTTGTAATATTCTCGACCGCTTTCCTGCGTATTGAAGGAATACGATTGTAGCCTGTCGCTTTTCGAATACGATTCTAAGACTAACCGTAAATTGTCGTTTACTGTCCCCATCTGGTTCACTCCAAATAATAAACGGGAAGGACTTTCTCCCATTGACCGGCAGACCGTGTTATTTAACGCGTATTCTACCGATCCTAAAACGCGATCCCATTTACTAGGTGTTTCGGCTAACTTTGATAACATTGGCGCTAAGACACGATTAAAACGTTCCACTTGTTCATTTGCTCGTGGTGTTCCAACTGCAATTAAAACTTGCTTGATCGAGTTACTGACTAAAAATTCTTTGAATGCACTAGAAGTGAAACAAGTGCCTCGGTCGCTAATAATTTTGTTGGGTTTGCTATAAGTTCGGAAATAGTCCGTTAAATGTTTTATCACCTCTTCCGTCTTCGTTGTTTGTACGAATTACATTATTTACTAGACATTTAGGAACATAAAACAACAATTTATTATTCTTTACTTTTCTGTATACGAGTCTATCTCGTAATTCGTAGAATTTACTTTCACATGATTCTAACTGATTACGCAATTCGCGCATTGTATCGTCTTGACATTGTTTAATTGATAATACGTGTTCAAACGTATTGGCTCTAAAATAAGAATGGAATGATAGCGGCTAAGCTCGTCAACGTGCAGCGTTTTATTTCCGCTACGATGTTCAATCTCATAATCATAATTTTGAAGAAACATTGCCCACCGGGAAATTCGTGGGTTAACATTCTGTTTACTTAATGTTAGCCTAAAACTATCACAATCGGTCATTATTCTAAAAGGTTTGCCCGATAGGTATACATGAAATCATTTTATTGCGTATACCACGGCTAAACATTCGAGTTCGAAACTATGATATTTGGATTCCTGAACCGTTGTCCTTTTACTAAAATAAAACACAGACTGGAATAGACCGTTGGGTTGTTTTTGTAATAAAATGGCCTCAAATCCGCTGCTGCTCGCGTCACAATACAGCTCAGTTTTTAACTTCGGTGAATAGATTGCTAATAATGGTTTGTTCACCAAACATTCTTTAAGTGTAGTAAACGCACAATTTTCTTCCGGTCCGAAGTGAAATATAGCATTCTTTTTTAATAAGTCGTATAACGGTTTCGCAATAATTGAAAAATTCTGTATGAACCGACGGAAATATCTAGCTAATCCTACAAATCGGTGTACTTCTTTTATGTTCTTCGGAACAGGGTAATCGAGTACGGACTCTGAGTTTTCTTGAGCAGGCGAAATACCGCTATACGATATCGAATATCTTAAATAAATAATTTATTGGAATGCAAATACGCACTTATCTAACCTAAACTGTAAATTGTGTTGCCTTGCTAATCTGAGTATTTCACGTAAAATTCCCATGTGCTCTTGCATGGTTTGAGTCGCTATCAAAAAATCGTCGATATAAAGTGAAAGTTTATTCTGTCGAACTAAGTCGCTAAATATCTGTAGGGATTATTTTAAAGTAAATCCCTCGTGTGTTGTTGTAAGGTGCGAGAAGGGAAAGAAAAAAGAAACTCAGCCTTTGCAATAATTGCTAGTTTATTACTAATACTGTTAACGCACAATCTCACAGAAAAAACTCTCGCTCTGCACTCGCAACGTCCTCTCGCACTCGACTCTTTTTCTCGACTCCCTCACCCACGCATTCTCTACCCTTGCACGCATTCATTCTTTCTCCTTATCTCTCTCTCTGCTTCTCTCACTCGTCTCAGACATTCGTAGAACCCAACAGTCACGTTCACACGAAACCTAGTGCGACCACGCACTCTTCGACCACACGTCAACTCAATTGCTCAATCCCAAACACTTCTCATTCATGCCTCAGCCAATCTTACCCAAATACAACACCGTTCGCTCAGCAGTCGCTCTGGTCCAAACATTCACATGACATTCTGTCTTCCACATATCTCAACTAAAAATCTCTGAAAAATACGAGGCGCGTTAGTCAATCCAAACGGCATTTTTAAATATTCATATTGCCCGAATGGTGTTATAAAGGCTGTAAATTTTATAGAGGTCTCGGAGACTGGAACATGATGAAAACTATTCTTCAAATCTAATTTTGTGAAATATGTTTTATTGCGAAGTTGATCTAAATAATCGTCGATAAGTGGAACCGGAAAGTTTTCTCTAATAGTAATCTTATTGATTTCACGGTAATCCACACATAATCGGATTTCCCCATTTTTTTTTCTTACTAAAACGATTGGACTCGCGTAAGGTGAATTGCTCGGTCTAATAGTTTTTTGTTCTAACAGGTTATCCAGAATATTCCTTATATTTTCTTTGTCAGCAAAAGATAATCGACGCGGTCGAAAACTGACTGGTTGCTCAGATTTTAAAGAAATAACCGCTTCGACGGAGCACGAACGCTGATTTTCAATAACAGGACGGTTGAGTTCCTCCAAATACATTTTTTCAAATCTTCCCTTCGTTTCTAGATCTAAGTTGGGGTTAATACGTAAATTTTCGTTTGCGGACTTTGATTTTTCCATATATTCAATTTGTAGAAATTGTCCTATGAATTTTTCAGTTTCCGACGTATCATTTTTTATTTCACTCGGTGTGATTTCAAACGCTTCTCCCATAACAATACGGACTGATGGTGACAAAATAAAGTCTCTGCCAAGAAGAGCAAAACATGTAATCGCGTTATCCGGTACTACAAGAAATTTAATCTTTAACTTCATATTATTAATTCTAATCTCGGTTGTAAAGACACCTACGATATCTAAAGGCGAACGGTTGATCCCTGTTGCGACACAAACTTAAACTTCTGATCGGTAGTTCACCGCTCAGGTGTGTTTGCGAATCCCGACCTAACTTAAACGATCGAGAGGAGTTTGAAGTGAAAGAAACTCAGTATGAGGAAAGACAAATGTGCTTTTATTTTGAGTTCTGCTTGTGCTCTGGTATATGTTCTCTTGTGTGGTTTTAGAGCGACTGACCTAGGGGCTCGTTGCGCTCTCCTGAGGAAAGCCGCTTGGTTTTTCTAAATTCGCTGATTGGCCACACTGTTTGAAATTGGGGAACAATCAGCGCACTTAGTAAATTCGCCCACACCCTTCCTGTACGCCCTTAGCGTGTTTCCTTTAAGGAGGGTGGGGAAATATCTCTAAGTTTTGGCATCGCTGCGGAATGTCCCCGCGAGTGGGATTTTCCCGCAGGATACCGTTACTTAGGTAGGTCCCAAAATGTGCTGTCCGCTGCACTTCGGTTTATGATACGTTGTTTCGTTATTGAAGGCGACAGGCACAGCTAAACTTTTACTTAATCGTTTAACTGCTGCCGCCAGGATGAAGCTAAAACATGTGCGAATAATAAAACAGAAATCCTTACTCAAAAATAACGTTCCTAGCAACCGTATCGTAAACCATAGAACTGAAGGGTCGCGCTTGGGTCGGTGAGTCGGGTCCGCGTGCAGGACCATGGGCTATAAACCCTCTACCGCTCACCATACCGCCCCCTCTTGAACGGTCGCGTTCAAAAAATAATGTGATCTTACATGTGTTGTCTTGTGTACCAATCAGTTTAATGAATGAGCTGACTATTCTACAACTAAATACACTAAATAAATATTACATATGACTAGATACATTTCGCGATAATTACGGGCTAAGATTACAAACTGCATACTGTGCTACATTAAATCGTACAACATACATACGAGGTTATTTACATTTGTGTATGTTACTCTCCAATCAAAATATTACAGTAGATTGTTGTCAATTGGCAATGGAGCTATTTTTTTGACCGCGCGCTTGTATTCACCGTGATGTGTTCTCACGGTCACTACACGTACGATTCCATCTTCTCCAGGGTGGATTGCCGTGATGCGACCCATAGGCCACTGTAGTGGTGGTGTGTTATCCTCCTTTAGGATAACCAGCATACCCTCTTTGATCGTGGTGGTATCCCCGCAGTGCCATTTTTTCCTGCTCGTTAATTCGTTCAGGTATTCTTTGGACCACCTGTTCCAAAAATGTTGCTTCATCTGCTGAAGATGCTGCCAGGATGAGAGTCGTCCTGTTTTCAAATTAGTAAGGTCGCACTCAGGGGTGCTTGTTAATGAGTCACCCACGAGAAAATGACCTGGTGTTAATGGGCTAAGGTCATTCGGATCTGACGATAAT